>OX104116.1:58018956-58727113 GCA_944474755.1 Limnoperna fortunei
TTTTTAACACTGTCAAATTTTTGCTTTCCCTCAGCGGGATTCGAACTCACACCGTTGTGACACTGTGGCACCAATTCGCCTGCACTATGTCCAGCGGTCTAGACCCCTCGGCCAAATCCGCTATATATAAAATATAGCTTCATTAACCGGGGTGAATCTTAGACATAGACATAGTACATGTGTACTAGCGTGTGACGATGGAATTATCGTAACCAATACATATTAATCTGACAGTAATCTAATTCAGCATTTTTGTATATATTATATAGGATGACAAAGTTACTTGTCATGCAGTCACAGTAAGTAAATTATATACAAACGTCTAAGTATTGTGACAACCATATAATATATCTATCCAGCGGATTTCTGAAACATCAGAAATACAGGGTTAATATCAAATATTTATATATACGTCTACAAATTAAGCCCAACACTGTTTGAATTAGATTTTCGAGGGGTCTAGACCGCTGGACATAGTGCAGGCGAATTGGTGCCACAGTGTCACAACGGTGTGAGTTCGAATCCCGCTGAGGGAAAGCAAAAATTTGACAGTGTTAAAAATCTAATTCAAACAGTGTTGGGCTTAATTTGTAGACGTATATATAAATATTTGATATTAACCCTGTATTTCTGATGTTTCAGAAATCCGCTGGATAGATATATTATAAGGTTGTCACAATACTTAGACGTTTGTATATAATTTACTTACTGTGACTGCATGACAAGTAACTTTGTCATCCTATATAATATATACAAAAATGCTGAATTAGATTACTGTCAGATTAATATGTATTGGTTACGATAATTCCATCGTCACACGCTAGTACACATGTACTATGTCTATGTCTAAGATTCACCCCGGTTAATGAAGCTATATTTTATATATAGCGGATTTGGCCGAGGGGTCTAGACCGCTGGACATAGTGCAGGCGAATTGGTGCCACAGTGTCACAACGGTGTGAGTTCGAATCCCACTGAGGGAAAGCAAAAATTTGACAGTGTTAAAAATCTAATTCAAACAGTGTTTGGCTTAATTTGTAGACGTATATATAAATATTTGATATTAACCCTGTATTTCTGATGTTTCAGAAATCCGCTGGATAGATATATTATATGGTTGTCACAATACTTAGACGTTTGTATATAATTTACTTACTGTGACTGCATGACAAGTAACTTTGTCATCCTATATAATATATACAAAAATGCTGAATTAGATTACTGTCAGATTAATATGTATTGGTTACGATAATTCCATCGTCACACGCTAGTACACATGTACTATGTCTATGTCTAAGATTCACCCCGGTTAATGAAGCTATATTTTATATATAGCGGATTTGGCCGAGGGGTCAAGACCGCTGGACATAGTGCAGGCGAATTGGTGCCACAGTGTCACAACGGTGTGAGTTCGAATCCCGCTGAGGGAAAGCAAAAATTTGACAGTGTTAAAAATCTAATTCAAACAGTGTTGGGCTTAATTTGTAGACGTATATATATATATATAATATATATATATATATATATATATATATACAAACGTCTAAGTATTGTGACAACCATATAATATATCTATCCAGCGGATTTCTGAAACATCAGAAATACAGGGTTAATATCAAATATATATATATATATATATATATATATATATATATCCTTTGGACAAAGCATGTGAAAGGTGTGAAACATTTACAGTATTTATTTTACGGAAAAACCTTGTGAAACCCCCGGCCTTTAAAAATTGGCACATGTAGGAAATCTGGCAATCCTGTTAGATCATTTGCAAGACAATATCAGAATGATCAACAAACAATAAAACCTGAGGGAGAATGTCAAATCTGTATTGCGAGGAAGAACATACTATTTTGATTTCTATTTTATACAGGTGGTGCGTAGAACTTTTTTTCTGATATGAGTAAAGTCAAAGATGTCTTACAGGAAGATACTGTGTGGAACCAATCAATATCAAAATTATAATACAAATAATTCTAATATGATTTGCATATTTATAAATGCGTTTTCTTAATTGGTCGAGATTACTTTTTAGATAAATGACGCTGACCGAACTATTTTTAACGTAACCAACACAAACAAAGATGGCTGCTGCGATCGATTTACACATTATTTGTTTGATGAATTGTCATTAATAAATTGTTATATTAAAATCTTTTCCTGTGTTCGATAAAAAAAATTTATTCAATTTTGTATGGTTATATATATACATTGTATAACTGGTATATTTTTCATTAATGGTATATATTTGCGTTGAAATCCAACAATTTTCATTAACATTTGTAATATTTTTTTCATTTTATTGTTATATTTTACATTCAATTTGCAGAATTTTGGAATATTTTTGTATTAATTTGTAATAATTTTGCATTTATATTATATATATTTTATTTATATGCCATAAATTTTATTTAATTGGTATTAGTTTTCATTTATATGCAATAGTTTTTATTTATATGTCATACATTTTATTCAATTGGGATAATTTTATATACGCCCGAATTCCACAAAACAAGCACAATAACTGTTTAAATCGTGCAATTTCGGATAAAAAGTCAAAAATATTCTGCGCGGAATACTTAAGACTAAGGAGCCTTATTTATGTATCACAAACATCGTTTCAAATTTCGACCCAATGACGTCAAACCTATTTCCCATCATGCAATTATAGCATATGAATGAAAAAAATCGCATAGTGTTGTAGAAACACTTAAAAAACCAAACATGAACTATGCAAGACTAAGAATAATGTGCTGGAATTGTCGAGGTATTTTTTCGAGCATTCATTATATATCAGAATCGCTACGTTTACATAATATAAGTATATGTGCTTTATCTGAACACTGGTTGAGAACGCTACACGTATTGAACGTATTGAACTTTATCGAAACAAATTTTGTGGTATTTAGCAATGGGACCAATGAAGGAAATCCCGAATAATTTCTGTCTAGTGCATCGTGTAGATCTGAAGTGGCTCTCTCAGTCTCGAAAGACATAGAACAGTACGCCACTGAAATCGATTATGACAGTTCCAGGATAATTGGAATTGAAATAAACTTACCTGTTGTGATCAGATTATTGTATTTTTCGTGTACTTACCAGCAGTAAGTAACTCGTATCAATTCTTTAAGGAGAAGGTAGACTACCTTTTCGAACTTTGTTCGACTTTCAATAATGTTGGAACATTCTGGGTCTTTGGCGACTTATCACTAAGATAAAAGGTCCACGTTATTTTGTTCCTGATCCTAGGAGTGTATTAGTCCAAAATCTTTTGAAATACCACAATTTATTGCGATTAATATGGAACATATGTGTAAAGGTGGTACCAATATGTACTTTCCAATCCCACGAAGGTGGGCCTGCAACAGGAATTGACCCATATTATTACCAACTCTGACAATTTAGTCAATATCTCGAATGCATATGTAGGTGATGTAGCGTTTAGTGTGTTATTTGTACAGTGTTAGTGAGTTGCTCTGTCGTTATGTTAACAGGCACCAGCCAGGATACAAAAATCGCTTGGGATCGATCTATGGAAAAAAGACTAGTTTTTATTACGCATTTGCATTGTCCAAAAATTTGTGGACTCTTGAAATCAAAATGTGAAACTTGCGATATTGAATGGTATTATGATAAGATAGTGTTATCGATCAAAAAGAAACCTTACCTTATGTGAAAATTATTATTAACCGTATTGGAATGACGAATTAACAGTTTTATGAGATAAAATGCGAACTGCTCGATCTATTTGGAAATCATTCTGTACCTGTCACTCGCCCAATTGTAATGCGTTTACTAACTATAAGAGTAAATTTTTGAAGGTCGCTACGTAAAGCGTTTGATGATTTTGAGAACTCTATTTAAACAAAGCTAGAATCGCATAATGTCATTGACTAGAAACATGTATGGTCAATATTTAACGGGCCGGAAAGGGAAATCTCAAGTATGCTCGTCACTTAAAAAGGGTAAAATACATTCAGATCCTACGGAAATCAACGAAATATGGTATGAACATTTTTGCGAAGTGTTTTCAACAACAATTTTAACAGATGTCAACCGTGTCAAAATCATACACGAACAAGTAGATAGAATACGTGAATCTGCAAAAATGGATACGTTCACAGACGCAACAACATTCTCATTAGACGATGTTCGTAAAATTTACAGTACCTTAATGCGCAAAAAGCATGTGGCCATTGTGGCATTGCTTATGAACACATTCGATACGGTGGTAATCTTCTATTGAAACATCTTTGATATTTATTTTACCTTATTTGTAAAAGATCGTATATTCCGAATGACTTGCTGAAAAGTATAATCATTCTACTCAACAAAAGTGACAACAAACCAAAAACTGATAGAGGAATTTCTCTCGTCCCAAGTGTTACTAAAGTCACCTACCAAAATCAACTGTATAGTCTGATCGCTTCATTTAATCTACAAGTAGTTATTTTCTAATATGTTGAACGCAACGGCACTGTATATGTTGTTTTGCTAAATAGAACAAAATAGAACAAATGCATTTGACACAGTTTCATACAAAGGTCTTCGGATTTAGCTTAGTGAATACGGAGTAAGTGTAAAACTGGTTAGTTACTGACAATATGTATTCCGCTTTACAAAGAGCCGTCCTATCAAACGGTTAATCATCCAAGTGGTTCGAACTTAAACGCGGTATACGTCAAGGAAGCACATTATCTGCCTAGTTATACCTCATATTCATTAATGACTAAATTGATGAACTGGAACAATCAGGTTCTGGTGCTTGTTTTTACGATGTGAAAGCTAGCTCACCTGTTCAGGGTTATGACATAGCCATGATCCCTACAACATGTATATCAACACAATCACTAGTTACAATTTGTAAGAACTATAGTTTTAAATGGGGATTTTCCTTCTCTCCATCAAAAAGCAAATTACTTCAGTTTGGAAAACATCGCAAGATTATACCTGTTATATTGTATGATACGGAAATTAACCTTGTTTAATCATCAAGACACGTAGAAATTAATCTTGATTCGTCCTTGAAAACTATGAACAGAACCTTAAAAGCTTGTCAGTCGTTACGAGCATTGCCTTTGTCAACAATCCGCCAAGCCGTTCATCCTGCGACCCTTAACCCATAAATTTGTGCTAAAATAATAAAACCGATGGTTTTCTCTAAGGCATTATACGGCTGTGAACCTTGGGATAGAATATCAACAACTGAATGCATGATGCTTGAAAAATCTCATCACTACATTTGTAAGGTTATTACAGGACTACCTAAACTAACAAGATGTGTCATGTATGTATCACACTTGTGTTGGTTTTTAATTATGAGCTTTATCAGTGAGAGGAAACTATTGTTCTTTGGTCACCTGTAAGCTTCAAGCTAACTCTGTTTCATTCCGAATACTTCTTCGCAGACTCATAGAATCTAAATTCTAAACTACTGAGATCGGATTTATTACAGATATAATTGCTATTGCAGAGAAATATAAACTTATCAAGTATATTACGAACTTTATGGAACAAGGAATATTTCCTACGAAAAAAACAATGGAAAAATATTGTGAAATCTGCAGTACATAAAGTAGAGTCCTCTGAATGGCATCATCGAATGGTCTGTGATCCGGACTTTATGCGGTTTTGACAAATTAACCCTTCATGTAAACCACACGCAACCTGGAAAATAGCTATACATAGTTCTAGTCTTCATAAGCAAGCTCATTTTCTTCGAACTGCAACAACTCACTCACATAAACTTTGTGATAGATGCAGTAAACTATTTTCAGATCCATGTTTTCACGCCGTCCTATTGTGTGATTATTCAGATAACATTCGTGACGTCTTTTGGTCTAGGACTATTGACTTAAATCAGATTACTTTTAGCGCCTTTCTGGGTAACATGTCAGATGCTGTCTGTTGTCATGTGAAACTGAGTTTCCACTTGAAGCAGAAGACCAGAAACATTTCAGTCTTAACTGCGTTAATCTCATATACAACTCTTGTAGAAAATACTTGGTGTGTGAATAAGTCCGATGCAAGTATGGTTAAAAAATAATAAACTGGATAAATATTAATAACTTCTTTAAAAAATAAAATGTAAAATGTTCGTTAAAAGCTGACATTAATACAACAGAACACTTTCAATTATCTCTTCCTGATGCTGCATAAATTATATAATTGAATGTATTATTTTATAATTCGACGATTTTATCTACTCCCCAACAGGAGGCAAATAAAAGTATATACTGACTACGCCTAAACATTTAAGTATTTTATTTTACATTTTAAACAATTGTTCACCGCGACGTAAACTTGAATCCATCAGACCACACAGAAGGTTGAATCGTCCTGTACTCGTGTTCGTCCTGTACATGTCAATGTTTGTAACTGCCAATAATTGCAAACGTGTGCCTTTCTAATAAAAATATGATATAGTTTCTATATTTCAGACGGCGTCAAACGATGTTACATGTAATGAAACAAATAAGAAAACATAATATTTCTAGTTTTTCATTTTAAACGGCAGCTAAAAATAATAATTGTGCATTCTTCACGAAGCCAAATATTAAATCGTCCTAACTCACGGTATAATCAAGCAGGGGCCAAAAGTTATTATTCATAGGCTACTGAGGATGCATCATTACATCATGATGAATATTCTCAAGTTGTCGTTTCTTTGTCTTTGTATAAAATTTCAGATGCAAAACCAATATATATATATATATATATTGTAAAGTGTAAACATTTCAACAGATATATTGTATTTTAAATAGATAGTGGAAGATTTCTCAACAATCTATACGAGTCTGTCTAATATAAATGATGATAGACATTTCATTCGAGTTTTATTTCTTAATTTTATAGTTACAAGCTGAAGTTAGGAAAAAGAGCTTTTTAAGCATTAAGGAATTAAAATATGATTTCAATTAAAAATACCCTTGTTTATGATGGGTGACGTTTTGAATTTGTTTCACAATTAATAGTTTATGCGTGTTCCATCAGGTATAACACGACGGCTAAAACAAATGGAACACCAACTGCAGACCCTTTCGGAGTTCATCTCTAGTGTTAAGCAATTTGTGTTGCTTATCTTTAGATTTCTTTGTTCCTCATACTTACTTTCTTTTTACATAAATGTCATTTAGCAAGTAAATTTTTTTCTAATATTCACCACTGCATCCTCACAAGTTAGGAGTTCTATGTACTCATGAACACATGTGGATACAGGAACCACTTGACTATCTGTAGAATAAATCAATGTTATTTTGCCTACGAAGTTGGATTAGCTTAGAACAATATGAACTAACTGTCATATCATGCCATTTTATAACATTTTAAACCTTTACAATTACAATGGGCGTTAACTCTATGTGATTGTTACATAAAAAGCCATCAAGTATATGTTTCCATGTATGATTTATCTCAATTTTAATGTAAAATTGCAGTTGTAATTTAAATCAGAACAGACCCAGTATGTCATAAACCTTTCCGTCTCGTATGTCATACTAAGCTCGTAATAAAAGCAACACTTAATGTGTTTACGTTGTAATAATGCTATATGATATACTTTCAATGGTTATTTTACGGTCAATGTCACACGAATTATAGGATAAGTTAATACAATTGGATATTTCGAGCTGTCTATTAAGAGCAAACACATAATAAGAAAATCAAGCCAGATTCTTTTTACAAACATATAATTATATGAGCCATAGCTTTAATAGTGATCTTGGGGCGCAATGCAGTCACTGAATACTTTAAAGTCACATACATATAACCCAACTATTGTAATAGTAACATTATAATACTAGTTCCGCTAAGTGTGGTTGTTTTTGTATTCGGCATCCTAGATATTTAAATTTGTTTAATTGCTGTTCCCCACATAGGTTATGCATCTTTACGTCAAGCCATTATTGAGTATCTGCTTCTCTGACTTTAAGCTGCCAGAGAACTTATTTGTAACAGTATATTTTAATTTTAAATTAGCTCTCTATTCAAAGATTACTTAACAGCTTTTATCACTAGATTGAAGGGTTTTCAGTATTTAGAAAAATTGCTCTGACCTACACAAATAAACCTGACGCAAACTTCGCGAGTAATTTAACGTTATATCATATAATTTATATGTTAATTGCACAATGTCGCCATTTCACAAAGATTTCGAGTTTTTCTGATTAAAGTTGGCAGGTTTGTTACTCCGGCTTTTCACCACCATCCACCACCTTAAAAAACTGGTCGACACAATAATCCAAAAAATTGTTGATAGCGAAATTTTAGACCAACACGAATTCCCGATGACACAATATAAATATTTTATCCATTTGAAGCATTTATGGATGAAAAATAACATGGAAGCCGATCAAAGTCAAAGGACAATTACAAATCAGGATTAAGACAAACATATACAACGTAAAACAAAAACACAAAACCAGAAAGTGAGTAACCCAAACACAATAAAAATATGGGTGGACTCAGGTGCAACTAAACAGTGCTGCCTCTAATGTTATTCATTATCATGTCTAGGAAAAAGTCAAATCTATGAATAGAAAAGACTACTTATGACCGGAAAAAGTCCTATCGTTTTTGAGAAATTGATTTCCCGAAAACGATCAATCGAGTAATGGTGGCGACAATAGAACTTCTGAAGGGATAGCATCAACCTAGATACCCTTGTTTGAGCAGCTTAGTAGACACAACCAACCGAGTCTAGAAAATCGAATAATACTAGTCGCAGGATGTATAAGTTGTGAATATTTTAACCGAGAAACGGCAAATTGACAATTAAAAACTTGAAGGCATTACGTTTGTCATAGAGTCTATTTCTAGAAGTAGGTCTAAGTAAGAAGCTGAACTATTATACTCGTGGTGTCATTAATTTCTAGCTTGCTGCGGTAGATTGAATGCCAGTAGGTACCGAATTCAGGGACCAAAACATTTTCACTTTAAAATAGATAACTTATCAAGATACTCCATAAGTTATAGATCAAAAACTAATAGAAAATATTTCGAAAAACAAATAGAGTATGAAATATATATTTTAATAAGTGTTTAAGAAATTTTATAAACCTGTAAAGCTTTAATTAGTCTAGTGTTAACGACGATGTAGAAATTTTATGAAAATTCAGATGCAAAACCAAATTAGATGTTATGGCGAGTCCACAAAAAATGGTATGATTGCTTAGAAACGCATTTACTAGTCATGAAGATAGGATACACATTTTACTCAAGCTAAAACGTTATGAAAAATTGACTGGCAAAAATGGGACACTTAAAATATGATTATCGTTATATACGCTAGGGGACGTTTTAAAGTTTGTAGTTTATGATTGATTAGCCAGGGATAGCACTACAGGTGCCATATCATGTGCTCTGGAAGGAGCAATAGTTTGTGTTTCACATTTGCCGCATATGAGAAACAGCAACTATAAGTTCATTCACAGTCTTTAGAGCATATTGTGTTGCTTATCAGTAGTTTTGCTTGTGTGGGCTCACTATGTAGTTGTTTATTTTTTTCTACTAAGCAAGTAGCAATTTATTAACATTACACACTGTCACTGCATTTATCTATAGAATCGAAAAGATATGATCAATATTCTTTTCCTTCGAAGTTAGAGTAGCTTATAATATTATTAAAACAGCACCCCCATGTAATATGCCATTTTATAACTTTACTTTACTTGAAAAGGACCTTATGCATAAACAACGAGCAATAACTCTTGATAAATATTTCATAAAAAGCTTTAAGTGTTGTTGCAATTAAGGCTTATCTCCCATTTCATGCACGATTTAAGTTTTGATCTATTTGCGAACAGACGCAAAATGAGCGTCCCCTTTATAGTGTATATGGCATTCTTGATAAGAGTCCCCTTTTAGCATATGAAAACGCATCATACATATGTGATCATAACGAAAGAAGAAACAAAACTAGTTAAGGCTAACAAACCTTACAAAGACAAAACGTCAATAGGACTCGACAATATAAAACTTAGCATTTAATCCATTTCTTTTTGATTTGGTGTTACTGAAAACAGATTGCCTTCATAGTTAACTTGTAAATTTGTTGTTTCCCAATTTAAAATTTTGTCGTCCTTGTTTTAATCTTGGGGAATTTTACGACTTTATGATAAATATTACGTTTTAAATTTTTTTTGTGTTTTTTTTTTCATTATTAAAAGCAATAGGGGCGTCAGTGGCCGAGTAGTTGATAATGATTATATTTTTGTCAACACTCAACTGTGACGTGTTCGAGTTTTCTTGTGTTCAAGGTATGTTTGACTAAAACTTAACACTGATTCCAGTTTGCAAACCGTAGATTTTTTAGTGTTCACTGGGTACCCTTCTAAAAACTAGGCATCATGTTAGAGCTGAAAAGTTTATGAAAAATGCGTTACATTCCATTCAGACAAACATACGAAAACATTTAACAAGCTAGTATATGTTTGGACTTATATATAGCATAAATATAAGGTAAAAGACCGTGGCCTTTTAATGCATATTCTCGGACAGTTTCGTTCGTCTGATATTTCTTCAGCATTATTTATGTATGTACCTAAAAAACGCAACAAAGTCGACAACACGAGTGACTGGAAAGAGACGGATTTCCCAGAGAGCGAGATCAATTCTCATTTGCTGAGGGTAAACTCATGTCAAATGTTTTTTGTCACCTTGTTGACCTTTTAATCATAAAATATTATAACACATTTGCATATCCTATAGTATTAGACATTCATTACATGCGTTATTGCTGAAAGCCAAAGTTAAGAAAATAATAAAATTAAGAATTATAGAACAAAAATTATTTAAAAAATGAAACTGTAGGACAGAACTATAGGAGTGCTACAATTTCATTCCGACGCCATGCATGCAAATTAAGGATTACAAGCACAGTACGTTGTATATTTATCTGTTTATTAATATATTTCGTGCTACTGTTAGGTTAATAATTTCCGCACTGTTTTTACTCCATTCTTAAAACTATAATAAAAACTACCACATTGAAACAATGAGTTTGCGCAAAAGTTTATTTAATTTAAGGCTAAACATTATGCAAATATAACTTTATCGGCGTTTGATTTTTAAAAAGTAATTATTTTATTATGGAGAGATTAACTTCGTCATATTATTTAAAATGAGTGTTTTAAGCAGTCGAGCACTTTGTACCCTCCCAGTGCGGGACCAAGCTTTTACCTTTACGCAAATAGGCGTAAGATATAAGGGAAGAAAGTTGAAATGTAGAAGTGTTGAACTATTTTGTTCTTTTGGTTATTTTTGGTAAATTGTCGCAGCGAATCGTTAAGTTGGTCCCTTTTTTAAGTAAAAATCGAGAACGAAACCTTAACTTAAACTATGACTGCAAATTTATAGAAATTGATGTCAAAAATTGACTTAATATAATGGCTATATATAATATTAGCTTAACATTTATAATCATTTCTCAAAGGACTGATTCAAATGTTGTTAACTTAAAAAAATGTCTTAAGGACGTTATGAATGCATTTGTTGGACACGCACTGTGGACACATAACTGCGCACCATAATAGATATGAGTAATCTGAAATTCCTGAATTCTAAAATCCGCAATGACATCACAATAGTTCAGGTCTGTTTTGTTTCTCCGTCATAAACGAAATCCTAATGAATTTTACAGACCACAACTACAACATTCTTAAAATAACTTGACAAAAATATTCCGACAAAATCAAATAGAGACTGTGTGATATTTCTCTTGGAAATTTGTGACTAATATGCGGACCGCTAATCAGGAAAAGTGACAGCGGATGTGACAAAAGAAAATATGTGTTACATATCGGAAGTAATATGTGCGCTCAGCAGACATTCGTCTATTTAACAAAAAAGCCAAAGTTATAAATTTGCAAAAACGAAAAAAAAATGACGAGCGCATCTGTTTCTGCGAAATTTTGCGTTCTTTTTCCCCCTCAAACTACACATCAACGGGATCAACACACGGAAAAAATAATTTGTATACATTATTGGGAAAAATCATTATGTTAATATTTAACCTGTGTTATTTTAAGACATTTAGCAAGTAAACAATATTTAAATCAGCCATTCAAGTAGTCTATCAAAATAACGAATAATACGATAAATGACATATTTCCACAATACATATTCATTTAAAGACATGCATAAAGGTATAATATATAAACCAGTCAAGGATGAACATCATAATAACAACAACGCTAAATGTAGTTAGTGTTACATTGGGAGTTGATGTTGTTTCGTGTAAAAAATTTCATATTTAATCTTGCATTTCTGTTTAACTTAGATTAAAGACATTTAATTTATTACACAGCATTTGCCAGTATATAAATAAGTATCAAAATAACAGTTAGAGCACATACCAATAGGGAATATGCAATATTCTTTTATGACGTCCTTCGTACGTTGAGAACACTGTAGGTTTCTAATTAGCATAGAGCTCGTTGTTATGTCCCAATAATAATTCCATCGTCATTACAACTTCAACTGAAACACTATTAAACTGGAACAAAACAGTTTTGCAAAGATTTTATTAATTTCTATGCTCAAGAGGTAAGTATTTTCAATAAAATCATGAGCATATAATTTTATGTCAATTTTATCTGAGTTGCATGATGTTTCGGGATATATTTTATTTATTATTTTTAGTTTCAAAAACCAATATGGCCATTTAAAGCGTCCTCTTATCGGCGCTTCGAAATTTAAAATTTGTATTGGACATATAAGAATGAAATATATTATTGCAACGGGCTCTATGCGAATCAAAACATGGTGTGGCGCACATAGCACTAGGCACTGCATACGTAAGCAGTGCCTGTCTTTAATTTTACAACCTTCGAGTTACTCATTGTCATGTCTGAACAAAAGTCATATTTAGAAAAAGTAGATAAATAAATGTAAATTATTTCTGTTTGGGAAAGGATTTTCCATAATGATGAATACCTTTTTTGACGTTCGTAGAACTTTTATAGGGATTACAACAACTTGGATACAACAAATCTTTGTTTGACTAGGTTATTAACCAACATTAGTCAAAATTTGGAATATTAATGCGAAATGTTTTAAAATTTATGCTACCATCAAAATACCTATTATGCGCCAAAAATGAATCATTTGAAAATAATGCATGCACTATTTTGGTCCGGGTCTAAAACTGCATACTACCTCTTCCTTATTGCTTTTGTTTTGTCTTTTATTTAAAAATATTTAAAGTCTTTTAACTCTTTCTTTAATTCTTTTGATTAACAGTTCCCACACAATAGAGAAAATATGTATAAACATATTCAATATTGTTTGATATATTGAGACATAATTCACGCATTTACATCCTGCAGTCAGTTAAGAAATATCATTTTACTTTATTTGTTATTTTAACGTCGTTTTTATAGCAAAACTGATATTTGAGACGTAAATGTACACCCATCAATTATGTTGCAAGTAAACAATTAAAAAATGTACCGACATTTACCTTATGTTTGACTTAAAAAGTCAAACATTAGGGTTGAACTACAGACTGGTGATCAGCTGTCCACAATTTAGTTGTGTATACTTAAACCCAATTTTTTTTAAGAACTTGTTCGTTTAGCAATTAATAGAAACATTAGCATATGTGAGTACTTTGAAAAAGCTTCTATAGTGTATTATACACGGATCGTATTCAATTTCGTATCTTGTTACATTTGTAAGGTACTTTGTCACCTACTATTAATTGTCGAAGTGTTAACTTTAAGTTTGTTTTTGCAGTCTTACTGCAGTCAGGGTGTAAACGAGTCCAGACATATTTGTTGCCAGTTGTTGTGCCGAAGATCAAACGTAATCTTCAAAAAACATTACATAACTAAACTTTTCTTAGAGTTGTTGAAGCCCTTTTCAAGAAAACGAAAGGTTCGAGTTAATTATTACATACAAAATATCATTTAAATGTTTAATTCGTTGTCACACAGGATATACATGAAGTATTATCATAACATTCGCAGAAATGATAACATTATTTTTAATTTTTCAATCATTCATACCCGACTTTTATTTATCAAGTCTTTTTAGCAACATTTATTGTACCAATAAATGCAGCAAGATGTTGAATGCTTGATCTTCCCAAAAGAAATTTTCAGCAAAAACATGCAGTCCATATTTGCTTTCTAAGAATGCATAAATAATATGTTTTATATAATATATTTTATATGCTATTTACCAATGTATTTGACAGTTTACTTGTATCAATGAACCATTTCATATATTAACATAAATTACATCACATGTCAAATCTTTTTGTGAAGTTTCCGTTAACATAATTTACAATTTTTTATTTAAATAACAAAATATCAAATTTCCATTTTTTTTTTCAAAGTTTATTTTTAACATAAATTTACATTACTATGATAGTAAGTGTGTTGATAAATGTCTCACTGTTGTACAAACAAGTTAAATTATGAATGCATTACATAGGTTAAGTGCATTTCACCGAAAGAACCAAAGATGTTTTTAAATCATAATCACTCAGTAATACATGTTGCTTTATAAGAAGTTGCAAAATGAGCATTATGAGATTGAACTAAGCTAGAATTTACTGATCCAAAGAAAAAGAATATGACATAAATTGTTAACTGTATTACGTCACGTTTACCCACAAATCCGAATCAACACGAACATTTCTTAAATTAATATACTCATTTGTAACATGAATTATGATCAATAATATTTAACAACATGTTACCTGTGGAATACATTTAGAACTCCTCTACAAAAAATGTTTACTTCAGGTAATTGAATTGATAAAAAATAGGAAGATGAAAATTTATAATCAATAGATCAAAATAAAAGTACAAAGCAAACACGTCATAATACAACATATAAATAAGGACAACGAACCGCTTTAAGGAAAAAGGTAAAATAAGATTTTCTAGAAAGCGTTAAGTCAAAAACAAAAGTGTGTATAACAATGTATCTTTTAACCTTTCTGCAAGCAATTCTGTAGTATCCTTAATTTCTTATCACGTTGCCTTGCATAGACGATAAAAAGAGAACAGCCTTTTTTGGCATCGGAACCAATGGCATTTGGAGGCTTGATCCCAATTCCTCTATAGTGAATCTGTGTCACAATGAAACGTACTCCACAACCTCTCAAACAGTTAGTTAAATATTATAGATAAAGCAGATGAGAACGCATCTAAATCTAAATATTTAAAGCTATTTTCATACGGATATGAAAGTCTAAATACTTATAATAGTAACGTTTTTTATTAAAGTGATTTTGTGCAGTAATAGCATTGATAAAATCTTACTTTGTAAAGATTTAATGAAAAGATTGATACATATCTACTCCATATTGGTCCTGTTATCGTCAGACCCTTGTATCAGGAAGTGATAAAAGACAATGTAACAATCCGCCTTTGTTTCGTATATGTAGGTATACATGTATACAAAACAGATGCATTTCAGATAAAATTAAGGATATTTAGGACTGGCCGCGATTGTATACCGTTCCACCTCGAATAAAACATTATCTTTCTTTGTATTGTAACCAAATTTTTGTTTTCATGCTGCTTATACAACTTGACAATAAATGTCCCTATTTTAATTTAATTTTAGCATATCAAAAGTACCATTACAGTAAATCGGAAGATATCTAGGCGATGTTGTCTTAGTAAAGGTCAAATGGTTTAAGACCGACAAGATACACCATAAGATTAGTTAAAACTGCCTGTCAATTAACAAATTCATGATTGCTACCAAATTAGTCTATACATAATCAGCGTAGTAAAATATAAACGTTCCATGTATTAAACTAATAAACGCTTTAACAAAAACAATAACTTAACGTTTGGTTGGAAATGACCGGTATTACAAAAGAAAAATGATAATTTACCTTTCAAAAGATAAGAAAATTAATTTGAATATTTGACAATAATTTACTATTTAGTGTAATCAAACTTCGGATTTATATTATATCTTGTTGAGGGGGCCTCGGTGGCCGAGTGGTCAAGATAGTTCGTCTACTATTGATCACGTGGTCTGTCAACACTGAGATTGCGGGTTCGATTCTCACTGCAGGCAGGGTGTACTCGACTCCAATCTTAATTGACAAGGATTGCCAGTTTTCCTACCGCAGGTCGGGGGTTTTCTCCGGGTACTCCGGCTTCCTCCCCCAATAAAAACTGGACGCCATGATATAGCTGAAAAATTGCTGAAAGTGGCGTTAAACACCATCAAACAAACAAACAATATATCTTGTTGAAACATATTGAACAAATGACGTTGTTCGATAACGATATAACCACATTAAATGCATATGACGATAAACATCTAAAAAGAGGCAAATAACACCAAAATATGTATACGTAAAATAGCTTTTTTGTATCCGATATGTAGACATGCAACTACTTTTACTGATATTGTGATATACACATTTATTTACTTTTTTAAATCATTATATACGTTTACATATTTTTAAACATCATTATGTATACGTCAATATAAAAAGTTTAATAAAGAAGGAGAACAATGCATCTTGTATACCTATCTGATACAAAAAAAGAAATATATTACATGTGACTCAGCACAAATATCTGATAGTATTTGGAAAATGTAATTTCCTATAACGGTCAGTTACGTCATGGTAGTGGCGATAAAGCTTCTAAAGAGAAAAACAGCATTTTAACTCTTTTTCATTCGAGACCCTCGGGGGTCGAGTGTTTAAGACATAATTTCATTGTCCACACCGAGCTTGCAATATAACCGCATACTTAATGTGCTTGACTAAAACAAAATTTGGAAGTTTTCTCCATTATTCTGTCTTTATCCCCAAATAAAACCTGGACTTTATGATGCAGCTAAAAAGTGCTGAATGTTAGACAAAACGATTAAATGAATACAAAATATATTTCATTTTCTCAACTGATGTACAGATCTTTTGCTACGTTGTGTTTTTGTGGACAAAAAATGGTCATCTTCGTAAACGTTGATTATGTAAGGATTACCTTAAAATATTATGAATAGATGCAAACCTTTCACAGCTCTTATTATTTTAATATGCGGCCTAATTCACGCGACTTATTACAGACGAAACTTATTAAAGCAATATAATATATGAATTTATTGCTAAGTAAAAAAGTTTTTGTTGCAAGTTCCTCAAATTTTTGTTACAAATCTATTATGTAATGCGTGAGTATTTTTTATTGTATTATATAATGTAGCAGGTATCTAACATTAGGTTATCAATATGTTATGTATTGTGTCTGAGATGCATGTTTGTGTTATGTACTCTTTAAAGTAATACAAACTGTATAGACTGGTCAGCCACCTGCAATTGTTAATTGCATATTCAGCCAGTTATATGGAGGCTGATTTGTTAATTTATTGTTAATTTGTTAATTAAGATTAAGTAACAGCGTGTGTGCTTGTATGCGATCATTTTGCCAATTATAATCAAAGTGTAAGGTTCATGTTTTGATTTTCCTTAATTTTCAATCTTATTATGAACAGTTTAAGAAAAACCCACCCTCTTACCACCTGTTGTGGTAGTTTATCGCATTCCGTTTCATCCCAAGGCATTAGGGTTTTGGGTTTTAGTGCAGATTTACAAGTGAAAACTGACATTGATTTTTCATACAGCTCGGGTGTTGAGTACCATTATTGCCTCTCCATCGCACGATCGACTTAATTTATATATAAATTGCAAAATTCAAAGAGCAAATTTGTTAAAATGATGCATTGTAATTACAGATTACTTTTACACTTGAAAATTGAAATGTAAAATTATTAACATTAAAAGCGTCTAAATTAACTGTATGTAATGTTTTAATATAAACATCAAAACATAAACCGATTTAAAACAAATATATATTGTATTAACTGTATAAAGATATATATGTCATGTAACGGATGAGTAAAATGTTAAGTAGAATTAATAATTTTTACAATTAATTGCATATCTGTTTTTGAAAATCTTCAGGAAAATTTGTTATGTTTGTTTTTATAGGAAATCAAACATGTTACCTTCACTAGGAAATGTGAAAGACCATCTTAATTTGAACAACTGTGTGTGAAAGAAGTAGGCTGTACGCCCTTTATTCATAATACAATGTAAAGTAAAAATAAAGTGTTGGGATGCCAACAGTCGCCCAAAATCCCCTGGATAGTTTTGCATTCCACTCAGGACATTAAAACGTACCTACACATTAAATTTCATTAAAATCGGACAACGTTTAAAATTTGACGCGTTTTTAGCGACTGTTTTGAAACACACGGTCAAAAATAACTTTTAAATATAGAGTTCCAATCAGGACACTTGAAACTACCTCCACACCAAATTTGTTGCACTCAGAGCAAGTTAAATTTCATCGAGATCGGATAAAGTTGAAAATTATACACGTTTTTCGCAACCATTTTGAAACGCGACGTCAGAAAAAAATTTCAAAGGTGGCTTTTCACTCGAAATATTAAAACCTACCTCCATTCCAAATTTCGTTGAAATCGGACCACAGGAAAATTATGGCCATTTTGAAATGGCGGCCATTATAAAAAATCTGACTATCGATAAAACCCCTCCACATGTCTAAAACTGTGCCAAGTTTCATTTGATTCTATTAAGGCGTCTGATCTGAGAAATGTGTCGGACAAGTTCACGATATAGAAAAAGGAGAAACCGGAATAATAATAATAATAATAATAATAATAATAATAATAATAATAATAATAATAATAACTAGTGCTGATTGTGTTGGGATGCCAACACAGAATTTCACCCAAAAGAACCTCCATTGCCACTATAAATTCAAATGGATAGTATTTCATTCAAATCAGTACATTAAATCATGCATAGAAATCAAATTTCGTTGAAATCGGACAAAGTTGACTTTTTCAGTCATTAAAATGGGCCGCCATTTTGAAACCGGAAGTCGGACAAAAAATTTTTAAAATAGCGGTACACTCAGGGTATTATAAGCTACCTGTATACTAAATATCGTCTAAATCGGATGACGTTTAAGTTTTTGCATTTTATGGGGTGGTGTTCGGATGGTGGCCATTTTGAAATGTCGGCCGCGTCTATTTTTTGGCAAAAATGCTCACGATACTTAGCTGTATCAGTATACCAATTTTCATTGAAATTCCTCTGGTCATTACTGAGATCTGACAACAGCCGCCATTTTTTAAAAAGGCGGCCATTTTGAAAATTTCAAAAGTGGATTGCACAATTTAAGGTCACTTTTAAAATGTTCCCAAAGTTTCATCTTGATTGGACATTGCATCTCCGAGAAAATGTGTGGACAAGATTTAACGTAAAGAAAAAAAAGAAAGAAAGATAGAAGAAGAAGAAGAAGAAGAAGAAGAAGAAGAAGAAGAAGAAGAAGAAGAAGAAGAAGAAGAAGAAGAAGAAGAAGAAACCGGGTAAAAACAATATGTCTCTCAATACTTCGTTTGGCAGACATAATAACAAGAAACGGTGCAAAAACAATGTCGCCACCAAAACTTCGTTTTGGGCGACTCAATAAGGTCAGTTACTCGAAGTAATGAGGTTTATTTCGACTTTTAAAATTTAATGTCAATTGGAAGAAATATCATGTATGTTACACTACCCGTTATTTGCAAAACCGGTAAACTTTCATGTTTACCATTCCGAAGGTGTAAATGGCTACAGCTGGATTTGAATGACGTTTAGAATTCTTAATAATTTGAACTATTTCAGATTTGACAACTATTTAAATTTGTCGACATTATTACAATAACAAGTTTAAGACTATATACTTTTCATATATTGTTTCGCAATACACGAATTTATATGAAGTCATGTGCCAATGAAGAAATACACGTTAAGTTCTAACGAATCATTTCTCTGCTTTCTAAATTTCTGTTAAAATCACAGCAAAATTCATTAGAAGTCGCATTTCAATAGAACATTAAAGTCGCAAGTTTACGTACCAAAAAAAACCGCATTGATTATTAACGCAGTTAACAGAATAAACACAAACTTCGTCAAGTTTACTTATCTGATTCACTCATCATTTTTATGAATTTTTTTAAGTGGATTCTTGACATATATTACCGGTACCAATTAAACGTTGCGCAACTTACAGTGTTTTTCCATTTTTGATATATTTCACAATTGTTTTATTCGCTGATGAACTTTAATATTATATATGATAAGAAATCGTATTCAAAATTGCAATGCAAATAAGCCTCCACAGTTGTAAAAAGCAACACTCGTAACGAATGCCAAAATCCCTGCTAAAATTGGTGCTGTACCTTAGAGCCAGGGAAAGATAAGAAGTTTCTGCCCACCCTTTACATATTACTAAGTAGTTGTAAATGATGAAACCGCAAAGGAAAGCGATGACAAAAGTGTAAACAAATCACGAAACTATTCCCAGACAATCAGTCAGCAGCTATCAACAAACTCATGATAGTGACCTTAACAATTCTATTCTCGTGTGAAAACATCTATATACCTGTGCTGAATCCGTGTTTTTGTGATTTAGAGCATGGTTAAATTATAATACGTTTGCCAATATTTACATTAACAAAAAACAGAACTTATATGCCAGACTAAAAGAGACTGACCTAGTATACTGGAAAGGAATGCAAATTAGTCATTCATTTTAGGGGTGGTATATATGACCGAATTCTTATTTGATGTGATAATAAGCACTCATTAGTCTTTAATAATCGTAGGTCTGTAGCACACGTTCAGTCGAGTGTAGTTATTTTTACTTCTTTTCCATAGAGCTGATTTTTATTAATAAAATAATAATACAAGAATAAGCAAATAATTGAATTTAAAATATTGTTTCCATGATACAGTAAAGATCATTAGAATACAGACCGACGCCCAAGATAGCTGATAGCACTGTACTGAATCTTCGAAAGCAACAACGATTTATTATGAATTATGTCTTCACTGCATTGTCGAATTAATTGTTACCAAAAGAACTTCCCATCATTGTAATTTTGCTAGTGAAAATATACTTAAATAAAAAGAGACATTCTTTTTTCTTATGTTGGAAAGTGTCCGGACAAAAGAAATCTAGAAACATAGAAAGCAAAATAACGCAAGAATAACTTGGTAATAAGAAAGACCTCGATCAAAAGCGATAGTGTCAAAATACTAAATTTGTTAATAATGTATACGAACGTATTTTTTAATCAATTTCTTTAGTTTGTTCTATCAACGCTTTAATGCGCATTTTCATATGAAACTGAAGTTTTAAAGTTTGGTCGTGATGCTTGCGTCTTGGCCGGGGGGTATTCTAATACATGGATTCAGAAAGAGACATTTTATATTGGATACTGACATAGTAAAAACATAACCATGACAACTAAGTAACATCAAAACAGGAATAATATTATCTGCCACAGGAATGTGTGTATCCAATATCAGCCTTAAATTAAAGAAAATTATTTAAAAGATGCAAGTAGTTAGACAGTAAAAACTTGTTTAAAAGTATTTTAAATTTTAAAAAAATATACTTTGGTATATTATATTTTTCATATTTTAGTACGTACTACTTCAATGTTGTTTTAATCATTCGAGTATAATGTATAAGTTTCAGGCAAAGCTTTTATACATATTCCTTAATTACAATAAAATATCTATTATACATAACAAAAGAAGCTGAGAAAGACTGGATTGTGATTTACATGGACAAAATACTCATTGTTGTAATGGAAAAATAGGTACACATTCGAACTCTTTGCTAAATAATTCTGATACTTTTATAAATTTTGCAAATAAAAATCTAAGATTTTTTAGTAATAAATAGATATTGGTGCGAAGCATATTGCAACGTAGATTAATTGTCTTACTGTTACAATTTTGAAAGTAAATTAAACGATAGTAAAGCAACATCACAGCTGGCAAAAAGAAAGTTAGAATACAAATTATGTGCTGCTGTTTTTGTCGCCTTCATATTATATAAACAATGAAAAATGCAGAATCAAAGAGGGAGAAAACATGCGCAAAGCTTGATTTAAGACGAAGTCAGAGATAAAAAAATATTAGCCCCACTGCGGGAATAGTATACTCGATTTTAATCTAAATTTCAATTTATTGACAGTTTTCTCCGCATTTCTGCCTAGAAGTAATGGTATAGCTGAAAACCTGCTAAAAATTGCTACAAGTGGCTTTAAACAAACGCAAAATATCGTAAATTTTTAATCAATCTCTATGAGATAAATACAGTGAAGCCCAACATAAAGAACAGTACACGCTTTTTATAACGAAAAGCATTACAGTATCTTTTCTGTCGTTGAAGAGTTTAAAGACAACCGGATAAAACAGTCAATGAGAATGATAGCACAATTACGTTTCTTAAAACAAATATGGCATATGCTATGAATTTTGAGACGTAAGTTAAAATTAAAATTAAAAATCGATTTTTGTCAAGATAGTATATTGAAGTATAAGTGTGGAAATGCAGGACTAAAAAGGAACTATTTCCTTTTTTATGAATGTAGAAATGATCGTAATAAAGAACACAATTTATTATGTGTGGTGGCTGTCAAAAATACTAATAATGTATCTAGTTTATGAAGAAATACGGATTATTTCTTATGCAAAATCTGAAACCATAGTGTTGGGTTCAATGTGCTTGACCAACAGAGCTGCCGAGCGTGTCCCTAAGTGGTGGATAGAGATACCCTCACATTATGGTTTGTCAGGTCAAAATACCGAAAGCCTTACCGCGGACCACAATGGATAATGCGTTTGGAGAGAGTCACGCTCCTTGCACTATGAAGTCCCATATTGCCTTTGCTACAAAAGTGAAAATATGTGCACTTTGGTCTATCTTTCCCGAATAAATTTATTGTTTGTTAACTTGTTCTTGGCCCTAATGTAGATAAATTAGTGTTCGCTTGACGTAAAGCAAATCTACAATGGATATAATTGAGGTTAAACATTACAGGTTGTTATATATTTATATGTTAAAATCCATATAAGTGCCCGGAAAAAAAATTATGCGGTAAAATGAATATTTACAAGCCATTAAACAATAAATTTTGAACATGTAAATATTTTTGCAGCAACAACATCATATAAAATAATTACATTTTTAAATACAAGCGTTTTTTGCTTTGTTTTCATTTCCTGCTATTAAGATTTTTAATGTGTTCATGTTTCGCAAATTTTAAGTATTTGCTTTGATATTTCACACCCTTTCAATATCTAATAAATGTTTTGCAATTTTCATGCGTGTCGCTCAAATTATCTTTGACGCCAAATTCATAATTACTTCTTGACATTATTAATGTTTTCAATGAAAGAAGTTGCTCTTTGAAATAACAATTTTCGAAAACATTTTGGGGGAAAAGAAGATTTTTTGCTATGAAAATATAATATATACGTTCAAAGAGCATCTCATCTACGCGTCATGAATGGAAATCATCGTTAACGTTTCCATAAAGTTGCTTTAAAATACATGAAGGTAATAACACAATACCGATCATACAGGAAACTGTCAAAAAGACAATTCACACTTCAAAAATAAAGCAACTACAGCAATGGCCCTGTCCTGGTTAAATCGTTTCATATGAAATTGTGAATTAAATTCGTTTTACAGCATGCCAGTCGCCTCTCTTACTGTAGTGTGTGAGTATATCAGGCACTGCTGAAAAGTTTTTTTGTTCCCCTCTCCTCACTTTAAACGATATTCAGTATTCTGTTGTGGTTTATGACATGTTGTCAAATACGATATCTGTTTGTGTCATGCTATCATTTAAAAACACGCCGAAAATTTCAAGTCAGAAATTGCCTTGCAGTTAGTTAAAATTTTAAAAAGTATAACTACATATAAGGTTTGCAAGATCACAACAATATTGTGCATTGTCAAAACCTTAAAGTTGTAATTGCCACAAAAGGTGAGAAATTGCTCGACAAAACCTTGCACTTCTACACCTGTTTCTAAGGCTCCTAGAAATACATTACTTATTTTCTGACAAAGTGTAATATACGAATATTGTATATATAAATGCACGCTTAAATGTTTTTTTATGAATTTTATGTCTGAGAAGGTACTTTCAATTAATATAATCAGATTATTGCCCAAGTTGTACCAGATTTGTAGCCTGACTACTAGTAACTTGTTTTTACATTAATTGACTTCCACGAAACATTTGTTGTTCAAATGTTTACAGGAAAGTAAACATAGTTATAACAAAAAATTCAAGAAATGAATGAATAGTTTACTATTCAATAAAGTTCCTACTAACTGCTACGATCATGTTTAATTTAAACAGTACGTTATGTTTTACTCATAGAATTTCCGTATTGTGTTTGTTGAACTAGGTTTCATAAAATAAGTCAAATCTAGAAACATCATTTAACACATATAATTCAAATATGTTAGTACTCGAACGCCAAATCGTTTAGGAAGTAAGTTTTCAACTATTGATCCGATGCCAATCAACAGTGAGGCTGTTTTATTGGAGTCTTACTTCTAAAAGGGGACACTATAACCTTATTTATTACGATGACCATTTTTCCTGCCAAAGGTCAGTTGTAATACTCGATACTCCGGATTCCTCCAACAATTAAAAACTGAACGTCGTAATATAGCAAACAAGTGGTGAAAGTAACGTTAAATCCCATTAATACAAACACACAATCATAGTAATATTTATTAATAAAATAAAGATTGATAATAAATAAATAGACAATAAATAATATAGTAAAATAAATAAAACTCCATTTAAATAATAGTATACTAAAAACTGAGATCATTAACACCATCGTCATTCTACCCACATACACTTAATAATAATAATACCCGTTTCAGCTGTCCACAAAATTAAAACTCTCCGTTATTTTAATACGTTTGCTACTTGATCAAGATAAGCCTTGAAATTATTGAGGACATTTAAAGCTGCTGCTTGGTACACAGGCTTTCCTACCCATTTTGTCATAAATGCTTTATCCTTAAAGTTGTCAATTGGAATTTTTCTCGATAGGAGGCACATTTCAAACAATACACGGAGTTTTAATGCCATTAACTTCTTATCAAATGTGACATTTTCTGTAGTTTTTAGTCTCTTTTCTTCCATTTCCATACTTGTTAACATAAGGTAATAAGTTCTGAGATCGCTATAGACGCATCTTTCTTTACTTTCTCCATTCTGAAATTTTACATAAAACACTACAAACTCCATTTTATCAAAACGGTATGATCTCTTGTGCACATCGCTAAGGTGTGACTTTTTAGACGAAGCCCAAAAAGATTACATTTACACCCAATCCTACAAAATATTGTTAAACCTGTTTAGGACTATTAATAGTTTAACCTTTTTTTATTTTTTTACACCATGACAAACATCGAACATGTTGACCATAATTTATCTTTTAATGAATCTTCAGAAGTTAAATTGGGATTTATATAAAGGCCAATTAAAACGTTTATTACAGAAGTTAATTCCTGCTTATTAAGTTGAAAAACATGCGCTAATAAAAGATCTTAAACATTATGTAAGTACTATCAAAACTGTGCGTAATGCTAATTAAAAGATTTACCCGCTTCTGTTTGTCAAACACATATGTGCCCAGATAGTTTAAATACCTCAAGAAAGTAATATCAAATATATAAATAGTTTAAAGTTCCTGTAATGTGTTTCACTGTAAAAATAAGTAGTTGCCCAATAATTCCTTTTTTAACTGTGCTGTGTACTATATTACGAATATCAGTGTGCACACGTTAACTTTTTGTTGTTGTGTTCATTTTACTCATTTTTGGTGGTAATTATTTATAATTTATTTATTTGTCTTCATCCGTATTTTGACACTGTCCTATGGTTTTCGATTATAGTTGACCGTTAAGTTTTATTAAATTTCGCAAACAATTATAAATAATACTAACGCATTTGAAATCGGGAAGTTCTGGTAGACAATTTTTGTTTTTTGTGGAAACTACATCCCTCGTGTTCTGTAAAAAAATAATCACACGTGCAACCGTTAAGTTATTTTAATGTTATACATGTGTATGTTGAAACATATCATACTACTCTAACGTAGTAAATTTTATAACCTTGACATTTTATTTGGTACACAATTTCTAAACCTTTATTTATCCTTAAAAATGCAAATGTACGTCTTTATCTCGATAGACATAATGATTTATAATATATCATATGATATCAAGGTTCAGTTATTTTAAATAATATTTTCTTATTCAATGGAGAATATTACAAGGTAGGGTCATTAAAGGAAAATGCAGATATATATCAAACTTTGTGAAATATAAAGGAATAGACTCTTTTACGCAGCTATTTCGTAAAACACATGTAACATATATTGCATACAACTTTTTTACATTAAAAAAATTAAGAGTCATATTAAAAAGAATTATACGTTGTTCAATAATAACGTTTACACTGTACTCGTAACGTAAACGAAAAATTGAAGGCATCATCGAATTGAACTTAAAATGTAACCAAACTTTAAGGTACAACACGACAATATAATCAATGTTTTACCGAGATTTGGGTGATGCCAGTTTCTAGGGTAGCATGAGAAAATACTCACATAGTTGTCCAGAAGATTGTCAGTGATTTTCTTCAGTAGTCTGTTATTATCCTCATCAGAACGCTTCCTCCTGGTAAGTTTACATGGGTTTGCCATTTCCTTTTCAATATCAATATCTGTTGGAAAACGTCGACATTTTCGAAGATGAACATAGCTCGTGCAACACAATAACACCAACAGACAAGGAAGAATATCTGCATTTAAAAAGAGTAAGTAACGTAAAGATTGATTAACACCGTATTGTATTGGCTTCACCAATTGAACTATACATTTTGCTAATAGACAAAATATGTATATTAATGTTAGACAGTGAACTGCAAAAATTTTTTCTTAATACAAATAACTTGCAAGTTGTAAACAAAAAAAGTATTGTGTTCAGTGTAACTGTTCTTACAAATATTCACCATGGCGTTTTCTGCAACTTTGAATATACAAATTAAAATTTCGGTATTTATAGAGAATGTTTACGGAAAACGTGTTGGAGGATATTTAGTTGTAGGTTCGAGAAAAGGAAAAACCTTTTGTTTAATTTAGGAAAGGATTAAATTGGTCCGTTTTCCCTTCATCATATCCGATATTCTACTATTAAAATAAATTATAGAAAGTAATAATCTAAAAATACTTTTTTTAAAAGATTTCATATTGATAAAGACAATTTTTATTTATTCTAAGAACACAAAGCTCAAAATCAACTATTCATTTATTACATGGACCAATAATTCTGATATAGTTAAACACCTTTACTTTACAACACCGTTTCATTCTTGTCAAACAAAGTTTATTTACAATACCGTGTGATCTCCAATTGGGTCGAAGTTATTCTAAGCTTTAAATAATTGATAGGTTATTAACTTTCATAGAACCATATTTTTGAAACATTCTCATTTCCTACATGTTTATAAATCTATATGTTTCATAAATATTCTAGTCGCATTGCAAAACAAAAACAAAAACAAATAAACTAATACGTCACTTATCTGATCCTTCTATTGTCATTAAAGATTATAAAAAAAACGGTTATACATATTATGATTAACAAAATATAGCCTGAAAAATATATAGTTTTGAAAACTAATGCAGACCTTGTTCAATCTTCTTAAAAATGTCGTTTTAAATTCAGTTTGACATTCCCTATTTTGTAAAATATTAAAAGATATATTATTGTGACATCTCTTATAAATAAACACGGTTACAAAATTTACCATGTCAAACTCTGCAAGACGAGTGTTTTATCTAATCAAGATTAATCAGTAGTTAGTTCTAAAATATAACGGTTCACCAGCAGAAACATCGACTAAATTGATGCAAGAAAAATGTCTGCCAAAATAAAGAAGTACATATAACACAATTTTTTTTGCTACTAACGCTTTAAAAAATATTCATATTATAATTCTTATACTATATTATACACATATCAAATACGTGCTAGTTTGAGTCATGAATTTGACTAACTTAGTAATTACTTACCAATGTTATTCCCAACCGCTAATCTCTATATTAAAACCCCAGGTCAACAGCTCAAATACAGACGGATATAAAACATAGCAAAATATTGAGAATGAGCATAAAATGTAATTGTGGCAAGCTTGTTAAAACGTTTCCAAGTCTAAAATTATTAGAAAAGTTATAGGCAATACTCATGATTATATCTTTTAATAATTTATCTTTTTTTCGTATTTTGACATGTTGTTTGTTATCAGCGTAATTCTTTCATTCGTCAGTACGTAAGTGGTTCGAGAATTTTTTTTGCCTCTACTGTTCACTTACATTGTTTCAATTTTTTACTTGGGACATGCAGCAGCAAAATGCTGCAACCTGTTAAAAATTTTAAAACGCTACAATAAAACTACACACAATAACATGTCACGTCTTGATATTTACGGGTTTGTTTCTGTATTGGCCTCAATGCCATAAGCGGTATCAGTGAAAACTCAACAGCTACACACGTGACAGTTGTTCAACAATAATAGCTTCGGTAACATACAGATTGTTATATTTATATCGATTTTGTTTTTTTCCCGAACATATATATTCAATTGAATACACGTTGAATACTGTAAGGTTTTTATGAAATTTCATTGCCTAGCTTAGATTCGAAGTTTTAAAAATACTATGAAAAACATGAGTTGCAATTATTTTATGCATGTTATCGTGACCTATCAAATTCGTTCTGTTTTCGAATCATTAAAAAGGCGTTTGCAAATAAACGTTGTGTAATTTATATGTATCAAGCAAAGAATTTAATTGTTAATTGTATAATTGCAATAACCTTGGAGTTGACATTTAAAGTGTCATTATAACATCATCTTATTTGTTTATGCATTAATGTCAATTGTGCTCTTCTCTATATAACATTTAAATAGAAACTCATTCTTTTTATGTAGAACATATGTACATCTGTTTAAGTTGCAGAATTTTGGTGTAGCTTCAGAGACAACCAACCGTATGAAATAAAATTATTATTCAATGATGAAAATCTACGAGAACCACCTCAATGATCGATTGAAATATTGTTAATAAGATTTTTCTTTCTTATTTTTATTTAATGACAGTAAAAATTGAAGAAGACAACAGTTTAAACAGTGTTTGATTTGTTTTTTTTTTAATTTATTACCGGTCTAGTTGTCGGTTTGTTAATTTCTTCATTTTAATATTCGTTAATGTGCTATGAAAGTTTACATAAGCTACAGCTATTATTATTTAAGTGACATTTTAAATTCAGACATTTAAAGAATGTTTGATGTGTTACGACAATAGGAAAATATCTGAACTATTTAATAAGGATTAAACTGCATACTAATGAGACCTTGAACTTGAGCATATACTTCCGAAGATATTATGGCTGGCTAACTTAGACTCCAACGCATAAGAACGCAAAGAGTTCTAATTCTCTCTCCTAGGTTTCCCAACTGAAAATAAACCATGCGATGAATAAATTTATTCAATATCGGTTTGCTCTATGGTGACTTTAACACGATGAAACTAAATCATTAATAAATTCAAGCTTTTCAGTTTTCATTAAGGATAATTCGAAACAACTGTAGTGTGCACTGTTACCTAGTATATTTTTTCTAATAAAAATATTATCTTAATTTGATTTACGGATTAGTACAATTATTTATGTATCGAGTTGTTTTAGTTTTATCAGTCTCACAAAAAGATATTCAACTTTAATATAACTTACAACTTTATCATTAGTTTGAATATAATGTACAATCAATACGAGAATAATTGTACATGTGTATAAAAATTGTGTACTATACAAAATTATATAAACACTAGTTTTGTATAGTAAATAGATGCATATTTAAGACATCTATACTTTCGGTATGTAAGATTAATTTGGTAATGTGTGTATTATATCAGATGAACACGGTTTTGTGTTAATGTCAATAGCCATTTACGGTTCGTTAATTTCTTAAAATTTTACCAATTTTTTGCGATGACATAAATAACATTTGAATTGATTTTTGGTTTTTTAATGGTGTTTTAACGCCACTTTCAGCAATTTTTCAGCAGTGTTGACAGACCACGTGATCAATAGTAGACGAACTACCTTGACCACTCGGCCACCGAGGCCCCTTTTGAATTGAATATATATAATAACCAACAATGCTATTTGAACAGATTAAAGATATTTTAACTTGAAACGTATGACGTCCAACGGCCAAAACTAACATTATTATTAGTTCTTCTGTTATAAAATTAATAGAGGATATTTTGATTATTTCGTTTATCAACATTGTATGCATAGTAATGGACACGTTCTTACATGTAATGTCAAACTTTTAGTAGTAGTAGTAGACCTATTGTGTTTGCAATTACGTTCTCTCGTGGGAATTATTCTTTTTCATATATTATTAGTTTCGCTTGTGGAAATAGTTCCATTTCATTGTCATGACATTTTCTAGAAGCATAGTAATATTTATTGTTTTATTACTTTTTCAAGTGGTAGAAGATTATTTCTGGTTTCATTCTGTCCTCTTTAAGGTGCAAACTCAGTGTAGACAAATCATTTAGTAATTGTATATGTCAAACTTTCTAAAGCACCTGGTAACCGAGGATCCCAAATGAAAAAGGTAATGACATTTACAAAACCTCTTTTGTGCCAATTGTTAAAATTTTCTTCTATCTCTTTTCTTTGATTTTACCAAGTAAAATGCATAAAACTTACCTTTTTATTATCATATGTATTTCATTACCGTTAATTCTTGAAAATCATACAATTCAATACTAAATATGTGTTTAAATCAATACAAATCCAGAAACGGTGGCGTCTAAAGACATGGTGTCTTTTGAAATTGTGTTTTTAATACTTCGTGAATCCTAATAAGGATACTTAGGTTTCACAAGAAACAAGCCAAATGACTTACACAGTAAATTATAGTAATTTATCAAAGATATGTAAGTTTGTTTGTTCGTTTGTTTGATTGGTGTGAACGGTGTTTAATGCCACTTACATTAATTGTAAACCAAATCATGGCGCCTAGTTTTTACTTGGGGAGTTAGCCAGAGTACCCGGAGAACACTCCACGACATTCACCACGAAAACTGGCAATCCTTGTCAATTAAGGTTGGAATTGAGCGCACCCTACCCGCATATCAAAGATATGATAGAACTAAGTAAACAAATGAAGGGAACTATTATGTACTTTGATATATGCTGAGTATAAGTAAATTTTATCGTTTGCTTATCTTTATTGTCAAGACGGTTAGAGACTCTTTGTTGATTTATACTGCAATTTCAAATGAGCAAATTACCACGTTAAATTGACACAATAATATTGTTGAATATTGGCTTAATTAGACGTTGAAAAAAAAAAAAATCGTCAATGAATTGTTTCTTCAACACAAAATTGTATTAAATCTGTGCTAATTTGTTTCATTAGAGCCCAAATAATTTATTGTTTAAACACCGTTGATGCATTGACATAAAGATAAAATAATTTTCAAAATGAGTTTCTGGCATATAAAGCCTTTTAATTTACCTTTCTTTTGCTTTTAATATAAGAATGTTATTTTTCAGTTGTAGGTATTGCACGTATTATACGTAACCTATTTCTACCTGCAAGGTAAGGTACAAAGTTTAAAGAATTCAAACGGCCCAGTTAAATGTCAACCATAGTTAATTTCGATATTTTATTATGTCAATCAGTCTATTATGTCATTGTTGGTGTAAATTTACCCTACACAGCAATACCTATAAATTGCATAAGAAGATGAAATTTTAATAAACCTACTGATGCAATGATAAGTAAACACCATGTATTTTGTACAAAGTTACCACTCCCATAGCATTCAAACCTCTTATAATCGTTCTTGGTATTGTCAAAAAACATTGTTGAAAATGGTTAAACACAAACCGGCCTACTTAAACTTGCAAGCAGTATGAAATTAACGCTTGTTCGTCTATGACTAATCCCGTGTTTCCGGTTGGATTTTACAAACAACAAAATAATATATAATTATTTGCTTTTATAATATAATCTGAAAAAAAGAAACGCATAATGGATTTTTAAGATGTTAGTAGATGTGTTTTGGATTCAGATTTTACAATAACAAATAAAGATATTCACTAATTAAAATGCTTTTAATTGAACACAATTAAATTCAACTCTTTATAATACTTTAAACTTTGAAGAATATTGCATTTCACAATCCAATACGAATTGGGGACCTCAGTGTCCGATTGGTTGAGGCAGTTGGTGGTCTACTATTGATTCGTGATCTTTCTACACCGAGGTTGCGGGTTAGAGTCTCACTCACTAAAATCTTAACTGACCCGGCTTGCCGATATTCCTCCAGAAGTTCGGGAGTTTTTCTACGAATACCTCGGCTTCTACAAAGAAATTGCTGATAGACCACAAACAAAAAATAATCAATCACAATTTGTTTTATATTAGTAATTTTAAAAAATTATTATGTACATTACAGTGACTTATTGTAGCCTGTTTCAATAAAAAAAACTCATTATTCAACATATCTTAGGAGAATCCACACATTTAAGAGAAAATTTACACAAGAAAATATCTGTAGTTATTCCATATTTCAACCGATAATCGGCACTCAAACTCATTATGCATCTTCTCATTTATGTTTTGTCGTAATTACGGAGCGTCATGCATTAAAAAACTACTGCAAAATTCCCCTACACAGCAATACCTATATAACAGCATAAGAAAAGGAAATTTCAATAAACCTACTGATGCAAGGATAAGTAAACACCATGTATTTTGTACAAAGTTGCCACTCCCATACCATTTAAACTTCATATAATCGTTCTTGGTATTGTCCAAAAACAATTTTGAAAATGGTTTAATACACACAAGCCTACATAAACTTGCAAGCAGCATGAAATTAACGCTCATTCAATTATGACTTATCCCGTGTTTCCGGTTTAGTTTTACAAACAACAAAATAATATATAATTAATTGAATTCTATAATATAATCTGAAAAAAGAAACGCATAAAAGATTTTTAAGATGTTAGCAGATGTGTTTTGGATACAGATTTTACAATAACAAATAAAGATATTCACTAATTAAAATGGTTTTAATTGAAAACCATTACATTCAACTTCTTATAATACTTTAAACTTTGAAGAACATTGCATATTACAATCAAATGCGATTTTGGGGACCTCGGTGTCCGATTGGTTGAGGCAGATGGCCGTCTACTATTGATTCGTGATCTGTCTACACTGAAGTTGCGGTTTGAGTCTCACTCACTACAATCTCACTGACCAGGATTGCCAATATTCCTCCCGAAGTTCGGGAGTTTTCTACGAATACCCCTGTAAGAAATTGCTGATAGACCACAAACAAACAATTACCAATCACAATTTGTTTTATATAAGAATTTTTTTTTAATTTAATATAATGTACATTACAGTGACTTATTGTAGCCTGTTTAAAAAAAAACTAAAAAAATTAATTATTCAACATATCTTAGGAGAATCCACACATTTTAGAGAAAATTTACACAAGACGACATCTTTAGTTAGTCCATATTTCAACAGATTAATCGGCACTCTAACTCATTAAGCATCCCTCTTCTTTATGTTTGTTCGTACTAACGGAGCGTCATGCAAAAAGTCTTGAACGGTTTCTCACCAAAAAGCAGGTCTACTGAAACTACTGGGTCAATGCTTTGACTGCTGAACTGTTCCCAGTAATCATATTTTGTTCTGTCCTTTAAAATACAGAATGTATTTAATTTGTTTGTTTACAGGGTATATATGACCAATCAAGAATTCTGGCATATTTAATATTTTTATTTTTCATGACAAAAATCCTCTCAGCATCTTTTATTGTTTAGCTTTTTAGTATTATTGGTTTTAGTGACACTGACAAATTCTGATAAACGAAACACTCGAATGGCATTCGAAAGTGCATAACTTTTGTAGATTTGATTATTAGAATCATATTTAATAGGGATAGTTAATAGAGATATTCGTACCTCGGTGCTTTTAGTGGCTTGCACAATTGTTCTATTTCGCATGTCGTAAATTGTATGCATGACATTAAACCAATTTTTCAAGATAAAACATAGCGTTTGACGTTGTTCTTGTTTGTTCTTTATCTTACTTAATGAGAATTTTTCATTAAAAAACATGAACGTCAAGGAACAGTTACAAATCCGGATAAAACGGTACACAAAACACAAAGCAATGAGTAGCCCAAACCCAATATAAAATATGGTTGCACTCACGTGAACCAAGCTCAAGCGAGTAGCCAGTGCCTGCCAATAATTAGACATTCGAGTTAATAATTGTCATGTCACGGACAATGTCAAGAGTGGGATAGACTCGATCATATTTAACAGATGGATTCTCTACAATTAAGTCATCGGGACGACCATACAACTTCTGAAGTATCAATTAAACACCACAAACCTCGTTTATGAAGCAAATTTGTTAATCACTCGATTGGTTGTTTACCTATTTTTTAGTAAAAAGAACCCAAATATTGACAACTAAAAGCAATAATCTACTAAATCAAAACAAATTTAAAGATCAGACAGAACAGAATTCCATGAGCGGGCACTACAAGAATATTACTTTAAGAATTGGAATTGATGTTTAAAATAAATAGTTTTGACAGCTATGAAGAATATATTTTTTTGCTTTCCTACATACATCAATATTAATACTTATGCTTTTTAGTTTATTACATTTCTCAGAGAATGGACATGCATACCCAATATAAAGCATGCGTGCACTCAGGTGCTTCGAGCGAGTAAGCAGTGCCTGCCTCTTATTAGACATCCGTCGAGTTAATCATTATCATTCACGGAAAAAGTCAACAAACCAGGAATAGGAAAGACTATCATTTAGTAAGCATTTAGACAGACATAGCAGTTATTTATTTATTTATTTATTTATTTATTTATTTATTTATTTATTTATTTATTTATTTATTTATTTATTTATTTATTTACTTATTTATTTATTTATTTATTTATTTATTTATTTATTTATTTATTTATTTATTTATTTATTTATTTATTTACTTACTTATTTATTTATTTATTTATTTATTTATTTATTTATTTTAATTTCTTTACGCGCTCTTATGAAAATACTATTTTCTATGGTGAAGTTTAATATTTTCTCTATTAAAAGATTTTGATTATGTATATATACTTGTGACACAACATCCACAATGAAATTAATGACATTTTAAAGAACATGACCTTTTTTTATTCTTTGTAGACGCATGTTACAATCAGATTTTTAATATGTACACGAATCGCTAACAATATTCCTGATTTACACGTGTCATATTATGACAAAAACTTCCAAGGTGTTGTGTGATGTTTTCTGTTTCTGTTTTGTAATGTCTTGATTGTTTTTCAAAAAGTTGCAAGGATGTTTTATATCTACAATAAAATTTTTGCATGATATAATTTAAAAAACATTAGATTTTATTTTTATCATAATTGTATTCAAATATTCCAGTTTTTGATCTATTTTCTACCCAGCAATCCTTCTAAATTTCTAAATATATTAACTGATTTACATGTGCTATATAATGAGAAAGGTTTTTTTGTACAAGAAAATAGGATTTCCATCTATCATGCAATTTGTTAAATGATTTAATTTTCATTTTCCCCAATTGTCCGGATCTCATACATAGCTTATATTGGATATAATTGCAAACATAGTTTGAAATAATTTTTTTCTTATGAGATAAGTTTATTAAAACTGTATAGAAATAGACACTTGACTAGTTGATATGATATTATTAACAAACAGCTAATGTGAGAACTACGCAGCCTGTTTTTTGGCGTCTAGAAATATAAGAACACAACTAATCGACCTGTAGTGGCTTTTCGGTAAGCTGTACTCGGATCTTACTGCTAATGAAAATACATTAAAGTCGACAGATATCAAAAATTAGGAAACGAGTATTTACACCTTTCTACATAATACATCTAAGTCACTTTTTGTATTTTTGCAGTGATTTTCCAATCCCATGATCGACTACCTAATAAATGCAGGGTAACCAAATAATGTAACGGCAATGCCGAAAGTTTCCACTTAAAATGTCATAATAAAAATAATAAAATTCGTTATGAATGGAAATCGTTAAAATTATTAATGCATCAAAAATATATATCAAGAATCTTTTGTCTGGGAAAGTGCTTTCTATTTATATCTTATAGTTGTGGTCACTGAAATTAAAATTGTAAATTTTAATTGCATTGTAGTATGCTATTTCTTGTTTTCAAAACACTTTATATTGAGTTTAAACAAAGCAATAATTTTTATTAAATAATCCTGACTGAAAAAGTCATGGAACTTTACAATACTTTTAAGATGTTCTGCAGACACAATACACTTATAACACAGTTCTTTTTATAAACCTTACCTCCGAAAGTCAGAGTTTCATGTCATCTCTTTGTTTTTCCTTCGGACGTCGTAATATTGCTACCTTTTTGAAGGAGCGTAAAAGATAATTCATAATTTCAAAAAGCAAATTTTACATTTTAAGATTTCATAATTTAGGCAAAAATCCAAACAAATTATGAAACACATATAATTGCAATTTTTAGAACCTATGTGGCCGAGTGGTTAAATAAGTAAGCCTTTAACTTTTGATAAGGTGACCGCCAACAGTGAGTTTACGTATTTAATCCTTACTGCTAGCTGAGTATGATTGTTTCTAAACCATATCGGCAAAACGAGAAGTTTTCCTTTTGAAAGTCAATTGTTTTTACTGAATACTCTAGCTTTCATCACCATTTGAAAACTGGGCGTCATTATAGAGAGAACATAGGAAAATTGTGTTCAATGACAAACAAATACACGAACAATCATTGCTTGCAATATTTATTGATGAAATAAAAATGAATAATAAAAGAAAAGAAATTATATAAGTAATCTATATCAAATAATAAAGCCCTTTAAATAATCTGACATCATAAACACCATCATCATTCTACACATATACAGTCCACAAAAGTAAAACACTGCGTTATTTTAATACGTTTGTTACTTGATCAAGATAAGCCTTAAATTGTCGATGACATTTAAAGATGCTGCTTGGTACAGGTTGTTTTTTCCATTTTTTCATGCATGTTCTATCCTTAAAGTTGTCAAGTTGAATTGTTGTAGATAGAAGCCACATTTCAAACAATACACTACTTTTACTGCCCTTAACTTCCTATCATATGTGACCTTTTGTACATTTTTATTTTTTTTTCTTCCATTTCCATACTTGTTAACCTGAGGTAATAAGTTCTGAGATTGCGTTAGATGCATGTTTTAAAATCGTTACTTTCTCCATTCTGAAATCAAACAACCAACACTTTGAGCACAATTTTATTTATAATAACATGATTACTTTTACAAGGGGTTAAGCTTTCATTTTGACTTGGACGCTATAAAAGTAGAAGTTAAAAGCGTGCGCTCTTAAACTCTAAATTTTTCAATCCTTCTTATTAAGTTGAGAAACTGTACGCGTTAATAACGAATCTTATACATGATAAAAAAACTAAAAAAACTGTAACCTATGCTCACTAATTGATCCACTAAGCTTCCCTTTTTCAGTGATTGGCAAAGTCCTTATATATGGCATGCACTGTATACTTGTTCGGAGCATCAGGATAAGCAAATGATTTTATTGGGTTTAGGTTACACGTTTCTGATTTCGTTGGGGTTTTTTATGTTTTCTTTTGTCGTGTGTCTTCGTATCCCATCCAGATTTACTGTCCAAGTAGTTTGTACTGTAATATAAATTCACTACAAAATTTGGTACACTCTATTTGTTTTCTTTTGTATGACGATAATTCTTATATTATAATGTCGTATGATATCTTATTTCAGTTAATTTAAATAATGCTGTTCTTTTTCAATGGAGGACACATAAACATAGAAGACAATATAGAAAAGTAGCAAAATATGTTACATAAGTCATTGTCAAGTCTTTTCTCTGCAAATGAAAATTTTCCGAAAGCTACATCTATTTCGTGAAACATATTTTACAGTTATTTATTATAATTGGTTTTTTTTTACAAAACAAACAAACAGGTCGCCAACGATTTCTCCAGACAGAAAAGTAGTAAATAGTAGTATAATTTCTTACACATAAGAAATAACGTATAAGTCAACGAAAAATATAATGCACCCTCTATCACTGTGTTACTCAAGAACATAAACAAAAATTAAATTGATTACGGAGATTTCACAATATAATACATATTATCTGATGTGTTAAGCTTTGTCAAATTAATTAAAATTCGAACATAAGAAATGGATGAATTATTTGCTGGACAGATTCTGGGATAGCAAGGACAAAAATATTTCAATTTTATTGAAATGGCGAACAATAATTCAAATCGTTTCGTATTGAAATAGTTGTCCAGTAGATCAGTGGTTTCTTTTATCATACGTCTAAACAATATACTAGCACAACCTCCTTATTCTCAATAGAACGCTTCCATCTGGAAAGTTTACATGGGTTTGGCAGTTCATTCTCAATATATGTTGGAAAACGTTGACATTTTCGAAGATTATCATAGCTCGTGCAACACAATAATACTATCAGCCGAGAAAGAATATATGCATACAGAATGAGTATACAACGTATAGCTTTATTAAATAGCGTAATTATCCTACCAAAAGCATGCCAAAAACAATCAATGAAAAAATATGCAAATGGTTTCTCTTAATGGAAATAATGTTTTTTAAGACAAATAGTTAGCAAAAAGTAATATGTTCAGTATAACTAATTATTATCGTTCTTACAGACAGAAAGCATGGCGTTTCCTGCAACTTTGTTTGTTTTTTGTTTGTTTGAATGGTGTTTTAACGCCACTTTCAGCAATTTTTCAGCTATTTCATGGCGTATGTTTGTTTGTTTTTTGTTTGTTTGAATGGTGTTTTAATGCCACTTTCAGCAATTTTTCAGCTATTTCATGGCGTCCAGTTTTTATTGGGGGAGGAAGCCGAAGAACCCTCGACCTGCGGTAGGAAAACTGGCAATCCTTGTCAATTTAGATTGGAATCGAGTACACCCTGCCTGCAGTGAGAATCGAACCCGCAATCTCACTGTTGACAGACCACGTGATCAATGGTAGACAAAGACAAACTACCTTGACCACTCGGCCACCGAGGCCCCTCCTGCAACTTTGTAAACAACACATTAACATTTCGGTATTTATATAAAATATTACTGAAAAACCGAGTTGGAAGATTTTACAAAAGTGACGTCAGAACAAAGTAACGTTGCCAATTGGGCTTTACAATATAGCATGTTCCTCGAAAGGAAAAAAAACATAGTGTATGAATGGATTTAGTTAGTTTGTGATGTCTCAATATCCGATATAGTTGTATTTTTACATATTAAATGCAAAAGTTATACTTAATATTAATCTAAAATACATTCATTAAAAATATTTCATATCAATATTTATTTTTACACTACAATACTCTACCAACGCTGCGATTATTATCAATTATGAATTTATTACATGGGCTTATAACTCGGAAATAGTTAACAACAAATTTTACATTACAACATCGTTTGAAGTGCATTCAACACAAAACATACGATAAACCTTTATATATTTAAAATACTGTATGACCTTTTTTGGGTCGAAGTAAAAACAAAAATTTCTCATCAAACAATATTTCGAAATTATGAAAACAAGGGTTATACAGATTAAAATATAGCCCTTATAAGGGTATAGATTTGACAACTAATTTCAGTTTGACACTGAAAATTATTTAAAATGTTTAAAGATATGTTATTGTTACTTCTGTTATCAATAAACTGTCATCTAATCTACAAGTGAACGTATTCTGGTGAGGGTTTTAAGCGTGACAAATGAAAACTGCTTACAACGTATGGTTCAGCTTATGCTCCGTTTGTTGATCAAGAAGGTTACTTTTTAAAATCAACAATTATTTCCTCAAGATGTTCAGCGTTTTGAAATATGAAGGTTTTTTTCCTTTTGATAGGATGATTTTCCAAGTAATTTTTTTTCCTAAATTAGAACGGAAGTGTACGTTATGTATAATCGAGTATTGTCTATTCGAAATTTTTCGGGTAAACGCAAAACACTCTTTAAAAAAGAAACACATATTCATATTATATTTTCTCGGACTATATAACATATGTAGCAAACATGTTTGCATCACGATAGTTTGAGGTAATTAATGGAAATTTTACTTATTTAATAATTTCGGAACACTATTATTCCTTACCGTAAATCTTTCTACGAAAATCTCAGGTCAACAGCTCTAACACAGGATGCCAAAATACAGAGAACAATATTAAACATGAGCATTAGATGTATTTGGCTAAATCTTAAATCAATAGAAACGTTAAATACAATACTCATTACTATATATTTCAAATACTTTCTTTGTTGTTTGTAGATTTTGTTTGTTATCAACGTTTACACAATACTTGCCTAACCAGTACGTTAACTGCTTTGAGAACATCAATAACTAAGTTGTTCACTTACATCGTTTTTACTCCATTTTCATTCCACATTTCAGATCATCATCCTCGTCCAATTATTAGTAATTAAAAACAGCCACTTCTGATAAAGATTTATATTCCACGCAGATTCGATAAAACCAAAATATTATTCAATTTTTCAATTCAACAATAAATTTTGTTTTTAACAAAGCACCAAATGTGTTGATACCTGGAATTTGTAAATGTTTAGGGTTCAATTAAAAAAATACCTTACGAGAGATCGATTTTTTAAAACCTTTATATGACAGTTTATTATTTATGTATTTATTTATTCTTGTTCATTTTCAAGTAACACTTAGAAGAGGGCAGCTTAAAAAAGGATAGATATTTTAGTCACTCAATAACAAAAGTCTTATAATTATATTTCAAGAAAAAATCCAAATGGATATATTAAAAGCAGCCATGTTAAAATGAAATACTGCCATTCAATCTTTGTGCTGAATATAAATTTTGTATTAAATAAAACAACCATTAGTTGATTACAACACCCGTTTAAATTATTAAGACCTAAAGGTGTATTTTTAGCTATTATAATTTAAATTTACATTGATGAAAGACTTTTTACAGGGATTTGTATTATTTTGCTGCTTAACTTTTCTTTAAAATGTTAATATATTATAGCTGCTAAAAGTATAATTAAATTGTTCATGTTAATATTTATAAACTATATACACGAACTTAATATGAATAGTTCCAAAAAGTCATAGATAGAGTCCCAGTACATGATAATCTTTTAATAATCGGAGACATAAATGCTAAAGTGGGAAGCACAAATGAGGGAAGAGAAGGATCTCTGGGAAAAAATGGCTGTGGCACCATCAACGAAAATGGAGAAATATTTGTTGACCTATGCGAATTAAATAACTGTGTGATTGGTGGTAGACTCTTTGCACATAAAGAAATACACAAGAAGACATGGGTACCGCCAATTGGTAGAGACAGGAACCAAATAGATCGCATCATCATAAATGGAAGGTGGAGACACTCTGTAGAAAATGTGAGTGTTCGTTGAAGAGCAGATGTTGTTAGCGACCACCATCTTTTGTTAGCAAAAGTTAAAATCCGCCTTAGAAAAAAACGCAAACAAATCAGAAACATCAAGGAAAGGATATAATACAGCCAGACTAAAAGACCCTCCCATACAGAAAAAGTTCTCCATCACATTGAGAAACAGATTCCAGACTCTGGCAGATGTAGGAGACGGAATAGATAATGGTATAGAAATTCAGTGGAAACATCTGAAAGATAACATCATAAAGACCAATGAAGATATACTTGGCACCAAAGCAAGATCAGACAAAGAATAGATACAGCTTGATACTTGTTAGCTTATTGAAAAGAGAAAAGAATTGAAACACAAGAAGCAAAATGCAAGATCTGAAAAGTTGATTGCTAAATACATCAATGAATACTCTGGGATCAATAAAGAAACGAAACAAAAACTGAGAAAAGACAAAAGAGAATATTTTGAAACAAAAGCAAATTAAGCTGAAGAAGCAGCTAAAAAGGTCAACAAGGAGAAATGTTCATAATAACAAAAGAACTGTCTGGAGAATATAGTAGTGGCACTTTTGTTGTAAAAGATAAGAGTGGAAATAAGATAGCATTAGAAGAAAAACAGATGGAAAGATGGGCAGAATGTTTTAACAAAGTTCTTAACAGACCAGTCCCAGAAACCCTACCAGAAATTAATGAAACCTTTAGTGAAACATTTGAAATGGATATAGATTCTCCAACAAAGGAAGAAGTAATGAAGACCATAAAAAGTCTTAAAAACGACACATCACCAGGAATCCATAACCTAACTGCAGAAATGCTGAAATCTGATTCAAAGTTTATAGCTGAAACACTTGAAATGCTTTTCAATAAAATTTGGAGAAACGAAACACTGCCTCAAGATTGGTGTCTAGGCCTGATCATAAAGCTTCCAAAGAAAGGAGATAAGACTGAATGCAACAACTGGCGGGGCATTACTTTGTTACCGGTGCCAAGTAAAATCTTCTGTAAGATTATTTGTATGCGACTAAGCAGCTCCATAGATAGAAACAAAATGAAAAAAACAGGCATTGATCATATATTCACCTTAAGAAATATAACAGAACAATGTATAGAGTTGAACAGTAGAGTACACATAAACTACATTGATTTTAAGAAGTCCTTTGATAGCATCCACCGAGACAGCCTATGGAAGATACTTGGATCATATGGATGCCCATTAAAACTTGCACACATAATAACATGTTTCTACAACAACTTCTCATGTAGTGCGATGATTAACAACAAGCTATCAAACTGCTTTAAGATATCAAGTGTAGTACGCCAAGGATGCATTATGTCACCTATGCTCTTCATAGTTGCCATAGACTGGGCAATGAGAAAAACAATTGGAAATAAACGGAGAGGAATTAGATGGACATTAACATCAATGCTAGAAGATATTGACTTTGCAGATGACATAGCTCTTCTGTCCTCAACATCAGACCACCTACAAAAGAAAACAAATGACCTCCACATAAATGCAAAGCAGATTGTGCTTAACATAAATGAGAAGAAAACAAATACAATGCAACTCCATCCTTCACCACCAATGATAAAACTAGCAGATGAAGTTTTAGAAGAAGTGAACGACTGTACATACCTTGGGAGTACGATCAGTAAGACAAATGCAACAGAAAAAGATATATCCAGCAGGCTAAAAAATGCTAGAACATCATTCCACCTGTTAAATAAAATTAAGAGATCCAGTACATCAGAGAAAAAACAAAAGTAAGATTATACCGAAGCAACATGTTATCTACTCTATTATATGGTTCAGAATGCTAGAGGTTATTGCAAAAAGATGTCCAGTAAGGTTTTCTTTGTAGTTGCCTAAGATCTACTGGCCAAAGAAGATAACAAACACCAATCTTTTTGAAAGAACAGGCCAGCAATGCATCATCACTGCCATCAAACAGAAACAATTTAAATGTATAGGCCACGTAATAAGAAAAGACCGAAATTCAATCACAAAAACAGCACTGAAATGGACACCGGCAGAAGGAAAGAGAAACAGAGGACGCCCAAGAGAAACATAGCGGCGGCACATCGACAGTGAGGTAAAAAAAATTGGCAAAACCTGGAAAGAGCTGGAGAATATTGCAACAGACAGACCCAAATGGAGACAACTGTTTTCAGCCTTATATACCACCAGGCACGAAGAGGATAGATAGATAGATAATTTGGACAGAAAAAATATTAATTGTATTATTATGTCAATCTCGAATTCAAGCAAATATCAAACATCAATACCACTAAATGAATATGGCACAAACATTGAAATAAATAGATATTTATTTGTTTACATGTTACGTTGGCACCAATCTTTGATTTCCGTCTGTCTGTGTGATTGCAAGCACTAAGTACACGTTATGAGCTTGAAAACATAAAAATTACTTACATGTAACAAAAAATTGTTATTGGATAATACTGGCCGATTTGCTCGTTATGACTGCCCAAACATTTAGAAAATGATGCCAATTCTTAATTAGAATTAAGGTTTTTTTCCATTTTCAAGGTGTAGATAACCTAAGTTGGATTTGGTCAAATGTTTCGGAATTGTGGTGATACATATAAAAACTCTACAACATCATAATCATTTAGATTTTAAACATTGTTTGGGTTTAGTGCCACTGATGAGTCTTCATTAGACGAAACTGGCATCTGGCGTAGTAAATTTGTTACCCTTGGTATCTTTTTATACAGATGGAAGTCAGTCCTCGGATAAAGGCATTTTCAAAGATCTATGGCAGACGACGTCAATGACGAAAGTACTTCTCTGGTATAAGATTTATAACTTCCTCAACATAACGAACTAAAGATTGTAAAAACTTTTAATGAACTAAAATCAATCAAATAATGATTGTATTTGATAAATCATATCAAAAAGTTAACTATGAAGATTATCTATCACAGTTAAGAAACGATATCGTTATACAAACATGCTACCGCAGAATATGTATACATAATAATGTACTAGTAAGTAATTAAAGATAATCATAATGCTGATTGCATACACGACGCGTAAACACGGATTTTGTGTTAAATTATTGTGTAAAATATTTCTCAGCAAAATTGACAAACTACCTTTATATTGAAACCTGCGATTAGAATTCCATCCAACAAATAACGAAATTGGTAAATCCCAATCAATATAAATTGCCATGTGTAGTGAATATGTAAACAAACACACGTGTTTATTAAGTGACAATTATAATATTAAACAAAACCGGAATACTTTCCGGAAAGAACGTTATAGACAATTATTGTATGCTCAAATAATTGTAAACATCTAACATATGATAGAAATAAATTGCCCTTATAACACCCTGCTTATTTGGGCACTAACATTACAGGGTGCTTTATCAATGAATGCTGTAGTTGATAAAGTTCTTGTTATCAGCATTAGTGCAATAAAGTTATTTATGTTTCAAAAAAAAAAAAGAAACGATATCGTTTCCCCATAATATTTCTTTATCGGAATTCAAACAGGAGGGATTTAATATGATATAATTCATAAAAAGTATTCGTTGTACGTTTTTAGAAAAACTTGTAACCATATATACTGAGTTAAAACATATTAATACATTTTACAAGGTTTGGTTTAGATTTTTAGATATTTTTCAAAAATCAGGAAGTTTTAGTTTTACCAAAATAGGGCGCCTTAGATTTAAATGCGCCAAAGAGTTGAGTACCATCAAAATCGCCTGTGTATTTTCTACATTATGCGGACAGTTTGTAATACTTCTGAAAAAATTCCATTGATTTGAGGACGCCCTTCGTTGCGAGTCGGCGGAAAGCACTGTGCTGTGTGCAGTTTTTGGCGATGTAAAATATAATTATTTATAGATAGCGTGATACGAGATGCATTATCTCGTCCCTATCTAATCGAAGGGCAATAGCCCTGTGATTAGATAGGGCCAGGGAGAATCCAACGTATCGAAAAAGTCCTTATTCTCTCTACTGTGATTATCTAGGGAAGATGATTGCCAAATAAACCATAAGACGACGAAATAATTTATTAAATACTGCTGTGATCAATATTGACTTTAATGTGATGAAAACTAATTTTTTAATAAATTGAATCTTTCTAGTTTTTCTTGGGTAAAATTTCAAACTACATGTAGCGTCCGAAATAAAATATTAATCTTAATTGGAGCACCATAAGTACTATTATTCTCGTATTGAATTTCCAGTGTTATCACTCTCATAAAAACTTTGAACACAATGGAAAATCCAAACGAGAATGGTTTTACATGTGTCTTTAATTTAAAGTTCTACACTATGCAAAATGTTTTAACAATAAGTTTTGTATAGTATACACTTATGTAAGCTTAAAATGGTCATATTGAGTATTTTATCAAATGAACACGGTTTTGAAATAATGTAAAAAAAATATTTCCAGTTCGTGTAATTGTGTTTTCTGCAAAATTTATCAATGTTGTGCTCTGATGGTGATTCATTTTAATAAATAAATAAAATATTGCACCCAAAAATCCTATTACAACATATAAAAATATTTTTAACTAGAAAGATATAAAGTGCTAATAATAATAACATGATACTCAACTTACTGTCCCATAATGATAATGAATTAAGTTCGTTTATTATAACTTTAATAGATATAATAAGAAATATTCCGTGTATCAAAATTGTATACATGGTAAAAGATATATTTTGAGAAATTAGTAAAAATGAATTGGGAAAAAAAAATTTTAAATTTATTTGAATGGCTATAATGTTCAGCATAACTGGTAATGACTGTTCCCAATTGATCGCATATCTGTTTTGAAATTGAACGTTTGGTCTTTATAAATTGCAAAAACAAAAATTCTCAGGAAAATGTCTTATGTTTGCGTTTGTCATAGTAAAACATATTAATTTGAACAAGTCACTCACAAATATACAAAGGTAATAAGGATGTGAAATACTACGCCGTTCATTCATAGTAGAAAAATGTTAATAATGTCAGTTATTTAATCAGTTATGTTGACCTTTTGTAACAGATAATATGCCCTTTATATGACCGCCTGCATTTAGGAAATTTACAACAATCTTTCTGTGTCACAAACGCATTTTTTAAATTTTATCCTATTTTTATTATTTTACCAAGTAAAAAAAACCTCGATTTGATTTTGTATTACGCATATACAGAGGTGTTCGTTGGCACCATTCAAACAAACTGTCAATGTGCACCCCATAACCGGTAAAATACGATGTCGACATCAATGTGAACCCTCCCCAAAAAGTAACAGTGGATAGAGAATTTAAACTCCTTTTAATGATAACTCCGAATTTTTAGATTTCATCGCTGCTGTTATGTTTCTTCTTGAAAATCAGGCAATTCTTTTTCAATTTGTTTCAATAAAACTAATAAACGACTTGCAATGGTACTGTTGAATACATTTCCGGATAAAATGCCTTCTTTGAACACAGTGCTTTAAAAATGTGTTTGTAAATACAATTTATATTTTAGATATGATGCTGATAGGTAATCACGTTTAAGATCAAAATATAAATGCCTATTTCTGACTCCATACAAAAGCAATATGAAAATAAAATAGGCTTGATCAATATTTTAATAACAACTAACAACATTGACCTACTAGGATTTCATAACATCAAAATGAATCCCATATTTCAATCCTGGTATAAATTGTCTGTGTATGGTAAATATACTAATCTGAGAGGGAGAGGGAAAATATTGGCGCTGTTTTGACCTTTCAGTTATGAATCCATTGCTAGGATCTAAGTTGTTAAAATTAGTAGTATGTCAAATTGCTTGGTGTTGTAAAATTAATAAACACTTTTAGTCTTTTAATCCCAAAGTGTAATTGACCGTAGCAGGATTTGATTTTCGTTTGGAAACTGACTAAGAACGTCTGCAACATGTAAAAAGAATATTCAGACGTAAATTTGTCTCGCCTGCGACGATAGCAGCTGATGGCGATACATATGTATGGGAATCCGGCGGCGAAGGCGGCCGCGGCGGCATAAACGCTTGGACATCCTGCATCATATCTTTTGTAAGCCCAAGCCATAGGTCCATCAAATTTGGTCCAGTGGTAGCTAATAATGAGTACTTGCTAGTCAGACCTTGACCTCAATTTCACGGTCCAACGACAACGTTTAAGTATAAGAGATACGGAAGTGTATCTGTAACCACGCATGGTAGGATGACAATAGTTGGTATATAGTTTGTTGATGAATAGTACATGACTGTCTGGTAAGTGTCACCTAATCTTGACCTCAATTTCACGGTCCAGCGACTAAGTTAATGTTTTTGGGTTACGGCACTTTCTCTGTAACCACGCATGGTAGGATGACGATATTTGGTATATAGGTTGCTGATGAATAGTACATGACTGTCTGGTAGGTGTCACCTGACCTTGACCTCAATTTCCCGGTCCAGCGACTACGATAGTGTTTTGGGGTTACGGAAGTTTTCTTTTACCATGCATGGTAGGATGACAATATTTGTTATATAAGTTGCTGATAAATAGTACATGACCGTCTGGTAGGTGTGACCTGACCTTGACCTCAATTTCACGGTCCAGTGACTACGTTAAAGTTTTTGGGTTACGGCAGTTTCTCTGTAACCACGCATTGTAGGATGACAATATTTGGTATATAGGTTGCAAATGAATAGTACATGGCTGTCGGGTAGGTGTCACCTGACCTTGGTCTCAATTTCACGGTCCAGCGACCATGTTAAAGTTTTTGTATTATGGCAGGTCCTCTGTAACTATGCATTGTTGGGTGACAATATTTGGTATATAGATTGTTAATGATAAGTACATGACTGTTTCGTAGGTCTCAACTGACCATGAATTCAATTTTATGGTCCAGTGACTAAGTTAAACTTTTTGGATTAGTTGTGTTTCTCTGTAACCATGCATTGCATATTTTAAATGATAACAATTTAATGCTATTTACATAATGCTTATGACGTAATGTTTTTTCGTTATTCATACGGAATCTAGGCGAGACATTTGTCTGTCTCCACACTTGTTGAGTCAAGATAAGACAAATTTCCGGGGTAGTAACAGTAGTAACATTGTATAACTTTGGTATAACAAAATATTGCAATAAGAGTCAAATTAATAACTACTTTGAATTGTTTACCAGACAGAATTCCTAATTCACATCTTTTATTGAGTTTGCTGAACGGAAAACTGGAAGAATGTGCTATAAAAACTTTTGGTATGTACTTTGGACATAATAAACTCGAATGCGATAAACTTAATTGGGAAAGAAAATTGCGGGCAAATAAAAATTATGCTTCATTCTTGGGGAAAAATCAGCCTGCCAATGATTGGAAAAATATTGATAATAAAGTCATAACTTTTGCCAAAACTTACATTTCTAACAAGTTCCAGTTCGATCCAACATACATAGAAAAAAAGAAATTGTTTTCAATTTATTTGGAAAGGAAAACAAGTCAAAACAAGCACTATTACTAACAAGTACGAAAATGGGGGGGGGGGCTTAAATATGATAGACTTCGATAGTTATTTTCAATCACTTAAAGCATCATGCGTAAAAAGACTTATAAACGAAAAGTTCGCAAATTGGAAAATTATTCCAGCAAAATATTTCCGGAAATTCGGAAAAGATCGGGCTAGTTTTTAACATGAACATAGACACCATTAAAACCCTTCCAAATCATGATAAAATTCCCGATTTTTACAGAGATGTAATTGCGTGTTGGATTAAAACAGGTGGAGGACAATAGGAACACCAAAATCTTTAAAGATATAAGAAAACAAATCATTTGGGGAAATAAATTTATTAAAAATGGCCAAAAAACTATTAATTTTCATAACTGGATAAACAGCGGGCTAATATTCATTAATGATATTATAAGAAGGCAAGGCAAAGCAGGAAAATAAATTAAAAGTTTTTTGATGGAAATTACTACAATTTATTCTTCCAACAAAAACATGGCTTAAGGTTTGGAAAATTACTGAATCAAGTTTATGTAACTATTGTCAAATGGAAGAAGATTATGAACATTTTTTTATAACATGTAAATATTTATCACCATTGTGGAACCATGTTGAAACAAACCAAATTCGAAATAAACATAACTCTGAATTATTTAGTGTTTGGATACAAAGTGTTTGATGAGACATATTATGACTTCAACTATGTTCTATCAATCTTTGCTTTTTCTATATATAAAGCTTATTATATGTCAGAACAAAAAACAAAAATAATAGACGTGTATGATTTATTCGTCCGTGAGTTGCAATCAAGTTTAAATAATTGCATGAAAGAATATACTAGCAATTTGATTAAGAATATTGGAAAGCATATTAATTGTTTACTAGAGATATCATGTGATCTGTAAAACTTTAGCTATTATGTAATGCATGTAAACATTGAATATTTATTATTTCTCTAGATAATCATATAATTTTCACAGAGCGGCATCAGTGGACCTTGGACGCTGATGCTTAAATTGTAACAAGTGTATATGAAATAAAGGATAAGTTGTTATAAAAAAACAAAAAAGAGTTTGCTGGACGGTTTGGATAAAAAAACTTGTCAAGAATAATTGTAATGTTTATATTATATATTTAATCTTTGGATTTCTTATTTAAGAGCCCAATGGCGAGTTATTGTTTTTGCACCGTTTTTCATTAAGCCGGCGAAAACGAAGTTTTGGTGACTTATTGTTTTTGCACCGTTTCTTATTATTGTGTCTCCCAAACGAAGTTTTCTGAGACATATTGGTTTACCATTATTATTATTATTTTATTATTATTATTATTATTATTATTATTATTATTATATAGATAGAGATGAAATATCGAACTTTACAAGTGACAGAAATCACGGTTAATCATATGTGAAAATTATCGTTTGTTTTCACTCTCGGTTTTTTTCCCGCCAAAATGATCAAAACACAAAACACAAAATAATTGTTCACTAATAGACCGGAACCTGCTAGAACAATACCTATAACATGTCATTTGGCGTGACAATATCCTTATGTGTTATTTCAGAACGAAATATTAGTTATCTGGCGTCCTGATCCAGATAAGGGCGGCCATGTTGCAGTTGGTTTTGTACTATACAGATATTCATCCGCCGTTCATAAAATTTAGGATTAAGCATTAAAATTTTAGGAAAACAATTTTGATCTATATAATAAATATAATTATCAATTTGGGCATCGTGAATATCCAAAATATGATCACTCGTGCCGCATAAAGCATTTGATTAATCTCAGCGCATTCGTTTAATCAGATGCGTTATGCGGCGCTCGTAATCATATTTTGGATATTCACTCCGCCCAATTAACTATCCTATAATTATTATTATTATTTCGGTTTCCACTTTTTCTAGACCGTGAACTTGTCCGACATATTTCTCAGAGACGCATTAATAGAATCAAATGAAACTTGGCACAGTTGTAGATCGACATAGACATATGCAGGGATGCATTCAATTTTAAAAGTTTTGATAATGACCACCGCTTAACTACACCCACCCAAACTGGAAAAAATATTATTGTGGTCCGATTTCAACGAAATTAGTTATAGACGTAGATTTTAGTATTTCGAGTGAAACGCTATCTTTAAAATTTTTTTCCGACGTCGCGTTTCAAAATGGTGGCAAAAAACGTTTATAATTTTTAACGTTATGCAATCTCGATGACTTTTAACGTGTTCTGATTGCAACAAAATTTAATGAAGAGGTAGATTTAAATATCTCTTAATAGAATCAAATGAAACAGTTGTAGATTGACATATAAAGGGGTGCAGTCAATAATCATAGTTTTGATGATGGCCGCCTTTTCAAAATGGTCGCCACTTGACGACACCCACCCAAAATAGCAAAAGATTTTCCGTGGTAAGATTTCAACGCAATTTGGTAAAGATTTAAATATTTAGAGTGAAACGCTACCTTAAAATTTGTGCCAACATCGCGGTTAAAAATGGCGACAAAAAACGTGTATAATTTTCAACGTTATCCGATCTTGAAGAATTTTAACGTGCTTCGATTGCAAAAGAAACTGTGTGTGGAGGTAGATTAAGTGTCTCGAGTGGAACTCTACATTCGGAATTTTTTTCGACCGTGAGTTTCAACAAGGCCGCCAAAACGCGAAATTTGATGTGTAGGTACATTTTAATGTCCAGACTGGAATGCAATACTATCCATGGGGATTTTGGGCGACTTCTGTGTTTCAATCCCACATTATTTTTCTCCTTCGTAGACATGAACTTGTCCGCACGATTACGAGAAAACGCTTTGACCGATCAATTTGAATCTTTGTGAGTAAATGGAGGGTTACTCAGAGGGTGCAATCACTTTTTAAAATTTTCAAGATGGCTGCCAGTTTCAAAATGTCCGCGATTGAAAATAGAAGAACATTTCTCAGATCTCAGTGATGGCTAGACAGATTTCAATGATACACTGATACAGCGGACCATCATGAGCATTTTTACGAAAACAAATCTGAAACAATCGCCGCCACTTTCTAATGGCGGCCAATTTACCACACCCCCCAAAAACTCAACTTTGTCCAATTTCAACGAAATTTGATTTCTGGGTATATTTTAATGTGCTGATTTGAATGAAATACTGTCCATGGGGATTTTGGGCGACTTTTGTGTTTGCATCCCAACACAAAGATCTTTAATTTGTTTTAATTACCTTAATTGGTGCGTAGTGGGAAACGAAATGTTTTGCAAATTCCTAACAAAATCACTCCAATCGCTAAATTTCTGTTAGAATAAAGGCAAAGTTTCTAAGCAAAGCAATTGAACATGCGCAGTCGCTAGAATATACCAACAGCATAATTGTTGCAAACATACACTATAAATTACAATGCAGTTAACGAAACAAATTAAAAATTGTGCACTTTTTCGATAAGATTTTCTTATCTTATATATTCATTGTCTTTATGACCTACATTTAGTGAATTCTGGTCAATTATTACAGCTACCAATCAACAGTGTGGTTAACTTCTAATGTTTATTCGCATTTCGAGGTTTATTTGAAAAGCATTGGTCTTTTAATCAGTTTATGAACGTAAATTTGATAAATCACCACCTGTCAATAATAAAAAGCTAGAACAGTTAAATGTTTGTGAGTTTTAAACATAAAACGATTTCTCAAATATAAAAAGTCAAAAATATCTTTTTTGAAACTATCTATACACATGTAAAAATATAACGACAAGAATTCAATTATTATAATAATAAAGAATAATATTCTAATGTTAATGTAGCATTTGTTTGACGCAAATATGTTTTATTCTGTTAATCAACTGAAATATATTTTGTGCCGATTTATATTCTACAATTTAGAAATTAAAAACGGAAAATTTACCAAGACATGATAAAAATCGTATTTTAATACACAAGTCGACATTTGTTGATAAGCAATTCATGCAAACCAATGGAAAGAATAATAGCGACCAGAAACCTGCTTAAAACTGGAACGTGCACTTTAGAGGGCCTTTTGCTCAAAATATTCCATGTCAAAGGCAAAGTCGTCCAAGGTTTAGACCTAATGAAATTGATTACGACAATGAAACAAGGCTTAAAAGATTTCAGAAGAGAAACATTGAGTAACGATCAACAAACTAATGATGGCGGCCTAAACGCTTCTGTGATGAATCCGTTTTAGTAGTGATTTTAAAACACAAGTTTTCATAATAATTTATTCTTAATTATTTACATATACATATAGTATAACTTATGCGTTATTCAATGCCACGTTTCATGCTATGACTTAAAAATACTCTAAAATTTATTAATTTGTTACAATTTTTACTCCCAAACATTAACAAGAGCTGTCAGGAAATGTTTCAACTGTTTCAAAACTACAATAGATTTGGCCTGGTATACTGAAAATTTATATAATTTGTCAAGGCATTTCAGGGGCGATATCGATGACTGAAGTCCAACTCGATGTGATAGCAAGCACACACCAGTCACTAAATTTGTTTTTAATGAACGTAGAACTTTGTTGAACGTTTCGTCGTTTTGCCTAGACTCAATTGCAAGTTCTTTTTCCTTCCACTCCATAGAGCTTATCTTTACAATAAATGTCTGTAGTGTAAAATATATGTTTCTCATTCCGATTTCTGTAAGTGTCTACAAGAATAAGCGAATGTTATTAGTTTTTTAAATCGAATAAATTTGATTTCTATTTTTCAAGGAATATCGATAACGATTTTTGCAAGATATTTATCATCTTGTCAGTGTTCTTGTAATCTGTTTATTACAATCTATTTATTATCTTAATACAAAATCATCTTTATTATAGGTTGTTCTTTTTAATGTTCACTTTTTTGTAACATTATTATTCTTTCATTCAAATTGTATTTCTGAGTACATGGATGGACTCCCAGGTTTGACTAAAGAACTGCTAAATACATTCTGTACAAATAAGATTCGAAATTGGTTGTCAGAGAGCCACAATTCTAATATTGACCGTGGACTATAGTATTTAATGTGTTTGGAGAGAGTCACGCTATTTAACATTTTAAACCCTTAAAGCGGACTTTAGTAAACAATGTTTTGAAGAAGGCTAATTACCGTAGACTATAGTAAATAAAATGTATTGCGTAGAGCTAAGTTCTTTATATTATAAACTCTGACCGCGGAATGAAGTCAATAATGTGTTTAGAGGGAGCCACGCTCCTTAAATGATAAGCATAATAAAATTCTCTACAGCAGATTTCGAAAATAGAGTTAGTTATAGATGAAATACTGATCGCTGCTCGATTGACATTAAGCAACAATTCAATCAATTAATCAATTAATCATCAATAAATCAAATTTTACTTAAACAATGTACATAGTTGAAATCTTTCGTGTACAAAAACATGTAGAATTTCCTAATACAAGATGTCAATATTTACACAGCACGATTTAATAAAGGGTTTTGTCGATTGTATAGATTGTAGTTGTTATCGTGCAGTTATGAATATAGAGTCTTAAAGTAAGTTTAACGGACATTAAATGTTCTCTAAAAGCTTCGTGTAAATGCTTTACACTGATTTTTTCGTGATTTCATAGTATAAACAACTACAGCGTTACACCGTAGATACGGTAAATAAACTTCTAATTCCGTGTCTATTTTCATTAAAGGTAATATAGCACGATTTTATTTATTATGTAATTTCATTTTTCATTCTAAATTGATATAATCCTCGTTTTATAAACTATTACAGTATACATTATGACAAGAATATTCGGCGATACTTTACGAGGAGTAATACAATATACATAAACATGCTACTTACTGGTCGATACACTGGTAAATTTACTGATAAGCCACTTATTACAACCGACCGGTTCTTCTGTAGAAAAAAGATATTTTATAATCATACCAAAACGACATTAGAGAACTGAAATAACGTGAGATATTTCCCACCACTGAGAATTTAGCTTAAATAATTCAAAAATATTACGTCATAAAAGAGTTGTTTATACATTAAAAGGGTAGTTAATATCAACGATTGTTGATTTTCAATTATATCCTCATTGTAATGCATTAAATTAATTATCTCCGGTTGAACATCAACGAAATGTAGGTATGCACGTAAAACTGTATTTTAATGGAGAAAAAAAGTGGCCAAACAAGAGAAAAAAAGAAACATAATGAGGAAAACGAAACTCAAGGATAACTCATAAATATGTAACTTAATTAAGACTAAAAACTATATTTCATCACAGTTTATACTTACGTATTTTCTCTCAACTTCTTTAGTTATTTCTATCAACCTTTTAATGCACTTTCTCATAAAAATATTAACGTTCGTTCGTGCTTCTGGCGTCTGGCTATTAGATAATTTACATGGATTCAGTAATAGATTTTCTGTGTTGTCAGGAAGGCACTGACTTTGTACGATATAACCATGACAGCCAAGTAACATCAAAACAAGAATAATAATATCTACTAAAGGAATGTATAGTTAAATCAAAATAAAATCGATCAAAAATATAATTAAGTATAAAGTAAAAACATATGTATACAAGAATTATAAACCAAACATAATTTGGGAATAAAATGTTATTATAGTACGTACAAATGTTCATGTTGTTTTCAACACATTCAGTTAGACAGAATTTAATATATAAGATGGAGGCAGTCTTTTATACATTCAGTAAACTTTTTACTAAACATAAAAATAGAAGTTAGAGTCAGAAAAACTGGATTTTGATAGTAAAGGTGGACCATCACTCCCTGTTGTAACAGAAATGGAAAACATTAAATACAGATATGACCTTCCTGACCAGATTAATATGACCCATTTATAATACATTTCGGAAAGGAAAATTTTTAGATTTCTTAGTATGTAATAGATATTGATGCGAAGGCATACGAGATATAAATGAAGAATTGTATTTGTATTACTATTTTAAAAAAATGTTGTAAATTACATAAGCATTAAAGCGACATCACCTGGCAATAAACCGAAACTTTAGATGTAAAATTATTTACTGCTGTTTTGTCACGACATTTTTTATATTTTCAACAATACAATGTTGTCCTTTTGACCTCGCGAGTAGACCTCCGTTAATGCTATACGATTTCATTCATAGATAAACGTAAAATGACTGACATGTTTTAATTCATTTTTTTTTTCATTTACAAGACGAAGATTACCATAGAAGGATTTGGTTGTATTGGTTGTATTTATCTTTTCAATATTCTTGCTTTTAATGTAACAATAATTCTTGGCGAAACGAATGTTCGTCGCGCATAGTTAATTGCGTATCCCTTGTAGCTTTGATATTATATATACATGTATATACGAATAATGCGGAAGTAAAGCGTCAGTCTAAAACTTTTTAAGACGATAGTACAGATTTTAACTTAAAAATTGCGTTAGCTTTAAAAGCGGATATTATAAAATATGTTCTAGATTTCGAAGTTTGTTTAAATCATATTATGTTTGAAAAGAATTCCGTGAGCAATAGTCCTCTGTCAAGGAATCGCCGTATGAGCTCATGATCAATATACTCCATGAGCAGACTACTGCACAGAGAGGATAAATTAAGATTGGCAGACTTAATTGTATGTTTTGTCCTTAATCTCAACCTCAATGCATTTATGACAACATTGATGATGTGGGTTTGAGTCTCAATGCGGGCAGGGTGTGCTCGACTTTAATCTTAATTAACAGATTGTCATTTTTTGGCCTGATTGAGTAGGTTTTTAAGGTCTTCTCCGACTTCCTTCTCCAATAAAAGAGGACGCATTGATATAGCTGAAAAAATGCTGAAAATAATTGTTTGTTAAACAAGCAAACATAGTCATTAAAACATATCAGTTTCTCTTCTTTCTCTTGTTCTTTTTAACTTTAAAGACAATATGCATCGTATGAAAAGAAAAAAAGACCCGTAAGAATGAAAGTAGAATAAGGAAATTTTACTTGCTTGATAGAAAATACGACATCTAAACATGATAAATATGGCATGGCTACTCTAAATTCTATGAAAAGTGCGACATAGGTTAAGATTCCGTTTACACTTAAATTATTGTAAAGAAAGATTATTATATCCCCGCTCGACAGTGTCGAGGGTATATAGTGGTCCTCATGTCTGTCCGTCGTGCCGTTCGTTCGTCCAGATTTGTTACCGGATTCAAAAAGCTTGCATTTCAAAGTAACAGTTGCCAAAAAATGTTAGAAATTTTTACCAAAAAGGTGGAACAGACGCCTATCGATTATGCCTAAGAAATGTTTACAAACGAAGTTCTGCAAAATTAAAGCGGGAGAGGGTAGCAGTGATCGCTAGATGCTATTTGAATTATCATTCGAAGGCCAAATTTGGATGGACGAATGGACTAACCCACGGACTTTCGAATATATAATAATGTATAATAATAACTTCAATCTCGACACCAATGTTTGATACACGTCTGTCTGCTGCACTGTTGTTTGATGAACGAACAGTCCACGTCAATACTGTTTCATTCACAACAGTCCGTGTCACTGCTGTTTGATAAACACCAGTCTACGTCACTCCTGTTTGAAACAAGTCTGTCAACGTTTTTGACGTTTCATGCATGTCATTTTACATCACTAATAATTGATGCAAGTCTGTCCACATAATTAATGTTTGATACAAGTATGTCAACGTCATTGATGTTTGTTGCATGTTTTTCGTAACTGCTCTGTGATACCCGTCTGTCTACGTAACTCCTGTTTGATGGAAGTCTTCTACGTTACTGCTGTTTGATACAAGTTTGTCTGCGTCAATGTGTTTAATACTCATTTGGCTTCGTCACTGCCGTTTGATACACGACTGTCTACGTCACTGCGTTTGATACTCATTTGTCTTTGTCACTACCGTTTAATACACGTATGTCTATGTCACTGATGTTTGATACCCGTCTGTCTTCGTCAATTCTGTATTATACACGTCTTTCTACAAAATTGATGTTTAATTTAAGTCTTTTTGCAACATTTATATTTGATGCACGTTACTCGTTTTAAAGACATTTCTGTCTAGTTCAAACTAGCTTTTGAAATACAAGTGCAGTTGATTTATATGTCAAAATGTCCTTTTTGACCAATTGAAACAAATGACAAATAATTGAATATGCAAAAATGTTACGACATTTTACCTTTACGGAGGTGATATATATTTATTGTTTCCCATTAAAGTATTAAATTGATTTAGTTTTGACCTGGGGTTGCGAGTGGAAATATTATATCTGTGAGTTATCTAATAATATGTAAAATATATACTTTACCTGTATAATTTACTAGTTTATCAGATCAAGCTACTTATTTCTTTACCTTTCGACACAAAAGTTTTAACGTTGCACGATTACAACCCAATTAACATTTCGCCCGAGATTAAACTTGAAATTCAAGTTATTTTAGGTTATAACACATATTTTTTGTATTAATACAAATCATTTCTGCATGCCTGAAACTAATATGTTTCAGTGATCTTTAGTTATAACTACATATTTCAATTAGAGGGTGAAATGTTAAATAGCACAATTAATGGCCGTGAAAACAAATAATTAAGTTAATCATTACTATAATTTTGTTTTTTATTGTACAATTGTATCCTTTAAATTTACGTCTAAATGAAAAAATATCGACATATGAACATATCGACCGACAACGAATGTTCAGTTCTATATGTTATCTTGTGTTGATACTTTTTATATCGACCGTATTTAAAGCAACAATTAATATATTAATAACTTCGCTCAAAGATTCGGGGTCCTCAAGTTCGTCCGTCCGTCTATCCGTTCGTCCGTCCAAATTGTGTTTCCGGACATTATTTCAAAAATCTAGTTAAAATGAAATTGCAGGTTACCGTTAAAAAATAATTTACAAAGAAGATGGTACCAGGTGATAACTCAATAAGTTTGCATTCAATTTCAATGAAAATTTGGAATACAGTTTCATATTAGATGGATCAGAAGCGTAACGAGTTTTGTGGAAATCCATAAAATTTCAAGGTCACAGTAGCCAAAAAATGTTTTAACTTTTTAAATCAAAAAACTTTCCCGGAAATAACTCAAAAAGTTTGTATTTAATTTGAATGAAACTTTGTGATACAGTTACATATTAAATGGATCAGAAGCCTATCAATTTGGGGGGAAATCCATCAAAATTAAATGTTACATTTGCCAAAAATATCAGAAATTTTTACCAAAAAAAGATTCAGGACAATATCTCAAATATTTTGCATTTGATTTTAATGAAACTTTAGAATATTATTACATATCAGGTGGGTAAAAAGCCTGTTGATGCTGGAGAATTTCATCAAAGATCAAGAACACTGTTCGACAAAAAGCGTAAGAATATTTTACAAAGGAAGTTCTGCTAAATTTAAGCAGGGTATCAGTAATCGCATGATCAACTTATTCTACTTTTAACTGATATTCTTATGCACATCTTTATCTGCTAGTACTGAAAAGCAATTTAGTTCAATGTTTATGTAATAATTCGTCAAACTCGTCCGAACATAAAGTATCAATTAACAACAAACACATGTATCTAGGAAACGCTCGCCTATGCGTGCAGCAAATTTTGTATTCAGTATAAAAGTCCACAAAATCATAGGTCCATGCTGTACAAGACAGTCTACAAGAAAACAAAAGAACACAATTCAAACACATACAATGATGCAAATTTAATGAAAGTTTACTCGAAGTTTGCTGCACTCAATACGAGCGTCGAATGACCAGCTATGGTCCTAATTTAACAATATAATTTTTCCCGCCTTTATTCATAAGAAACCGTGCGTGCTACACACTTATGCACCAGTTACAACCAGACATGAACGCAGATAAGTAAACAAAAGCACATTTAAACGTTTTTAAAGTTTTTAAAATCTACATAAATGTTCAGTATTGTTTCCTCAATGTTAAACTACAGATGACGATTTTCGAACCGGAAATAGGTAGAAGTGAATTCTGATTGTCTGTTTAAAACTTGAGGGGAATTCCAAATCATTTAAAGAAATTAAAAAAAAAATCTGTGCAAATATCTTTCTTTTAATTTAACTGTTCAACATAACTTTTCAATCAGCCTTTTCAAAAGATACTCAAAATACAGTGACAGGATTCACACATTAAACAAATATCAATTTATAACATTTACAGATTCATTCGTGTATTTGAAATTAAACATATAAGCGAAATTTAATGATGTAGTGAAAGCTGGATGTTTCACGACAATAGGAAAATATTTGACCTATTTTAGTGATGAATGCAGTAGATAAGAATGTTAAATGCAACTTGAGTATATACTTCCCCGATATTATGGCTTGGTTTATCCTATAATACCTTAGATTATAATGCATTATAACGCATCTCTGTACCGGGATTCCCAACAGGAACAATTTATTTGTTTAATATCGCTGGGATTAAATGACTTTAATATGATATGTAATTATTTACTGATACCTTTAATGTTTTAATTTTTTTTCAAAAACATTCTCCCTGCCATTATGATTTTAACTGTTGTCACAGATGGTGTACTTATTAAGTGTTGTTTACTTACAGAAGATCATAGATCACGTAATTAATCCATTTAAATGACCTATTGTAAGACAGTGCATTATATTGACTATACTTATTCATCAAACCTCTGATGGAACAAACTTAAGAAATAAAAGAAAAATATTATAAACTTATTAACACATTACTATGATAACTATGGCTTGTTTTCCATTTTGGTGCAAATTTTTTTCTACTTAGGTATTCATTTGATATTTAATTTAAATAATAAACATATTAAATGTAAATTTAAAATTAGATTGATTGAATATTTCCTTATTGACCAGCGAGCTATATTTAGGTATGCCCGGTATTTAGTACGAAAAAGTGCTTACAACGGTGTAAAGGGATGGACTAACGAAAACAAAATTCTGACTAAAAAATATCAAATATTAAGACGGGACGGAGAATTTAATCTTAATTAGCTGTTAATGAGTCAACGGGGGTCTTTCTCGTGCAATGAGCATGGTAGTCTCCTGCACGTTACCAACTTTAATATGCAATCAGACATTCAGAATTAGTCGTCTTATGACCAAATTACGACAAATAAAAAATTTCAAGATCGTATAAAAAATTAGAATTTAAAACAAAATATTGCTGTTCAACTTGGTGTGTAAAAAATACAACATGGATTTTAAATTTTCCGAAAATTTAATATGTAAGAATCAAAATATTTTGAGTCTGAACTTGCTCTTTTCAATAGTGCTTAGTATATTGTATGTCACATTTTACTAAATGACCTATCAACCAAACTTTTCTAAAATTGAACTTTTTACCCAAAAACACTTTTCCCGAAATAACTCAAAAAGTTTGCAATATAGTTACATATTAGGTGGCTCAGAAGCCTATCAATTTTGGGTAAAATCAATCAAATTGTAATGTTATATTTGCCAAAGATATCAGAAAGTTTTGCAAAAAAAAGTTTCAGGACAATATCTCAAAAATGGTGCATAAAACTTGTGAATATTATTGAATAGCTTGAGGAATTCCACCAAAGGTCAAGAACACTATTCGACAAAAAGCGTTAGACACTTTTTACAACGGAAGTTCTGCAAAATTTAAGCAGGGTATCAGTGATCGCTAGATTAGTTCAATGTTTATGTTCTAATTCGTCAAACTCAACCGTACATAAAGTATTTATTCATTAACAACAAACACATGTATCTAGGAACCGCTCGCCTCTTCGTGCAGCAAATTTTGTATTTAATATAAAAGTCCGCAAAATCATAGGTCCATGCAGTACATGAGTCTACAAGAAAACAAAAGAACACAATTAAAACAAATACAATGATGCAAATTAAATGAACATTTACTCAAATTTACCTATTCTATGTTGTTTGTTGTGCTTAACTCTCGCTTAGAACTCAACATATCTTAGAAAAAATTTCGTTAGGAAATTAGCGGAAAATGACACATTCTTAAAGTTTTTCTATATTTTAACAGAAAATCTATAATCAAACTCGTTTAGCATCTCTCACATGAATGGTTATTTGTACTAATGAAGAGTAATACATGAAATGGTTGTAAAAACGGAAAGAATATTGGTATTCCTGCCACAAAGCAATCTAACACGTGTACTTGGTTGCCTATGGAATATGTCCTACCTGATATTGGGTTGTCATGTACAGAACTTGTCCATGTTCTGAATATAGCTAAAATATCGCTTGTAAGGATTGCATTCGTCTTTTCATCTAACTTTTACCTTTCTTGTCAAACAATAATAGTATATAATAAGGACACGCATTATCGTTTTCACTTGTCTGTGTGTTCGTTGTCATTTGGATAATGAGTAACTTAACTATTTTGAGTGTCTTTTTATATTCTAAAGTGCTGAAAATGTAAGACTTCCAACAGGTATCGCTTACATTTTAAGGAATCCTCATAATTAACTAGAACCGAATGTTAAGGAACGTATGTGAATCAAGATTCTGACAAATATACACAAATAAATAAACAAAACAAAAACCCGAAAACATTGAGTAAATGACCAAAACCCAAACAACCATGGATCCAGTCGGGTTTTCCAAATACGATAACAGTTTGTCTTATTAGACATCTGTCGTGGAATTCATTATCATGTTAAGGTAGAGGTCTATTGAAGAGTAAAAACTAGAAAGAAGAAAGAGTAATTCTCATATAAAATGTCTCATAGTATTTTCGATAGGGATAATTATAACGATCAGTTAGATCCTGTTTACTGATAAAACTTCTGAGTCTATAACACTAACTTGGGAACCACAAAAACCTCAAATGGGAATACTGATCGCATAAGTTGTGAAATGTAAAACACCACCGCTGGAATGTTGGAAATTTGAATTCATCACGTTTTTGTCATAGAGTCTAGTTTGTAGTTTAACTAAGTTTTTTCAGACGAAGTTCTAAGTAAAACGCCAACCTAAGTCTTTAATTTCATGCTATAAGTGATAGATTTAATGAAAATAGACGTCTGTATTCAAACATAGAATAAAGTTTTCATGCACGAGGCAAAATTGGTAATTAAAATGTTCTCAATTAAGTGTAGCTGTACTAGAAACAAGTAGACAATAAAATAATGATTCTCAAATTTATCTTAATTTATCAATTTATCAAGTAGTATGTAAATCTTTTTGTACTTGTTTTTTATTATGATTCTCCATTCATGAACTTGTGAACTCGATAAACATTTATCTTCATTCATGTGTATTGACAAATTGATTATATAGTCTGGTATTTAAATGTTCTGAAAGGACGTGGTGACATTTGGCATTCATTTGATACTGTTATATGTGTAACATAATATGATATTTTGTCATACTATCATATTGGAAAAGCGTAGGTAAAACTCCGAATACTAAGTGATAGCATAGAGATTCACAATGACACATAAAAATTGATAAAATAAACAATTTTGTTCCGTTATAATGTAATAGTAATTTCAGTAATTAACCTGCATTCTATTTCTAAATTTATTTTCCTGACTGTGTGAAATAATCTTTAGCTAGGTTCATTACGTACATATATTTTTTTTCTTAAAAACGACATTTAAATTAATAATAATTATTATTATTATACATATTAGAATTTTTTAGATCATTGTATAAAATCATGTGCGTGTTACAAAAGTTGTATAGAGAATTTAAATAAATATATCTAGTGGTGATACAAGACAAATATTTACAAGACAAATATGTATCATGTTTGGTTCTACGAGAGCAACTGTTATTTGAATCTTTTGAGTCAATAATATATACTTGAAATATTTCCAAATTAATAATAACTATTATTATACTTTACTATGGTAACCAGTACTAAAATAAATTAGATGTTACGAGCAATAACTTCTTTTTCTCGCTCAAAACTGCACGTGTACAAAATAACTAGTTATTTGTTCTTCGAGCCAATTTGAAAAGGGGAAATGACTAGTTTTTATTTATCCTATGTGCAATAGTGCGCCAAATTTATATGGGTTACTCAGTTATGACTACAAAGTCCCCTTGTTCTTGTTTGTGTTTAGTGCAGTATAATAATACAGTTATGGTCTTTAATTGACTTCAAGTAATATCTGAATTATTAAATCTGCGGACCTCGGAAAAATAACACCTTTCTCGATTTAATAATTACGGATATAACCTTCGTTAAAGGCCATAATTGTATAGTATTGAGGTTGTCTCTTAAGTTAGGTAAGAGTGTGTTGGTGTTTACAGGGCAACCTTAATTAAAAAAAATCAGGAGTGTTTCTAAGAAAAAACGTTATAGAAGTAACTATGACAAACGCGATATTGTCTAATTAAGATTTAATAGTGTTGTTCAAAACCAAAAACAAAATATTAAAAATCCAAATGATTTATATGTTGTACAGTTTTATACCGAATCCGGTTAGCGCCGTCTACCCCTTGCAATACACTCGTGGACTAACAGTTCACCAGTAAATGCATCGACCCAGTGGTTGGAAATACAATTTTATCACAGATGCTATAGATATAAAGCTGTTAGATTTGCGGTCTTCAGTTAAAACTAACATTTTTTTAACGTAGTTTGAAATATATTGTTTATACAGAAAAAGGCTGTCTTATATCTTTAGTTGCAATTTTGTAGTAGATGTTTTATTTGTTGAGTCGTTTGAGATAATTGCTGAATAAAGGGAGTATAAAATCAAACAGTGTTTAGATCTAAATCTTTCGAATGCTTTGCTGGTGACTAAAATGTGGAACTGGACGATATTTACAACTTGAAGGAAGCTTTTGTCTTTTTTCTGTAACATGGAATAGCTGCTGTGTTATTTTCCAACTGTATAGATTTGTAGTCATTTGTGTTATTAGACTGGGATTTAAAAAAATCATGATTTAATGGCCTCTACTGTTAGGTTAACGTCTTCTTCACAACAGCCGTTAATAAGAATTGGTAGGATATTAAAAACATGTTTGGACGAAAGTCTTACATATGACTATTTGCAGACACAAGCTTGTAAAAGAGTTTCCCGTGAAATAAGCACATCCGTTTATGTATAAAATTGTAGTTTTATTGCGATTAATCTTTTTTGCATGTGAATACGGTTTTAACTTCCAATTGCCTTTAAGATTTTAATATTCTTCCACTGTTCATGTTTTTTTCACGTTGATAAGATACATCTGCTGTAAAAGTATGATATCTGTACTTGTAAAAATATCGACTTTGCTACTAGATTCAACAAATTATTCTATTGTACATCAGAAAACTTCTGGTGAATAATTCGTAATTTCTCTTATCGTATAACTAAATACTCTACTTGAAACACGTTTTTGCAGGTTTTTAATATTTAAAATTTCTTATGTAGTTGTTTTCGTTTTTTTTTTTTTTTTTTTGATTTTTTTAAGTGTATAGCAGACATAAGTTACGGATTAATCACATGTGTCCTGCTGGTACGCTGTTACACATATGTTGGATATTTCGAAAGGTGGGCGTAATGAAAACGTTCTTGGCGACTACAGTTTGTAGATCATTTTCCGGAAAACAGATCCTCGGAAACACCTCAAATGGCATTTTCCAACTCGGTTTTTTATAACTATATGTCTTTTGTCAGTTTTTTTTTGCAGTTATAGCTATTTAACCTATATGCGATTATCTGGGAAAAAATGAGTTTAAATTTCAACGAAATTATGCAAGCAATATTATTTGTATCGTTGTATTTAACTATTACATATGTATCCCATTATGTAATTTTAAGTTATAATATTAAATCAACTATAATTTTTTTTAATGCATAAACCTCACATAGACAGAATTACTTGATTATAAATCTCTATCTTCTATTACGTGCAACAAAGTTTAAAATCCCATTATTAAGTTGCGGGTTAAAAAAACTATATTTCTTCCTTGTTGTTATTCAACGTTATACAATTGTTATTGCCCAGGCTCGAAGGCTTCGATAGTTTAAATATTTTATCAACCGTAACAACAAGCGAGTTATATCAACATGGAATTATTATCCCTTAAATATAAACCATTTTTCAGATTTAACAATTATAATATGCATTATTATTATACCCCGTCACTCGAAGTGCCAGGTATTATGTTATACCCTCCGTTTCGTTTGGTGTCTGTCCGTCCGTCCGTCCGTCCGTCTGTCAGTCGGTCCGTCTGTCTGTCTGTCAGTCCGTCCACCGAAGGTTTCCAGATGATAACTTAGAAACGCGTCAACAGATTTGAATGATATTTTTCACAGCTATTTAGAACAATAAAAAAGGTCAAGTTCAATTTTCAGGATGAGCGGAAAAATAGTTATTATAGTTTTGCCACTTTAAAAATTTTAGAATGCTGAAATTTACTGGTCTAAGAAAGATAACTCATTTCTGTCTCTCATATATAATACATATATTAATATATTGTTCCCAACGGGGTCAACGGACTTGAATCCTATTTTACCCTCCGTTTTGTACGGTGTCTGTCCGTCGGTCTGTCCGTCCCACGAAGGTTTCCAGATGATAACTTGAAAACGCGTCAACGGATTTGAATGATATTTTGTTTGCACAGCTATTTAGAACAATAAAACAAACGTCAAGTTCAATTTTCAGGATGATCCGAAAAATAGTAATTATAGTTTTGTCACTTTAAAAAATTTGCAATGCTGAAATTTTCTGGTCTAAGAAAGATAACTCATTTCTTTCTCTCATATATAATAGTTTGCAGTCAGCAGATATTGTAGCATGTGCTGAAACCCGTTTCCAACATACAGATGTAAACACTGAAAATCCAAATTGGTATTCATTTAGAAATGATTCAAATATTAAACAGAAGGACATCAGATCACACTATGGGATGTGCGTTTACCGCAAAGAATTTTCAACCCTGCAGATGTCCTCAACTTGAACTTTGGTGGTGTAGAGATGATGCTTTTAAAATTACACCGTACTGAACAAGAGCTGGTTGTTTTGTTTTTGTATAAATTTCCCAAAACGTCTGTCACCAACTTTATTCAGTTCTTGAGAATAGTACATGACAAGTATTTGCTGGGACACAATGTGATTATAATGGGTGATTTTAACATAGATCTCCACAAATGTTCAAACATTTCTAAAAATCTTCTTGACCTGCTGGAATAAAATTTAGGATATCGTCAAGTGATTAAAAGTGCAACAACAGATTTTGAGACAATTATTGACATTATTTACCAAATTGTCAAACTTTGATTCTGGAACTTTAGAACTGTATTACTCTGACCATAAGGCAGTATGGCTTCCTGTTTAGTTATTTGTAAGCTTGTTTCCTAGTTACATTCCACAATTGCAAGTTGATATTATTTTTTATCATTGTTGCTGTACTATAAATGTTTCAGTATCTTTCATATCCTTCATACTTGCACACTATTATAAATTCCAGTCAGATTTTAAAATTCTTCTCTTTCGAAATTTGGTATCCATATAGTTCAAAATCCTTCATAACACTTGATTATTTTGTTTGTAATGCACTTGGTAGGTATCACTAGTCTGGTTTTGGCTTTCATTTTTGCATGTCTTCCTGTTTAAGAACCACACTTATAATATGTTTGTATCTCTCCCCTCTGATTGTCTGAATTTAAATGCTTCTGATAATAGGTTACTCATTAAAATATGCATCTTCAGTAAAGCTTGATTACCTATTGCATAACCAACTATGATAGTTTTTTTATTCCATGACTGAATGAAAATTTGATTTCCAGTCCAAATGTTTAATGATTTTAATATATGGTGTTTACAGCATTGTTGCTCAGAAAATTAATTTATTTTATTAGTTATATTATAATCATTGCGTGCGGATCGCAATAACAAACTTTTAAATATATATTTATTTATAATTTTAATGACAAATATGGTGGCGGGGTATCATTTAATGTCCTATTAGATGCCCTATTATTATTATTATTATTATTATTATTATTATTATTATTATTATTATTATTATTATTATTATTATTATCAATGCTTTATGTTAATAAAAATTTTGAAAACTTCTTTTTTTCATTAACACTTATCAGTTTATGCGTAATAATTGATAGTAAATTTAGCTATAACAAATAACGACTGTTAAAGATATATCTTACTATTTTTATAATTACTTCGCTCTGCATGGCACAGTTCTCGGAAACGTTGAAGGTGACGCACTGAAGGAACATATTTAGGATATTCATCCGATTTCCCATTGAATTTAAATTATCAAGTTTAAATACCAAAGCCTATTTTGCTATTGTATAGTTATGATTGTAATTCAATACAACAGTGAACAGGTATATAATGTCTCACTGAACGTTGTATACAAATAAATAGTTCACAAACAGTACATTTAACATGTAAAGAACTTACCAAAAATAAAATAAAATAAAATAAAATAAAATAAAATAAAATAAAATAAAATAAAATAAATAAAATAAAATAAAATAAAATAAAATAAAATAAAATAAAATAAAATAAAATAAAATAAAATAAAATAAAATAAAATAAAATAAAATAAAATAAAATAAAATAAATTCGTAATAACAAATTCCATAGTTGGTGATCACGGATTTTAAATTTTCTCTTAATACACAAGACATTTATTGGAACAAACTAACCCGACGCTGATGACGAAAGGGACAGTCAAAACATGCTTACGTTCGATAGAACTGTCTGAATAAGTCTCATAAGATACGGACGAGAAAATGCATCTCGTTTGAAAAAAGTAAATAATCTATAAATCTTGTGACTTCCTGTTGGTAAGATTTTTATGTCTCAAGGGGTGAAATTACAGATTATTTACGTTTTTTGAAAAGAGACATCTTTTCTTGTCAGTATCTCATCGAAGGGCGACAGCCCTGATATGAGATGACAAGAATGTATCGAGTTTCAAAATAGTAAATAATCTGTTTATCGCTGTTTTGTATCATTGGGACATCACGGTGTTTACTTAACGACGTCTTGTCAGCGAGGTTAATTTGGCCCATCTCACCCTGATCCACCCTAGTAGAGTGAAGCACATCTCACCCTAGTATAGTGAGATGGGATAATACCGCACATAAAGATCAAAGAAAAATATTGCATAATAGAGATAATTTATTGTCTCACTTTTCCACTTGTGATAGATACTATTTTTCTCAACTCGTGAATGGGATAAGAATTTCACAATCCTTTTCGCGCAAAAACATATTATGAGATCAGATTCATCAATAAAAATCTTCCAACAGAACAGCACCGGAATTTGTTTAACGAATTGGTGAGAAAAAAAGAATCAAACACCAGTTGGAGGAAAATTGACAGGAAAATCTCAGACACCCGCGTGAAAGATTTATGTTGGCCTTAAACCCTGCAGAGCTTCGTTGGAGACCAGAAATAGTTTTACTTAGGTGTCTGAGATTTTCTCACATGGTCCTTCCACCATTTTTAGTTTTTAGACTATATCTTATAAAGGCTCATTTGTCAATAGGAAATCAAGGGGTAATAATAATTATATCAAAACAGTCATGTAATAATCTTATACTCTCAAAATCAACAATTCCGGGAAACTTTAAGACAAATTCTTGAGTTAAGAGTCTGAAAACTAAAAAAAATCCCCTCTTTTTTTCACAAAAAGTTCCATAACTTTGTAATTAATATTCAGTATTTTACCAAAAACAAACGGAAGCTTGCATCGACCAAAATAAACAATTCCCCAAAATTTGAAGAAAATTGATAAAAGCCTTTATAAGTTATAGCATAAAAACTAAAAACACCCCCTTTTCACGAACAAAATCCCATAACTTTATAACGATTAAAAATCAGTTCCAAAATGTATACAGACCATGAGGCTAACATAATTAACATGTGTGTGGAGTTTTCAAAAAATCTGAAGGCATTCTCAAGTTACGGTTCGAAATATGGACGACGGACATTTGTATAGACGTTACGGTAGCGATTCGTGTCTGTTTCAGTAACATCACGGCGCTTTAGAATGACAACAAACAAATGACACGCGATCGGTCGTTTTCCTGAAAAAACTGATTGTGTTTAAAGTCTGGACAAAAGATAAATAATTTTCCGTACTTCGGAAAGTCGGTTAATTTTCAACACCATCAACCGTGACTTATTTATTATAGAAACGTGTATTGACACTTCGGTCCGCTGGAAATATCATTCCCAAACTTCTTATTTTTCGTTTCATCCATAGTGTTTTGCTTTATCATGTAGATACCATCCATGTTTTTTTCTTGAGAGCTAAATTTTTTTACAAAAATTTATAAGTCGAATTCTTGTATTGTGTTCTGATATATAGTATATATACAGTCGTTATTTGTTATAGCTAAATTTACTATCAAATATCTATTTCATAATCCAATATTCCAATCCGACGAATCATGGACATAAATCGAGTATTTTAAATTTCGTTAATTAGCAAGAGGATCAACATGGGTACATTTCTTATTGTATTTTCCACACGGATATCATTCTTTCCTCAATTGTATTGTTTTTGGACGACATTGTTAATAATGTCCTGCTCGAATCCCACACATCTTTTAATTTTCCATACCCTAAAAACAGAATTGGTACATGTATATATACATCTGTATATACGATAAAAACTTCTTTATGCATATCCAGAAACAGCTATGCAGGCGTCTTGTAAGAACAATATCCCATGTTCACTGAGTAAAATTGTCATAATAAATTGAATTGCAATCCTAGCACTTTTAACTAATGTTTTACTAAATTTTGAAGTTCCAATTGATATTTTTGAAATTTAAAATGAATTTTCTAGGCTGTTGTTAAGTATATCTCATAATTATATATATAATAGTTCATGTACTGATGTAACGTTACAGACCATAATTAGAATGCTAGCAATTTTAGCTTTTGAAGTGTCAATTGATATTTCTTAAAAAAGAATTATTTTTTTTAATTATATCACATAATTAATTACATGATTGTTTATGCAACAGATTTCCTACTGGTTGGTGTACTCCTATTTTGTTCTGACAGATATGTCGTCCTTGGAAAATGTCGACAAATATCACCGAAAATTAAAAGACAACTATCAAATCGTGAAAATTAAAGAAAGTTAATAACTTTGTGCCTATGGAACAAAAACAGGAGAAGGTTGACCTTATGTTGACAAACTTGAACAAAATGACGATAGATCTGACAAACAGCTATGTGAGTACCTCTTAAAAGGTTTTTAAAACTTAGATGGAAAACTTACTATATATCTAAACAATTTCATAGCAAGTGTAGTATAAAATCTCTTAACTGTTTAACATATATAGGAAAACCCCTTCTATTTTCCAGGCGGGACAAAATTCCTTTGAAGGCATTATGCGTGGGACGGAAGAATTTTGTCCGTCGAATTGTCGCCCCGGATTGTACAAATCCTGTAACTTTATGTAAATTGATGTAGAGTTACCCCCCCCTCCCCCGATCCCATTACAAGAACTTATTTTCGAGATTTGTATTAGTAATTGATCAGGACTTTATGCGGTTTTGACAAATTCACCCTTCATTTAAACCACACGCAACCTAGAAAATAGCTATACATAGTTCTAGTCTTCGCAAGCAAGATCATTTTTGTTCGAACTGCAACAACTCACTCACACAAACTTTGTGATAGATGCGGGAAACAATTTTCTGATCCATGTTTTCATGCCGTTCTTTCGTGCGATTATACAGATGATATTCATGATTTCTTTTGGTCTAGGACTATTGACTTAAATCAGATTACTTTTAGCGCCTTTTTGGGTAACATGTCAGAATATGATTTTGCTGTGTGAATAAGTCCGGTGCAAGTGTGGTTAAAAAATAATGAACTGGATAAATATTAATAACTTCTTTTAAAAACAAAAGTGAAATGTTCGTCAAAAGCTGACATTAATACAACAGAACAATTTCAATTGTCTCTTCCTGATGCTGCATATATTATATAATTGAATGCATTATTTTATAATTCGACGATTTTATCTACTCTCCAACAGGATGCAAATAAAAGTATATACTGACTACGACTAAACATTTAAGTATTTTATTTCATATTTTAAACAATTCTTCACCGCGACGTAAACTTGAATCCATCAGACCACACAGAAAGTTGAATCGTCCTGTACTCGTGTTTGTCCTGTACATGTCAATAATTGTGTGGCGTGTGGCGTTCTAATAAAAATATGATATAGCTTCTATATTTCAGACAGCGTCAAAAGATGTTAAATGTATTGAAACATATAAGAAAACATCATAATATTTCTAGTTTTTCATTTGAAACGGCAACAACAAAACAACAATTGTGCATTGTTCACAAAGACAAATATTAAATCGTTCTAACTCACGGTATAATCAAGCAGGGTCCACCAGTTATTATTCATAGGCTACTAAGGATGCATCATTACATCATGATGAATATTCTCAAGTAGTCGTTTCTTTGTCTTCGTATACAATTTTAGATGCAAAACCAAAATATATGTTATTGTAAAGTGTAAACATTTCAACAGATATATTCTATTTAAAATAGATAGAGGAAGATTTCTCAACAATCTATACGAGTCTGTCTAATATAAATGATGATAGACATTTCATTCGAGTTTTATTTCTTAATTTTATAGTTAAAAGCTGAAGTTAGTAAAAAAGAGCCTTTTAAGCATTAAGGAATTAAAATATGATTTCGATTAAAAAATACCATTGTTTATGCTGGGTGACGATTTGAATATGTTTCACAATTAATAGTTTATGCGTGTTCCATCAGGTATAACACGACGGCTGAAACAAATGGAGCACCAACTGCAGACCCTTTCGCAGTTCATCTCTAGTGTTAAGCAGTGTGTGTTGTTTATCTTTAGATTTCTTTGTTACTCATACTTACCTTCTTTTTACATAAATGTCATACCATTTAGCAAGTAAAAGTTTTTCTAATATTCACCACAGCATCCTCACAAGTTAGGAGTTCTATGTACTCATGAACACCTGGGGATACAGGAACTACTGTGACTATCTGTAGAATAAATCAATATTATTTTGGCGACGAAGTTGGATTAGCTTAGAACAATATGAACTAACTCTCATATCATGCCATTTTATAACAGTTTAAACCTTTATAGATGGGTAAAGGACATAAAGCAATTACAATGGGCGATAACTCTATGTGATTGTTACATAAAAAGCCATCAAGTATATCTTTCCATGTATAATTTATCTCGCCTTTCATGTAAAATTACAGACCCAGTATGTCTTAAGCCTTTCTGTCTTGTATGCCATACTAAGCTCGTAATAAAAGCAACACTTATTTGCGTTACTTATTTACGTGTTTACGTTATAATAATGCTATATGATAGACTTTCAATGGATATTTTACGGTTAATGTCACATGTATTATAAGATAAGTTAATACAATTGGATATTTCTAGCTATCTATTAAGAGCAAACACATAATAAGAAAATCAGCGAGATTCTTTTTACAAACATGTAATTATATGAGCCATAGCTTTAATAATGATCTTAGGGTGAACGCAGTCACTGAATACTTTAAAGTCGCATAAATATTACCCAAATATTGTTATAGTAACATAATAATACTAGTTCCGCTAAATGTGGTTGTTTTTATATTCGGCATCCTAGATATGTAAATTTGTTTAATTGCTGTTCTTCACATAGGTTATGCATCGTTACGTCAAGCATTTATTGAGTATCTACTTGTCTGACTTTAAGCTGCCGGAGAACTTATTTGTAACAGTATTTTTTAATTTTAAATTAGCTCTCTATTCAAAAATTACTTAACAGCTTTAATCACCGGATTAAAAGGTTTTCAGTCATTAGAAAAATTGCTCTGACATACACAAATAAACCTGACGCAAACGTTAAAGATTCACGTGAAAATAGTAACTCTTTTCTTCATTTTAAAGTTGTCATGGTCCTATTGAGGTTTTCTCTTTTAGTCCTGTTTGTTTTTAATTTATCATTGTGACTATGAAATTGTTGATTGTAAAAAATGTATTTTGCATGAAAGAAAATCCTAATACGAATGATTCTGTCAGAACAATGTTAACTGTAGTATAATATGGCTGCATACAGAACACATCAGATATAACAAGATGACATAATTACATTTCTCTGATAAAGTATTGTTAGATTTGTTTTATTATAATCAGTTACACCATGATTATGTCATAATGATAGGCGTCGTTGGAGAAATTTACACAGCTATGTTGCAATCATAAGAATAATAATTACAATACAATACTGTAAAGAAGTAGAAATCGTTTTATTAATAAGAAGGCAATTAGTTTGAATCTGTAACTGCCGATCAAAGGACAATTACAAATCAGGATTAAGACAAACATATATAACGTAAAACAAAAACACAAAAACAGAAAGTGAGTAACCCAAACACAATAAAAGCCATGGGTGAACTCAGGTGCCAGTAAACAGTGCTGCCTCTAACTATACACCCGTCAAGTTATTCATTATCATGTCTAGGAAAAAGTCAAATCCATAAATAGAAAAGACTACTTATGACGGGAAAATGTCCTATCGTATTTGAGAAATTGATTTCCTGAAAACGATCAATTGAGTAATGGTGGCAACAATAGAACTTCTGAAGGGATAACATCAACCTAGATACCCTTGTTTGAGCAGCTTAGTAGACACTACCGAGTCTAAAAAAATCGGATAATACTAGTCGCAGGATGTATAAGTTGTGAATGTTGTTACCGAGAAACGGCAAGTTGACAATTGAAAACTTGAAGTCATTACGTTTGTCATAGAGTCTATTTCTAGAAGTAGGTCTAAGTAAGAAGCCGAGCTATTATACTCGTGGTGTCTTTATTTCAAGCTTGCTGGGGTAGATTGAATGCGAATAGATACCGAATTCAGGGACCAAAACATTATCACTATAGGCTTTCTAATAAGAGTACAAAACACAGGTCGGCGAGGAGAGGAAGCTAATTAGTACCCGAAGTAATACCCACAGTCTTTTGAAAAACATGTCCTCAAAACATGACAAATATTGTGTCAATCTGAAAAACTAAAATTTCACATATTTGGCCTTCAATAATTTATTAATTCATTTAGAATCATTGATAGCGAAGTAAGTTCTGTCATAGCTAATTACCGGGCATTTATATCGTCTTATTCCGTTATTTATTGGACATAATAAAAACCTTATGAGATAACTTAAAATAGATAACTTATCAAGATACTCCATACGTTATAGGTTAAAACTAATGGAAAATATTTCGAAAAACAAATATAGTATTTAATATATTTTTAATAAGTGTTTAAGAAATCTTATAAACTTGTATAGCTTTTAATTAGTCTAGTGTTACCGACGATGTAGAAATGTTATGAAAATTCTGATGCAAAACCAAATTAGATGTTATAGCGAGTCCACAGAAAATTTTATAATTGTTTAGAAACACATTTACTAGTCATGAGGATACAAATTTCACTCAAGCTAAAACGTTAGGGAAAATTGACTGGCAAAAATGGGACGATTAAAATACGATTTTGATCGAGTAATTATCGTTATATACGCTAGGTGACATTTTAAAGTTTGTAGTTTATGATTGTTTAACCAGGGATAACACTACAGGAGGCATATCATGTGCTCTGAAGGATCAATAGTTTCTGTTTCAAACATATACTAGCTTGTTAAGTGTTTTCGTATGTTTGTCTGAATGGAACGTAACGCATTTTTCGTATACTTTTCAGCTATATCATGATGTCTAGTTTTTAGAAGGGTACCCAGTGAACACTTAAAAATCTACGGTAGGTAAACTGGAATCAGTGTTAATTAAGTTTAAGTCGAACGTACCTTGAACACAGGAAAACTCAAACACGCATTTTCACAGTTGAGTGTTGACAAACTTATAATCATTAGCAACTACTCGGCCACTCACGCCCCTATTGCTTTTATTATGGACGTAGATAAATAATAAAATACACATAAAAAATTTAAAACATATATTTATCATGATGTCTAAAAAATACCCAAGATTGAAACAATGACGACACAATTGGGATACAACAAATTTACAAGTTAACTATGACGGCAATCTGTTTTCAGTAATATCAAATCAAAAACAAATGGACTGAATGCTAAGTTTTGTATTATCGAGTCCTATTGACGTTTCGTTTTTGTGAGGTTATTTTTGGTAAATCGTCGCACATTGCAGCGGTTCGTTCAATTTATTAAGTAAAAATCGAGAACGAAACCTTTACCTCAACTTGACAGCAAATTTATAGAAATTGATGTCAACAACTGACATAATATAATGGCTATATATAATATTAGCTTAACATTTATAATCATTTCTCAAATGGCTGATTCAAATGTTGTTTACTTCAAAAATGTCTTTAGGACGTTATGAATGAATGTGTTGGACACGCACTGTGGACACGTAACTGCGCACCATAATAGATATGAGTAATCTGAAATTCCTGAATTCTAAAATCCGCAATGACATCACAAAAGTTCAGGTCTGTTATGTTTCTCCGTCTTAAACGAAATCCTAATGAATTTTACAGACCACAACAACAACATTCTTAAAACAACTTGAAAAAAATATTCCGACAAAATCAAATAGAGACTGTGTGATATGTCTCTTGGAAATTTGTGAATAATATGCGGACGCTAATCAGGAAAAGTGACATCGGATGTGACAAAAGAAAATATGTGTTAAATTACGGAAGTAATATGAGCGCTCAGCAGACATTCGTCTATTTACTAAAGTTATAACTTTGCAACAACAAAAACATAAATGACGAGCGCATCTATTTTTGCGAAATTTTGTTTTCTTTTTCCCCCCTCACGAAAACTACACATCAACACGATCAACACACGGAAAAAAATAATTGTATACATTATTGGGAATAATCATTATGTAAATATTCAACCAGTGTTATTTTACGACATTTATCAAGTAAACAATATTTAAATCAACCATTCAAATAGTCTATTAAAATAACGAATATTACGATAAAATGACATATTTCCACAATACATATTTATTCTAAGACATAAAGGCATAATATTTGAACCAGTCAAGAATAAACATCTTCATAATAACAACGACACTTAATGTAGTTAGTGTTACTTTGGTATATGATGTTGTTTCGTGTAAAACATTTCATATTTAAATCTTGCATTTCTGTTTAACTTAGATTAAATATATTTTATTCATTACATTTGCCAGTATGTGCCCAGACGAAAATTTAAGGTTTACACATCAAAATAACAGTTAGAGCGCATACCAATAGGGAATATGTAGTATTCTTACATGACGTTCTTCATACGCGTTGAGAACACTTCAGATTTCTAATTAGCATAGGGCCCGTTGTTATGTCACAATAATAATTCCAACGTCATTACAAGCTCAACTGAAACATTATTAAACTGTAACAAAACAGTTTTGTAAAGATTGTATTAATTTCTATGCCCAGGAGGTAAGTTTTTTCAATAAAATCACGCGCATATAATTTTATTACAATTTTATCTGATTTAAATGTTTCGGGATATATTTTATTTAGCATTTTTATTTTCAAAAACCAATATTGCCACTTAAAGCGTCCTCTTGTCTGCGCTTCGAAATTTAAAATTTGAGCTTTTCTTGGAAACGCCTCAACGGATTTGTACGAAACTTTGTATCATGGTAGATAGGTTATTGAAGGTGTGCACAAGCTATTATGAATTTTCAAGATGGCCGCCATTTTCAAAATGGCCGCCATCACAATAGGTTACCGAAAAATTATCGCTGGAAATACTGGACCGATTTCGGCGAAGTTTGGACTTATTTTGACAAAATCAGAGTGGTGAAAATCAAATTTTCAATATGGCCGCCATTTTCAAAATGGCTGCCACCAAAAATTTGAAAAATTTGATAAAGTAACCGATTTGCACGAAACTTGGTATATATATATAGAATAGCATAAGGCTCCTCAAATCTATCAAAAAACATGTCAAGATATCCGCCATTTTCAAAATGGCTGCAACCGAAAAATGGAAAATGTGAAAAAGTTAACCCATTTGCACGAAACTTGGTGTATATATAGAATAACATAAGGCGACCTTAAATCTATCAAAAAATTTTAAGATGGCCGCCATTTTTAAAATGGCCGCCACCGAAAATTGAATAAATTTCAAAAAGATAACCGATTTGCACGAAACTTGGCATATATATATATATATATATATATATATATATATATATAGAATAGCATAAGGCGACCTCAAATCCCAACAATGCCGGCACTATTTATTATCATTTTTCTTTCTTCTTTCTCCGCCTCATGAACTTGTCCCAGTACTTTTCTCGGAAACGCCTCAAAGGATTTGTACGAAACTTTGTATTATATTAGATAGGTTATTGAAGGTGTGCACAAGCTATTCGGAAATTTCAAGATGCCGCCATTTCAAAATCGCCACAATCACATTTAGGTACCGAAAAATTATCTCGGGAAGTTCTTGACGGATTTCGACGAAATTTTGACTTATTTTGACAATATCATAGTGGACTATAAGTGACAACAAATATGCCCATCATTTTCAAAATGGCCGTCACAGACAATTGAAAAAATGTGAAAAAGTTAACCCATTTGCAGGAGACTTGGTATATTTATATCACCCCCGTTAAGGTATAATGTCGTAACATTGTTTGCATTTTCAATTATATGTCATTTGTTTAAATTGGTCAAATACGAACATTTTGACATATAAATCAACTGCACATGTATTTTAAAAGCTAGTTTAAACTAGACAGAAAATGTCTTAAAAACGAGTAACGTATACGGACGTATCAAACAGCAGTGACGTGGGCAGACGTGCATCAAATATAAATGTTGCAAAAAGACTTGAATTAAACATCAATTTCGTAGAAAGAGGTGTATAATACAGAATTGACGAAGACAAACATCAGTGACATAGACAGACGTGTATTTAACGGTAGTGACAAAGACAAATGAGTATCAAACGCAGTGACGTAGACAGTCATGTATCAAACGGCAGTGACGAAGACAGTCATGTATCAAACAGCAGTGACGAAGACAAATGCGTATCAAACGCAGTGACGTACACTGACATGTTTCAAACGGCAGTGACGAAGACAAATGAGAATCAAACATTAATTATGTGGACAGATTGCATCAAATATAAGTGATGTTAAATTACATACATCAAACGTCAATAACGTTGACAGACTTGTTTCAAACAGGAGTGACGTAGACTGGTCTTAATCTGACAGAAGTGACATGGACTATTGTTATTGAAACAGTAGTGACGTTGACTGTTTGTTAATCGAACAACAGTGAAGCAGACAGACGTGTATCAAACATTGGTGTCGAGATTGAAGTTATTATTATACCCCCGTTCGAAAGCCCGTGGGTTAGTCCGTTCGTCTATCCAAATTTGGCCTTCGAATGATAATTCAAATAACCTGCATTCAATTTAAATGACTAAATGAAACTTCTGAATATTGGTACTAATCAGTTATGCTGAAGGAAATCGTCCAAAGGAAGAGGTCACAGTCGGCAAAGCGGTAGCAATTTTCACAAAAAAACTTTATGTACAATAACGAACAAAACTTGGGGATGTAGAAATACAGAAATTCAGTCAAATTTTAATGTCAAAGTCGCATGACGATAATTCAAAAAGCTGGATCAGATCTCAATGAAACCAAGGAGTATTGTTACAAATCAAATAGGTGAGAAGCCTTAATGCTGGAGGAGTTAAATTAAAGGTCAAGGTCACAGTTGACAAAAAGCGTTAGAATGTTTTATAAAAATATGTTTCATGAAAAAAACTCAAATAGTTTGCATTTAATGTCAATGAAACCTGAAGAGATTGATATCAAGTCGATCACAAACCTGATTTTGGACAATTCTCTCCCGTTTTAATGTCATAGTTGCAATTAGACATTTTCACAAGATGTTGTCGGATGATAAGTAAAAAAGTTTTGCATATGATTTCAATGGAAGATTTTGTTACATATCAGATAGGTAAGAAAATATGGGTCAAGGTCACAGTACCCCCAAAACGTTTAAAACAACATTAAAGCGGAGGGGGATAGACATTGATCACCAGATTACCATTGATTATCAACTGTTTCTAGTTTTTAAAAACTTTCTGCAGTAAAAAATGTGCTACACTTATTTATCCGTATTAATATACATCAGGTAAATATATTGCAGCACTCGATGTTTTTATTGATCAAACATAATGAATGTTACTACGGGTATTCCAAATATTGTCAGGCCATTAACGGAATCCTTGTTTGAAGTTTAGTAACGATTCCACTAATCGTTAAATGGTGGTGGCACACGCGACAAGCGTTGTTTCTGCAGGACGTTACTGCATCTCATTATTTCAATAATTTGACATTAAACATCACTTGCCATCTTTTGCGGACTGTATTCCTCAAATTAAGAAAAGGTAAAGAGAATAACGCGTATACATGACCTAACGTATTCACAGATCTGTGTTAAAGCTTTTGACCTGAGAATTTAACAGAGAGATTTCATTCTACGATGATATTGTTAACAGTTAATAATGTCTAAGGTGGTGCACCAGACAATTAGTTACAATAAAATAAATGAATCAGTAATATAGTTACTGCCTAAATTTAATATCATAAAAGATTGCATTTATTTTCTGAAATTCCGGTTGTTTTATTTTAGAACCCATTGTGAGGTTGATAAGACGAAACATTGTCTTGTGGTGTTTTACGTTGTACAGTTTGTAACCTGGATACCGTTATGTCATTTATTTATGACACGTGTGACAATAAAATATATTTTATATTATTTTTAATGTAAAACTGAATGAAAATATAAATTTTATTTCTTTTACAAGTTCTGAATACGTTGCTGGAACTGTACACTTGGACAGATTATAGTTTTATCATCCTCTTTACAACCTCCTTTTTCAGAAGCTTACTGCCTTTATTGCAAAAATACCAGTTCATTGGGATATTGTGTTGGATTGACTCATCGTTTTTCAATGTGTTTTCATTCATTTTATTAATCGTTATTACTCGGTAAAAGTTAAATCATTTGAAGCTTGGCAGAATGGTTGAAACACTTTTACACATACTACTAATATCATACAGTATTTTTAATAAACAAATTACAGATTTTTGCACGGTAAATGTGTTTTAACTAAATCCGAGTATATATTGGCCCATTTAATACATTGAGCGTAATTTGCATATTGTAAAAGTAAATGAATAAATCATCTTTTTTTATAATACAAAATGTTTTAGATTATTATTGTCTATGTATGTTTTATTTCATTTAAATTGTAAAAGCACTAGTATATCAGATAAAATAGAAACACAAACTTAAACCGGCTATCAGCTTTTTGGAACAATGTGAAATATTTGTAGTCAATTGATTTTGTTGTTCATTAGAATTTGGCTACATTTTAAGTTTTATTAGAGAGCGTGTTTTATTCTTCATTCGCATTAGTACTGTGTGAAAACAGGGACAGTCTTTACTATATAGTAAGTATAGACTGTCCCTGGTGAAAATTAATGTTTAGTCGGCGCATTATTTGTTATTATTTATGCAATTGATATTTTAAGCTATATTAGCTACTGGTACTTGGGCGATCTATTTTGTATCTGTTAAATATGTCCCCGCAGATAAAAGACTCGACATTTGCTTTATGTTACATATTTTGACATTTTCCTATGTTTTCCTTCTAGATACCTGTCTTGTTAATAAAATGTTACAAATATACCAAGGTTAATATAATACACTACGCCAGACGCACGTTTCGTCTAATCAACTAAACGTTGGCTCTTGAACCCAAATAACATTAAAACTTTAAATGAATAAAATGGTGTAAAGCTATTATTACCAACATTTAAAACGTTATACCAAATCCGGCTACACCTTGGAATTAGAAAAAATCCATAATAATTAAAACAATTTTCAAAATTTAAGTGCTGTAAATTTAGACAATTATTATATCAATGAAAACATTCCTCAGGAACCAACTTTCCACCAACAAGGAGCATCGACCCAGTGTAACAGTCTCCATTAAATGAGAAAAGTATTACTTAAATTCACTGAGCAAAAAGATCACCAAAGCTACCAAAGTTATAAAAACTACTACGGCAGACTAGTACAATATATATCAATATAAGTTAAAAAATTAGTTACGTTTCAACATATGATTTTTGTAAGAGTAATTTAACACAGGGTGGGATTTTGCTTGCAGGTAAAAAATTAGCGGACCCACTGAAACCTCTTATTTTAATTTAATGCTAATAATTATAATATTCTAACAAATATTTAAGTGTCTATTCATTTGCAGTTTTATTCAAATTATATTTTCAGCAGTAAAATCTATCCAAAACTATTCTTTGCACGAGTTCCGATTTTACAATGACATTGACAAACAGAAAAACCCTTACAATTTTGCAATATAAAACTGAAATCATCCAACAAATTTTATGGTGTAAGATAATAGCGTTTTCATTTTATTACTTAGGTAAATGAAAATATATTTTAAAAAGATTGTTAGACAGAAAAAAGAACACGAAAACAAACTTAATATTTATGGAAATAAAATACCTAAAAATACCAATATTTATAGAATTTACCACGCCAGACACGCGTTACGTCTAATCAAGACTCATCATTGGCGCTCAAACACAAACAATATTTATAATATAAATAATTAAGATGTTCTAGAGCTTTTAGCACAAAAATTCCAGCGTGTTATACCTAATTCCGGCTAGGTCTATCTACACCTTGAAAAATAAAACTAACCTTAAAATTATAATAATTTAAATAAAACTTACATGTTTTCCAAACAACTTTTGCAAAAACGATCCAGACACATTTTACATGGTAAATATGAAATAGTTCAACAAGCAAATCAACGATATGTTAAAATCCTAACAACTTGAACTGGATAATTGTGTAAAAGATTGTTGCATATAATCTAGAACAGGAAAGTAACAAACGCCTATGAAAATTACAGAAACCATATAGTTTTAGTTTAGTTATTGACATAACATCATGTTTAATAAAAAAAATTATTCATTGCACAAAATGTTGTCGAAAATGACGATTTAAAACTTCTTACACTTAATACAGTAAATCACTGGTAATAATATCAAGTATTAATGAATCTGAAGTGAAAGACTGCGCGCGACACGAATGAAAATTGACCAATATTTATCAAATATTCAAGGCCGTAAGATATTGAAGAAAACACCTTAAATGTGCGAAACATGTGTAATTAAAAATTATCTGTTGACAGCAGGAACAATATTACAACAATATCATTCTCGTCTGGAATCTTTTATTAAGGAATAGTATATTTGTATTTCATCGTATAAATTCTTATTTGCATTCACATATCTGTAATAAATATGTATCAACATGTATGTGTGACCTCATTCATATACATTATTTGTAATTTGGAAAAAAATAGATGTTGCAAAAGCATTCTTATTTCTTTATAAAATAATTAGTTTGATATAGAGATTATAGAGAAATATTTTGTATTTTACTATTACTGTTTCTACATTCATAGAAAATTAGAATTAGTTCCTTTTTCTGCATTCATACACTACCTAGAAAAAAATTAACGATCACTGATACCCTTTCCCGCTTAAATTTTGCAGGACTTCGTATGTACAAATTTCTCAGGCATAATCGATAGGCGTCTGATCCACCTTTCTTGGTAAATATTTCTAACATTTTTTGGCAACTGTTACTTTGAAATCCCCTAAAATCGATATGCTTCTGACCCCTTATGCAAATGTTTCCCAATGTCGTATTTAAATCAAGTGACCTTGAAATTTGATGTATTTCCCCAAAATTTGATAGGCTTCTTGCCAACCTGACATTCATCAATATCTCAAATTGTCATTTAAATCAGATGCAAGCTTTTTGAATCCGGAAACAAATGTGGACGAACGAACGGCACGACGTACAGACATGAGGACCACTTTATACCCTCGACTCTGTCGAGAGGGGATATAATAATCTTTCTTAACAATAATTGAAGTGTAAACGGAATCTTAACCTATGTCGCACTTTTCATAGAATTTAGAGTAAACATGCCATATTTATTATATTTAGATGATGTATTTTCTATCAAGCAAGTAAAATTTCCTTATTTTACTTTCATTCTCTCGGGTCTTTTTTTCTTTTCATACGATGCATATTGTCTTTAAAGTTTAAAAAGAAAGAAGAGAAACTGATATGTTTTAATGACTCTGTTTGCTTGTTTAACAAATAATTATAAGTCGAGGACACCCTGCCCGCATTGAGACTCATTTCGGTTGTCAAGTCTAATTAGTGACGCTCAAATCAAAAGCATTTTAAAGACTAATGAAAAGTTACGTTCACTCATCAATTAAAAGGATAATGTTAAATCTACCTTTATTTACATAATATTAAAACAAAATATTTTATATATCTTTCGAGGTTTAATGTACTCATCCGTTAGTTTTGTATCTGGTGTATCTATAAATGAAAATCGTATAGCATCAGCCGAGGTCAACTCGCGAGTTCAAAAGAACAACATTGTATTCTTGAAAATATAAAAAATGTCGTGACAAAACAGCAGTAAATAATTTTACATCTAAAGTTTCGGTTTATTGTCAGGTGATGTCGCTTTAATGCTTATGTAATTTACAACATTTTTAAATAGCAATACAAATACAATTCTTCATTTATATCTAGTATGCCTTCGCATCAATATCTATTACATACTGAGAAATCTATAAAAAAATTTCCTTTCCGAAATGTATGATAAATGGGTCATATTAATCTGGTCAGGAAGGTCATATTTGTACTTAATGTTTTCCATTTCTGTTACAACAGGGAGTGTTGGTCCACCTTTAATATCAAAATCCAGTTTTTCCGACTCTAACTTCTATTTTTATGTTTGGTAAAAAGTTTACTGAAATAAAGGGATATGCATAAAAGACTGCCTCCAACTTATATATTAAATTCTGTCCAACTGAATGTGTTGAAAACAACATGAACATTTGTACGTATTATAATATCATTTTATTCCAAAATAATGTTTGGTTTATAATTCTTTTTTCTCTAATTTTGACGTAATATTCCAACCGCTTGACCGGTGTGGAAAAAATATTTCTCGTCACTAGTGAATTTGTTGTTCTCAGCAGTTGATTGGTTAAAAATAATAACGTCACAATAAGAACTCATGACGTCATAAACAAAACACATTCCATTTACCGCGTATTCAAGTCATGAACGTAAAATTGGGGTTGGGAGAATTTGTACCTCGTTTCGCAAATTTACTTTTTAAAATTAGAGAAACAGAATCTTACATTAGTACTCTTGGATTATCGGATTTCTCCAATCTCGATAGTTAAATTATGTAATTTTAAGTCCTCGCCAAGGCTCGGACTTAAAATTCCATAATTTAACTATCTCGATTGGAGAAATCCGATAATCCACTCGTACTAATGTAAGATCCTATATATACATATGTTTTTACTTTCTACTTACTTATATTTTTTGAGCGATTTTATTTTGATTTACCTATACAATCCTTTAATAGATATTATTATTCCTGTTTTGATGTTACTTGGCTGTCATGGTTATAATGTACACAGTCAGTGCCTTCCTGACAACACAGAAGATCTATTACTGAATCCATGTAAATTATCTAATATCCAGACGCCAGAAGCACGACCGAACGTTTATATTTCTATGAGAAAGTGCATTAAAAGGTTGATAGGACTAACTAACAAAGTTGAGAGAAAATACGTAAGTATAAACTGTGATGAAATATAGTTTTTAGTCTTAATAAAGTTACATATTTCGAGTTATTCTTGAGTTTCGTTTCCTCGTTATGTTTCTTTTTTTCTCTTGTTTGGCCACTTTTCTTTCTCCATTCAAAGACAGTTTTACGTGCATACCTACATTTCGTTGATGTTCAATCGGAGATAATTAATTTAATGCATTGCAATGAGGATATAACTGAAAATCAACAATCGTTGATATTAACTATCCTTGTGCGTCAGTCTGTTTACTAAAGACGTTTAATGTAAAAAGTAATGTACATGTATACACACAAACAACTATTTTATGACGTATTATTTTTGAATTATTTTAGCTAAATTATCAGTAGTAGGGACAACTATCTCACGTTATTTCAGTTCCCTTATGTCGTTTTGGTATGATTATAAAAAATTTTTTTTCTACAGAACAACAGGTCGGTGGTAATAAGTGGCTTATCAATGAATTTACCAGTGTATCGACCAGTAAGTAGCATGGTTTATGTATATTGTATTACTCCTCGTAAAGTATTGCCGAATATTCTTGACATCATTTATGCTATAATAGTTTATAAAACGAGGATTATATCAATTTACAATGAAAAATAAAATTACATAATAAAATAAAATCGTGGTATATTACCTTCAATGAAAATAGACACGGAATAAGAAGTCTATTTACCGTATCTACGGTGTAACGCTGTAGTTGTTTATACTATGACATCACGTTAAATCAGTGTAAAACATTTACACGTTGCATTAAGGAGAACATTTAATGTTTGTTATACTTTCCTAAAGACTCTATTTTTATACTTATACGATAACAACTACAATCATATACAATGGACCAAACCCCTATATTAAATCGTGCTGTGTAAATATTGAGATCTTGTATTGGGAAATTTTACATGTTTTTTGTACACGAAAGAGTTCAACTATGCACGTGTTTTAGTAAAATTTGATTTATTGATGATTAATTGATTGATTGAATTGTTGTTTAATGTCAATCGAACAGCGAGCAGTATTTCATCTATAACTAACTCTATTTGTGAAATCTTCTGTAGAGAATTTTATTATGTTTATCATTAAGGAGCGTGGCTCCCTCTAAACACATTATTGACTTCATTCCGCGGTCAGAGTTTATAATATAAAGAACTTAGCTCTACGCAATACATTTTATTTACTATAGTATACGGTGAATGTAAGGAGCTTAGCCTTCAACCAAAAACATTGTTTACTAAAGTCCGCTTTAAGGGTTTAAAATGTTAAATAGCGTGACTCTCTCCAAACACATTAAATACTATAGTCCACGGTCAATATAAGGATTGTGGCTCTCCGACAACCAATTTTGAATCTCATTTGTCCAGAATGTATGTAGCAGTTGTTTAGTCAAACCTGGGAGTCCTTCCCAGTAGTCAGAAATACAATTTGAATTAAGAAATAATAAGGTTACAAAAAACATTCAAAAGAACAACCTATTATAAAGATGATTTTGTATTAGATAATAAATATATTGTAATAAACAGATCATAAGAAGACTGACAAGATGAAAAATATCTTGCAAAATCTTAATTGATATTCCTTGTAAAATAGAAGTCAAATTTGTTGGATTTAAAAAACTAATAATATTCGCTTATTCTTTAGACACTTACAGAAATCGGAATGAGAAACATATATTTTACACTACAGACATTTATTGTAAAGATAAGCTCTATGGAGTGGAAGGTAGAAGACCTAAAGTCTAGGGAAAACAAAACGTTCGACGGAGATCTACGATTATTAAAGTCTAATTTAGTGCTTGCATTGGTGTGTGCTTACTATCACATCGAGTTGGACTTCAGTCATCGATACCGCCCCTGAAATGCCTTACTGATTTAGATCATTCCTTTCAAGAATACCAGGCCATATCTATTGTAGTTTTGAAACGGTTGAAACATTTCCTGACAGCTCTTGATAACGTTTGGGAGTAAAAATTTAACAAATAAATAAACTTAAGAGTATTTTTAAGTCATAGCATGAAACGTGGCATTAAATAACGCAAGTTATACTATATGTGTATGTAATAATTAAGAATAAATTATTATGAAAACTTATGTTTTAAAATCACTACTAAAACCGGATTTATCACAGAAGCGTTTAGGCCGCCATCTTCAGTTCGTTGATCGTTACTCAATGTTTCTCTATGAGATCTTTTAAGTCTTGTTTCATTGTCGTAATCTCTTTAATTAGGTCTTACCCTTGGACGACTTGGCCTTTGACTTTGCATATTTTGAGCAAAAGGCCCTCTAAAGTGCACGTTCCAGTTTTAAGCGGGGTTCTTGTCGCTCTTATTTTGTGAATTGGTTTGCGAGAATTGCTTATCACTAAATGTCGACTTGTGTATTAAAATACGATTTTTATCATGTCTTGGTAACATTTCCTTTTTTAATTTCTAAATTGTAGAATATAAATCGGCACAAAATATATTTCAGTTGATTAACAGAATAAAACATATTTGCATCAAACAAATGCTACATTAACATTAGAATATTATCCGTTATATTATAATAATTGGATTTTTGTCGTTACCTTTTTACATGTGTATAGATAGTTTAAAGAAACATATTTTTGACTTTTTAAATTTGAGAAATCGTTTTATGTTTAAAAATCACAAACATTTAACTGTTCTAGCTTTTTATTAGTGACACGTGGTGATTTATCAAATTTACGTTCATTAACTGATTAAAGGCCAATGCTTTTCAAATAAACCTCGAAATGCGAATAAACATTGTAAGTTGTCCACACTGTTGATTGGTAGCTGTAATAATTGACCAGAATTCACTAAATGTAGGTCATAAAGACAATGAATATATAAGATAACCTTATCGAAAAAGTGCACAATGTTTTGTTTGTTTCATCTGACAAGCTCACGGTCTAAAAAAAGTGGAAACCGAAATAATAATAATGATATTAATAATAATAATAAAATAATAATAATAATAATGAAAAAACAATATGTCTAACAAAACTTCGTTTGGGAGACAAAATAATAAGAAACGGCGCAAAAACAATAAGTCGCCAAAACTTCGTTTTCGGCGGTTTAATAAGAGACGATGCAAAAACAATAAGTCGCTATTGGGTGACTTTAATAAGGAATCCAAAGATTAAATAGATAGTATTAACATTACAATTATTCTTGGCGCATTTAAATTTTTATCCAAAACGTTCAGCAAACTCAATAAAAGATGTGAATTAGGAATTCTCTGTCTGGTAAACAATTCAAAGGTGTTATTAATTTGACTCTTATTGCAATATTTTGTTATACCAGTTATACAATGTTACTACACCTGAAGTTCGTCTTATCTCTACTCAACAAGTGTGGAGACAGAAAAACGTCTCGCCTGCATTCCGTATAATAAGGAAAAAACATTACGTCATAAGCATTATGTAAATAGCATTAAATTGTGATCATTTACAATATACAATGCATGATTACAGAGAAACGGACCCAATCCATAAAGATTAACTTAGTCACTGGACCATACAATTGAGGTCATGGTCAGTTGAAACGTACTAGACAGTCATGTACTAAGCAATCTATATACCAAATACTGTCGGGGGCCTCGGTGGCCGAGTGGTTAAGGTAGTTCGTCTACTATTGACCACGTGATCTGTCAACACTGAGATTGCGGGTTCGATTCTCACTGCAGGCAGGGTGTTCTCGACTCCAATCTTAATTGACAAGGATTGCCAGTTTTCCTACAGCAGGTCGGGAGTTTTCTCCGGGTACTCCGGCTTCCTCCCCCTATCAAAATTGGACGCCATGATATAGCTGAAAAATTGCTGAAAGTGGCGATAAACACCATCAATCAAACAACAAACAAACCAAATACTGTCATCCTACCATGCATGGTTACCGAGGAAGTGCAATAATGCATAGTTACAGAGAACTGCCATAATACAAAAACTTTAATATGGTCACTGGACCGTGAAATTCAAATCAAGGTCAGGTGACACCTACCAGACAGCCATGTACTATTCATCAGAAACCTATATACCAAATATTGTCATCCTACCATGCGTTGTTACAGAGAAACTGCCATAACCCAAAAACGTTAACGTAGTCGCTGGACAGTGAAATTGGGGTCAAGGTCAGGTCGCACCTACCAGACAGTCATGTACTATTCATCAGCAACTTATATAGCAAATATTGTCATCCTACCATGCGTGGTTACAGAAAAACTGCCGTAACCCAAAAACACTTATCGTAGTCGCTGGAACGTGAAATTGAGGTCAAGGTCAGGTGACACATATCAGACAGTCATGTACTATTCATCAGCAACCCTTATACCAAATATTATCATCCTACTATGCGTTGCTACAGAGGAACTGCCATAACCTAAAAACTTATACATAGTTGCTGGACCGTGAAATTGAGATCAAGGTCAGGTGACACCTACCAGACAGTCATGTGCTATTCATCAACAAACTATATACCAAATATTGTCAACCTACCATGCGTGGTTACAGAAACACTTCCGTAACCCAAAAAACTTTAATGTAGTCGCTGGACCGTGAAATTGAGGTCAGGGTTAGGTGACAGGTGACTGACTGGCAAGTACTCATCATAAGCTACCACTGGACCCAATTTGATGGACCTAGGGCTTGGGCTTACAAAGATATGATGCAAGATGTCCAAGCGTTTACGCCGCCGCGTTCAATTTGTTTGAATGTTGCTAACGAGCACTTCTGTATATGCGTAATACAATATCAAATCGAGGTTTTATTTTTTTACTTGGTAAAATAAAAAAAATAGTAAGGACAAAATTTAAAAAATGCGTTTGTGACACAGAAAGATGGTTGTTAATTTACCAAATGCAAGCGGTCATATAACGGGCATATCATACTATATCCTTTCTATCAGAAACCTTGCCCATTAAGGTATCAAAAGAATACTATCATCTGTTACATAAATGATAAAATAAGTGACATTATTTACATTTTTCTACTATGAATGAACGGCGCAGTATTTCACATCCTTATTACCTTGGTATATTTGTGGGTATTAATATGTTTTACTTCGACAAACGCAAACATAAGACATTTTCCTGCGAAATATTTTTTTTGCAATTTATAAAGACCAAATTTTCAATTTCAAAACAGATATGCGATAAATTGGGAACAGTCATTACCAATTATACTGAACATAATAGCCATTTAATTAAAAAACATATTTGTTTTAACAGTCCTGCATCTAAACCAAAAATCGGCATCAGAATGATGTTTGGGCTTATCAGTATCATTTGGTCACACGAGCTATATGACCAATTAAACTCTCAGTCCAATTATAATTTTGCTGGTGATAAATACCAGATTTAAAAAAGGTACGAGATTATCTAATGTTACTGTTACAATTGGCAACCTCCCCATAAGCGTTTCAAATAACCTATTTGATAAATTAGTACGCCCAGTATTGACATATAACTCAGAAATATCCTTCATGGATGGATACCTGGCCCACCATAGAGCAAAGATCAGAGGAAAAAAGAATGGAAAAGTTGTCGACCCATTAAATTTTATTGATAAAGCCCCTTTTGAAAAAGTGCACTTGAGATTTTGTAATTTTTTATTGGGCATTAAAAAGTCGGCTTCTATCACTGGAGCTAGGGCCGAACTTGGTAGACTCCCAATAGAACATTTTATTGTATCACAATCGCTTATATATTTAGCAAGACTACATACCGAGAACATAAATCCCATTTTAAAAGAAGCTTTTATGCTGTGAAAATATCTTGACAATATAGGTACATATTCATGGTATACATATATCAAAAGTATATATTATGATACTGAATTATATGATAAGATAGAAAACTGCAATAATATGAATGATGTTTACCTTATTAAACCTCTGATCAAGAGATTGGTCGATGAAAAATATCAATATCAGATAAAAGATAAATAGTTTTGACGAAACAAATAAGCTATGTTTATGCAAAAATCGTAAACTTAGTCTCGATCAAGAATTTTACTTATCGAGTCATGACTTGTCTATAAGAAGGTGCTTTACAAAACTTCGTTTAAGCGATCATAATCTAGAAATAGAGAGGGGTCGATACTTCAAAACACCTAGGGATGAACGTCTATGTAAAACTTGCCATGTCATTGAAAATGAAGAACATTTCCTCTTACAATGTAATCTAAACAAACAAAAAAGATTAGAATTATTTTGATAAATTAGGTTGGAAAATAGAAACAATAAATATGTATAGTCTCTTGAACCCAGTGTCTATAGAACATGTGAAACTAATTGGCTCCTTTTTAAAACAGTCATTTGAACTGAGGGCAAACGAGGATTAACTTTCATATTGTTCTTTTTATTGATCAGTATTATGTATTTGTTTTTTTTTTCTTTTTTTTTTGTGTATTTGTGTTTTTTGTCACAAACATATGTTTATATGACAATAAAGATATTATTAGTTAAATGTGCAAGATTTCACAGGTACTTGTGGACAGAACCCCCCTCTTTTTGTATTCTGTTGTAAGAAATCCTGAAATTATATTCTGCTCTTTGTTGTATTAATTTCTTACAAAATAATTTAATAAATAAAATAATGGATTTGTTAAAGATGATTTTCCCTAAAAAAATTAAAACAATGAAAATTGGACATTATCTAATTATAAGCTATCATTTACAAACAACAGACAATACAAACAATAATAACCAAGTGAAACCAAACAATTCAAGTTTAAAATGTTTGACAATTTGAAACTACTGTTTTACAGTCATCTGGTATTTATCACCAGCAAAAATTATAATTGGACTGACAGTTTAATTGGTCATACAGCTCATGTGACTAAATGATACTGATAATCCCCAACATCATATTGATGCGAATTTTAGGGTTTAGATGCAGGACTGTTAAATAATTTTTTCCCAATTCATTTTCAAAAATTTCTCAAAATATATCTTTTACCATGTATACATTTTGATACACGGAATATTTCTTATACTTTATTAAAGTAATAATAAACGAACTTAATCCATTATCATTAAGGGACAGTAAGTTGAGTGTCATATTATTATTATTAGTTTTTTGTCGTTGCACTTCATATGTTTTAGTTAAAAATATTTGTATATGTTGTAATAGGATTTTTGGGTGCAATATTTTATTTATTTATTAAAATGTTTCACAAATAGAGCACAACATTGATAAATTTTGCAGAAAACACGAACGGTAAATGATTTTTTTAACATTATTTCAAAACCGTGTTCATTTGATAAAATACTCAATATGACCATTTTAAACTTACATAAGTGTATACTATACAAAACTAATTGTTAAAACGTTTTGCATAGTGTAGAATTTTAAATTAAAGACACATGTAAAACCATTCTCGTTTTGATTTTCCATTGTTTTCAAACTTTTTATGAGAGTGATAAAACTGGAAATTCAATACGAGAATAATTGTACTTATGGTGATCCAATTAAGATTAATGTTTTATTTCGGACGCTACATGTAGTTTGAAACTTAACCTAAGAAACACAAGAAAGATTCAATTTATTTATGAATTAGTTTTCATCACATTAAAGTATATATTGATCACAACAGTATTTAATAAATTATTTCGTCGATTTAAGGTTTGTTTTGCAATCCTCTTCCCTAGGTAATCACAGTAAAGAGAATAAGGACTTTTGCGATACATTGGATTCTATATAAGCTAAGGGAAAACTCCTGGCCCTATCTAATCACAGGGATGTTTCGCTACAATTAAAGAGGGACTAGATAATGCATCTCGTATCATAGCACGCTATCTATAAATAATTATATTTTAAATCGCCTAAAACTGCACACACAGCACAGTGCTTTCCGCCGACTCGCGTCAAAGGGCGTCCTCAAATCAATGGCAATTTTTCAGATATATTTCAAACTGATCGCATAATGTAGAAAATACACAGGCGATTTTGTTGGCACTCAACTCTTTGGTGCATTTAAATCTACAGCGCCCTATTTTGGTAAAACTAAAACTTCCTGATTTTTTAAAAATATCTAAAAATCTAAACCAAACTTTGTAAAAATGTATTAATATGTTTTAACTCAGTATATATGGGTACAAGTTTTTCTCATAACGTACAAACGAATACTTTTTATGAATTACAGTCAAACCTCGATAAGTCGAAGTTTGCGGGACCGTAAAAATATATCGAGTTATCCGAAGTTCGAGTCAACCGAGTTTAGGGTGTGACGTCATTTTCATTATGTGATTTTAAAAAAATCTAATGGTAGTTATTTCATGTACATTGATTTGAACTTCGGCATCGCTTGCTTTGTCACGGTATTTGTAGCGTGCGATATATGAAGTATTTTAGCCATTAACATAAATCGACAATAATTAATAAATAGTGTAATCATATTTTCTAAACTTTATTACGAAATTATGGAAATACATACCAAGAAAACACTTATCAACTTACAGTTCGATAGAACTAATGAAAAAATACAAATTGTTTTTTACGTAATTGACAACACACAAGTCAACAAAAATAACAGAATGTCTTTATTGAAACGAAACTCGACCACATACATCATTTATCATATCAAAAGCAATTTTCAATAACTATCATTTTTAATTAAACATGACAAAATAATTCGGACAGTAATTAGCGGATCATCAATTAACCTTAATAATGCATGTCCTGCGCTTGGATTACCAGTTCGTTTTTTTAAATTGCCTATTCAAATTGTAATTGCCAATCAAAAATCGTGTTTGCTCTATGACAGGTGTTTAAAATAAACAGACGCGTATTAAGTAACAATACAACAAATACAAATGAAATTGTTAGTTTTGACATCGACATCGAGAGCAAAATTAACTTCGAGACAACGAGGTTAAAATTGCACTAATTAATATTGTCCGGACTGCAAAAATCCATCGAGTTAAGCGAAATATCGAAACAACCAAGATCGACACATCCGAGGAAGAAATGCATTGTTGATATGGGAAAAATGCCGGGACTTAAAATTATATCGACATAACCGAGGTATCAAGTCAACTAAGTTCGAGACAACGAGGTTCGACTGTATATCATATTAATTCTCCCCTTTTTGAATTCCGATAAAGAAATATTATGGGGAAACGATATCGTTTCTTAATTGTGATAGATAATCTTCATATTTAACTTTTCGTTTTGATTTATCAAATACAATCATTATTTGATTGATTTTAGTTCATTAAAAGTTTTCACAATCTTTAGTTCGTTATGTTGATGAAGTTATAATCTTATACCAGAGAAGTACTTTCGTCATTGACGTCGTCTGCCATAGATCTTCGAAAATGCCTTTATCTGAGGAATGACTTCCATCTGTATAAAAAGATACTACGACTCATCAGTGGCGCTAAAACCCAAACAATGTTTAAAATCTAAATGATTTTGATGCTGTAGAGATTTTACATGCAAAACATTTGACCAAATCCAGCTAAGGTTATCTACACCTTGAAATAGAAAAAAAGCCTTAATTCTTATTTAGAATTGGCATCATTTTCTAAATGTTTGGGCAGTCATAACGAGCAAATTGGCCAGCATTATCCAATAACAATCTTTGGTTACATGTAAGTAATTTTTACGCTTTCAAGCTCATAAAGTGTACTTAGTGATATTAAACTGCTTAATATATATTAAATTATAAAAATATTAGTTTCAGACATGCCGAAATTATATCTACTAATAATATTGACAGAAATAAAATTTCGCTATTCACCAGTTACCTGTAACAAGGTAAAATAACTTGAGGCGAAATGTTAATTGAGCTGTATTTGTGAACTCTAAACAAATTTGTGTGTAAAAACCTGAACATTTTGACAAATAATTCAATTGAACTTATATTCTTACGTCAAGTTTAGGCATAAGTGTAACAAAAATTGGTGACGTGCACATACGTAAATATAAGTGATGTAAGAAGACATGGATCAAACATCAATTATGATGACAGCCTTTTATCGGACAAAAGTGATGTAAGCAGGCGTGTAATCAACAGCAGACAGAAGGGAATCAAAGATTGGTGCCAACGTTTTAGCTTTTTAAACATGTAAACAAATAAATAACTGTTATTTTTTATTTATTTCAAAGTTTGTGCAATATTCATTCAGTGACTTTGATGTTTGATATTTGCTTGAAATTTGAGATTGACATAATAATAATAATAATAATACAATTAATATTTTTTCTCTTCAAATTATCTATCTATTTATCCTCTTAGTACCTGGTGGCATATCAGGCTGAAACCAGTTGTCTCTATTTGGGTCTGTCTGTTGCAATCTTCTCCAGCTCTTTCCAGGTTTTGCCCATTTTTTTTACCTCACTGTCGATGTGCGACCGCCATGTTTCTCTTGGGTGTCCTTTGTTTCTCTTTCCTTCTGCCGTTGTCCATTTCAGTGCTGTTTTTGTGATAGAATTTCGGTTTTTTCTTACTACGTGGCCTATCCATTTAAATTGTTTCTGTTTGATGGTAGTGATGATGCATTGCTGGCCTGTTCTTTCAAAGAGATTGGTGTTTGTTATCTTCTTTGGCCAGTAGATCTTACAGATTTTTCTTAGGAAACTACAATGAAAACCTTTTAATTTTTGGCTATCTTTTTGTGATAACCTCCAGCAATCTGAACCATATAATAGAGTAGATAAGATGTTGCTTCGGTATAATCTTACTTTTGTTTTTTCTCTGATGTACTGGATCTCCAAATTTTATTTAACTGGTGGAATGATGTTCTAGCCTTTTGTAGCCTGCTGGATATATCTTTTTCTGTTGCATTTGTCTTACTGATGGTACTGCCAAACTATGTAAAGTCGTTCACTTCTCCTAAAACTTCATCTGCTAGTTTTATCATTGGTGATGAAGGGTGGAGTTGCATTGTCTTTGTTTTCTTCTTATTTATGGTAAGCCCAATCTGCTTTGCATTTATTTGGAGGTCATTTGTTTTCTTTTGTAGATAGTCTGATGTTGAGGACAGAAGATCTATGTCATCTGCAAAGCCAATATCTTCTAGCATTGATGTTAATGTCCATCTAATTCCTCTCCTTTTATTTCCAATTGTTTTTCTCATTGCCCAGTCTAAGGCAACTATGAAGAGCATAGGTGACATAATGCATCCTTGGCGTATACCACTTGATATCTAAAACCAGTTTGGTAGCTTGTTGTTATGCATCACACTACATGAGAAGTTGTTATAGAAACATTTTATTATGATTTTCTGGGCATCCATATGCTCCAAGTATTTCCCATAGGCTGTCTCGGTGGATGCTATCAAAGGCCTTCTTAAAATCAATGTAGTTTATGTGTACTCTACTTTTCAACTCTATACATTGTTCTGTTATATTTCTTAAGGTGAATATATGATCAATGCAGCTAACTCCTGGTCTAAAACCTGCCTGTTCTTTCCTTATATTTCTATCTTAGTCGCATACATATAATCTTACAGAAGTTTTTACTTGGCACAGATAACAAAGTAATGCCCCGCCAGTTGTTGCATTCAGTCTTATCTCCTTTCTTTGGTAGCTGTATGATCAGGCCTTCACACCAATCTTGAGGCAGTGTTTTATTTCTCCAAATTTTATTGAAAAGCATTTCAAGTTTTTCAGCTATAAACTTTGAATCAGATTTCAGCATTTCTGCAGTTATGTTATCGATTCCTGGTGATTTGTTGTTTTCAAGACTTTTTATGGCCTTCATTACTTCTTCCTTTGTTGCAGGACCTATATCTGTTTCAAATGTTTCACTAAAGGTTTCATTAAATTCCTAGTAGGGTTTCTGGGACTGGTCTGTTAAGAACTTCGTTAAAACGTTCTGCCCATCTTTCCAGCTGTTTTTTTTTCTAATGCTATCTTATTTCCACGCTTATCTTTTACAACTGAAGTGCCACTACTAAATATTAGACAGTTCTTTTGTTATTCTGAAAATTTCTCCTTGTTGACCTTTTTTTGGCTGATTCTTCAGCTTCATTTGCATTTGTTTCAAAATATTCTCTTTTGTCGTTTCTCACTTTTTGTTTCGTTTCTTTATTGATCTCAGAGTATTCATTGGTGTATTTAGCAATTCTTTTCTATTATCAATAATCCTCCAAGTATCAAGCTGCATCCATTCTTTGTCTGATTTGTTTTGGGGCCAAGTATATCTTCACTGGTCTTTATGATATTATCTTTCAGATGTTTCCACTGACTTTCTATACCATTATCTAGTCCGTCTCCTACATCTGCCAGAGTCTGGGATGCGTTTCTCAATGTGATGGAGAACTTTTTCTGTATGGCAGGGTCTTTTAGTCTGGCTGTATTATATCTTTTCCTTGATGTTTCTGATTTGTTTGAGTTTTTTCTAAGATGGATTCTAACTTTTGTTAACAAAAGATGGTGGTCGCTAGCAACATCTGCTCCTCAAAGAACACCCGCATTTTCTAGGGAGTGTCTCCACCTTCCATTTATGATGATTTGATCTATTTGGTTCATGTCTCTACCATTTAGCGATACCGATGTCATCTTGTGTATTTCTTTTTGTGGAAAGAGTGTACCACCAACGACAAAGTTATTTAATTCGCATATTTCAACTAATCTTTGTCCATTTTCGCTGATGGTGCCACAGCCATTTTTTCCCATAGATCCTTCTCTTCCCTCATTTGTGCTTCCTACTTTAGCATTAAGGTCTCCAATTATTAAAAGAATATCATGTACTGGGATTCTATCTATGACTGTTTGGAGTTATTCATATTAATTTCGTTTATATCGTATAAAAATATTAAAATGAACAATTTAATTATACTTTTAGCAGCTATAATATATTAACATTATAAAGAAAAGTTAAGCGCAAAATAATTAAAATCCCTGTAAAAAGTATTTCCTCAATGTAAATTTAAATTATAATAGCTGAAAATACACCTTTAGGTCTTATTAATTTAAAACGGGTGTTGAAATCAACTAATGGTTATGTTTTTTAATACAAAATTTATATTCAGCACAAAGATTGAATGGCAGTATTTCATTTTAACAAGGCTGCTTTAATATATCCATTTGGATTTTTCTTGAAATATAATTATAAGACTTTTGTTATTGAGTGACTAAAATATCTATCCTTATTTTAGCTGCCCTCGTCTAAGTGTTACTGGAATTGAAAATGAACATATAAATAAATAAATAAATAATAAACTGTCATAGAAAGGTTTTTAAAAATCGATCTCTCGTGAAGTTTTTTTTAATTGAACCCTAAACATTTACAAATTCCAGGTAACAACACATTTGGTGCTTTGTTAGAAACAAAGTTTATTGTTGAATTGAAAAATTAAATAATACTTTGGTTTTACAGAATCTGCGTGGAATATCAATCTTTATCAGAAATGGCTGTTTTTAATTACTAATAATTCGACGGGGATAATGATCTGAAATGTCGAATGAAAATGAAGTTAAGAACGATGTAAGTGAACAACATAGTTATTGATGTTCTCGAAGCAGTTAACGTACTGGTTAGGCAAAGGACTGTGTAAACGTTGATAACAAACAAAATGTACAAACAACAAATAAAGCATTTGAAATATATACTAATGAGTATTGTCTTTAACGTTTCTAATGATTTTAGATTTAGCCAAATACATTTTATGCTCATGTTTAATATTGTTCTCTGCATTTTGGCATCCTGTGTTAGAGATGTTGACCTGAGATTTTCATATAGAGATTTACATTAAGGAATAATAGTGTTCAGAAATTATTAAATATGTATTTCCATTAATTACCTCAAACTAGCGTAATGCAAACATGTTTGCTACATGTGTAATATAGTCTAAGAAAATATAATATGAATATATGTTTCTTTTTTAAAGCGTATTAAATTGTATAACATCATGGATGACATTTTATTTGCAACAACTGCAGTTTAAACATTTAAATGTTATGAACATTTCAGCAACTTTATTATCTATATTTTATAACCTACGATAGTCTTGAATCAACAAAACACGCATCTTGTGGCGTTTGAAGTAGTGCATTGTGTAACCTTGATATTTATACTAAATGCCACACGCCCCTGGAAATTTTGTGTTGCATTTATTTCTTTTATTATTCCATAATTTACATTTTTATTACGAAAATCCAGTAGAAAAAAATTAGAAACGATGCCTTGTCCACGTTTTATACAATGCCTCTGTTGTTCACCTGTTTCAAATCGTCTCTGACTTTTGCTACGGGAGTTTTACATAATAAGTCAGCCATTTTTGTTTCTAAAAGAACCTTGCGTTGTTTACAAAGTTCGTCTGTTTTCTTGACGTCCAATGGTATTCAGACAAACCGCGAGACTTTATCCGCCTTAACTGCAGACGACATTACCTACCGAATAGACAACATTCGATTATACATAACGTACACTTCCGTTCTAATTTAGGTCAAATTTTACTATGGAAAATCACCTATCAAAAGGAAAAAAACCTTCATATTTCAAAACGCTGAATATCTTGAGGAAATAATTGTTGATTTTGAAAAGTAACCTTCTTGATCTACAAAAGGAGCATACGTTGTAAGCAGCTTTCGTTTGTCACGCTAAAAACCCTCACCAGAATACGTTCACTTGTAGTATAGATGACAGTTTATTGATAACAGATGTAACAATAACATATCTTCACACATTTTAAATAACCAAATATTTTGCAATGTCAAACTGAAATTAGTTGTCCAATCTATACCCTTATAAAGGCTATATTTTAATCTGTATAACCCTTGTTTTCATAATCTTGAAATATTGCACGATGGGAGAATTTTGTTTTTACTGCGACCCATAAAAGGTCATATAGTATTTTGAATATATAAAGGTTTTATCGTATGTTTTTGTTGAATGCACTGCAAACGATGTTGTAATGTAAAATTAGTTGTTAACAATTTTTCCATATTGGTCCATGTAATAAATTAATAATTGATAATAATCGCATCGTTGAAAGAGTATTTTAGAGTAAAAATTAATAAAATAAAAAAATAAATATTGATATGAAATATTTATAATGAAAATATTTTTAGATTAATATTACATACAACTTTTGCATTTAATATGTAAAAATACAACTATCGGATATTGAGACATCACAAATTAACTAAATCCATTCATACAATATGTTTTTTTTTCCTTTCGAGGAACATATTATATTGTAAAGCCCTGTTGTCAACGTTACTTTTTTCTGACGTCACTTTTGTAAAATCTTCGAACTCTGTTTTTCAGTAATATTTTTTTTATATAAATACTGAAATTTTAATTTGTTGTTACAATGCTGTCTGCCTGTAAGAACGATAATAATCTGTTATACTGAACATATTTCTATTTGTTAACTGTTTGTCTTTAAAAACATTATTGCCATTAAGAGACACCATTTGTATATTTTTCTATTAAGGTTTTTTCATGCTTTTGGTAGGATAATACGCTATTTAATAAAGCTATGCGTTATATACTCTTTCTGTATGCAGATATTCCTTCTTGGATGATAGTATTATTGTGTTGCACGAGCTATGTTAATCTTCGAAAATGTCAACGTTGTCCAACATATATTGAGAATGAACTTGCAAACCCATGTAAACTTTCCAGATAGAAGCGTTCTATTCAGAATAAGGAGGTTCATACTAGTATATTGTTTATACGTATGATGAAAGAAACCACAGATCTCCTGGGCAACTATGTGAGTACAAAGCGATTTGAATTAATTGTCGTCATCTCAATCGAAATGAAAATATTTTTGTCAATGTTATCCCAGAATCTGTCAAGCAAATAATTCGTCCATTTCTTTTGTTTGAATTTTAATTTAATTTGACAATGCTTAAAACATTAAATATGTATAATATTGTCAAATTTCCGTAATCAATTTAAGTTTTGTTTATGTTCTCCAGTATCACAGTGTTAACAAAATTTCAATATGAGGGTGCCTTCTATTCTTCGTTGACTTTAGTTCAGTGTGAACTTAAAACGTTATTTCTCATGTGTAAGACATAATACTACTATTTACTACTTTCTGTCTGAAGGAATCGTTGGCGACCTTTTTTGTAATAAAAAAACAATTATAAAAAATAACTGTAAAATATGTTTCACGAAATACATGTAGCTTTCAAAATATTCATTTGCAGAGAAGAAGACAATGACATCTGTAACATATTTTGCTACGTTTCTATATTGTCTTCTATATTTATGTTTCCTCCATTGAAGAAGAACAGTATTATTTAAATTCACTGAAATAAGATATCATACGACATATAATAAAATAATTATCGTTATAGGGTAAGCATTGTATATTTGAATTCAAAAGAAAACAGAGGGTACGAAATTTTGTAGTGAATTCATATTGCAGTACAAATTACCTATAATGCCACATGTGATAATTTTTACAGAGTTTTAGAGAGGTTACTCCTACGGAACGACATTTAGATCTAGAAATTCCCGATTTTGAATGCGTACCTATCCTTTTATAATTTAATTTGTTGCTGGACATTAACATATATCCGTTGTTTTAGATGTACTTAATAAAATGTAAGAAAACAGAACAGTCAACTAGAACCTAAAACCATTGGACAGTAAATCTGGATGGGATCCAAAGACACACGACAAAAGAAAAAATCAAAAATGAACAACGAAATCAGAAACGTGTAACCTAAACCCAATAAAACCATGCGCTTATCCTGGTGCTCCGTACAAGTATACAGTGCATGCCATGATCGACTACCTAACATTTGCCAATCACTGAAAAATGGAAGCTTAGTGAATCAATAAGTGAGCAAAGCTTACAGTTTTCTACGGGTTTTTTTATCATGGTATAAGATTCGTTATTAACGCGTACAGTTTCTTAACTTAATAAGATTTTAACTTCTGCTTTCTGTAAGTCCAAGACAAAATGAAAGCTGAACCCTCTGTAAAAGTAATCATGTTTTTTATAAATAAAATTGAGCTCATAGTGTTGGTTGTTTGATTTCAGAATGAAGAAAGTGAAAATTTAAAAACATGCATCTCTAGCAATCTCAGAACTTATAACCACAGGTTAACAAGTATGGAAATGGAAGAAATAAAACTAAAACATGTACAAAAGGTCAAATTTGACGGGAAGTTAAGGGCATTAAAAAGTAGTGTATTGTTTGAAATGTGCCTTCTATCGACAACAATTCAACTTGACAACTTAAGGGATAGAACATGCATGAACAAATGGAAAAAACAACCTGTGTACCAGGCAGCATCTTTAAATGTCATCGACAATTTAAGGCTTATCTTGATCAAGTAGCAAACGTATTAAAATAACGCAGGCTCTTCTTGAAAATATGGTTTAGAAACAATCATACTCAGCTAGCAGTAAGGCTTAAATACCGTATAACTGGTAATTTCTGCGGTAATTTAATTTTTGCGTTATTTCGCGGTTGACACTCGACCGCAAAATTTTAAATCGCATAAAAAAGTATGAAGTATTCCTATCGGTTAATAACGGTAAAGTGTCACAAACTGTCGATCGATATTTTTTACCCTTCGGGATATTAATTATATTAAGTATCTCGATGGTAAATAAAAATAATCGAATCGAAGTGAATAGTTTTCTCGTTTTCGGAGTTTTAATAAAATATTCGCTATAAAAACACTAATATTTTTTTCCTTTATTGTTATTGTCTATCAGATAGATACAAAAAAGGATGTTTTTACAAGAAACAAAAGCACAAAAAATTGTCCTTTATTGTTATTGTCTACCAGTATAAAACAAAGGATGTTTATACAAGAAACTGATTAATCCGTTATTTAACCGTTATTATTACCGGTAAATATATATTTCCAATTAAAACACCTACCTGTCATTTGCCCGCGTGTATTAACCAAGTTCTATCAGAAATTGATTGTCAATGCAGTCCTAATTAATAAAAAAACTCACTTTATTTTTCCTGTTTTGCCGACTATTTTCTGCACTTTTTTCATTATTTTAGGTACACTTACAGGTACATTTATTCCACCACAAGTCATATATCAGGGAACAACAGAAGCTTGTCATGCTCAATAGGATTTTCCTTTAGCGTGGAATATAACTCATAGCCCTAATCACTGGGCATATCAGGATACACAACAGAAATAAAAACTCGACATTTTTTGGGTAAGAGATGTAAAACCGCAAAAATTAAAATCAGCAAAAATAAAACATCAGAATTTCAATCCCAATCCGCAAAAATTTCACACCGCAAAAATTACCGGTTATACGGTACGTGAACTCAGTGTTGACGGTCACGTTATCAAAAGTTTAAGGCTTACTTATTTAACCACTTGGCCACAGAGGTTCTAAATATTGCAATTATATGTGTTTCATAACTTGTTTGGATTTTCGCCTAAATTATGAAATCTTAAAATGTAAAATTTGCTTTTTGAAATTATGAATTATCTTTTACGCTCCTTCAAAAATGTCGCAATATTACGGCGTCCGAAGGAAAACAAAGAGATGACATGAAACTCTGACTTTCGGAAGTAAGGTTTATAAAAAGAACTGTTTATATAAGTGTTTTGTATCTGCAGAACATAGGAAAAGTATTTTAAAGTTCGATGACTTTTTCATTCAGGATTATTTAATAACATTTATTGCTTTATTTAAACTCAGTATAAAGTGTTTTGAAAAAAAGAAATAGCATACTACAATGCAATTAAAATTTACAATTTTAATTTAAATGACCACAACTGTCTGATATAAATAGGAAGCACTTTCTCAGACAAAAGATTCTTGATATATATTTTTGATGCATTAATAATTTTAACGATTTCCATTCATAACGAATTTTATTATTTTTATTATGACATTTTAACTGGAAACTTTCGGCATTTCCGTTACATTATTTGGTTACACTGCATTTGTTAGGTAGTCGATCATGGGATTCACTGCAAAAATACAAACAAGTGACTTAGATGTATTATGTAAAAAGGTGTAAATACTCGTTTCCTAATTTTTACTATCTGTCGACTTAAATGTATTTTCATTACCAGTAAGATCCGAGTACAGCTTACCGAAAAGCCACTACAGGTCGATTAGTTGTGTTCTTATATTTATGGCCTCCAAAAACAGGCTGTGTAGTTCGCAAATTAGCTGTTTGTTAATAATATCATATCAACTAGTCAAGTGTCTATTTCTATGCAGTTTTAATAAACTTATCTCATAAGAAAAAAATTACTTAAAACTATGTTTGCAATTACCTCCAATATAAGCTATGTATGAGATCCGGACAATTGGCGAAAATGAAAATGAAATCATTTAACAAATTGCATAATAGATGGAAATCCTACTATTTTACAAAAAAGCTTTTTACTTATATGGCACATGTAAATCAGTTAATATATTTAGAAGGATTGCTGGGTAGAAAATAGATAAAAACTGGAATATTTATATTAAATTATGATAAAAATAAAATCTAATGTAATCTTTTGCAAAAACAATCAAGACATTATAAAACAGAAACATTTTTAAAATAAAAATATAATGTCATCAAAGATAAAAAAAACTTAGACACAACACCTTGGAAGTTTTTGTAATAATATGGCACTTGTAAATCAGGAATATTGTTAGCGATTCGTGTACATATTAAAAATCTGATTGTAACATGTGTCTACAAAGAATAAAAATGGTCAGGTACTTTAAAATGTCATTAATTTCATTGAGGATGTTGTTTCACAAATATATATACATAATCAAAATCTTTTAATAATGAAAATATTCAACTTCACCATAGAAAATATTATTTTCATCAGAGCGCGTAAAGAAATTAAAATAAATAAATAAATAAGTAAATAAATAACTGCTATGTCTGTCTAAATGCTTACTAAATGATAGTCTTTCCTATTCCTGGTTTGTTGACTTTTTCCATGAATGATACTGATTAACTCGACGGATGTCTAATTAGAGGCACTGCTTACTCGCTCGAAGCACCTGAGTGCACGCATGCTTTATATTGGGTTTGCATGTCCATTCTCTGAGAAATGTAATAAACTAAAAAGCATAAGTATTCGTATTGATGCATGTAGGAAAGCAAAACATATATTCTTCGTAGCTGTCAAAACTATTTATTTTAAACATCAATTCCAATTCTTAAAGTAATATTCTTGTATTGCTTGATCATGGAAAATATTTTTGTAAGTTATACGACAATTTTCACATTGATGTGACAAATGATGGTTGTTCACTAATACAGTGGGTTTTTCTTACAGTCAATTTGTGGTCCTTATAACGCTGGTTTTATGGCCGCCACCGTCAGTTAGTCAATCTTGTATATGTGTAACGCTGATGATGAGAAACATGCATTTCTCATATGTAATTTGACACTGACATGACACTCAGTTTCTATAGTGAAGCCAGGCTTCTTTAAAGTTGTTTTGATTTAGTAAACTATTGATTTTAGTTGTCAATAATTGGGGGTTATTTGCTAAAAAATAGGTAAAACACCAATCGAGTGGTTAACAATTTTGCTTCATAAACGAGGTTTGTGGTGTTTAATTGATACTTCAGAAGTTGTATGGTCGTCCCGATGACTTAATTGTAGAGAATCCATCTGTTAAATATAATCGAGCGTTTTTGCTGAGTCATAGACAGTATTTCCCACTCTTGACATTGTCCGTGGCATGACAATTATAAAATTGAATGTGTAATTAGAGGCAGGCATTAGGTACTCGCTTGGGCTTGGTGAACGTGAGTGCAACCATATTTTATATTGGGTGTGGGCTATTCACTGTTTTGTGTTTTGTGTAACGTTTTGTCCGTAATTGTAACTGTTCCTAGACGTTCATGTTTTTTAATGAAAAATTCTTATTAAGTAAGATAAAGAACAAACAAGAACAACGTCTACCGCTATGTTTTATCGTGAAAAATGGTTTACTGTCATGCATACAATTTACGACATACGAAATAGAACAATTGTGCAATCCACTACACGCATTGAGGGGCCTCGGTGGCCGAGTGGTCAAGGTAGTTCGTCTACTATTGATCACGTGGTCTGTCAACACTGAGATTGCGGGTTCGATTCTCACTGCAGGCAGGGTGTACTCGACTCCAATCTTAATTGACAAGGATTGCCAGTTTTCCTACCGCAGGTCGGGGGTTTTCTCCGGGTACTCCGGCTTCCTCCCCAATAAAAACTGGACGCCATGATATAGCTGAAAAATTGCTGAAAGTGGCGTAAACACCATCAAGCAAACAAACAAACTACACGCATTGAGGTACGAATATCCCTATTAACTATCCCTATTAAATATAATTCAAATAATCAAATCTACAAAAGTTATGCACTTTATAATTCCATTCGAGTGCTTCGTTTGATCAGAATTTGTCGGTGTCACTAAAAACCAATAGTACTGAAAAGCTAAACAATAAAAGATGCTGAGAGGAATTTTGTCATGAAAAGTAAAATTCTTGTATGGTCATATATACCAGGTAAACAAGTAAATTAAAAACATTCTGTATTTAAAAGGAAAGAACAAAATATGATTACTGGGAACAGTTCACCTGTCAAAGCATAGACCCATTTTTTGCAAATAGAAGTGTATAAAGATAATAAGGTTGTGACTTTACGCGTGTCTGTTTAAAATATTCATTTTTATTGTGTTATATAAATTCCGTTACGAATGCATTATGTAATGTCCACTAAACGGCACATAAATACCATAGAATAGAATCAATTGTCAATCCACAAAGGAGAAGAATGTCAGTCAAGGTCAGGAATAGAGATGCATTATAAAAGGCCAATACATTAGAGATTTACATGTAAAACACTAGGTAAACTATAAATTTTTTTGAGAACAATTAAGCAACTGCATATTATCTACTTGTTTCATTTAATCTACATATGATTGAGAACATTATCAATGAAGCCTTTACGTGGATAATTTATTTCAGGTTATTATACAATTCTAACTATATTTTGAACCTAGATATTTGCCGGGACATCTTGCTTTTAATATCTAGTTATTTCTATATTTGCTTATTATCTAATCTTATATTCTCATAACAAATTGATATATTGTCACAATTATAAGTGTTTTGACTAAATTTATTTAGTACACCGAATGCGCTAGGGGCTGCTTTTTGTGAGAAATGATTTAAGTCTTTTTGCAGTAGCTATTTAATGCATGATGCTCCGTTAGTTCGAACAAACATAAAGGAGAGGGATGCTTAATGAGTTGGAGTGCCGATTAATCTGTTGAAATATGGACTAACTAAAGATGTCTTCTTGTATAAATTTTCTCTAAAATGTGTGGATTCTCCTAAGATATGTTGAATAATTAGTGTTTTAGTTTTTTTTGAAACACAATAAGTCACTGTAATGTACATTATATTAAATTAAAAAATTGCTAATATAAAACAAATTGTGATTGGCAATTTCTTACAAGGGTATTCGTAGAAAACTCCCGAACTTCGGGAGGAATATGGAATCCTGGTCAGTGAGATTTTAGTGAGTTAGACTCAAACCGCAACCTCAGTGTAGACAGATCACGAATCAATAGTAGACGACCAACTGCCTCATCCAATCGGACACTGAGGTCCCCAAATCGTATTTGATTGTAATATGCAATTTTCTTCAAAGTTTAATGTATTATAAGGAGTTGAATGTAATGGTTTTAAATTAAAACAATTTTAATTAGTGAATATCTTTATTTGTTACTGTAAAATCTGTATCCAAAACAGATCTGCTAACATCTTAAAAATCCATTATGCGTTTCTTTTTTTTTAGATTATATTATAGAATTCAATTTATTATATTTTATTTTGTTGTTTGTAAAACTAAGCCGGAAACACGGGATAAGTCATAATTGAATGAGCTTTAATTTCATACTGCTTGCAAGTTTATGTATGCTGGTTTGTATTTAACCATTTGCAACAATGTTTTTGGACAATGCCAAGAACGATTATATGAAGTTTTAATGGTATGGGAGCGGCAACTTTGTACAAAATACATGGTGTTTACTTATCCTTGCATCAGTAGGTTTATTGAAATATCCTTTTCTTATGCTGTTATATAGGTATTGCTTTGTAGGGGAATTTTGCAGTAGCTATTTAATGCATGACGCTCCGTAATTACGAAACAAAATAAATGAGAGGATGCTTAATGAGTTTGAGTGCCGATTATCGGTTGAAATATGGAATAACTTAAGTTGTCTTCTTGTGTAAATTTTCTCTCAAATGTGTGGATTCTCCTAAGATATGTTGAATAATTAGTTTTTTATTGAAACGGGCTACAATAAGTCACTGTAATGTACATAATATTAAATAAAAAAATGCTAATATAAAACAAATTGTGATTGGTTATTTTTTGTTTGTGGTCTATCAGCAATTTCTTACCGGAAGCCGAGGTATTCGTAGAAAACTCCCGAACTTCGGGAGGAATATTAGCAAACCTGGTCAGTTAAGATTTTAGTGAGTGAGACTCTAACCCGGAACCTCAGTGTAGAATGATCACGAATTAATAGTAGACGACCAACTGCCTCAACCAATCGGACACTGAGGTCCCCAAATCGTATTGGATTGTGAAATGCAATTTTCTTCAAAGTTTAAAGTATTATAAGGAGTTGAATGTAATTGTTTTCAATTAAAACCATTTTAATTAGTGAATATCTTTATTTGTTATTGTAAAATCTGTATCCAAAACAATCTACTAACATCTTAAAATCCATTATGCGTTTCCTTTTTCAGATTACATTATAGAATCAAATTAATTATATATTATTTTGTTGTTTGTAAAATCCAACCGGAAACACGGGATAAGTCATATTTGAACAAGCGTTAATTTCATACTGCTTGCAAGTTTATGTAGGCCGGTTTTTTTAAACCATTTTCAACAATATTTGGACAATACCAAGAACGATTATAAGAGGTTTAAATGCTATGGGAGTGGTAACTTTGTACAAAATACATGGTGTTTACTTATCCTTGCATCAGTAGGTTTATTGAAATTTCATCTTCTTATGCTGTTACATGTATATAGGTATTGCTGTATAGGGTAAATTTACACCAACAATGACAATATAGACTGATTGACATAATAAATATCGAAATTAACGATGGTTGATATTTAACTGGAGCATATGAATTCTTTTAACTTTGTACCTTACCCTGCAGATAGAAATAGGTTACGTATAATACGTAATACCTACAACTGAACAAATAACATTCTTATATTAAAAGCAATAGAAAGAAAAATTAAAAGGCTTTATATACCGGAAACTCAGTTTGAAAATTATTTTATCTTTATGTCAATGCATCAACGATGGATAAACGATAAATTAGTTGGGCTCAAATGAAACAAAATATCTTTTTTATGAGACTGATAAAACTAAAACAACTCAATACATAAATAACTGTACTAATCGTAAACACCCGTTAATCAAATTAAGATAATATTTTAATTAGAACAAAATATATAAGGAATTATTCCTCTGGTTAACAGTACACACTACAGTTGTTTTGAATTCTCCTGAAGAACACTGGAAAGCTGAAATTTATCAATGAATTAGTTTCATCGTATTAAAGTCACCATAGAGCAAACCGATATTGAATAAATTATTCATCGCATGGTTTATTTTCCGTTGGGAAACCTAGAAGAGAGAATAAGAACTCTTTGCGTTCTTATGCGTTGGAGTCTAAGCTAGGGTAAGAAAAAACCAGCCATAGGATATGCTCAAGTTCAAGGTCTCATTAGTATGCAGTGCATTCCTTACTAAAATAGTTCAAATATGTTCCTATTGTCGTAACCCATCAAGCATTCTTTAAATGTATGAATTTAAAACTTAAATAAAAATAGTTGTAGCTTATCTAAACTTTCATAGCACATTAACGAATATTAAATTTAAAAAAAATGACAAACCGACAACTAGACCGGTAATAAATTTAAAAAAACAAATCAAACACTGTTTAAACTGTTGAAGCCTTCTTTGATTTTTACTGTCATAAAATAAAAATAAGAAAGAAAAATCTTATGGACAATGTTTCATTCGATCATTGAGGTGGTTCTCGAAGATTTTCATCATTGAATAATAATTTTATTTCATACGATTGGATGTCTCTGAAGCTACACCAAAATTCTGCAACTAAAATAGATGTACATAGGTTCTACATAAAAAGAATGAGTTTCTATTTAAATGTTATATAGAGAAGAGCACAATTGACATTAATGCATAAACAAATAAGATGATGTTAAAATGACAGTGTCACTCTTAAGTGCAAAAGGTATCAATGAAATTTTTAATATTTATATGTAATAAAACCACTTTAAATGTCAACTCCAAGGTTATTGCAATAATACAATTAATTTAATTCTTTGCTTGATACATATAAATTAAACAACGTTTATTTGCAAACGCCTTTTAAATGATTCTAAAACAGAACGAATTTGATAGGTCACGATAATATGCATAAAATAATTGCATCTCATGTTTTTCATAGTATTTTTAAAACTTCGAATCTAAGCTAGGCCATGAAATTTCATAAAAACCTTGCAGTATTCAACGTGTATTCAATTGAATATATGTGTTCGAGAAAAAAAAACAAAAGGTATTATTGTTTAACAACTGTCAAGTGTGTAGCTGTTGAGTTTTCACTGACACCGCTTACAGATGGCATTGTGGCCAATACAGAAAAAAAACCGTAAATATCAAGACGTGACATGTTATCGTATGTAGTTTTATTGTAGCGTTTTTGAATTTATAACAGGTTGCAGCATTTTGCTGCTGCATTTCCCAAAAAAGAAATTGAAACAATGTAAGTGAACAATAGAGGCTAAAAATATTCTCGAAGCCACTGACGTACTGACGAAGGAAAGGATTACGCAGATAACAAACAAAATGTAAAAATACGAAAAAAGATAAATTATTAAAAGATATACTCATGAGTATTGCCTATAACTTTTCTAAAAATTAGACTTGGAAACGTTTTAACAAAGCTTGCCACAATTACATTTTATGCTCATTCTCAATATTTTGCTATGTTTTATATCGTCTGTATTAGAGCTGTTGACCTGGGATTTTAATATAGAGATTAACGGTTGGGAATAATATTGTTAAGTAATAACTAATTTAGTTAGTCAAATTCATGACTCAAACTAGCACATATTTGATATGTATATAATATAGTATAAGAATTATAATATGAATATTTTTTAAAGCGTTAGAGGCATAGAAAATTGTGTTATATGTACTTTGGTATTTTTGCTGACATTTTTCTTGCATCAACTAAGACGATGTTTCTGCTGGTGAACCGTACGGTATCACCAGCCATTTATTCACACATTGGTTCTTACATGAACATTTGCTGAACCGCAATTTAGACAATTTAAAAAAAAAAATTCTTGTGTTGTAACTTATGAAAGTTCTTTAACATCTTCATTACCGGAACTTTCAATTTTTATATTTTAGAACTACTGATTAATCTTGATTGGATAAAACACTCGTCTTGCATTGTTTGACATGGTAAAATCTGTAACCTTGTTTATTTATAAGAGATGCAACATTAATATATCCTTAAATATTTTACAATATAGTGAATGTCGAACTGAATTTAAAACGACATTTTTCAGAAGATTTAACAAGATCTGCATTAGTTTTCAAAACTATATATTTTTCAGGCTATATTTTGTTAATCATAATATGTATAACCGTTTTTGTATAATCTTTAACGACAATAGAAGGATCAGCTAAGTGACGTATTTGTTTAGTTGTGTTTGTATTTTTGCAATGCGACCAAAATATTAATGAAATATATAGTATTATAAACATGTAGGACATGAGAATGTTTCAAAAATATGGTTCTATGACAGTTAATCATCTATCAATTATTTAAAGCGTAGAATAACTCAACCCAATTGGAGATCACACGGTATTGTGAATAAACTTTGTTTGACAAGAATGAAACGGTGTTGTAAAGTAAAGGTGTTTAACTATATCAGAATTATTGGTCCATGTAATAAATGAATATTTGATTTTGAGCTTTGTGTTCGTAGAATAAAAAAATTATCAATATGAAATCTTTTTAAAAAAAAGTATTTTTAGATTATTACTTTCTAAGATTTATTTCAATAGTAGAATATCGGATATGATGAAGGGAAAACGGACCAATTTAATCCATTCCTAAATTATACAAAATGTTTTTCCTTTTGAGGAACCTACATCTGAAAATCCTCCAACACGATTTCCGTAAACATTCTCTATAAATGCCGAAATTTTAATTTGTATATTCAAAGTTGCAGAAAACGCCATGGTGAATATTTGTAAGATACTTTTACACTGAACATAATACTTTTTTTGTTAACAACTTGCAAATTATTTGTATTTTGAGAAAACTCTTGCAGTTAACTGTTTAACATTAATATACATATTTTGTCTATTTGCAAAACTGGGACCATACTGGGAGGGTTCCCAGTGCTCGACCCACAGAGCAGCCCAGCGCGTCCCCGGGTGGCGGATAGGGGAGACCCTCTCGTTGGGGGTTGTCAGGGCATAATACGGAAAGCCTGACCGCGGACCGTAGTGGGTAACGTGTTTGGAAAGTGCCACGCTCCTTGCACGATAAAGACCCCTTTTGTAGATTTCGAAAAAGAGTAGGCTCATTGTAGCCGCTACAAAAGGCTAAATTTTCCGCCCCTGGAAACTCCATACTTTTCCAGTGGCAGTCAAAATTGTATTCCTGTGACCCATCCCACCCCCATTTTCCGTTGATTTATTGTTTGTTAACTTGTTCCCGTCCTGAATATAGCTGAAATACTGCTCGCTGGACGTAAAGCAGACTTCCAATCAATCAATCAATCTATTTGCAAAATGTATAGTTCAGTTGGTGAAGCCAATACAATACGGTGTTAATCAATCTTTACGTTACATACTCTTTTTATATGCAGATATTCTTCCTTGTCTGTTGGTGTTATTGTGTTGCACGAGCTATGTTCATCTTCGAAAATGTCGACGTTTTCCAACAGATATTGATATTGAAAAGGAAATGGCAAACCCATGTAAAATTACCAGGAGGAAGCGTTCTAATGAGGATAATAACAGACTACTGAAGAAAATCACTGACAATCTTCTGGACAACTATGTGAGTACGAAAGTATTAGAGTTAATGGTCGCTGTTGGTTTTAACGAAAATGCAGTATTTTCTCATGCTACCCTAGAAACTGGCATCAGCTAACTCTCTGTAATAAATTGACTTTATTGTCATGTTGTACCTTAAAGTTTAGTTACATTTTAAGTTTAATTCGATGACGCCTTTAATTCTTCGTTCACGTTAGTACAGTGTGAACGTTAATATTGAACAACGTATAATTATTTTTCATATGACTCTTAAATGTTTTTTAATGTAAAAAAGTTGTATTCAATATATGTTACATGTGTTTTACAAAATAGCTGGGTAAAAGAGTCTATTCCTTTATATTTCACAAAGTTTGATATGCATCTGCATTTTCCTTCTATGACCCTACCTTGTAATATTCGTCATTGAATAAGAAAATATTATTTAAAATAACTGAACATTGATATCATATGATTTATCCAAAATCATTATGTCTATCGAGATAAAGACGTATGTTTGCATTTTTAAGGATAAATAAAGGTTACGAAATTTTGTACGAAATTAAATGTCAAGGTTATAAAATTTACCACGCCAGACTAGTATGATATTTCTCAACATACACATGTTTAACATTAAAATTACTTAATGGTTGCACATGTGATTATTTTTTTACAGAGTACGAGGGATGTAGTTCCCACAGAAAACGAATATGGTCTAGAACTTCCCGATTTCGAATGCGTGAGTATTATTTATAATTGTTTGCAAAATTTAATACAACTTAACGGTCAACTATAATCGAAAACCATAGGAAAGTGACAAAATACGCATGAAGACAAATAAATAAATTATAAGTAATTACCACCAAAAATGAGTAAAATGAACAAAATAAATAAGTTAACGTGTGCACACTGATATTCGTAATATAGTACACAGCACAGTTAAAACTAGACAAAGTCGATCTAGCGATCGCTGATACCCCCGCTTTTGTGAAAATTTCTAACGTTTTTCGTGGACTGCGACCTTGAAATTTGATGGATTTCCCCCAAAATCAAAAGGCTTTTTACCAACCTGATATTTTAACAATATCCCAAAGATTCATTCAAATCTGATGCGAACTTTTTGGGTTATTGTCCGGAAACAACTTTTATGTTAAAATTTCTAACGTTTTTCGTGGACTGTGACCTTGAAATTTGACGGATTTCCCCCAAAATCGATAGGCTTCTTACCAACCTGATATATGACAATATCCCAAAGTTTCATTCAAATCGGATGTAAACTTGTTGAGTTATTGTCCGGAAACAACTTTTTTGTTAAAATTTCTAACGTTTTTCGTGGACTGTGACCTTGAAATTTGACGGATTTCCCCCAAAATCGATAGGCTTCTTACCAACCTGATATATAACAATATCGCAAAGTTTCATTCAAATCGGATGCAAACTTTGTGAGTAATTGTCCGGAAACAACTTTTATGTTAAAATTTCTAACGTTTTTCGTGGACTGTGACCTTGAAATTTGACGGATTTCCCCCAAAATCGATAGGCTTCTTACCAACCTGATATATGACAATATCCCAAAGTTTCATTCAAATCGGATGTAAACTTTTTGAGTTATTGTCCGGAAACAACTTTTTTGTTAAAATTTCTAACGTTTTTCGTGGACTGTGACCTTGAAATTTGACGGATTTCCCCCAAAATCGATAGGCTTCTTACCAACCTGATATATACCAATATCCCAAAGTTTCATTCAAATCGGATGTAAACTTTTTGAATTATCATCCGGAAACCAAATGTGGACGGACGAACGGACGGACGGACGGAAGGACGGACGGACGGACGGACAGACGGACAGAGGACCACTATATACCCCCGACTCTGTCGAGCGGGGGTATAAAAAAAGAATCCTTGGGTAACTACTTATTTTTACGGTGAAACACATTACAAGAACATTAAACTATTTATATGTTTGATATTACTTTCATGACGTATTTAAACTATCTGGGTACATATGTGTTTGACAAACAGAAGCGGGTTAATCTTTTAATGAGCATTACGCACAGTTTTGCAAGTACTTACATAATGTTTAAGATCTTTTATTAGTCGTCCTTTATGAAAACCCCATTTAACTTCTGAATATTCATTAAAATATAAATTATGGTCAACATGTTCGATGTTTGTCATGGTGTAAAAAGAAATAAAAAGGGGTTAAACTATTAATAGTCCTAAACAGGTTTAACACTATTTGGTAGGATTGGGTGTAAATGTAATCTTTTTGGGGCTTTGTCTAAAAAGCGTCCACCTTAGCGATGTGCACAAGAGATCATACCGTTATGATAAAATGGAGTTTGTAGTGTTTAATGTAAAATTTCAGAATGAAGAAAGTAAAGAAAGATGCGTCTATAGCGATCTCAGAACTTATTACCTTATGTTAACAAGTATGGAAATGGAAGAAAAGAGACTAAAAACTATACAACATGTCACATTTGATAAGAAGTTAAGGGCATTAAAACTCCGTGTATTGTTTGAAATGTGCCTTCTATCGAGAAAAATTCCAGTTGACAACTTTAAGGATAAAGCATGTATGAAAAAATGGAAAAAACAGCCTGTGTACCAAGCAGCAGCTTTAAATGTCCTCAAGAATTTCAAGGATTATCTTGATCAAGTAGCAAACGTATTAAAATAACGGAGAGTTTTAATTTTGTGGACAGCTGAAACGGGTATCATTATTATTAATTATATGTGGGTGGAATGACGATGGTGTTAATGATCTAAGTTTTTAGTATACTATTATTTAAATGGAGTTTTATTTATTTTACTATATTAATTTTGTCTATTTATTTATTATCAATCTTTTTTATGAATAAATATTGCTATGATTGTGTATTTGTATTAATGAGATTGAACGTTACTTTCACCACTTGTTTGCTATATTACGACGTTCAGTTTTTAATTGTTGGAGGAAGCCAGAGTATCGAGTATTACATCTGACCTTTGGCAGAAAAAATGGTCATCCTAATAAATAAGGTTATAGTGTACCTTATTAGAAGTAAGATTCCAATATCACAGCCTCACTGTTGATTGGCATGGGATCAATAGTTGAAGACTTACTATCCTTACTATTCGGCTTCCGAGTACTAACATATTTCAATTATATGTGTTTAATGATGTGTCTAGATTTGATTTATTTTATAAAATCTTGTTATGTAAAACAAACACAATACGGAAATTCTATGAATAAAACATAACGTACTGTTAAAATTAAGCATGATCGTAGCAGTTAGTGGGAACTTTATTGAATATTGAAACTATTCATTCATTTCTTGAATTTCTTGTTGTAACTGTGTTTAACACTCCTGTAAACATTTGAACAACAACTGTTTAGTGGAAGACACTTAATATAAAAACAAGTTACTAGTGACCAGGCAAATCTGGTACAACTTGGACGTATTTTAAATAGCGCAATAATCTGATGATATTAATTGAAAGTACTTTCTCAGACATAAAATTCATACAGACATTTAAGCGAGCATTTATTTATACAATATTCGTATATTACACTTTGTCAGAAAATAAGTAATGTATTTCTAGGAGCCTTAGAAACAGGTGTAGAAATGCAAGGTTTTGTCGATCAATTTCTCACTTTTTGCGGCAATTACAAATAAACTTAAAGTTTTGACAATGCACAATATTGTTGTGTTCTTGCAACCCTTATGTGTAGTTATACTTTTTAAAATTTTAAATAAACTTCAAGGCGATTTCTGACTTTTCGGCGTGTTTTTAAATGATAGCATGACACAAACAGATATCTTATTTGACAACATGTCATAAACCACAACATAATACTGAATATCGTTAAAAGTGGGGACAGGGGAACAATAAACTTTTCAGCAGTGCCTGATATACTCACACACTACAGTAAGGGGGGATTGGCATGCTTTAAAACATGATTTAATTCACCATTTCATTTGAAAAGATTTAACCAGGTCAGGACCATTGCTGTATTTGCTATTGTATTTGAATTGTGAATTTGTAGTGTTATATCTGGGTTTATTTAGGAGTAAAAATCGTATTTCACAAAGTATGAGGTATATTTGTGAGTCAAAAGGTTTGTCATGGCGAACTTCATTGTATTGTTTAACGTATAAAAACATGCCGTTACAAAAACAGCAGCACACAATTTGCATTCTAACTTTCTTTTTGCCAGCTGTGATGTTGCTTTACCATCGTTTAATTTACTTTAAAAATTGTAACAGTAAGACAATTAATCTACGTTGCAATATGCTTCGCACCAATATCTACTTCATACTAAAAAATCTCAGTTTTTTGCAAATTTATAACAGTATCAGAATTATTTAGCAAAGAGTTAAAATTTGTACATATTTTTCAATCACAACAATGAGTATTTTGTCCATGTAAATCAAAATCCATTCTTTCTCGGCATCTTTTGTTATGTATAATAGAAATTTTGTTGTAATTAAGGAATATGTATAAAAGCTTTGCCTAAAACTTATAAATTATAATCGAATGGTTAAAAACAACAATGAAAGTAGTACGTACTAATATAAGAAAAATAAAATATACCAAAGTATTTTTTAAATTTAAAATCCTTTTAAACACGTTTTTACTGTCTAACTACTTGACGTATCTTTTAAATAATTTTCTTTTAATTTAAGGCTGATATTTGATACACACATTCCTTTGGCAGATAATATTATTCCTGTTTTGATGTTACTTAGTTGTCATGGTTATGTTTTTACTATGTCAGTGTCTACTATAAAATGTCTCTTTCTGAATCCATGTAGAATACCTCCTAGCAAGACGCCAGCATCACGACCAAACTTTAAAACTTTAGTTTCATATAAAAATGCGCATCAAAGCGTTGATAGAACAAACTAAAGAAATTGATAGAAAAAATACGTTCGTATACATTATTAACAAATTTATTATTTTGACGCTATCGCTATTGATCGAGGTCTTTCTTATTACCAAGTAATTCTTGCGTTATTTTGCTTTCTATGTTTCTAGCTTTCTTTTGACCGGACACTTTTCAACATAAGAAAAAAGAATGTCTCGTTTTATTTAAGTATATTTTTACTAGCAATATTACAATCCTGGGAAGGTTTTTTTGGTAACAATTAATTCGACAATGCAGTGCAGTGAAGACATAATTCATAATCAATCGTTGTTGCTTTCGAAGATTCAGTGCAGTGAAGATATAATCCACAGCAACTATCGTTGCTATCAGCTTTCTTAGGTGTCGGTCTGTATTCTAATGATCTTTACTGTATCATGGAAACACTATTTTAATTTCAATTATTTGCTTATTCTTGTATTCTTATTTTATGAATAAAAATCAGCTCTATGGAAAAGAAGGAAAAATAACTACACTCGACGGAACGTTTGCTGCAGACCTACGATACTTAAACGCTTACTATCACATCAAATAAGAATTCGTTCATATATACCATCCCAAAAATGAATGACTAATTTGCCTTCCTTTCCAGTATACGAGGCCAGTCTCTTTTAGTCTGGCATATAAGTTCTATTTAATATTAATGTAAATATTGGCAATTATAATTCAAACATGTTTAAGTCACAAAAACACGGAATCGGCACAAGTATATATGTCTTTACACGAGAATAGAATTGTTAGGTGCACTATCATGAGTTTTTTTATAGCTGCTGACTGTTTGTCTGGGAATAGTTGCGTGATTTGTTTACAATTTTGTCATCGCTTTCCTTAACGGTTTCATCCTTTACAACTAATAACACTTTAACTACTTTATAATAAGAAAGGGGTGGGCATAAACTTCTTATATTTCCCCGGCTCTAAAATACAGCACCATTTTTAGCAAGGTTTTTGGCATTGATTATGTTTGTTGCTTTTTTACAACGGTAGACGCTTGTTTGCATTGCAATTTTAAATACGATTTCTTATCATATATATAATATTAAAATTCATCAGCGAATAAAACAATTGTGAAATAAATCCAAAATGGGAAAACAATGAAAGGTGCGCAATGTTTAATTGGTACTGGCAATATATGTCCAGAATTAATTTTTAAAAAAATTCATAAAAATGTTGAGTAAATCAGATAAGTAAACCTGAAGAAGTTTGTGTTTATTCTGTTAACTGCGTTAATATACAATGCGGATTTTTGCTACAGTGATAACTTTCAAACTTACGACTTTAAGGTTCTATTGAAATGCTAAATTCTATTGAATTTTGCTTTTATTTTAACAGAAATTTAGAAAGCAGAGAAATGATTCGTTAGAACTTAACATGTATTTCTTCATTTGCACGTGCATTTATATAAATTCGTGTATGGCGAACCACTGAACGAAAAGTATATAGTCTTAAACTTGTAATTTTAATAATGTCGACAAATTTAAATATTTGTCCAATCTGTAATAGTTATTATTGTTCAAATTATTAAGAATTCCAAACGTCATGCAGATCAAGCTGTAGCCATTTACACCTTCGGATTGGAAAACATTTAAGTTTAAAATTTTTGCAAATACCGGGTAGTGTAACATACATGATATTTCTCACAATTGACATTAAATTTTAAAGGTTGAAATGAATGCCTTATTAACTCGGGTAACTGACCTTATTTACTTTGTATTATGAATAAAGGGCGTACCACCTAATTCTTTCACACACAGTTGTTCAAATTAAAATCATCTTTCACAACATTTCCTAGTAAAGGTAACATGTGAATAAAGATCGACATACAGCATTTTAAACATTTTCCGTCAATGAAACACTGCGTGATGTTTTGTAATCTTACTACCATCTATACACAATTGTTTGATCTATTTCCTATAAAAAATAATATAACAAATTTTTCTGAAGATTTTCAAAAAACAAATATGCAATTAATTGTAAGAAATTATTAATTCTACTAAGCATTTTACTCATCCGTTACATAACATATATATATATATATATATATATATCTTTATACAGTTAATACAGTATATATTTGTTTTAAATCGGTTTATGTTTTGATCAAGTACCAACTTTGTTTTTAATTTATATTAACTAACTCTTTTCAATTCGAGACCCTCCGGGGCGGATTTGTTAAGACATAATTTCCTTGTCCACGCCGAGCTTGAAATATAACCGCGTACACGATGTGCTTGACTAAAACGAAATTCGGAAGTTGTCTCCATTATACTATCTTTATCACCAAATACAACCTGGACTAACAATTAAATAAATGCAAGATATATTTCATTTTCTCAACTGATGAACAAATATCTTGCTACGTAGTGTTTTTTAGACAAAATGTGGTCATCTTTGTAAACGTTGGTTAATATGTAAAAACGCACCCTCTTACCACCCTTTGAAATTTCTTATAAATATTAATGTATAATTTCTTGGTAGTTTATCGCTCTCCATTTCATCCCTATACATTAGGGTTTTGGGTTTTAGTGCGGATCTACAAGTGAACTGACATTGTTTTTCATTTTTCACACAGCTCGGGTGGTGAGGTACCATTATTGCCCCTCCATCGCACGATCGACTTAATTTATATATAAATTGCATTTGCTTGTTATCAATACTCATCATAAATTAAGACAAGGTCACCTATTATAGTGAGTTTTTTTGCTCATGGTTTTGTTGTTGTTTTGTTGTTGTTGTAGGCTCACCTGGACCGAAGGTCCATGTGAGGTTTTGCCATCACTTGGCGTCCGTCGTTTTCAAAACATCTTCTCCTCTGAAACCACTGGGCTAATTTTTTTCAAACTTGGCAACAATCATTAGGGTTTCAAATTTGTACACAAATATGACCGCTGTTACTAAAAATGAAACATGGGTGTCAACACAGGTTTTCGATGAGTTATTGACCTTAAATGGCAATTTTTTTATGAAATTTTCCGTTTTTGTCCTGTAACTTAAAAACTATGACAGCAAGAGTAAAACTGTTCATAGCAAAAATGATTAACAATACAAGCCCTACAATCCACCTAATAGTCTGAAATTGTCAGATGACTCTTTATAGGAGATTGCCCTTAAATAACAATTTTTTTATGAAATTTTCTGTTTTTGTCCTGTAAGTTGAAAACTATAGCAACTAGATTGAAACTGTAAATTGCACAAATGATCAGCAAAGCAAGGCCTACAAATGATTGCTTACTCCAAAGTTGCAAGATTACTCTTTATATTAGTTATTGCCCTTTAATTATGAATTTTGCACAGTAAAAGCTATAACAACTAGACTGAAACCGTTTATTTCAAAAATTAAAATACAGTTGAAGTCATTGGGGTTACAAGTGAGCGATTACAGGCTTATGGGAGCCTCAATTTTCTTCTTATTTTAATAATGCGAAAATGATCGCTGGTTAAATAGGAATTGTTACATTATATATGTATTGACTACATTGGTTAATACCATTTTATTACTTGTTGTAGGTTATATTTGTTTAATATGCTTCTTTAACCCCACATTTGCTTAAGTTTCTTATTGTCATTTATTTCGCAACAAATTATTTATTTGCATGTTCATATATTGTTTGCCATCTGTAAATAAAGGACACTCTGCTCAACTTGAGTCTTCATTACTACCAGCAAAACTCGATCGGCTTCCCCTTTAATGCCGGTTTATGGAACCTTGGCTGACAATAAAGAATTTGTCTGCCAACACAAAACACAATTAATTAAGCTTTTAATTTAGCATAATGCAATAATCCTGAAATCAGATGAATCAAGCTTTACTCTTCGAATATTGAACGCCATTAAGGACGTGTCGCGAACATTACATATATTGTTTTCCTTATTTTGCTTAGGTATCAAAATCAAGACGCTTTATTATTAAATAAAATTAGTTTTACTTTACTCAAATCTATAGAATGCCTTGTCTTATGCAAGGAAGTTACAAATTCTAAGCTAAATATATTTAAATAGGTGATATACGTAACTCTAAATATATTTAAAAATGAAAAATACGTAACTCTTAGTTAGACAAAATTAAAATTTTTATGAAAGGAGATAATAAATTGATCTTTATGTTTTCGCTTAATTAAATTACCAAAAATATTCGTTATTTTTATATTTGAAAGAAATTCCACTGTATTTGATATTTTACAGAGCAGTTACCATTTTCGGATTTCATTAGCACGACCTGTCTCAATTTAACAAGCATGATCATGATGGAATAATGAAGCTACAAATTTAAATATTGTCACTTCTGCTGTATAATTATAGTAATTGAAAGTGAAGTCTTAGATGCACTGTGCATTCTGCCTGATATTTGGGTAAATCTTTAATGTATGAAAAAAAATTATATAGGCACCAACCAGTGTCTTTCAATAAACACAAAAATTTGAAGAATCGTCCAATTCAAAGAGAAAACTTGTTAAAATGATGCATTGTAATTATAGATTACTTTTACACTAGAAAATAGAAACGTAAAATTATTAACATTTAAAACGTTCAAATTAACTGTATGCAATGTTTAATGAATTTAAAAGATATTAGATAGTAATTTATTTTCTAAATACATAATTTCTGTGATAAGCGTAGATTTTTAGGAAGTTGTGAGAAGTGTACATTTGTTTGGGAATGATGTGTGATCAAAAATATGTATAGCTAACATTTAGTATGTGTAATATAGGAATTTGTACAATCATTTACAAAGCCTCCATGATAAACGTGATAACTTCAATTTTATTTTAACTTCCTGTTCATTGATAGCAACATTCCTTTCTGAAAAAGACAATATAAAGTGTTTACATTTCACTTAACCTGATATACCAGAACCTACAGTATTCCGATTTTCTAGAACTTACTCTGCTGTTCACGTTAAGCAACAACTCAAACTGTGGTTTGCGGTACCTAAGATGCCTTTTTTCTCTTAAGAAGCTTTATCGTCAATACCATGACGTAACTGATCGTTATAGGAAATTACATCTTTCAAATACTATCAGATATTTGTGCTGAGTCATAGGTAATATAGTTCTATTTTTGTATCAAATATGTATACAAGATGCATTGTTCTCGCAATTCCTGTCAGTCGCTAGTTTGAAATGAGGAAAATATATATTATCCCAGTCGGAAATAACCTTTAAAATGTTTTAAAAATTTTATAAAACTTTTTTTGTTTTAACGTATACAAAATGATGTTTAATAATATGTAAAAGTATGTAATGATGTAAGAAAGTAAAATAAATAAATGTGTATAGCACAATATCAGTAAAAGTAGTTGAGGTATACATATTGGAGACAAAAAAGTATTTTTCAAACACATTTTGGTGAATTATTTGCTTCGTTTTAGATGTATATCGACATATGCATTTAATGTGGTTGCATCGTTATCGAACAACGTCTTCTGTTCATTATGTTACAACATGATATAATATAAATTCTTTATTCTTATCGGTCATTTCCAACCGAACGTTAATTTATATTCTGTATAAGTGTTTCTTAGTTAAATATATGCAACGTTTAAATTTTACTACGCTGATTATGTGGATACTAATTTGGCAGCAATCATGAATTTGATAATAGTAATAGCTGACGGGCAGTTTTGGTTAATCTTATGGTGTATCTTGTCGCTCTTAAACCATTTGACCTTTAGTAAGGAAACATCGCCTAGATATCTTCCGATTAACTGTAATGGTACTTTTAATATGCTAAAATAACATTAAAATAGTAACATTTATTGTCAAGTGGTATAAGCAGCATGAAAACAAAAATTTGGTTACAATACAAACAAAGATAATGTTTTATTCATGGTGGAACGGTATACAATCGCGGCCAGTCCTAAATATCCTTAATGTTATCTGCAATGCATCTGTTTTGTATATACCTACATATACGCAACAAAGGTGGATTATTACATAGTCTTTTATCTCAGCCTGATATAAGGGTCTGAATATAACAGGACCGATATGGAGTAGATATGTATTAATCTTTTCATTATATCTTTACAAAGTAAGATTTTATTAATTTTATTAATGAACAAAATCACTTTAATCAAAAAACCGTTACTATTAGAAGTATTTAGACTTTCATATCTGTATGAAAATAGCTTTAAATATTTAGATTGAGATGCGCTCTCATCTGCTTTATCTATAATATTTAACTAACCGTTTGAGAGGTTGTGGCGTACGTTTCATTGTGACACAGATTCACTGTAGACGAATTGGGATCGCGCCTCCAAATGCCATTTGTTCCGATGCCAAATAACAGCCGTTCTCTTTTTTATCATCTATGCAAGAAGACGTGATAAGAAATTAAGGATACTACAAAATTGCTTGCAGAAAGGTTAAAAGATACATTGTTTTACAACCTTTTCTTTTTGACTTAACGCTTTCCATAAAATCTTATTTTACCCATTTCCTTAAAGCGATTCGTTGTCCTTATTTATTTGTTGTATTATGACGTGTTTTCTGTGTACTTTTATTTTGATATATTGATTATAAATCTTCATCTTTATCTTTTTTATCAATTCTTCCTATTTTTTTATCAATTCAAACAATTGAAGTAAACATTTTTTGTAAAGGGGTTATAAATGTATAAAGTAGATGTACAATTTAAAAACAATGTATTCGCATAAAATACCATAAGTATTCCACATACAACATGTTTTTAAATATTTTTGATCATAATTCCTGTTACAAATGAGTATATTAATTTAATAAATGTTCGTGTTAAAATGTTGCTTGTTTTTGGATTTGTGGGTAAACGTGACGTTATACAATTAAAAATTTCTGTCATTGTCTTTTTCTTTGGTTTAGTAAATTCTAGCTTAATTCATTCTTATAATGCTCATTTTGCAATTTCTTATAAAGCAACATTTATTACTGAGTGATTATGATTTAAAACCATCTTTGGTTCTTTCGATGAAATGCACTTAACCTACATAATGCATTCATAATTTAACGTAATTTAACTTGTTTGTATAACAGAGAGACATTTATCAACCCACTAACTATCGTAGTAATGTAAATTTATGTTAAAGGTAAACTTAGAAAAAATGGAAATTTTATATTTTGTTATTTAAATAAAAAATTGTAAATTATGTTAACGGAAACATCACAAAAAGATTTGACATGTTAAGTAATTTATGTTAATATATGAAATGGTTTATTGATACAAGTTAACTGTCAAATACATTGGTAAATAGCATTTAAAATTATATTATATAAAGCATATTATTTATGCATTCTTTGAAAGCAAATGTAGGCTTCATGTTATTGCTGAAAATTTCTTTTGTGAAGATCAAGCAATATCTTGCTGCATATATTGGTACAATAAATGTTGCTAAAAAGACTTGATAAATAAAAGTCTGGTATGAATGATTAAAAAATTAAAAAATAATCTTAAAATTTCTATGAATGTTATGATAATACTTCATGCATATCCTGGGTATTTTGTATAAAATTATTAACTTGACCGTTTCGTTTTCTTGAAAAGAGCTTCAAAAACTTTTATAAAAAGTTTAGTTATGTAATGTTATATTTGAAGATTATTCTTGATCTTCGGCATAACAACTGGCAACAAATACGACTGGACTTGTTTACACCCTGGACGCAGTAAGAGCGCAAAAACAACCGTAGAGTTAACACTCTGATAATTAATAGTAGGTGACAAAGTACCTTAACAGCTAGTACAAGATACGAAATTGAACACGATCCGCGTATAATACACTATTTTCAAAGTAGTCACACACGCCGATTTTTCTATTAATTGCTTAACGAACAAGTTCTTTAGAAAAATTTGTTTTAAGTATACACAATTAAAACAATACACATTTTTCACTACTTGAAAAATTGTGAGACACTTCCCGATTGTAAACTTGCTTAACACGTAGTCACTTTGACAAATTGCCTTGTACTTTCAAACTAACATTACATTTACAAGTTTCAACGTATTACTTTTTCAAAATGTAATTCTTTAAAAGATATTTAAGTCTAGTTATTGTAAATAAGGATGTTAAATGTAAAAACGATGTACGAGAGAACAAACTATTGGTAACCCATTAAACGATATGAACATCATTAACAGTTTATAATAATTGTTTTTATAGTTTGATTTTATTAAATTATATCTAGTTATATTTAAGGACTAAATTGTGGACAGCTGCTCACCAGTCTGCCTCATGTTTGGTTTTTTACGTTAAACATACGGTAAATGTCGATAAATTTTTTAAATTGTTTACTTGCAAAATAATGGGTGGGTGTACATTTACGTCTCAAATATCAGTTTCGCTATAAAAACGGCGTTAAAATAACAAATAAAGTAAAATGATATTTCTAAACTGACTAAGGATGTAAATGAATGAAATTTGACTTAATATATCAAACAATAATTAATTTGTTTATACATATTTTCTCTATTGTGTGGGAATTGTTAATAAAAAAATAAAATAAAGGAAAGAGTTAAAAGACTTAAATATTTTTAAATGAAAGACAAAATAAAATTAAGAATAATGTGTTGGGATGCCAACACAGAAGTCGCCTAAAATCCCAATGCATAGTATTGCGTTCCACTTAGGACATTAAAATGTACTTGCACATCAAATTTCATTAAAATCGGAGAAAGTTTCAAAGTTGACGCATTTTTGGCAGCCATTTTGAAATGCACGGTCGAACAAAAATTTGCGAATGTAGAATTACACTCGGGACACTTAAATTTACCTCCACACCAAATTTTGGTGCAATTGCAGCACATTAAATTTCATCAAGATCGGATAACGTTGAAAATTATACACATTTTGCGGCCATTTTGAAACGCGAAGTCGGAAATAAATTTAAAAGGTAGCGTTTCACTCGAAGTACTAAAATCTACCTCCATACCAAATTTCGTTGAAATCGGACCACAGTAAAATTTTTGCCATTTTTCGGTGGGTGTGGTCAAGTGGTGGCCATTTTGAAATGGCAACCATTATCAAAACTCTGACTATTGATTACACCCCTCCATATGTCGATCTACAACTGTGCCAAGTTTCATTTGATTCTATTAATACGTCTCTGAGAAATTTGCTTAAAATAGTTAACTGCATCAGTATACCAAATTTTATTGAAATTGCTCTGGCCATTACTGAGATCTGACAACGGCCGCCATTTTTTTTAACGGCGGCCATTTTTAAAATTTTGAAAATGGATTGCACAACTTCAGGTCACCCTTAACATGTTCCCAGGCTTCATCGTTACTGGAATTGCATCTCCGAGAAAATGTTCAGACAAGATTGAACGGAAAGAAAAAAGAAAGAAAGAAAGAACGAAGAAGAAGAATAAGAAGAAGAAACCCAACAAAACTTCGTTTGGGAGACATAATAATAAGAAACGGAGCAAAAACAATATGTCTCCCAAACTTTCGTTTGGGAGTCATTATAATTACTATTGCAGATTGTGTTGGGATGCAAAATCAGAATGTCTCCCAAACAAACCCCCATCGCCACTATATTCTTGTGCATGTTGAAAACCCCCAAATAGACATGATATTCTTAGTTTGTTCATTAAAATATACCTACATATAAAATTTCGTGGCAAACGGACTAAGTTGACGTTGGGGGGAAGTGTGGTGAAACGGCTGCCATCACAAAATGGTGTCGTTCGCATCCATATTTTGACAAAAATGCTCAGGATAGTTAGCTGTATAAGTATACCAATTTTCATTGAAATTGCTCTGGCCATTACTAAGGTCTGACTTTGGCCGCCATTTTTTTTAAACGGCGGTCATTTTGGAATGGCGGCCATTTTGAAAATTCCAAAAGTGGATTGCAAAACTTTAGGTCACCCTTAACTAGAACGAATAATCGTACCCTCGTTTTTTTAGTCGAGGGTACGAATTTAGTCCAATTTCTCGTAATGTAGCAGAGCGGGAGTGAATCACTCCCGGCACTTTGATGTCCAAAAGAAAGTTGCATATACAATCAGGTGTGGTCGATCTTGATATCTTTCTACAGTGTCACCATTTTTTTTATCGGTTTCGTGTTTAAAATCGATCATTATTGATATGTGATGATAGTTATTGCCGTTTTTAATAACCCGCTGTGAGTTGAGTATTAATGGACATTCGTGTCTCTTTAATTACGTTTACTACATGAGAAACATTGAGAAACCCGAAAATGAATGGCGTGTTGCATCTTGGATAATACATATGTAAATTACTGGATTCTTACTACGGAATGGTTGTTATAGTATGCAAATTAGCACGTTTATAACACAATTAGGTAACATTATCCATATTCGGAAAACTCATTAACATAGCATTCAAAGACGAAAAAAGAAAATTTCTTCAATAAAGATCATTTCCCGTAAGTTTTGCAATGTCTAAAGCTTTAATAACGTAAAGAAGATGAATATTATGTTTGAATTGTGTATAAATAGACCGAAGTTAGCAATTTTTATTTGCTACATTACGGGAAATAGGACTGAATTCTGTCGTTAATCCGACAAATCACAAAACTAACTTCGGATTATAACGGCAGTAAAATTCAGCATAACCCTTAACATGTTCCCAAAGTTCCATTTTGATTGGACATTGCATCTCAGAGAAAATGTGCAGACAAGATTGAACGGAAAGAAAAAAAAGAAAGAAAGAAAGAAAGAAAGAAGAATAATAAGAAACCGAACAAAAACAATGTCTCCTAAAACACTTCGTTTGGGAGAGATAATAATAATAGTGCTGACTGTGTTAGGGATGCTCAACACAAAATTTCTCCCAAATTTTCGGTAGCGGCCATTTTGAAACTGGCGGCCATCTTGAAATTTGTTTGATAAGTTTGAGGTCGCCTTGTGCTATATATATATAAATATATATAACTTTACTATTTCCCATTAAAGTATTAAATTGATTTAGTTTTGACCTGGGTTTGCGAGTGGAAATATTATATCTGTGAGTTATCTAATAATATGTAAAATATATACTTTACCTGTATAATTTACTAGTTTATCAGAGCAAACTACTTATTTCTTTACCTTTCGACAAAAACGTTTTAACGTTGCACGAGTACAACCCAAATATGTTTCAGTGATTTTTAGTCATAATTAAATATTTCAATTAGAGGTAAAATGTTAATAGCACAATTAATGGCCGAGAAAACTAATAATTCATATTTAAGTTAATAAAAGATAGTTATTGCATAATGCTGACTGCTTGCTGGTTACGAAATTTATTTGCAAGCAATAAAATCATCAAAGCATTATACTATATAGAGTGTTTATTACATTTTACATTATTTTTGATATTACAAGTTCTTGTTATCTTTAATAAATATTTCAATGAAAACAGTTTTATAAAACAAGATTGATATTGCAATATACAGAAAAGTTCAAACATCAGACAGCAAGATCAACACTTATGACAAGCAGTTTATTAAATGTTTTTAAACATTGCTCGTGCTCTCTATCAAAGCAGAAACTTTTAAGTGCAGCTAAAAAGCTGCTGGAAAAGAAGTTCTATTATGGTAGCAATAATACTTGATCAATTAGCTTTTGTTAAGACATAAATATATATCGATTGTCAATCAAAAATGAACGGTCTGAAATATCTAAAATAAAAAAACGAAGTAGACTCTTTGCAAGCTATAAAACAGTAAATCAGTTAGGAATATACCTTACAAATGATGTTGGGCAGGTAGTTGTTTCAATTAAAGAAATTGATATCAATACATTCCCGATAAAATGTGAACCTCCACCGTTATCCATATAAATAAAGTGAAAAGTAATTGGTCATGCACTTAGCAAATGATGGAATCTCATACCATTACATGTCACGTCATGAATCGGTTTTTTATTCTTTCTGGTTTTGTAATAATTAGGTCGGTCACCGGAGGATCACTCGACAAATACGAACTTAACAACTTTCATAATTTTGCAGCAGGGCTTCAGTTTAATACTGGGATTGATATGTATATCAATTTTGTTTCTTTCTTCACAACCCATATCCAATAAGAATAGTGCAACGTTCATATGCGATTTCGTGACGTAACACGGGTTCTTGATGTAAAAACAGATTTACAGCAACAACATATGTAATTTTATATTCTTTATAATTAATTTTTGTTAATTTTTATAGATATTGTTATATTCTTTATAAAAAATATTATATTCTATCAAATTAGTTATGTCATTTACATGTATAAAGGAAACCAAGATCAGCAAAGGAAATCTGATTGTCAATTTCTTAAAGTCAATAACCCTGGTTATAGAAAATGCGTTCACCTTTGAAGTGTTTTATGACATGTATCATGTTAAGTTTGTTTGATACATTTCAAAATGTAATAAGAATTTATGTGTAGTGACATTGTCATTAGAACAGCATTCTTTTTGTGGATTGATATAATATTAAATCAAACTGAAAGCTTTCAAATATACAGAATATTCGGTTTAGAATACATTTTAATAAAACACGATCAGTACTTTCAAGGAGACTTTTAAAGCCATAAAGCCGTCACTGAAAAATGTTTAAAACTGTTTTTTCATTATTATAACCGTAAATAGTTGACACTTATTATCATCGTTATCATCATTTTCAGGCTTTTACACAACTTGCAAGGAGACTTTAATAGCCAAAAAGTCTTCATTGAAAAACTTTTAATTTTTTTTTCTTTTTAAAGGCGTAAATAGTTAACACTTATGAAAACCGATGCTATCATTGCACACATAGTGACTGATAAGGAGAAACATTTTCAAATGTTTTTGACAAACAATTTGCATTGCATTCTTTTCAAATAAAATTTGTACATAAAAATTGCAGTCGCAGCATTTTTGCGTAGATTTATCGATACAATACAAACTGTTATATATAATTACAGGTATTTATAAATAATGTTAGTTTAATATAGAATATAAGGTATTATTCTTCTATATTCATTCCTCAACGATCGAGGGGAACGTTGTTCACATATATGATTTTTTTCTAATTTTCCTTGTTATGATTTCTGAAAATTGAAACAGCCTTCAGGGTATTAAATCATTACTATAATTTTGTACAATTGTATCCTTTAAATTTAGGTGGAAATGAAAAAATTTCGACATGAGAACATATCGACCGACAACGAATTTTCAGTTCAATGTTATCTCATGTTGATATTTTTTTTATATCGACCATATTTAAAGCTACAATTAATTTAATAACCTCGTTCAAAGAGTCAGGGTCCTCATGTCCGTCCGTCCGTCTATCCGTTCGTACGTTCGTCCGTCCAAATTGTGTTTCCGGACATTATTTTAAAAATCCGGTTTAAATGAAATTACAGGTTACAGTAACAAAAATTACAAACAAGATGGTTCCAGGCAATAACTCAATAAGTTTGCATTCAACGTTTAATAAAAAATTTCAGATCGTATAAAAAATTAGAATTTAAAACAAAATAGTGCTGCTCAACTTGGTGTGTAGTAAAATACAGCATGGATTTTAAATTTTCCGAACATTTGATATGCATGAATCAAAATATTTTGAGTCTGAACTGGCTCTTCTCAGTAGTGCTTAGTATATTGTATGTCACATTTTACTAAATGACTTATCAACCAAACTTTTCTAAACATCAACTTTTTACCCAAAAACACTTTTCCAGAAGTAACTCATAAAGTTTGTGATATAGTTACATATGAGGTTGCTCAGAAGCCTATCAATTTGGGGTAAAATCCATCAAATTTTAATGTTACATTTGCCAAAAATATCAGAAATTTTTACAAAAAAAGTTTTTCAGGACAATATCTCAAAAATGGTGCATTTGATTTTAATGAAACTTGTGAATATTATTACATAGCTGGAGGAATTCCACCAAAGGTCAAGAACACTATTCGACAAAAAGCGTTAGAAATTTTTACAAAGGAAGTTCTGCAAAATTTAAGCATGGTAGTGCAATATTTACTCACATTAAAAAATAAACAAAATTAGTAGAATGTCTACAACAAATGAAGTAGTGTTTTTCTGCTCAGTTATTGTCTAACAACGAGAGGGAATCCGCTATCAGACGCCTGAGAATACGCTGGATAATTCTCTTGGTCGAATACTGGGAGTTCTATCACTACTGCCCGAGCAAACAATAAAAAAATAAAGTCCGTAAATAGGTTGTCGATGAATTTAGACGATTAAGTATGTGTACCAGTAACGCTTGCCTTTTATTTAGTTATTATTATGATGAGTGTTCACATGAAGTACATTTTCATATTGTTTATCTACTAAATATCAAATTAACAGCTATTGTGACAGATAGTCTAAGTTCAGACTATGTCGTTCTGTTCGTGAAAGATCTGCAGATAAAGACTACCGACTAATGTAACGTCGAATCCATGAAAATGGAAATAAAAGCAAGTAATATAAAGATGACGGAAGATGAAATTTTTTAACATACCAACATGACTTCTAGGATCAGTACACACCATTTATTTTGTACAATTATTGCATTTTAAATTGTAATCCTTCTAAGTAGTGTCAAAACATTATTTAAATGGCTTAATGCAAACCAGATCACAGAAACTTTCAATCAATAATATTTAGCGCTCGCTCATTTATGACTTATACCATGTTATTATTAAAAACGTCTATAAAAATTGTGATACCATAACTAAAGGTTTGCATTCGATAATACCTACTTCTTTCTAGATTGCATTTCACAAGTTTAAATAAAAAGTACAAAACAGTAGCCTATCCGAAGAAAAACCTAGTCTAACTCTCGCTTAGAACTCAACATATCTTAGAAAAAGCCACAATGACTTCGTTAGGAAATTTAAGCTTAAAGTTTTTCTATATTTTAACAGAAAAATTGGAATTCCTGCCATAAAGCACTCTAGCACGTGTACTTGGTTGCCTATGGAATATGTCCTATCTGATATTGGGTTGTCATGTACAGAACTTGTCCATGTTCTGAATATAGCTAAAATATCGCTTGTACTGATGTCATTCGTCTTTTCATTTAACTTTGACCTTTCTGGTCAAGCAATGTTCGTTGTCATTTGGATAGTGAGTAACTTAACTATTTTGAGTGCCTTTTTATATTCTAAAGTGCTGAAAATGTAAGACTTCCAACACTTATCGATAACATTTTAATGAATCCTCATAATTAACTAGAACCGAATGTTAAAGAACGTATGTGAATCAAGATTCTGACAAATATATACAAATAAATAAAACAAAACAAAAACCCGAAAACATTCAGTAAATGACCAAAACCCAAACAACCATGGATACAGTAGGGTTTTCCAAATACGATAACAGTCTGTCTTATTAAACATCTGTCGTGAAATTAATTATCATGTTAAGGTAGAGGTCTATTGAAAAGTAAAAACCAGAAAGAAGAAAGAGTAATTCTCATATAAAATGTCCCATAGCATTTTAGATAGTGATTTCTATAACGATCGATTAAGTCCTGTTGACTGATAAACCTTAGTCTATAACATTAACTTGGGAACCACAAAAACCTCAAATGGGAATACTGATCGCATAAGTTGTGAAATGTAAAACACCATACTCCACTGCCGCTGGAATGTTGGAAATTTGAATTCATCACGATTTTGTCATAGAGTCTGGTTTGTAGTTTCAGTTTTTTTTTCAGACGAGGTTCTAAGTAAAACGCCAACCTAAGTCGTCAATTTCATGCTATATGTGATAGATTTAATAGACATCTGTATTCAAACTTAAAAAAAAAATTTTCATGCACGACGCAAAATTGGTAAATGTTCTCAATTAAGTGTAGCTGTACTAGAAACAAGTGGACAATAAAATAAATGAACCTAAAATTTATCTTCAAGTAGTGTATTATATGTCAAACTTTTTGTATTTGTTTTTTATTATGATTCTCCATTCATGAACTCGTGGACTCAAAAAACATGTATCTTCATTCATGTGGATTGACAAATTGATTATATAGTCTGGTATTTAAATGTTCTGAAAGGGCGTGGTGACATTTGGCATTCATTTGATATTGTTATTTGTGTAACATAATATGATATTTTGTCTTACTATCATATTGGAAAAGCGTAGGTAAAACTCCGGATACTAACTGATAGCACAGAGATTCACAATGACACATAAAAATTGATAAAATTAACAATTTTGTTCCGTTATAATGTAATAGTAATTTCAGTAATTAACCTGCATTCTATTAACATTTAGATCTAGTTATATTGGTTGAATGACTGACACATAAATAAAATATCATAATCAGAAATGTGCTTGCTGAACTTGAATCTCCATTTCGACTAGCAAATATATTACAAGAATGTAAAAATTTCCAAGAAAACACTAGGTTACAGTAAAATCCCACATGTCGTTAAACGCTTACATGAACCAATATAAATGAAACAAAACATTATGTATGCATGCTATCTTTTTTCTAAATGTATTTTCCGGACTGTGTGAAATAATCTTTAGCTAGGTTTATTACGTACACATATTTTGTTTTTATTAAAAACGACATTTAAATTAATAATAAATTATTACTATTATTATACATATTAGCATTTTTTAGATAAGAGACGCGGAAATTGTATAAAATCATGTGCGTGTTACAAAAGTCGTATAGAGAATTTAAATAAATATATCTAGTGGTGATACAATACAAATATTTATCATGTATGGTGATACAAAACAAATATGTTTGATGTATGGTTCTACGAGAGCAACTGTTATTGAATTTTTTGAGTCAACAATATATACTTGAAATATTTCCATATTAATAATTACTATTATTATACTTTACTATGGTAACCAGTACTAAAATAAATTAGATGTTATGAGCAATAACTTCTTTTTCTCGCTCAAAACTGCACGTGGGTAAAATAACTGTCTGGGAATTCGCCCATATATAAAAGAACTAGTTTGTGGTTTGACGTGCCAAAGCGCAACAAATTTGAAAAGGGGAAATAACTCGTTATTTATCCGAGGTGCAAAAGTGCGCCAAATTTATAAGGGTTACTCAGTTATGACTACAAAGTCCCCTTGTTCTGGTTTGTGTTTAATTCAGTATAATAATACAGTTATGGCCTTTAATTGACTTCAGGTAATTCCCGAATTATTAAATATGGAAAGCGTAATTTGTCCTCGGTCCTGCGGACCTCGAAAAAATAACACATTTCTCGATTTAATAATTATGGATATAACCTTGTTTAAAGGCCATAATTGTACAGTATTGAGGTCGTCTTTTAAGTTAGGTAAGAGTGTGTTGGTGTTTACAAAGCAACCTTAATTAAAACAACATCAGGAGTGTTTTTTTTTAAAGAAAAACGTTATAGAAGTAACTATGGCAAACGCGATATTGTCTAATTAAGATTTAATAGTGTTGTTCAAAACCAAAAACAAAATATAAAAAATCCAAATGATTTATATGTTGTACCGTTTTATACCGAATCCTGTTAGCACCGTTTACTCATTGCAATACACTCGGGACTAACAGTTCACCAGAAGAGGCATCGACCCAGTGGCTGCAAAAACAATTTTATCACAGATGCTAAGGATATAAAGCTGCAAAATTTGCGGTGTTCAGTAAAAACTAACATTTCTAAAGTAGTTTGAAATATATTGTTTATATAGAAAAAGGCTTTCTTTTCTATTTTATTTGCAGTTTTGAAGTAGATAGTTTTTTGTTGAGTCGTTTGAAATAATTGCTGGAAAAAGGGAGTATAAAATCAAACAGTGTTTAGATCTAAATCTTTCGAATGCTTTGCTGATGACTGAAATGTGGAACTGAACGATATTTACAACTTGAAGGAAGCTTTTGTCTTTTTTGTAACATGGAATGCCTGCTGTGTTATTTTCCAACTGTACAGATTTGTCGTCATTTGTGTTAGTAGACTGGGATAAAAAAAACTAGATTTGAAGACCTTTACTGTTAGTTTAACGTCCTCTTCACAACAGCCGTTAATAAGAATTGGTGGGATATTAAAACTTTTTTTGGACGAAAATCTTTACATATGACTATTTGCAGACCCAAGTTTGTAAAGAAGTTTCTCGCACATCCGTTTAGGTATTACATTATGGTTTTATTGCGATTTATCTTTTTTGCATGTGATTACGGTTTTAGCTTTCTATTTCCTTTAAGACTTTAATATTCTTCCACTGTGGTTCATGTTTTTTCACGTTGATAAGATCTGCTGTAAACGTATGATATCTGTACTTGTTAAAATATCGACTTTGCTACCAGATTCAATAAATTATTCTATTGTACATCAGAATGCTTCTGGTGAATAAATCGTAATTTCTCTTATCGTATAACTAAATTCTCCACTTGAAACACGTTTTTGAAGGTTTTTAATATATAAAATTATTTATGTAGTTTTTTTTTCTTTTTATTATTTTTTAAGTGTATAGCAGACATAAGTTCCGGATTAATCACATGTGTCCTGCTGGTACGCTGGTACAAATAAGTTGGATATTTCGAAAGGTGGGCATAATGAAAACGTTCTTGGCGACTACAGTTTGTCGATCATTTTCCGGCTACAGATCCCCGGAAACACCACAAACTGCATTTTTCAACTCGGTTTTTGTAACTATATGTCTATTGTCAGGTTTTTTTGCAGTTATAGCTATTTAACCTATATGCAATTATCTGGTAGAAATGAGTTTAAATTTCAACGAAACTATGCAAGCAATGTTATTTTTATCTTTGTATTTACGTATTACATACATGTATGTATGCCCTTGTGTAATTTTAAGTTATAATATCAGCTATAAATTTAAAATAAAAATGCATTAACCTCACACAGACAAAATCACTTGATTATAAATCTCTATTCTAATTTCTATTACGTGCAACAAAGTTTAAAGCCAATTATTAAGTTGAATTTAAAAAACTATATTTCTTCCTTGTTGTTATGCAGCGTTATACAATTGTTATTGCCCAGGCTTGAAGGTTTTGATAGTTTAACATATTTATTAACCCTAACAACAAGTGAGATAGAATTTCAATTGTATAGACATAGAACTGAAAAGATGACAGATTACTTAAATACTTAAATATTTGCTCTCTTTAAATCGCAGTAGTGAGAAAGATTAATATATATGATTGGTATATAATTTGTGGCGTAGGCATCTATCCAATTTGAGATCCAACCTGACGCTTAAAATGTGTTCATTAAATTTTATGACATTAATTAATTACCACACATATCGTATAGACCAAATGTTAATTATTGTCCTTTTGTAAGTAATTAACAATCATTTTAAATCTTTTTGTATTCCAGCATTATATCTTGACTGAATGACGATGGGGTGTTATTTTTCTTATCAATAACAGAGTCTAATTAGTAAATGATAAGCCGGACATAATTATGTATGAATAAAAATTCACACATTGTGTTTTCTTAACAGTTTTATAAAAAATAAGGAAATATGCATACAAATGTATACCTGTAATTTTCCTTTACACACACTTGTTTATTGTCGATATTTTAAGCCATAGACTTTACGATATTGTCTAACAGGTCAGCTATTTTGGCATGTCCAATATTGGTGCATGCTTTATTTTGGTGTGTTTAATTTTGGCTCTTTCACCGAAAGCGCCAAAAAAGCCAAAATTAAACTACAACCAAAATAACCCGATTTACGGTAAGTTATATCAACATGGAATTATTATCCCTTAATTATAAACCGTTTTCAGATTTAACAATAATAAAATGCATTATTATTTTTACTATTATTATTATTATTATTATTACTGTATATAAATATAAATTTTGAAACTTTTTTCAAAAACACATAAGTTTATACGTAATAAAACGGACATATTATGGTATGACTTAACGTCATTTGTTTGTACTGGTAGCCACAAAACATGTTACGGCTAGGTTTGTGGCGTAATACTAGAAAGATAACGTATTTAAAAGCGAGCATCGCAGATACGAGCTAAACGGTTACATGCGTGTGTGTAAAAAAAGTCACGTGATCCATATGTACAAATCCATTTCAGATGGTAGCTGAGCTATCCGAAGAAAATATTGTAGACGAACGAAAAAATATATAATATAAAAGTAGACAAAAATAATTTTGACATCGATAAAATCAAAATGTTTATTTTTTGAATTACTACAAAAATGCCAGACACATTTTTTTCAATCTGAAACGCTGTATTTGAAATTGAGTTTTTTGACGTCACCAACACATTAGATAAGTCGTCACGTCATCAATGGAATGTAGAGGCACTTTTAGGGGGTTATGAAGTAACGACATGAACAATGTGCGATGCTCGCATTTAGGCTGCGCCTACATTCATATTAAAAATATTTTTTGGTCTAACATAAAACTATACTAATTGCAAAACCACTGTTGACTTGTTTAAGAAATATGTTTAAAAGTCATATGCATGTACTTTTCGTGATTATTAGCTAATTACCTATATTTAGCGATTTTTTATGTACCGGGTAGCAAATATATGGCGTAAACGAAGTTAAGGAATGAGGTGCAGCTTTTATTTTTTCCACAAACCCATATACAATTGCCATTTTGAAGGTCCATTTGCAATTATTTGTACCTCGTAATTAGATTTGACGAAACTATGACGTCATTGGCAATTTTGTTGCGGAGTTCAGATAGTTTCTCCCATACACTAGGTTTTATCATCAATGAAGTAATTCAATGCAAAGGAAATAGCTAAAAATGGCAGCTGGTACAAAAATAATATGTCATGTAGATGTTATGTGCTCGTAGATTAAGTTTAGGGAGTTTCATGCTCGCAAATGCAAATTTTTACGAAAAAAGTCCACTTTAACTTAGGGGATCAAAATGTCACACTTCAGATTTTTTCGGAAAGGATAACAAACAAACAAATTTAACACGTCGCAATTACCCTTTGAAATTAAATCCGGCAATGAAACTCGGGGTATAAAATGAGATATTTCTTAAGTGTAAAACAATATCAAAAATGTATATAAAAATATTACAATGCATGTTTTGATTAAGGGTGACAAATGTCATTTACGCCATTTTGCGTCAAATGTGTATCAGTGTAACGATGCATGTACTGTATTTCAACGGTAAATTCAATATAGTCATTATATAGCTATTACATCTAATTTTTAAGTTAAATATAAATATACTATATATCAGAACACAATACAAGAATTCGACTTAAACATTTTTAAAAAAAATTAAGCTCTTAAGAAAAAAAACATGGATGGTATCTACATGATTAAGCAGAAAACTATGGATGCAACGCAAAATAAGAAGTTCGGGAATTATATTTTCAATGGACCGAAGTGTCAATACACGTTTCTATAATAAATAAGTCATGGTTGATGGTGTTGAAAATTTACCGACTTTCCGAAGTACGGAAAATTATTTATCTTTTGTCCATACGTTAAACACGATCAGTTTTTCAGGAAAACGACCCAGTCATTTGTTTATGTTGTCTTTCTAAAGCGACATGGTGTTACTGAAACAGACACGAATCCCTACCGTAACGTCTATACAAATATCCGTCGTCCATATTTCGCACCGTAACTTGAGAATGCCTTCAGATTGTTCGCAAATTCCACACACTTGTTAATTATGTTAGCCTCATGGTCTTATACATTTTGGTACTTTATTTAATCGTTATAAAGTTATGGGACTTTGTTCGTGAAAAATGGGGTTATTTTTAGTTTTTATGCTATAACTTATAAAGGCTTTTGGCAATTTTCTTTAAATTTTGGGGAATTGTTTATTTTGTCGATGCAAGCTTCCGTTCGATTTTGGTAAAATCTCTGATTATTCATTACAAAGTAATGAAACTGTTTATAAAAAAGAGGGGAATTTTTAGTTTTCAGACTCTTAACTCAAGAATTTTTCTTGAAATTTCCGGGAATTATTTATATTGAGAGTATAAGATTATTACATGACTGTTTTGACATCATAATTATTATTACCCCTTGGTTTCATATTGACCAAAGTTATAGACTAAAAACTAAAAATGGTGGAAGGACCATGGGAAAAAATCTCATACACCCAAGTAAAACTATTTCTGGTCTCTAACGAAGCTCTGCGGGGTTTAAGGCAAAAAGAAATCTTTCGCGCGGGTGTCTGAGATTTTCCTGTCAATTTCCCTCCAACTGGTGTTTGATTCTTTTTCTCTCCAATTCGTTAAACAAATTCCTGTGTTGTTCTATTGGAAGATGTCAACAAATAGAGTTGTATACCATGAAAGTACTCACCAGCATATTTTGTTTTGTATAAACGTGTTTGTTTTGATGTGTGCTGCTATCATATTTTGGCATAAATTTGGTTGTGGACGCTCAGATATATTGTTTTCGTGTAAATACTTAAAATGGCAGAGTAAACAAACACAACAAAACCAAATATTATATGATTTTAATTGATGAACCAACAGTTGACCTCACAACATGTTTTTGCGCGGAAATGATTGTGAAATTCTTATCTCACCTACTAGTTGAGAAAAATAGCATCTATCACAAGTGGAAAAGTGAGACAATAAATTATATCTATTATGCAGTATTTTTCTTTGATCTTTATGTGCGGTATTATCCCATCTCACTATACTATGGTGAGATGCGCCTCACTATACTAGGGTGGACCAAATTAACCTCGCTTACAAGACGTCGTTAAGTAAACACCGTGATGTCCCAATTATACAAAACAGCGATAAACAGATTATTTACTATTTTGAAACTCGATATATTCTTGTCATCTCATATCAGGGCTGACGCCCTTAGATGAGATACTGACAAGAAAAGATGTCTCGTTTCAAAAAACGTAAATAATCTATAATCTCACCCGGTGAAACAGAGAAATCTTACCAACAGGAAGTCACAAGATTTATAGATTATTTACGTTTGTTCAAACAAGTTGTATTTTCTCGTCCGTATCTTATGAGACCCATTCAGACAGTTCTATCGAACGTATGCATATTTTGACTGTCACTTTCGTCATCAACGTCAAATCAGTTTGTCACAATAAATGTCTTGTGGATTAAGAGAAAAATTAAAATCCATGATCACGAACTATGGAATTAGTTATTACGAGTTTTAATTCATTATCACGAATTCTGGAATTCGTTATAACGAATTAAAACGCGTGATCACGAATTAGAAAAAAATGTGTAGGTCCTAAAGAAGCTAGTAGGGAACGTCATCAAAGTCACTATGAATGCCTTGTGTATTAAGAATTAAAAATTGGTTATTACGATACTATGGAATTATTGTTAAAGCGGATTTAAATTTGTAATCATGAATTATACACAAAAATGATTCTATTTATTTCGTTTCATTTCATTTCATTTCATTTCATTTCATTTCATTTTATTTTATTTTATTTTATTTTATTTTATTTTATTTTATTTTATTTTATGTTATAATTTCTTTTGGTGTTTTTGGGAAGTTCTTTCATGTTAAATGTACTGTGAACTATTTATGTGTATACAATGTTCAGTGAGACATAATATACCTGTTCACTGTTGTATTGAATTACAATCATAACTATACAATAGCAAAGTAGGCTTTGGTATTTAACCCTGATAATTTAAATTCAATGGGAAATCGGATGAATATGCTAAATATGTTCCTTCAGTGCGTCACCATCAACGTTTCCAAGAACTGTGCCATGCAGAGCGATGTAATAAAGAAAAAATAGTAAGATATATCTTTAACAGTCGTAATTTGTTATAGCTAAATTTACTATCAAATATCTATTTCATAATCCAATATTCCAATTCGACGAATCAATGACATAAATCGAGTATTTTAAATTTCGTTAATTAGCAAGCGGATCAACATGGGTATATTTCTTATTGTATTTTCCACACGGATATCATTCTTTCCTCAACTGTTAATAGTGTCCTGCTCGAATCCTACACATCTTTTATTTTTCCATACCCTAAAAACGGAATTAGTAAATGTATATATACACCTGTATATACGACAAAAACATCTATATGCATATACAGAAACAGTTATGCAGGCGTCTTGTAAGAACAATATTACATGTTCACTGTGTAAAATTGTCATAATAAACTGAATTGAAATGCTAGCACTTTTAACTAATGTTTTACTAAGTTTTGAAGTTCCAATTGATATTTTTGAAATTTAAAATGATTTTTTAGGCTGTTGTTAAGTATATCTGATAATTATATATATAATAGTTCATGTACTGATGTAACGTTACAGACCATAATTAGAATGCTAGAACTTTTAACTTATGTTATATCTTTTGAAGTGTCAATTGATATTTCTTTAAATAGAATTAGTTTTTTTAAATTATATCGCATAATTACATGATTGTTTATGCTACAGATTTCCTACTGGTTGGTGTACTCCTATCTTGTTGTGACAGATATGTCGTCCTTGGTAAATGTCGACAAATATCACCGAAAATTAAAGGACAACTGACTAATCCGTGTAAATTAAAGAAAGTTAATAACTTTGTGCCTATGGAACAAAAACAGGAGAAGGTTGACCTTATGTTGACAAACTTGAACATAATGACGAAAGATCTTACGAACAGCTACGTGAGTACAAATTAAAACGTTTTAAGCTAAGATGGACAATTAACTATACATCTAAACCATTCCATAGCAAGTGTAGTATAAAATCTCTTAACTGTTTACCATATATAGGAAAATCACTTCTATTTTTCAGGCCGGACAAAATTCCTTTGAAGGGATTATGTCTGGGACGGAAGAATTTTGTCCGTCGAATTGTAGCCCCGGATTGTACAAATCATGTTACTTTAGGGGTAGGACCACCATTGTTTATCGCCTTTTCGGCTATATAAAATTAGTTCATTTTGGATTTTTCTAAACATTTTACCTTTGTTTCAAATAAAGAAATATTCCTGTCACATGACAACATGTATCCCCTAAGAATTCTCTCAAAATTTCAGCACCACTTTCGTGGCATATAAGAACACACGACCAACCAGAAGTCAATACACTGAAAAATTTATGAAGAGTTACCTCCCTTGATCCCATTACAAGAACTTATTTTCGAGATTTGTTTTAATTATTAAAATTATGCCAAATTTACAAAAATTAAGAAAAAGATTACAAAATACAGTCGCATGTTTCTACTGTTTTCAGACAGTTAACGTTAGCAGTTTTATATAAAAAAAATGGAATAAAAACAAAAACATTATAGAAACATACTACCTACTTAATATCATATATCCTATTTCGGAAACATGATTTAGGAAATGACTTTGATGTTAGAAAACTTTTTTTTATAGAAATCAAGGACAGTTCCAACTAAAAAGCCATCAAAGCTTAGACTTCCAGTTTTCAACTGTGTAAGTTATACTAGTTTTGTCCTTTTATGATCTAATCAAATTAAATCACGGCGACAATAACAAAAAGGGAGAGCAAGTGAAAGATTTAATTTTAATTAGATATGTCTTTCTATTTCGATTGTAAACTAGCACACGAAAGACATTGCAACTTCTTTCGAAAGGCACGGAGATCAAAACTGATTCGTAAATTTCGTTAATGATATCAATATAAATTAATATTATAATTATTGATTGATGAAATACGCCTCATGCCTTAATAGTTATACATCTCTTTGATTGATTGATTGATTGATTGATTGATTGATTGATTGATTGATTGATTGATTGATTGATTGATTGATTGATTGATGTTTTACGTCCAGGAAGAAATATTTCAGCAATATTCGGACGTGCTCAGGATATTAAAAGACAAAAATTATTATTACTATTATTATAATACACATTTTTAGCACCATTTATATATATATACATACGCTCAAAGGTGATTTACAAAAAAAAACATACCTTTTAAGAATACGATTAACAGAATCATAAGTTCCTATATAAACAAAATACAACCTTTACAAAGACTTAAACCCTAACAATAAAAAAATGTGAAATAAAATTACACAAACATATTGGTAGATAAAACGTCCAGAACATAACGAGCTGCGTATAAAAGAGAATGTCCATGTGTATAAAAATAAAGGCAGTATTCAGATTTATCAGAACACATATCCGCCATGTACAGGTTATAACAGTATTTGTGTAATGTCTTGCAAGAAGCCATTCTTGATGGTTTTTGCATCCACAAATATTAAAACGAAAGAAAAAAGAAAAGCCGCCTGAGACCAACAACATGTAAAAAAATATATTAAAACATGTACAAATAGAAACATACATATGTTTTTTATTTTAATTAACAGCACACAGAAGGAAACAACTTTCACCAGTGCGTTTATAAGGATTTACGAACGTATTATATTACTTTATCAAGTATGGAAATGCAAGAAAATAAGCTTAGAAAGTCTGAAAAAGTTACATTTGGTAAAAAATTACAAAGACTGAAAAAGGATGTGTTGTTTGGAATGTGCCTGTTGTCGAAACGAAGTAAACCTGTGGAAATGAGGGGTCTGTGTCTGACGAAGTTCGGGAAAATATCACAGTATCAATCAGCGTGTATTCAAGTTCTGGAAAATTTCAAAACTTATGTTTATAATTACACAAGGTTTGGAAATAATGTGCAATAAGTTTCACTGGTGGAATATTTAAGTATTATATAAATTTTTTGAGGTTTCGTCGATCTCATTTGTTAATGTTTAGCATTATTTACTTATTCATTTTTGTGTTTATTTGTTTATTTGTTTGTTTATTTGTTTAAATTTGTTCATGCCATATATTGAAATTAACTTATTAAATGTTATAAACAAAAATCTGTATGTTTTGCCAACGTTTTAACGACTGCTGTTGTTTAAGCAAATACACAGATGACAAAAAGATGTATTGATGTTACGTCAGTAAACGAATAACAATGTTTAAATAAACTTACATTATCAAGATAAAGGTTAGAAAAAAGTTAAAGTGATAAGTAACGAGCATTAATATAAACCTGGATATTGCTGATAAGGATTGATGAAGATTCAAATTGTACGACAGACGAGCATTGACTTTACCCTGGACATCGGCGATAAGTACCCATGGAGATTAAAATTGTACGACAGACGCGCATGGACATTATCTAAAAAATACCGATAAAGATTGGCGGGTCCAAATGTACAAGAGACGAGCATTGACTTTACCCTGGACATCGGCGAAAAGTACCGATGAAGATTAAATTTGTACGACAGACGAACATTGACATTACTTAAAAATAAGGATATGTCATGACAGATCCAAATTGTCCGACAGACGAGCATTGACATTACCCTGGAAATCGGCGATAAGGACTGATAAAGATAAAATTGTACGACGACCTCTAACAATACTTACCTAAAAAAGCGATGGGTATTTACCGATCCAAATTTTACGACAGACCGTCATTGACATTACCCTGGGCATGGGAAATAAGGACCGATGAAGATTCAAATTGCATGACGACCTCTTACAATAATTACCTAAAACTAGGGATAAGGATGACGTAGATCAAAATTGTACGACAGACGAGCATTGACATTACCCTGGACATCGGCGATAAGTACCGATGAAGATTAAAATTGTACGACAGACGAGCATTGACATACCTAAAAATAGTGATAAAGCTTGACAGACGAGCATTGACCTTACCTAAAAAATAGCGATAAGGATATACCGATCAAAATTGTACGACAGACGAGCATTGACATTACATTAGACATCGGCGATAAGTACCGATGAAGATTCAAATTGCACGACGACCTCTTACAAGAATTACCTAAAAATTACCTAAAAAAGAGATAAAGATTGACGGAGATCGAAATTGTACAACAGACGAGAATTAACATTACCCTGGACATCGGCGATAAGGACCGATGAAGATTCAAATTCTACAACGACCTCAAAAGAGCTGCCCAGCGCGCCTCAAAGTAATAGATGTGGATACCCTCTTATTATGGCTTGTCAGGTTATTATAATAACGAAATCCTGACAACATACCACAATGGATAATGTGTTCGGATGGTTCCACGCTCCTTGTACTATAAAACTCCAAAGTGCATTTTGCTACAAAAGGAAAAATATATGCACTTTGGTCCATCTTTCCGGAATTTATGTATTGTTTGTTAACATGTTCTTGTCCTAAATGCAGATAAAATAGTGTTCGCTGGACGTAGAGCAAACATCAAATTAATCAATCAGTCTATCTGTTTGACAGAAAACGGATATAAATGAAGTCAAACATTGCATATTGTCATATATTTATATGTTAAAAGTGCCACAATAAAAAAGTATTTGCTAAAATGAACATTTACAAGCCCTTAAAATAGATTTTGAACATGTATATATTTCTGTAGCAACAACTCCATATAAATTAATTACATTTTTAACCACAAAGTTTAACGTGTTTTGCTTCATTTTCTTTACCTGCTATTAAGATTTTCAATGTAGTCAGATATTCGTTTTGATATTTCGCAGCCTTGACATATTAAATCAATGTTTGACAATTTAAATGCGTGTCGCTAAAAATCTTTGATACCAGATTCATGATTACCATTTGACATTATAATTAAATAATCATTTTCGAAAACATTTTGGAAAACATGTATTTTTTGCAATAAAAGTAATATTTTATGAACTTTCAAAGACTATACATGAACTATATTGTTTCCGAAGTTTTTCATACGTGTTTGTTCCTTTCGGGTTCTAGGTTCTATTCAAAAACATTTTAAACAATATGTATGATTTACACGTGCAGTAATATGAAAAATATTCAATTTGTCAAGAAAACATCTTAGAGTATCTTAACATATTTCTTTTTTTGCAGACAAAATGATAGTTTTTGCAAAAGTTGTTGTGCAGCCACATTTTTGAAAATTTTTAGATTGAAAAAATAATTCGATAAATTTCTATAACAATAAAAATTTTGTCGTGTTCTACTTTCAACTTAACAATTTTTTAAGTCATTTACTCATTGATCTGCGCAATAAAATAAACAAACTTTACAAAAAGTAGGATTTTAACCTCTCAGGCATAACAATTTGTAGAATAATTATGGTTTCATACTGTATAATTTGTCTGCGTGTAATATATAACATATATTATTGATAAATCCAATGAGTGTAACATTTGCTGATATCATATTGATTTGTGGTTTCAGCGTATCAAGTATCTATGGTTTATAACAATTTTTTTTTATTTTTATATGGTCTTTTCTCATTTTGTAGATGTAAATGTTATCTCGGTATCCGTGCACAAAATAGTATTAGGTAGATTTTACTGCTGCGAATATAAGCTAAATAACTCAGAATAGGAATGGGCACTTAAATAGTTGATAGGATAAAATTATTAATGATACTAACTTAAAATAACTGATAGAAATTACCAGATCGCTTATATTTTTATACCAACATATCTAAATATAATAGCGTGCATCGCAAAATGCGAGCTTGATGGCCATCTGTGTGCAAGGTCAAGAAATATACAAACATTAATAACCGGAAGTGACTTACAAATACAATGTAATTTTGTTGCAATATCACAGTAAAGAAGGAGTCAGATAAAACTGACTAATAAAAAATTAATTGTTTACGGATATTAAAAATTAGAACACATATATTTACAATTTCTTAAACAAAAAAGTCACCCTTTTTTGCTATCCGCAATGATTTACATTGTCATTAACAAGTGCAGCTTAATTGCGGAACATAACGGAAATGCCGAAATTTTCTAATGTAGAGATCATCCTATCTACGCATCATGAATGAAAAGCATCGTTAACATTTCTATATAATCACCAGAAGGCAAGATTTTGCGAAAAAATGATCCTGTAATTATTAAATTTGCTGTAAAATACGTGAAGGTATTACCAAAATACAGAACATAAAGGAAACTGTCAAAAAGCCAATCCAAAATTCAAAAACGTGAAAACCAACAATTAAAATGATGAGGCAATGATGAAAAATGTAATTTTTCCTCACTTTTAACGATACAAAATATTCTGTCGTGGTTTATGACATGTTGTCAAATACGATATCTGTTTGTGTCATGCTATTATTTAAACACACACAAACATTTCAAGTCATAAATCGGCTAGAAGTTGTTTTAAAGTATAAATATACATTAGGGTTGCAAGATCACAACAACAATGTACATTGTCAAAAATATAAAGTTTATTTTTAATTGCCGCAAAAGGTAAGAAATCGCTTGACAAAACTTTGCATTTCTGCCTGTTTCTAAGGCACCTTGAAATACATTGGTATTTTCTGACAAAGTATAATTTACGAATATTGTATATATAAATGCACGCTCTTTCTTTTATGATTCGTATGTCTGAGGAAGTATTTCCAATTAATATCAGATTTAAATTTCATTTAAAATACGTCTAAGTTGTACCAGATTTGAAGCCTGGCCATTAGTAACTAGTTTTAAATTAATTGTCTTCCACGAAACGTTTGTTGTTCAAATGTTTACAGGAGTGTAAAACATAGTTAAAACATGTTTAGTTTGAAAAGGAGGTTATGTTTTACTCATAGAATTTCCGTATTGTTTTGTTTTACAACACAAGATTTCATAAATAAGTCAAATCCAGACACATTATTAAACACATATAATTGCAATATGTGAGTACTCGAAAACCGAATCGTTAAGGTAGTAAGCCTTCAACTATTGATCACTTGCCAGTCAACAGTGAGGTTGTGTTTTGGAGTCTTACTGCTAACAGGGAACACTCCAACCTTATTGATAAGAATTACCATTTCCTGCCAAAGGTCAATTGTTCTACTCGATACTCCGGCTTCCCCCAACAAATAAAAACTGAACGTCGTAATATAGCAAATAAGTGGTGAAAGTAACGTTAAATCCCATTAATACAAACACACAATCATAACAATATTTATCCATAAATTAAAGATTGATAATAAATAAATAGACAATAAATAATATAGTAAAAAAATATCAAACTCCATTAAAATAATAGTATACTAAAAACTGAGATCATTAACACCATCGTCATTCTACACATATACAATTAATTATAATGATACCCGTTTCAGCTGTCCACAAAATTGAAACTCTCCGTTATTTTAATACGTTTGCTACTTGATCAAGATAATCCTTGAAATTATTGAGGACATTTAAAGCTGCTGCTTGGTACACAGGCTGTGTTTTCCATTTTTTCACACATGCTTTATCCTTAAAGTTGTCAACTGGAATTTTTCCCGATAGACGGCACATTTCAAACAATACACGACTTTTTAATTTCCTTAACTCCTCATCAAACGTGACATGTATATTTTTTAGTCTTTTTTCCTCCATTTCCATACTTGTTAACATGATGTAATAAGTTCTGAGATCGCTATAGACGCATCTTTCATTACTTTCTCCATTCTGAAATTTTACATAAAGCACTACAAACTCCATTTTGTTTATCATAACGGTATGATCTCTTGAGCACATCGCTTAGTTGTGACTTTTTAGACGAACGCAAAGAAAAGGATCACATTTACACCCAACCCTACCAAATAGTGTTAAACCTGTTTAGGACGATTAATAGTTAAACCTTAATTTATTTCTTTTACACCATGACAAACATCGAACATGTTGACCATAATATATATTTTAATGAACATTTAGAAGTTAAATGGGGTTTATATAATGGACTATTAAAACGGTAATCCATAAGTTAATTCCTGCTTATAAATTGAAAAACATATGCGCTTATAAAAGATCTTAAACATTATGTTAGTACTGTGCGTAAGGCTCATTAAATGATATCACCGCTTAGATAGTTTAAATACCTCAAAAAATTAATATCAAATATATAAATAGTTTAATGTGTTTTACCGTAAAAATAAGTGGTTGTCCAAAAATGCTTTTTTTAACTGTGCTGTGTACTATATGACGAATATCAGTGTGCACACATTAATTTTTTGTTATTGTGTTCATTTTACTCATTGTCGGTGGTAATGAGTTATTATTTATTTATTTATTTGTCTCCATCCATATTTTGTCACTGTCTTATGGTTTTCGATTATAGTGACCGTTAAGTTTTAATAAATTTTGCAATGAACCCTTTAAATAAAGGTATGATTTGAATGATGAGATACCAAACAATTATAAATAAAACTCACGCATTCGAAATCGGGCATTTCTAGACCATATTTGTTTTTTGTGGGAACTACACCCCTCACATTCTGTAAAAAAATAATCACATGTGCAACCGTTAAGTAATTTCAATGTAATACATGTATATGTTGAAAAAAAATTGAAAAATATCATACTAGTCTGGCGTAGTCAATTTTAAAACCTTGACATTGTATTTGGTACAAAACTTCTTAACCTTTATTTATTCTTAAAAATGGAAATATATGTCTTTATCTCGATAAACATAATGATTTGTGATGCATCATATGAAATCAAGGTTCAGTTATTTTAAATAATACTTCCTATTCAATTCAATGAAGAATATTACAACGTAGGTTCATACAAGGAACATGCAGATATATATCAAGCTGTGAAATATAAAGGAATAGACTCTTTTGCAAAGCTATATCGTAAAACACGTGTAACATATATTGTATACACCTTTTGTATATTAAAAAAACATTTAAGAGTCATATTAAAAAGAATTGTACGTTGTTCAATATTAACGTTCACACTGTACTAACGTGAACGAAGAATTGCAGGCATCCTCGAATTGAACTTAAAATGACATGACAATAAAAGCAATTTATTACAGAGATTTAGCAGATCCCAGTTTCTAGGGTAGCATGAGAAAATACTGCATTTTCGTTAAACACCAACAGCGACCATCAACTCTAATTTTTTTTCGTACTCACGTAGTTGTCCAGGAGATTGTCAGTGATTTTCTTCATGTTATTATTATCAGAACGCTTCCGTCTGGTACGTTTACATGGGTTTGCCATTTCCTCTTCAATATGAGGTGGAAGACATTTTCGAAGATGAACATAGCTCGTGCAACACAATAACACCAACAGACAAGGAAGAATATCTGCATATTAAAAGAGTAAGTAACGTAAAGATTGATTAACACCGTATTTTATTGGCTTCACCAATTGAAACTATAAATTTGGCCAATAGACAAAATATGTATATTAATGTTAGACAGTGAACTGCAAGAGTTTTCTCTAAATACAAATGATTATTGAAAGACGTATACAGTTATGAAAGCAAGAAGTAAACAAAAAAGTATTATGTTCAGTGTAACTGACAAGTATCGTTCTTACAAATATTCACCATGGCGTTTTCTGCAACTTTGAATATGCAAACTAAAATTTCGGTATTTATAGAGAATGTTTACGGAAATCGTGTTCGAGGGTTTTTTCAGATGTAGGTTCCTCAAAACAAAAAACATTTTGTATAATTTAGGATGGATTTAGTTGATCCGTTTTTCCTTCATCATATCCCATATTCTTCTATTAAAATAAATCATAGAAAGTAATAATCTAAAAATACATTTTTTAAAGATTTCATATTCATTTGATAAAGATAATTTATTTTTACTCTACGAACACAAAGCTCAAAATCAACTATTCAGTTATTACATGGACCAATAATTCTGATATAGATAAACACCTTTACTATATAACACCGTTTCATTCTTGTCAAACAAAGTTGATTAACAATACCGTGTGATCCTCAATTGGGTCGAAGTTATTTTAAGCTTTAAATACTTAATAGATGATTAACTTTCATAGAACTACATTTATGAAACATTTTCATTTTCTACATGTTTATAATACTATATATTTCATTAATATTTTGGCCGAAAAAACATTGAAAAAACAAAATCAACTAAACAAATACGTCACTATGCTGATATTTCTATTGTCATTAAAGATTATAAAGAAACGGTTATACAGATTATGATTAACAAAATATAGCCTGAAGAATATATAGTTTCGAAAACTAATTCAGATCTCGTTAAATCTTCTGAAAAATTTTTAAATTCAGATTGACATTCCCTGTATTGTAAAATATTAAGGTATCTTATAGTTACATCTCCTGTAAATAAACTAGATAAGAAGGTTACAAAATTTACCATGTCAAACACTGCGAGACGAGTGTTTTGGCTAATCAAGATTAATCAGTGGTTCTAAACTACAAAAAATAAATTTCCTGTAATGAAGATGTTGAAGAACTTTCAAAAGTTACAACATAAGAATATTTTTTTTAATTGTCTAAATTTCAGTACAGTAAATATTCATGTAAATACTGAAGTGTGAATAATGGGCTTGTGATCGGCGATGTACGGTTAACCAGAAGAAACATCGTCTTAGTTGATGCAAGAAAATATCAGCAAAGATACCAAAGTACATATAACACAATTCTCTATGCTACTAACGCTTTAAATATTATTCACATGATAATTTTTATACCATATTATACACATATCAAATACGTGCTAGTTTGAGTCATGAATTTGACCAACTAAATTAATAATTAATTAACAATATTATTCCCAATCGTTAATCTCTATATTAAAATCCCAGGTCAACAGCTCTAATACCGAAGGATATTGAGCGTGAGCATAAAATGTAATTGTGGCAAGCTTTGTTAAAACGTTTCTTAGTCTAAAATTATTAAAACAGTAATTGGCAATACTCATGAGTATATTTTTTAATAATATATCTTTTTTCGTATTTTGATATGTTGTTTGTTATGACGTCAGTGGCTTCGAGAATATTTTTAGCCTCGACGGTTCACTTACATTGTTTCAATTTCTTACTTGGGACATGCGGTCAGCAAAATTCTGCAACCTGTTATAAATTCAAAAACGCTACAATAAAACTACATTCAATAACAAGTCACGTCTTGATATTCATGTAATTGTTTTCTGGATTGGCCACAATGCCATTTGAAAGCGGTATCAGTGAAATCTCAAAAGCTACTCACTTGACAGTTGTTGTAAAATAATAGCTTCGGTAACATACAGATTGTTATATTTATATCGATTTTGTTTTTTCCCGAACACATATATTTAATAGAATACACGTTGAATACTGCAAGGTTTTTATGCGATTTTGTGGCCTAGCTTAGATTCGTAGTTTTAAAAGATACTATGAAAAACATGCAATTATTTTATGCATGTTATGGTGACCTATCAGATTCGTTCTGTTATAGAATTATCCAACAGGCGTTTGCAAATAAACGTTGTGTTATTTATATGTATCAAGCCAAGAATTTAATTTTTTTTGCAATAACCTTGGAATTGATATTTAAAGTGATTTTTTATTACATGCAACAATTAAAATTTCATGGGTACCTTTTGAACAAAAGAGTGACACTGTCATAATAACATCATCTTATTTGTTATGCATTAATGTCTTTTATGCTCTCCTCTTTCTAACATTAAATCAAAACTCATTCTTTTCATGTAGAACTTATGTACATCTATTTCAGTTGCAGAATTTTGGCGAGCTTCTCAGAAACAACCAAGCGTATGAAATAAAATTATTATTCAATGATGAACATTTACGATAACTACCTCAATGGTCGAATGAAACGTTATCTAGATGATTTTTCTTTCTTATTTTTTACGACAGTAAACAGCGAAGAAGGTTTCAAAATTTTAAACAGTGTTTGATTTGTTTTTTTTAATTTAATACCGCACTAGTTGTCGGTTTGTCAATTTATTTAACTTAATATTCATTAATGTGCTATGAAAAGTTTACATAAGCTACAGATAATTTTATTTAAGTAACATTTTAAATACATACATTTTAAGAATGTTTGATGTGTTACGACAATAAAAAGATATTTAAACTATTGAAGTAAGGAATGCACTGCGTAGTAATGAGACCTTGAACTTATACTTGAGCATATACTTCCGACGATATTATGGCTGGTTTTTTCTTACCCTACTCCAACGCATAAGAACGCAAAGAGTCTTTATTCTCTCTACTAGGTTTCCCAACGGAAAAAAACAATAAGATGAATAAATTCATTAAATATCGTTTGCTCAATGGTGACTTTAATTTGATTAAACTAATTCATTGATAAATTAAAACTTTCCAGTGTTCCTTAAGGATAATCCAAAACTGTAGTGTCCACTGTTACCTAGAGGAATAATTCCTTGTATATTTTTTTCTTATTAAAATATTATTTTAATTTGATTGGCGTGTGTTTACGATTAGTTCTATTATTTATGTATTTAGTTTCTAGTTTTATCAGTCTCATAAAAAAGATATTTAACTTTAATATAACTTACAACTTTATTATGAGTTTCAATACAATGTAAAATCAATACTAGAATAATCGTACATGTGTATTAAACTTCTGTACTTTGGAAAAATATTTAAAAATCTAGTTTTGTATGGTAAATAGATGCATATTTTAGACATTCATACTTTTGCTATGTAAGATTAATTTGGTAATTTGTGTATTATATCATATGAAGAACACTGTTTTGTGTTAATGTCAATAGTCATTTACCGTGCGTTAATTTCTTAAAATTTTACCACTTTTTTGCGATGATATAAAAACATTTAAATTGAATATATATAATAACCAACAATGCTATTTGAATAGATTAAAGATTTTTTAACTTGAAACGTATGAAGTGGAACGGCCAAAACAAACATTAATAACTTACTGTAATATTAGTTATATGTTATACCGTTAATAGAGGCTGTTATGATTATTTTGTTTATCAACATTGTATGCATAGTAATGGACACATTCTTAATGTCAAACCTTAGTAGAACTATTGTGTTCGCAATTACGTTTTCTCGTGGTAGTTATTCTTTTTCATATATTATTAGTTTAGCTGGTGGTAATAGTTCCATTTCATAGTCATTACATTTTCTAGAAGCATAGTTATATTTATTGTTTAATTACTTTTTCAAGTGGTAGAAGCTTATTTCTGGTTTCATCATGTCCTCTGTAAGGTGCAACCTCAGTGTAGACACATACATTTGTATTTGAGTAATTGAATATGACAAACTTGCTAAAGCACCTGGTCACCGAGGCTCCTAAATGAAAAAAGCAAATGACAAGTACAAAACCTCTTTCTTGTGCCAATTAAATAAAATTTTTCTCCTACCTCTTTTGTTTGATTTATATAGTAAAATGCATAAAACTTAGATTTTTATAATTATATGTATTTAAAGAAGAGCTTGTTGGCAAAATTTAAGCAAAATGCCACCTCATTACCGTTAATTCTTGAAAATCGTACTTCAATACTCAATATTTGTTTACCATAAAATTATTAAACGACCCAAAATCAATACAAATCCAGAAACGGTGGCGTCTTAAGACATGATGTCTTTTGAAATTGTGTTTTTAATACTTCGTGAATACTAATAAGGATACTTAGGTTTCACAAGCAACAAGCCACATGACTTACAAAGTAATTTATAGTAATTTATTAAAGATTTGTAAGTTAGTTTGGTTTTTTTTGGTTTGAACGGTGTTTAACACCACTTACAGCAATTGTTAGCCAAATCATGGCGTCCATGTCTTAATGGGGGAGTTAGCCAGTGTACCCGGAAAACGCACCACGACATTCAACATGACAACTGGCAATCCTTGTCAATTAAGGTTGGAGTCGAGCGCACCTTACCCGGATATCAAAGATATTATAGAACTAAGTAAAAAAAATAAATGGAACTATTATGTGCATTAATATATGCTGAGTGTAATAAAATATTATCAAGAAGGTTAGAGACTCTTTGTTGATTTATACTGTAATTTCAAATAAGCAAATTACCTCGCTAAATTGTCACAATAATATTGTTGAATATTTGCTTTATTAGGCGTTGAAAAACAAAAAACCAATCGCCAATGAATTCTTTCTTCAACACAAAATTGTAATAAAACCGTGCTAATTTGTTTCATTTGAGCCCAATTAATTTATCGTATATCCATCGTTGATGCCTTGATATAAAGGAAAATAATTTTGAAAATGAGTTTCTTTCAAAAAAAGCCTTTTAATATTTCTTTCTGTTGCTTTTAATATAAGAATGTTATTTTTCAGTTACATGTATTTTACGTTATAACCTATTTCTATCATCAGGGTAAGGTACAAAGTTGAAAGAATTTAAATACTCCAGTTTAATGTCAACCATCGTTAATTTCGATATTTATTATGTCAATCAGTCTATATTGTCATTGTTGGTGTAAAATTACCTTACACAGTAATGCCTTTCAGCCTATGATGAAATTTCAATAAACCTACTGATGCAAGGATAAGTAAACACCATGCATTTTTTACAAAGTTACCACTCCCTACCATTTAAACCTCATATAATCGTTCTTGGTATTGTCCATAACATTGTTGAAAATTGTTAAATACAAACCAGCCTACATAAACTTGCAAGCAGTATGAAATTAACGCTCTTTCAATTATGACTTATCCTGTGTTTCCGGTTTAGTTTTACAAACAACAAAATAATAAACTAATTAATTGGATTCTATAATATAATCTGAAAAAGAAACGCATAATGGATTTTTAAGATATTAGCAGTTTTTTTTATATAGATTTTACAATAACAAATAAAGATATTCACTAATTAAACTTAAACTAATTAAAATGGTTTTAATTGAAAACAATTATAATTTACTCCTTCTAATACTTTAAACTTGTAATAAAATTGCATTTCACAATCCAATACAATTTGGGACCTCAGTGTCCGATTGGTTGAGGCAGTTGGTTTTCTACTATTGATTCCGCATCTGTCAACACTGAGGTAAGAAATTGCTGATAGACCACAAACAAACAATAACCAATCACAATTTGTTTTATATTTATTTAGCAATTTTTTTATTTAATATAAAGTACATTGCAGTAACATATTGTAGCCTGTTTCAATAAAACAATAATTATTCAACATATCTAAGGAGAATCCACGTTTTAGACAAAATTTACACAAGAAGACATCTTTAGTTAGTCCATATTTCAACAGATTAATCGGCACTCCAACTCATTTAGCATCCCTCTCCTTTATGTTTGTTCGTACTCACATTAAGGATGTTTGCTGCTTATACTCATAACAACTATTATTTCAAGCATTTTTGTATGTAGTAAACTTATCTTTAAAAATATGCAAAAAAATCATAGGTTCGTGTGCTCGTTTTTTCGGTTGGAGCAGATTTCTTACATGTGTAATCATCATTGATAAAAAAATCTGGACATGGGCATCATATCATTAAAGCAATAAAAAATCTTTTTCAGTTGGTAGATTATTATAACCTCATTAAAAACAATTAAATAATATATGTATATAGTTTGCATTTTCAAAGAGAAAAATAAAATATTGTACCTCTCAACTTCAGATTTGACCAGGTAAATACAGTACTGAAAAAAGTATGGGAAAATGTATAACCCATGGAGGTTTTTTTTTAAATTGAACCCTTTCTTATAAATACAAAGTCCCAAAATTTTAACAAAATATTTATATTACCTTTATGTTTGTATACATAAAGAAAAAAATGTAGGTTCGTGTGATAAATTTTTCGACAGGGTCCAAAAAACTGTTATTTTATTGAAAAATTTTGGGAAAAATTATCTATTTGTTTATGTTGCTCCCATTATTTCATGTTTAGCCCTTAACATATCTGTAAATGTATTTATTTAAGTAAACTAACTAATATATTTCATATAACATGTGTTTGCTAAAATAAGGGGCTTTCTATAACCTGATAAGCATGCACAGCATGTTAAGTGCTAAAGGGTCAAAAAGGATAAATACATGTACCTAACAAAAAGACATTTCAGGTACAAGAATTTTTACATTAATGTTTAGATTCTAATACAATTTTACAAGAAGTTATAGCTGTTTTTCCTAGCAATGATATAGCCGAACAATTGCTAAACGTACTGTTAAATACCATTAAAACAAGAAAAAACCAACAAACAATCTAGCATTAAATGGATATTATATTTGAATTTCCTAAAAATCAATCCACTATTACTCAAGTTACAACACCGAAACCAATTTTGCCCTTTAAGGCTAGTAGATAAAGGACCATATGAATTTATTGCAATAAAATCGTTCAACTATTACTCAAGTTAGAGCACGGAAACTTAATTTTTAACAATGATCACACCAAGAGTTATACTCTATGCCTTTCACATTCATGATTTTGTTATAAAAACTTGAACTCAAAGTTGTATAGATTTTGTAATTTTATATATTCAAATAAAAACAACAAATAGCCATGTTAATGTCAACAAATTATAATCTAAATATTATGCTCCTTTTTACTCAGCATTTTCACAAAATAAACTACCAAGAAACTTGAGTTATGCCCCTTATATATCAGTGTTACATTATTAATGGATGGTATTGGTGGCTCAATAATAGGCAATCTTGGTGCAGGTATTTCAGCTTCATATAATTCATCTTCACGTGTACTTCTGTCAAGTCTATTTCATAACAGGTGCCCTCTCTTGCTTTACAACTTGTAGTTTTCTGATCATGACTGAAATATATGTATAAAGACACAAATTGAAAACAAAGTGTCAACAGATTCCAAAATACAAATGGCATGTACCTGGAAAAAAAGTCTTATAACCATGATCTAAAAGTTGGTCAAAAAATTATATAGAACTAAAAAATTTTAAAAATCAGTGCTACCAAAAGAAATAAATGATCAGACCATTCAACATTTCCGAAGACCATTTTTATGGTTATATTTTATAGTTATGGTAACCATTTATGGATATGATTTATGGATATGATGTGGGATATGATTTACAAAAAAGTATTGCTTAGTGTCAGAATGCCATATCTCTCATATCTGTATAAAAACTAGGAGATAATTCAAACTTCGTATTTACAATGTACCAACAAATTATAATATAACATGTTTACATGTCATTGAAAAGTGTATACATGTTTATTCTTGATCACGAAAATAAGCAAACATTTAACAAGGATTTTTATCGATATACTAGTACTAGTGTATCCGAGTATACCATTACAAGTATATAAAATCTTTTTTGTTTGTATATAACACCATTGAAACCAGTAAAAGAAGAAAATGTGACATTTACACTGTACCCGAAATACTGTATTGTGAATTAATGTTACTAGTATTAAATTAACATGAGTACTGTTTGAGTATGTACAATAAATAGTTTTTTAATACATAGTGCATTTCCAAATTTGTTTTTCTTTTAATTTGAACCATTATGGTCTTTTCCCTACATACATTGAGTTTTCTTTATCATTTTTATCCAAGTAAAAATAAGACTGTGAACAGTTATTATATTGTATGAACTTCTCACTTTCCCCGTGACACCATGGAGATAGTTAGCAAATTTTATAATGTTATAGATATTACATCAATATGTATTTCAATTTTTACCTCAGACATGGCCATCATCATACTTTTACTCTGTTTGTATGATGTTTACACGTCTGCATTTGGTGTTTACACAAAGTATTTTTAAAGTGCAGCTCAAGAGTTTACACATTTAACAGTTTTGCTGATTAATAAGGATGTTTACATTCCTTGCACGCCGATCGTCAGTCGGCAAGTACAACTAATTCACCACCCCTGCGTCCATCTTTCAACTCATTTAAAGCTAGGTTTAGTAACTTCCTTTACCATTAACTACTTCTTTTTTAGCACAGCGGGATATATCAGATGTGATAAGTTGGCATAAGAATCATTTGCGGCAAAGTGACTTCCCTATACACTACACTGAGTTTTTGACCACGTGCTTTTAACAGATATTTTCTTCTATTTTTCAGACTAAAACACTATCTTACATCAAACTACGGGAATAAGACTGAAAAGGTTAAAATCGTATCAAAATTCTTTTCTGACAACATCTCGTGTTTATTCCGAAGTTGACTGGTATTTACGGTAAATGTCGTATTTTCTTTGCAAATCAAGTTATTTGTTTAAGAATCCGATTGCTTTATATACGTTTTTTAAATGCATGACAAATCTTTTGTATTTCGTGAATTTCTTTAGTCTATATTAATTTTTGTAAAGTTTTACCTATAACGACGTCAATAAATTGTACGGTGTGCAAAGCGTGAAAAAAATACGACCAGCGAACATTCTTAAATAGCTACTGCAAAGAGACAGAACGGTTTCCGACAAAAAGCAGCCCCTAGCGCGTTTGGTGGGCTAAAGACATTTAGTCTAAACACTTATTATTGTGACAATATATCAATGTGTTATGAGAAATAAGATATGATAAGAAAATAGAAATATCTAGAGATTACAATCAAGATGTTCCGGCCAAATTCTAGGTTCGAAATATAGTTACATGTAGAACTAATAGAATTTTATAAGAACCTAAAATGAATTAACAACGTACAGGCTTCATGGATAATGTTCTCAATAATATGTAGATTACATGAAACAAATAGATAATATACAGTTGCTTAATCATCCTCAAACAAATTTTTACCTAGTGTTTTACATGTAAATCTATAATGTATTTATTATGCATCTCTATTCCTGATCTTGACTGAAATTAATCCTCTCCTATGTGGATTGAAAATTGATTCTATTCTATAGTATTTATGTGCCGTTTAAGGGACATTACATTTGGCATTAATTTGATAATGGAATTTGTATAACACAATAGAAATGAATATTTTAAACGGACACGTGTGAATACTACAACTCTATTATCTGTATACACTTATACTTGCAACTACTGAGTCCATGCTTCGGCTGCTGAACTGTTCCCAGTAATCATATTTTGTTCTGCCATAAAAATACAGAATGTTTTCAATTTTTTTGTTTACAGGGTATATATGACCAAACAAGAATTCGGATATATTCATTTTTTTACTTTTCATGACAAAAATCCTCTCAGGATCGTTTATTGGTTAGCTTTTCAATATTAGTGGTTTTAGCGACACTGACAACTTTTTATCAAACGAAACACGCGAATGGCATAATAAAGTGCATAACTTTTGTAGATTTGATGATTAGAATTATATTTAATAGGGATATGCGTACCTCTATGCGTTTAGTGGCTTGCACAATTATTCTATTTCGTATGTCGTAAATTGTATGCATGACAGTAAACCAATTTTTCAAGATAAAACATAGCGGTAGATGTCGTTCTTGTTTGTTCTTTATCTTACTTTAAGAATTTTTTATTAAAAAACATAGCAGCGAAACCAACCAAACACCAAGAGCCGAAAGTCAAGCAACAATTACAAATCCTGATATATACAAACATATAAAACTTTACACAAAAAACAAAATGCACTGAGTAGCCCAAACCTAATATAAAATATGCTTGCACTCACGTGCACTAAGCGAGTAACCAGTGCTGCCTCTAATTAGACATTCCAGTAAATAATTGTCATGTCACGGAAAATGTCAAGAGTAGGAAAGACTTCTATGACTCAGCACAAATGCTCGATCATATTTAACAGAAGGATTCTCTACAATTAGGTCCTCGGGACGACCATACCACTTCTGAAGTATCAAGGAAATGACACAAGCCTCGTTTATAAAGCAAATTTGTTAATCACTCGATTGGTGTTTTTGCCTATTTTTTAATAAAAAAACTATTATTGAGAACTAAAAGCAATAGTCTATTTTATCAAAAAAATTTCAAGATCAGAAAGAACAGGATTTAAAGACAAAGCCCGGCTTCACTATAGAAACTGGGTGTCATGTCAGTGTCAGATTATATACGAGAAATGCATGTCAGAATCAGCGTTATACATATACAAAATTGACTAATTGACGATGGCAGCTATAAAACTAGCGTTATGACGACGTCGAACTGTAAGAAAAACACACTTTATTAGTAAATAACCATCAATGTAAAAACTTACACAAATATTCTCTATGAGCGGGCATTGAAGGAATATTACTATAAGTATTTATATCGTATTGATGTTTAAAATTAATAGTTTTAACACAAAAAGCCATGAAGAATATATTTTTTGCTTTCCTACATGCATCAATACGAATAATGCTTTTTGGTTTATTACATTTCTCAGAGAATGGACATGCAAACCCACTCAGGTGCATCGAGCGAGTAAGCAGTGTCTGCCCCTCATTAGGCATCCGTCGAGTTAATTATTGTCACTCACGGAAAAAGTCAAAACCAGGAATAGGAAAGTCTATCTTTAAGTCAGCATTTAGACAGACATAGCAGTTATTTATTTATTTATTTAATTTCTTTACGCGATCTGATGAAAATAATTATTTCAATGGTGAAGTTGAATGTTTTCACCATAAAGATGTTGATTATGTATGTGTGAAACAACATCCTCATTGAAATTAACCACAGTTTAAAGTACTTGACCTTTTTTATTCTTTGTAGAAACATGTTATAATCAGATGTACACGAATCGCTAATAGTATTCCTGATTTACACGTGCCATATTATGACAAAAACTTCCAAGATTGTGTGATGTTTTTATTTAGTGGAGTAGCTTTATAATCTTTGATAACATTATATTTTAATTTTTTAAATATTTCAGTTTTATAATGTAAAATTTGTCTTGATTGTTTTGCAAAAGTTGTAAGGATGTATTTATATCTGCAATCAATTTTCTGCATGATCTAATTTAAAAACATTACATAGATTTTATTTTTATCATAATTTTATATAAATATTCCAGTTTTTGTTCTATTTTCTACCTAGAAATCCGTCTTAATATATTAACTGATTTACATGTGCCATATAATGAACAAGTTTTTTGTACGATTTCCATCTTTTATGCATCAGCAATTTGTTAAATAATTTTATTTTAATTTTCGCGGATATTATATGTATCTTGTATTGAAGGTAATTGGATGTCGCATGTGATGCATTTGGTTATCAATTTTTCAATTATAAATCGTGAACGGACAGTTGAATTGTTGTATTGTCAAGGGTTGACAATGAATGTCAACTCGTGCAAAAATTGTTTTAAGTTTTTTTTCTTAGAGATAGTCTTAATAAAAATGCATAGAAATAGACACTTGACTAGTAATATAATATTATTAACAAATCAAAATAGCTTATTTGCAAATTACACAGCAAGTTTTTTGGAGGCCAGAAATATAAGAACACAAATTAATCGGCTTGCAGTGGCTTTATGGTAAGCTGTACTCAGATCTTACTGCTAATGAAAATACATTTAAGTCGACAGATATTAAAAATTTGGAAACGAGTATCTACATAATACATCTAAGTCACTTTTTTTATTTTTGCAGTGATTGTGCAATCCCATGATCGACTACCTCACAAATGCAGTGTAACCAAATAATCTGACAAATATGCCGAAAGTTTACAGCTAAAATGTCATAATGAAAATAATAAAATTCGTTATGAATAGAAATCGTTAAAATTATTAATGCATCAAAAATATATACTATGAACTTTTTGTCTTGGAAAGTGCTTCCAATTAATATCAGATATTTGTGGTCATTTAAATAAAAATTGGAAATTTTAATTACATTGTAGTCTGCTATGTCGTGTTTTCAAAACACTTTCGATGGGCTTTAAATAAAGCAATACATTTTATTAAATAATCCTGACTTTAAAAGTCATCGAACTTTAAAATACTTTTAAGATGTTCTGTAGATACAATACACTTATATACACAGTTCTTTTTATAAAACTTAGTTCCGAAAGTCAGTGGTTCATGTCATTGGACGCCGTAATATTGCTACATTTTTAAGGAGCGTAAAAGAAAAGTCATAATTTCAAAAAATAAATTTTACATTTTAAGATTTCATAAAGTAGGCAAAAATCCAAACAAATTATTAAACATATATAATTGCAATATTTAGAACCTCTGTGGCAGAGTGGTTAAATTTGTGAGCCTTTAACTTTTGATAACGTGACCGTCAACACTGAGTTCGCGTATTTAAGCCTTACTGCTAGCTGAGTCTGCTTGTCTCAAAACCATATTGGCAAGAAGAGCCAGTTTTCCTTTCGAAAGTCAATTGTTTTTACTGAATACTACAGCTTCCATCACCATTTAAAAACTGGACGCCACTAAAGAGAGAGCATAGGAGAAAGTAGTGTTCAATGACATACAAATACACAAACAATCATTGCTTCCAATATTTATTTATAAAATAAAAATCAATAATAAAAGAAAAGAAATTATATAAGTAAACTATATCAAATAATAAAGACATTTAAATAATCTGAGATCATAAACACCATCATCATTCTATTTTCCATTTCCATGCTTGTTAACGTGAGGTAATAAGTTCTGAGATTGCTATAGATGCCTTTTTTTAAATCGTTACTTTCTCCATTCTGAAATCAACAACCAACACTATGAGCTCAATTTTATTTATAATAACATTATTACTTTTACAAAGGGTTAAGCTTTCATTTTGTCTTGGACGCTATAGAAAGCAGAAGTTAAAAACTTGCGCTCTTAAACTCTAAATTTTTCAATCCTTCTTATTAAGTTGAGAAATTAACGCGTTTATCACGAATCTTATGCATGATAAAAAAAATAGAATAACTGTAAGCTATGCTCACTAAGTGATCCACTATGCTTTCCTTTGTCAGTGATTGGCAGTCCTTATATATGGAATGCACTGTATACTTGTTCGGAGCACCAGGATAAGCGCATGTTTTTATTGGGTTTAGGTTACTCGTTTCTGATTTCGTTGTTCTATTTTTGGTTTCTTCTTTTGTCGTGTGTCTTCGTATCCCATCCAGATTTACTGTCCAATTGTTTTAGATTCTAGTTGACCGTTCTGTTTTCTTACATTTTACTACGTACATCGAAAACAACTGATATATGTTAATGTCCTGCAACCAAATAAATTATAACAGATACTTACGCATTCAAATCGGGAAGTTCCAGATCTAAATGTCGCTCGGTATGAGTAACGTCCCTTATACTCTGCAAAAATTATCACATGTGGCATCATTAATTAATTTGTACTGTAATATGAATTCACTACAAAATTTCGTACCCTCTATTTGTTTTCTTTTGAATTCAAATATACAATGCTTACCCAATATCGATAATACTTTTATTATATGCAGTATGATATCTTATTTCAGTTAATTTAAATAATACTGTTCTTCTTCAATGGTGGACATATAAACATAGAAGACAATATAGAAACTTAGCAAAATATGTTACATAAGTCATTGTCAAGTCTTTTCTCTGCAAATGAATATTTTCCAAAGCTACATGTATTTCGTGAAACATATTTCACAGTTATTTTTATAAATGTTTTTTTTTACAAAACAAATATGTCGCCAAGACAGAAAAGTAGTAAATAGTAGTATTATTTCATAAACACAAGAAATAACGTTTAAGTACACACTGAACTAAAGTCAACGAAGAATAGAAGGCAACCTCAAATTGAAATTTTGTTAACCCTGTGATACTGGAGAACAAAAAAAATTAAATTGATTAAGGAGATTTCACAATATTATACATATCTGATGTGTTAAGCTTTGTCGAATTAAATTAAAATTCGAACATAAGAAATGGACGAATTATTTTCATGACAGATTCTGGGATAGCATGGACAAAAATGTTTCATTTCCGATTGCAATGGCGACCAATAATTCAAATCGTTTTGTATTCACATAGTTGTCCAGGAGATCAGTGGTTTCTTTCATCATACGTATTACCAATATACTAGTATCAACCTCCTTATTCTCAAAAAAACTTCCATCTGGTAAGTTTACATGGATTTGCCAGTTCATTCTCAATATATGTTGGAAAACATTGACATTTTCTAAGATTAACATAGCTCGTCCAACACAATAATACCATCAGCCAAGAAAGAATATCTGCATAAAGAAAGTATATAACGTATACCTTTATTAAAAAGCGTATTATCTTACCAAACGCGTGAGAAAAAAAATAGAAAAATATACAAATGGTTTCTCTTAATAGCAAAAAAGACAGTTAACAAAAAGTAATATGTTCAGTATAACTAATTATTATCGTTCTTACAGACAGACAGCATGGCGTTTTCTGCATCTTTGTAGACAACAAATTAAAATTTCGGTATTTATATAAAATATTACTGAAAAACCTACTTGGAAGATTTTACAAAAGTGACGGCGGAACAAGTAACGTTGACAATAGGGTTTTACAATATAATATGTTCCTCGAAAGGAAAAAAACATAGTGTATGAATGGATTTAGTTAATTTGTGATGTCTCCATATCCGATCTAGTTGTATTATTACATATTAAATGCAAAAGTTATACGTAATATTAATCTTAAATACTTTCATTACAAATATTTCAAATCAATATTTATTTTTACACTACAATACTCTACCACCGCTGCGATTATTATCAATTATGAATTTATTACATTGACCAATAACTCGGAAATAGTTTACAACAAATTTAACATAACAACATCGTTTGAAGTGCATTCAACACAAAACATACGATAAGCCTTTATATATTCAAAATACTTTATGACCTTTTTCAGTCGCAGTAAAAATAAAAATGTCTCATCAAACAATATTTCGAGATTATGAAAACAGATTAAAATATAGCCTTTAAAAGGGTTTAGACTGGACAACTAATTTCAGTTTGACATTCAAAATTATTTAAAATGTGTGAAGATATGTTATTGTGACATCTGTTATCACTAAACTGTCATCTATACTACAAGTGAACGTATTATGGTGAGAGTTTTTAGCGTGACAAATGAACACTGCCTACCACGAATGGTTCAGATTATGCTCCTTTTGTAGATCAAGAAGGTTACTTTTTTAAATCAACAATTATCTCCTCAAGATATTAAGCGTTTTGAAATATTGAGGTTTTTCATTTTGATAGAGCGATTTTCCATAGTAAATTTTTACCTAAATTAGAACGGAAGTGTACGTTATGTATAATCGAATGTTGTCTATTCGTTAAGGCGGGTAAAGTCTCGCGGTTTGTCTGAATACCATTGGACGTCAAGAAAGCAGACAAACTTTGTAAACAATGCAAGGTCCTTTCAGAAACAAAAAATGGTTGACTTATTATGTAAAATTCCCGTAGCAAATGTCAGGGACGATTTGAAACAAGTAAACAACAGAGGCATTGTAGAAAACGTGGACAGGGTATCGTTTCTATTTGCTTTCTACTGGATTTTCGTAATAAAAATGTAAAATATGGAATAATAAAAGAAATACATGCAAAACAAAATTTCCAAGGGCGTGTGGCATTTAGTATAAATATCAAGGTTACACAATGTACTACTTCAAACACCACAAGATGCGTGTTTTGTTGATTCAAGGCTCATCATAGTTTTATAATATATTTCAATCCCAAATTTCAAGCAAATATCAAACATCAATGCCACTAAATGAATATTGCACAAACTTAGAAATAATTAAACAATTACAGATATTTATTTTTTACATGTTCAAAATGGTAAAGCGTTCGCACCAATCTTTGATTCCCTTCTGTCTGCAGTTTGCCTACATCACTGCTGTCCGATAAAAGACTGCCATCCTCGTTGATATTTGATGCATGTCTTTTTACGTCACTTATATTTGATGCACTTATGTGCACGTCACCAATGTTTGATACATTTCTGCTTATACTTCACGTTAAAATAGAAGTGCAATCGCATAACTTGTCAAAATGTTCAGGTTTTTACCAACTGAAACAAATGACAATTTTTAATGCAAAATTTGTACAAAAATATAATGTCATCAGATGTGCAATAAATATTTCTGGCTTTATAATCAACTTAACAAATATATTGATTTCGTTCAGCATATGATTGATAGTAGAAATAATATATCTCTGCGTTGTACCATATCAAGTTAAATAGATACTTTATGAGTATCTGTTTCAATAATAAGCGTTACAACCTACTAATTTCCTTACCTTTCGACACAAAATGTTTTAGAGTTCACAAATACAGCTCAATTAACATTTCGTCTCAAGTTATTTTACCTTGTAACAGGTAACTGATGAATAGCGACATTTTATTTCTGTCAATATTATTAGTAGATATCATCTCAGCATGTCTAAACTAATATTTTTAAGTGATCGTTTTTATAATTTAATATTTATTAAGACGTTTAATTTCACTAAGTACACTTTATGAGCTTGGAAACATACACGTTACTTTACAAAAGATTGTTATTGCATAATACTGGCCAATTTGCTGGTTATGAGTCTTCATTAGACGAAACGGGCGTCTGGCGTAGTAAATTTGTTACCCTTGGTATCTTTTTAGTCAGATGAAAGTCAGTCCTCAAATAAAGGCATTTTCAAAGATCTATGGCAGACGTCGTTAATGACGAAAGTACTTCTCTATTATAAGATTTATGACTTCATCAACATAACGAACTAAAGATTGTAAAAAAAAATTGTATGTACTAATATCAATCAAACAATGATTGTATTTGATAAATCATATCAAAAAGTTAAATATGAAGATTATCTATCACAGTTAAGAAACGCTTATTCAAATGATATCGTTTCCCCATAATATTTCGTTATCGGAATACAAAAAGGGTGCAATCAGGAAGTTTTAGTTTTACCAAAATAGAGCGCCATAGATTTCAATGCACCAAAGATTTGAGTTGCATCAAAATCGCCCGTATATTTTCTAAATTTTGCTGTTTGAAATAAATCTGAGAAAATGCCATTGATTTGAGGACGCCCTTTGATGCGAGTCGGCGGAAAGCACTGTGCTGTGTGCCAGAAAACGCGTCGAGTTTCAAACAACGTTTATAATATGTTTATCGCTGTTTTGTAACATCGTCATGTTGTTCACTTAAAAACGTCTTGACATCGAGATGAGGTTGGAAGAAGAGTGAAAGAATTTATTTAATTTGACACTGTGTTAATGACAGCATCCCTTTTGTTTATATATTAATTCATTTATGCTCTACTCTCTCTAACATTAAATAAAGACTTAAAGCCAAAGTAATATTGCGAAAATGTGAACTTCCGAGCAATTATTAAGAATATCAAACAGACAACATCATTAAAAAGCTTTCTTTAAAACTTTTTACAAAAGTTTTTAAAATTGATGTAATCTTTCTACGCATTTAAGCTGAAACAGGAAAGAATTATTTTATTAAACAGTTTTTATTCTTTTCATGGTAAACTCATGTTTAAGTCGCAGAATCTTTGTGTATCTTCTCCGAGACAACCAAGGGTATAAAATAACATTGTTTGTAATTAATTTTACTTTAGTATAAGTTTATGTATTGTTATTTTATACTAAATCCTGAACATTTACGAAAACCAACTCAATAGTTGAGTGGAACAAATGCATTGAATTGTTTCCTTATTTCTATGTTACAATACTTAAATTCGATGGCTTCAGAATATAAAAGATTGCTTAATTGTTAAAAATGTATCTCCACTCTATCTGTCGCTTTGTGTTATTTGTTTAATTACATATTCGTTTTTATCCTATGACACTTTTAGCGACATTTCAAATAGACTACTATAAAGAATGTTTGATGTGTTACGGAAATAGGAAACTATTTGAACTATTTTACTACGGAATCCACTGCATAAGGACGAGACCTTAAACTTGAGTATATACTTCCGACGATATTATGGCTGGTTTTTTCCCTTAGCTTAGAATCCAATGCATAAGACCGCAAAAGTCCTTATTCTCTCTACTGTGATTCCCTGGGGACGTGGATTGCAAAATAAACCATAAGACGACGAAATAATTTATTAAGTAATGTTGTTATCAATATTGAATTTATTATATTAACATTAATATTAACTAATTCATTAATAAATTGAATCTCTCTAGTGTTTCTTTGGGAAAATTTCAAACTACATGTAGTGTCCAATATGAAACATTAATCTTAATTTGATCACCACAAGTACAATTATTCTCGTACTGAGTTTCCAGTTTTATTACTCTCATACAAATTTGAACACAATGGAAAATCAACACGAGAATGGTTTTACATGACTGTGTATTTAATTTAAAATTCTATACTATGCAAAACGTTTTAACAATACGTTTTGTATAGTATACACGTATGTTAGCTTAAAATGGTCATATTGAGTATTTTATCAAATGAACACAGTTTTTGTAATAATATAAAAAAGAAATTATTTACTGTCGTGTAATTGTGTTTTCTGCAAAATTTACCAATGTTGTGCTCTGATGGTGAAATATTTTAATAAATAAATAAAATATTGTACCCAAAAATCCTATTTCAACATATAAAATATTTTTAACTAGAAACATATTAAGTGCAACGACAAAAACTAATATTAATAATATGACACTCAACTTACTGTCATGGATTAAGTTCGTCTATTATAACTTTAATAGATATGAGAAATATTCCATGTATCAAAATTGTATATATGGTAAAGAACATATTTGAGAAATTATTAAAAATGAATTGGGAAAAATTGTTTTAAAGCAAAAATGTTTTTAATTAAATGGATATAATGTTAAGTATAATTGGTAACGACTGTTCCCAATTTATCGCATATCTGTTTTGAAATTGAACGTGTCTTTATAATTTGCATAAAATACTTCTCAGGACAATGTCTTATGTTTGCGTGTGTCGATGTTAAACATATTAATTTGAACAAGTCACCCACAAATATACAAAGATAATAAGGATGTTATGAAATACTGCGCCTTTCATTCATAGTAGAAAAATGTAAATAATGTCATATATTTAATCATTTATGTTGACCTTTTGTTGACCTTTTGTAACAGATGATATTATTCTTTTGTTACTTTTATGAGCAATGTTTCTGATCGAAAGGATATAGTATGCTATGCCCTTTATATGACCGCCTGCGGTTGAAATTTACAACAATCTTTCTGGGTCACAAACGCATTTTTAAAATTTTATCCTTACTATTTTTTATTTTATTTTACCAAGTAAACAAAATAAAACCTAGATTTAATATTGCACTATGCATATACAGAGGAGTTCGTTGGCAACATTCAAACAAATTGTCAATGTGCAACCCCATTACCGTAAAAATAAGATGTCGACATCAATTTGAACCATACCCAAAAAGTAACAGTGAATAGAGAATTTAATGATATTTCCGAATTTTTATATCCCGTCGCTGCTGTTATGTTAATTTTTGAAAATCTTACAATTCTTTCTAAATTTGTTTCCATAAAGCTGAAAAACGACTTGAAATGGTACTGTTGAATACAAATCCGGAAACGTTGGCTTCCTTGAACACAGTGCTTTAAAAAGTTTGTTTTTAATACAATGTATATACCAGATATGACGCTGATAGGTAATCACGTTTAAGATCAAAATATAAATGTCTATTTCTAACTCCATACAAAAGCAATATGAAAATGAAATAGGCTTGATCAATATTTTAATAACAACTTACAACATTGACCTAATGAGATTTCATACTGTAAACATCATATTTTCCTAATGCACATCTTTTATGGAGTTTGCTGGGCTGTTTGGATAAAAACTTCCAATTTGTCAAGAATAATTGTAATGTTAATACTATCTATTTAATCTTTGGATTTTTCATTTAAGTCGCCCAATAGCGACTTCTTGGTTTTACACCGTTTCTTAATAAGCCGCCGAAAACGAAGTTTGGCGACTTATTGTTTTTGCGCCGTTTCTTATTACTAAGTCTACCAAACGAAGTAATGTGAGACATATTGTTTATTATTATTATTATTATTATTATTATTATTATTATTATTATTATTATTATTATTATTATCATTATTATCATTATTATTATTCAACGAAATTTGGTATGGACGTAGATTTTAGAATTTCGGGTGAAATTGTTTTTCCGACGTCGCGTTTCAAAATGGTGGCGAAAAACGTTTATAATTGTCAACTTTATGCGATCTCGATGACATTTGTAGATCGACATCGACATATGGAGGGATGCAGTCAATAATCAAAGTTTTGATAATGGCCGCCATTTCAAAATGGTCGCCGCTTTACAACACCCACCCAAAAATGGAAAAAAATATTATCGTGGTCCTATTTCAACGAAATTTGGTATGGACGTAGATTTTAGAATTTCGAGTGAAATTTTTTTTCCGACGTCGCGTTTCAAAATGGTGGCGAAAAACGTTTATAATTGTCAACTTTATGCGATCTCGATGACATTTAATATGCTCCGATTGCAACAAAATTTGGTGTGGAGGTAGATTTAAGTGTCCCTAGTGGAACTCCATATTCGGAATTTTAGTTGACCGTGGGTTTCAACATGACTGCCACAAAAGCGAAATTTGATGTGTATGTACATTTTAATGTCCAGTGTAGAATCCATTAGGATTTTGGGCGACTTCTATGTTGGCCCAACATATTATTTTTAATTATTTTTCTCCTTCTAAGACATGAACTGTCCGCACGAATAAGAGAAAACGCTTTGACCGATCAATTTTAAACTTTGTGAAGTAATGGAGGGTCACTCAGAGGGGTGCAACTTTTACAAGTTTCAAGATAGTCGCCATTTTCAAAATGTCCGCGATTAAAAATAAAAGTGCATTTCTCATATCTCAGTGATGGCAAGACAGATTTAAACGAAAATTGGTACACTGATACAGCGGACTATCCTGAGCATTTTTACGAAAAAAATTTAATGTACTGATTTGAATGAAATACTATCCATGGCGATTTTGGGCGACTTTTGTGTTGGCATCCCAACACAAAGATCTTTATTTTTTTAATTACCTTAATTGGTGCGTAGTGGGACACGAAATGTTTTGCAATTCCTTACAAATCACTCAGATTACTAAATTTATGTTAGGAAGAAGGCAATTTTTCTTAGTAATGCAATCTAACATTTGCAGTCGCTAGTTTATACCAACAGCATAATTGTTGCAAACATACACTTTCAATTACGATGCAGTAAACGAAACAAACAAAAAATTATGCGCTTTTTCCATAAGGTTTTCTCATCTGATATATTCATTGTCTTTATGACCTACATTTAGTGCATTCTGGTCAATTATCAAAGCTACCAATCAACAGTGTGGTCAACTTCCAATGTTTATTCGCATTTCGAGGTTTATTTGAAAAAATGGTCTTTAATCAGATAATGAACGTAAATCTGATATATCACCACGTTTCACTAAGAAAAAGCTAGAACAGTTAAATGTTTGTGTGTTTTAAACATAAAACGATTTCTGAAATTTAAGAAGTTAAAAATATATTTCTTGAAACTGTCTATACAGCTGTAAAAAAAGAAGCGACAAGAATCCAATTTATATAATATAACGGATATTATTCAAATGTTAATGTAGCATTTGTTTGATGTAAATATGTTTCATTCTGTTAATCAACTGAAATATATTTTGTGCCGATTTATGTTCTACAATTTAGAAATTAAAAAGGAGAATTTACTAAGACATGATAAAAAACGTATTTTAATATTTTAATATTTTAATATTTAAATACAAACACAAGTCGATGTTTAGTAATGAGCAATTATCGAAAACAAATGCAAAAAAACGAGCGACAAGAACCCTGCTTAAAACTGGAAAGTGCACTTTAGAGGGCCTTTTGCTCAAAATAGTAAAAGTCAAAAGCCAAGTCGTCCAAGGGTTAGACCTAAGGAAAGAGATTACGACAAGGAAACAAAACTTAAAAGATTTCATAGAGAAACAATGAGCAGCGATCAACTAACTCATGATGGCGACCTAAACGCTTCTGTGATGAATCCGTTTAAGTAGTAATTTTAAAACATAAATTTTAATAATAATTTATTCTTAATTATTTACATACACATATAATATAACTTATGCGTTATTCAATGTCACGTTTCATGCTATGACTTAGAAATACTCTAAAATTTATTTGTTACAATTTTTACTCCCAAACGTTGTCAAGAGCTGTCAGGAAATGTTTCAACTGTTTCAAAACTACAAAAGATTTGGCCTGGTATACTGGAAAGGAATGTAAATTAGTAAGACATTTCAGGGGCGGTATTGATGACTGAAGTCCAACACGATGTGATAGTAAGCACACACCAGTCACTAAATTAATCTTTAATTTTAGTAGATCTGTGTCGAACGTTTGGTTTTCCCTAGACGTTAGTTGTTTTTCCTTCCACTCCATAGAGCTTATCTTAACAATAAATGTCTGTAGTGTAAAATATATGTCTCTCATTCCAGTTTCTGTAAGTGTCTACAAGAATAAGCGAATGTTATTAGTTTTTTTAAAACGAACAAATTTTTCTTCCATTTTTCAAGGAATATCTAATAAGATTCTAGCAAGATATTTTTCTTATAATCTATTTATTATCTTGTTGCAAAAACATGTTTATAATAGGTTGTTCTTCTGAATGTTCACTTTTTTCTAACATTATTATTTCGAAATTATTTAAATGTTCTCTTAAATTCATCGTGTAAATGCTTTACACTGATTTTTGCGTGATGTCATAGTAAAACAACTACAGCGTTACACCGTAGATAGGGTAAATAGACTTCTTATTCCGTGTTTTTTTTCAATAAAGGTACTAGAGCACGATTTTATTTATTATGTAGCTGTAATTTTATTTTTCATTGTAAATTGATATAATCGTCGTTTTATAAACTATTACAACATAAATTATGTTAAGAATATTCGACGATACTTTACGAGGAGTAATACAATCTACATAAACATGCTACTTACTAGTCGATACATGGAATCTTGTAAATTCACTGATAATCCATGTATTACGACCGACCTTAATTGCTGTAGAAAAAAAATTATTTCATAATCATACCAAAACTACATAAGAGAACTGTAATAACGTGATATGGTTGTCCCTGCTACTGAGAATTTAGCTAAAATAATTTTAAAATAATACGTCATAAAAGAGTTGTTTGTGTTTACACATGTACATTACGTATTACATTAATCCTCATTTAGTAAACAGCTTGACGCACAAGGATGGTTAATATCAACGATTGTTGATTTTCAATTATATCCTCACTGTAATGCATTAAATTAATTATCTCCGGATGAACATCAACGAAATGTAAGCATGCAAGTAAAACTGTATTTTAAAGGAGAAAGAAAAGTGGCCAGACAAAAGAAAAAAGAAACGTATTGAGCAAACGAAACTCAATGATAACTCGGAAATATTTAACTTAAGACTAAAAACTATATTTTATCACAGTTTATACTTACGTATTTTCTCTCAACTTCTTTAGTTTGTTCTATCAACGCTTTAATGTCCATTCTCATATAATACGAAATGTTAATGTTCGGTTGTGCTTCTGGCGTCTGGCTACTATAAAATCTACAGGGATTCAGTAAGAGATCTTCTGTGTTTATAGGAAGGCACTGACGTGGTACAATATAACCATGACAGCCAAGTAACATCAAAATAGGAATGATAATATCTATTAAAGGAATGTATATTTAAATCAAAACCAAATCGCTCATAAATATTAGCAAGTAGAAAGTAAAAACATAAGTATAAAAGAATTATAAACCAACATAATTTGGGAATAAAATGTTATTATAATACGTACAAATGTTCATGTTGTTTTCAACACATTCGGTTAGACAGAATTTAATATACAAGTTGAATGCAGTCTTTTATACATATCCCTTTATTCCAGTATAATTTTTACTAAACATAAAAATAGAAGTTAGACTCAGAAAAGGATTTTGATAGTAAAGGTGGACCAACACTCCCTTTTGTAACAGAAAAGGAAAACACAAAGTACACATATGACCTTCCTGACCAGATTAATATGATCCATTTATAATAACTTTCGGAAAGGAAAAAAATTTAGATTTCTCAGTATGTAATAGATATTGATGCGAAAGCATACTAGATATCAATAAATTTTATTTGTAGGCGACATCACACCTGACAATAAACCGAAACTTTAGATGTAAAATTATGTACTGCTGTTTTGTCACGACATTTGTTTATATTTTCAACAATACAATGTTGCGGTTTGTCATCAAAGATCTTTTGAACCTGGCGAGTAGACCTCAGTTGATTTTCATTTAAAGATAAACCAGACACAACACTAAAGAATGAATACACTTAAAACTGCGAAAGAAATATAAAATATTTTATTTATAGGATAATTAATTGGGCAGAGTGAATATCCAAAATATGATCACGAGTGCCGCATAACGCATCTGATTAAACGAGTGCCCGGAGTTTAATCTGATGCTTTATGCGGCACGAGTGATCATATTTTGGATATTCACGATGCCCAATTGACTATCCTATTTATATAATAGATCAAAATTGTTTTCGTAAAATTTTAATGCTTTATCCTAAATTTTATGAACAGCGGATGAATATCTGTATAGTACAAAACCATTGTGACATTTTGGCGGGAAAAACCCGAGAGTGAAAATAAACGATAATTTTCACATGTGATTTAACGTGGTTTCTGTCACTCGGAAAATTCGATATTTCATCACTCTCTATATAATAAGTTTTAATATAATATAAAAAAGGTAAATTTAACATTTTCCTTTTAATTGATGAGTGAATGTAACTTTTCATTAGTCTTCAAAATGCTTTTGATTTGAGCGCCAGTAATTAGACTTGATAACCGAAATGTTGGTATTTTTAATTACCATTATTTGAACCTACTTGGTTGATGTCTTTTCTATTGGACTGTGTCCAGTAGTCATACTTTAACTTAATTAGTCCCTATTTAAATTATCATAAAATTACTGACATGATTTAATTCATTTCTTTCATTTACAAGGAGAAGATTACCATGGAAGGATTTGGTTGTATTGGATTCATTTGAAAAAATATATTTTATTATTTGTCCTTTCAATATTCTTGCTTTAAATATGACGAAACGAATGTTCGTCGCGCATAGTTAATTGCGTAGACGATAGCGCAGCAAATATTATAAAATATGATCTAGATTTCGAAGTTTGTTTAAATCATATTTGTGTTTGAAACGAATTCCGAGAGCAAAAGTCCTCTGTCAAGAAATCGCCGTATGAGCTCATGATTAATATGCTCCATGAGCAGACACTGAAGGAATACTACTGCACAGAAAGGATTAATTATTATTGGCAGACTTAATTGTATGTCGTGTCCTTAATCTCAACCTCAATGCATTAATGACAAACCTGATGATGTGAGTTTGAGTCTCATTTCGGGCAGGGTGTGTTCGACTTTAATCTTAATTAACACAGATTGCATCGTATGAAAAGAAAAAAAGACCCATGAGAATGAAAGTACAATAAGGAAACTTTAATTGCTTGATGGAAAATACATGATAAATATGGCATGTTTACTCTAAATTCTTTGAAAAGTGCGACATAGGTTAAGATTCCGTTAACACTTCAATTATTGTAAAGAAAGATGTATAGAGGGTATATAATGGTCCTCATGTCTGTCCGTCGTGCCGTTCTTTCGTCCAGATTTGGTTCTGGATTCAAAACGCTTGCATCCGATTAAAATGACTTTAAGAGATATTGATGAATGTCAGGTTGGTAAGAAGCCTCTCGAATTTTGGGGAAATACATCAAATTTCAAGGTCACAGTTGCCAGAAAACGTTAGAAATTTTAACATAAAAAAGATGTTTCCGGACAATACTGTTAACCAATAACATTTCGCGTGATATAAACTTTCGCGGATTTCGCGAGGAGGTAACATACATTTATATCCGCGAAAAGGTTTAGAAAAATGAAATAGAAAAATGAATCTTTGCCTTCAAATTCATTACTACTTGATATTATTACCAGTGATTTACTGTATTAAGTGTAAGGAGTTTTAAATTGTCGTTTTCGAAAACATTTTGGGCAATATATAATTTTTTTTAATTATACATGATGTTATGTCAATGACTAAACAAAAACTGTATTTTTTCTGTAATTTTCATTCGCGTTTGTTACTTTCCTGTTCTAGTTTATATCCAACAACCTTTAACACAATTATCCACTTCAAGTTGTTAGGATTTTCACATATCGTTGAGTTGCTTTGTGAACTATTTCATATTTACCATGTAAAATGTGTCTGGATCGTTTTTACAAAAGTTGTTGGGAAAACATATCTTTTTTTTATTTTACGTTTACAATTTATTGATATCTAATTTAAAACACATAAAAATAACTTAAATGCTTCCATCACTGTTCCATAATTAACAGCCCAGTAGTCAAACTTCGGTAAGGACAGGACTATCATTGATTCCTTCTGTGATATAGTCATTATCTAAATTTATTGCCCTGAAATTTCGAAAATTATTATAATTTTAAGGTTAGTTTTATTTTCAAGGTGTAGATAGACCTATCCGGATTTGGTGTAACGCATTGGATTTTTGGTGATTAAAGCTCTACAACATCTTAATCATTTTGATTATAAATATTGTTTATGTTTGAGAGCCACTAATGAGTCTTGATTAGATTTAACTCGTTTCTGGCGTGGTAAATTCTGTTAATATTGATATTTTAAGGTATTTTATTTCCATAAATATTTGGTTTGTTTTTGTATTCTTTTTTCTGTCTAACAATCTTTTTAATATATATTTTCATTTACTTGAGTAATGAAAACACTTTTACATAAAGAAGAAGGATTTCCACCTATCATGAACAATAAATTTGTTGGATGCTTTCAGCTATATATTGCACAATGTAATTGTTAAATTGGAACTCGTGCATAGAATAGCTTTTGGTAGATTTTACTGCTGAAAATATAAGTGGAATAAAACTGCACAGAAATAGACACTTAAATATTTGTTAAAAAATTATAATTAAAATAAGATGTTTCAATGGGTCCGCTAATATTTTACCTTCAAGCAAAACCGCAAATTACGAGCTGGACAGCATCCTGTGTATAATTACTCTAAACAAATGATCATATGTTTAATCGTAAGTAATTTTTCCTCTAATATTGATATATGTTATACTAGTCTGGCGTAGTAGTTTTTTACTTTGGTAGCTTTTATGACTTTTTGTTTATCTGGGTTCAGTGAATTTAAGTAATACTTTTCTAATTTAATGGAGACTGTTACACTGGTCGATGCCCCTGCTGGCGGACTGTTAGTTCCTGATGATTTTTTTCATTAATATAATAATTGTCTAAATTTACTGCACTGAAATTTTAAAATTGTTTTAATTCTAATGTTTTTTTTTCAATTTTCAAGGTGTCCCGGATTTGGTATAACGTTTTGAATGTTAGTGATAAAATCTCTCCACCATCTTATTCATTTAAAGTTTAAATATTATTTGGGTTCAAGAACCAACGATGAGTGTTGATTAGACGAAACGCGTGTCTGGCGTAGTTTATTCTATTAACCTTAGTATCTTTCATGACATTTTATTATATGTACCTAGTAGAAAAATATAGGAAAATGTCAAAATATAAAATATAAAGCAAATGTCGAGTCTTTTATCTTCGGGGACTTTTTCTAGAAAGCTATAGTGGTAAAACATATTTAACAGATATTTTATACATCTTATTACATTATTCCAAATAGTTGATAGCATGTTTAAGTAGTTTGTGTCTTTTATTATATCTGATATACTAGTGCTTTTACAATTTGAATGAAATAAAACATACATAGAAAATATTAATCTAAACATAACTTTATTATAAATGAGATGATTTATTCATTTACTTTTACTATTCGCAGAGTACGCTTCAGTTATTACATGGGCAAATAACTCGGATTTAGTTAAAACACATTTACCTTGCGACACCGCTACATTGTTTTTAAAACACACGAAAATCTGTAATTTGTTTATTCAAAATACTATATGACATTCGAAGTTTGGGAAAAAGTGTTTCAACCATTATCACAAGCTTCAAATGATTTAACTTTCACCGAGTAATAACGATTAATATAATGAATGAAAACACATTGAAAAAATCAATCGTATACTGAATTCAAACACAATATCTCAATGTACTGGGGTTTTTTTTGCAATAAAGGTAGTAAGCTTCTGAAAGGGTACAGTTCTGACAACGTATTCAGAACTAAATAAAATTTATGTGTTTTGATTCCGTTTTACACTCAAAATAATGTAAAATATATTTTATTGTGACACGTGTTATAAATAAATGACATAACGGTATCCAGGTTACAAATTTTACTACGTAAAACACCACAAGACACTGGTTTGTCTTATCAAGACTCATAATAGGTTTTAAAATGAAATAACTGGAATTTTTGATAATAAATGCAATCTTTTATGATATTAAATTTAGGAAGTACCTATATTTATGATTCAATTATATTAGTGTGACTTATTGGCTGGTGCACCACCAAAGACAATATTAACTGTTAACAATATCATCGTAAAATAAAATCTCTCTGTTAAATTCTTAGGTCAACAGCTCTAACACAGATCTGTGTATACGTTTATACGTATAATCATGTATACGTGTTATTCTCATTGCTCGATGTAAGCTGGCTGGATCTAACCTTATTCTGAATTTGATGATATGAGTCCGACAAAGATGGCAAATGATGTTTGATGTCAAATTATTAAAATAACAGATGCAGTAATGTCCTGCAGACAAATCGCTTGGGCCACCACCATTTAACGATTAGAGAAATCCTCCCGCAGTAACATTCCTTCATATTTGATAAAGACAAAACATCGAGTGCTGCAATATTTTTACCGGATGTATATTAATATGGCTAAATAAGTATTGCACATCTTTTACAGCAGAAAACTTTTTGAAACTAGAAACAGTTGATCTGGTGAACAATGTCTGTCCCCTTATGCTTTAAAGTCATTTTAAATGTTTTGGGTGCACTGTGACCTTGACCCATAACATTGTTTCTTACCCATCTGATATGTAACAGAATCTTAGAGTTTCATTGAAATCAGATGCAAAACTTTTTACTAATCATCCGAAAACGTCTTGTGAAAATGTCTAATACTTTTTGCAACTGTGACATTGTAATTTTACAGAATTGTCCAAAATCAGGTTTCTGATCCCCCCCCCCCCCCGATATCAATCTCTTAAGGTTTCATTGACATCAAATGTAAACTATTTGAATTTTTATCCTGAAACATATTTGTAAAACCTTCTAATAATTTTTTGTCAACTGTGACCTTGACCCTTTAACTCCTCCAGCATTCAGGCTTCTTACCTTTTTTTAACAATGCTCCTTGATTTCATTGAAATCTGTGTCAAGCTTTTTGAGTTATCATCATGCGACTTTGACCTTAAATTTGACTGAATTTCTGAATTTCTACAAGTTTCATTGAAATAAAAATGCAAACCTCGTGAGTTATTGTACAGAAACTTTTTTTGTAAAAAACGACTGTGACCTCTTCCTTTGGACGAATTCCTTCAGCATAAATAAACTTCTTACTTAAATGATTAACACCAATATCCCGAAGTTTCATTTAAATTGGATACAGGCTATTTGAATTATCATCCGAAGGCCAACTTTGGAAAGACGAACGGACTAACCCCTAGACCTTCGTCGAACGAGGGTATAATAATAACTTCAATCTCGACACCAATGTTTGATACACGCCTGTCCACGTCACTGTTCATTGATTAACAAACAGTCCACGTCACTGCTGTTTTGTTAACATCAGTCCACATCACCGCTGTTCGGTTAACACCGGTCTACGTCACTCCTGTTAGATACAAGTCTGTCAACGTTATTGACGTTTGATGCATGTCGTTTTACATCACTAGTAATTGATGCATGTCTGTCCACTTAACAAATGTTGATACAAGTCTGTCAACATCATTGATTTTGATACATGTTTTTCTTTGTCACTGCTCTGTGATACCCGTAACTGCTGTTAATGCAAGTCTTCTACGTTACTGCTGTTTGATACAAGTTTGTCTGCGTCAATGCGGTTGATACAAATTTGTCTTCGTCACTGTCGTTTTGTTTTATACACGTCTGTCTACGTCACTGCGTTTGATACTCATTTTTTCTTTGTCACTGCCTTTTAATACACGTCTGTCTATGTCACTGATGTTTGATACACGTCTGACTTCGTCAATTCTGTTTGATACACGTCTGTTTACAAAATTGATATTTAATGCACGTCTTTTTGCAAAATTTATATTTGATGTACGTCTGTCCACGTCACTGCTGTTTGATATTTCTGTATACGTCTCTCATTTTAAAAACATTTCTGTCTAGTTTAAAGTAGCTGTAAAAATACAAGTGCGGTTGATTCATATGTCAAAATGTCCGTTTTGCGGATGTGATAAATATGTTACTTGTATTATTCTCGTTAAAGTATTAAATTGATTTAGTTTAGACCTGGGGTTGCGAGTGGAATATTATATCTATTAGTTCTCTAATAATATGTAAAATAGATATTTTACCTATATAATTTACTAGTTATCAGAGCAAGCTACTTATTTTTTTACCTTTCGACAAAAAACGTTTTAACGTTTCACGAGTATAACCAAATTTACATTTCGCTTGAGATGAAAGATTCAATTATTTAACATAGTTAACTGTTGTATAACACATGTATTTTTTGGTTTTGTCATTAATATTAATACAAATCATCCCTGCATGCCTGAAACTAATATGTTTCAGTGATCTTTGTTAATATTTAATATTTCAATTAGAGGTAAAATTTTACATAGCACAATTAATGGCCGTGAAAACAATTCATATTTAAGTTAATAAAAGATAGTTTTTGCATAATGCTGACTGCTTGCTAGTTAAGATATTTATGTGCCAGCAATAATATGCGCCAAGCATTATACTATATAGAGTGTTTGTTATCGTTACACTAGTTTTGATATTACAAGTTCTTGTATTGTTTAATAAATATTTCTATGAAATCAGTTTTATAAAACAACAATGATATTGCAATATACAATAAAAGTTCAAACATCAGACAGCAAGAACAACACTTATGACAAGCAGTTCATTAAATGTTTTTATACATTGCTCGTGTTTTCTATCAAACAGAAAATTTTATGTGCAGCTGAAGAGCTGCTGGAAAAGAAGTTATATTATGGCAGCAATAATACTTGATCAATTAGCTTTTGTTAAGACATAAATATATACCGATCGTCTATCAATATTCAACGGTCTGAAGTATCTGAAATAAGAAAACGAAGTAGACTTGCAAGCTATAAAACAGTAAATCAATTAGGAATATCCCTTACAAAGAATGTTGGGCATGTAGTTGTTCTAATTAAAGAAACTGATATCAATACATTCGCGATACAATTTGAAATCCCACCGTTATCCATATAGATAAAGTGAAACGTACTTGGTCATGCACTTAGCAAATGATGGAATCTGTTATGAATAACGCTATAATTAAACTGCATACCATTACATGTCACGTCATGAATCCTTTTTTTTTATTTTTCTGGTTTTGTGATAACTATGTGTGTCACCAGAGGATCACTCGACAACTACGAACTTAACAATCATTTATAATTTTGCAGCAGGGTTTCAGTTTAACACTGGGATTTATATGTATATCAATTTTGTTTCTTTCTTCACAACCCATATTCAATAAGAATAGTGCAGAGTGAATATGCGATTTCGTGACGTAACTCGGGTTTTGCTGTAAAAACACAGTCGTAAAAACCTTTAATATATTTCACAGGCAAAAAGCAAATGTAATTTTATAACCTTTATACATGTAGTTTATTTTTAAATTTTTTTTAGATATTGTTATATTCTTTAGGCATAATATCACATTCAATAAAAATAGTTGTGTCATTTACATGTATACGGGAAACCTAGATCAGCAAAGGAAATCTGATTGTTAATTTCCTTAATGCAATAACCCTGAGTTATAGAAAATTTGTTGACCTTTGAAGTATTTCACTACATGAAGCATGTAAAGTTTGTTTGATACATTTCAAAATTTAATAAGAATTTATTTGAAGTGACATTGTCATTAGAACAGTATCCTTTTTGTGGATTGATATGATATCAAATCAAACTGAAAGCTTTCAAATATACAGAATATTCGGTTTAGAATTAATTTTAATAGAACAAGATCAGTACTTGCAAGGAGACTTTTAAAACCATAAAGTCGGCACTGGAAAATGTTTAAAACTTTCTTTTCATTATTATAACCGTAAAAAGTTGACACTTATTCTCATCGTTATCATCATCATCATGCTTTTTCACAACTTGCAAGGAGACTTTAATAGCCATAAAGTCCTTATTGAAAAATGTTTAAAACGTTTGTTTACTTCTTTTTAATAGCGTAAATAGTTAACACTTATGAAAACCGATGTTATCATTGTACACATACTGACTGAAAAGGGGAAACATTTTTAAATGTTTTTGACAAACAATTTGCATTGCATTCTTTTCAAATTAAATGTATACACATCCAATGCAGTCGCAGAATTTTTGTAAAGGTTTTACAATACAATACAAGCTATAATATATAATTGCATGTATTTGTAAATAATGTTAGTTTGCGAAATTCATCTCAACGATCGAGGGGAACATTGTTCACATGGCATGAACTTTTCTAATTTTCCTTGTTATGATTTCTGAAAATTGAACAGGCCTTTAGAGTATTAAATCTTTACTATAATTTTGTTTTATATTGTATAATATACAATTGTATCCTTTAAATTTAGGTCGATAGGAAAAAATATCGACATGAGAACATATCAACCGACAACGTATTTTGAGTTCAATATGTTATCTCATGTCGATATTTTTATATCGACTGTATTTAAAGCTACAATTAGTATATTTATAACCTCGTTCAACAGAGTCAGGGTCCTCATGTCCGTCCGTCCGTCTATCCGTTCGAACATTCGTCCGTCCAAATTGTGTTTCCGGACATTGTTTCAAATATTCAATTTAAATGAAACTACAGGTTACATTAAAAAAACATTTTTTACAAAGAAGATGGTTCCAGGCAATAACTCAATTAGTTGCATTTAATTTCAATGAAAATTTAGAATATAGTTTCATATTAGATTGATCAGAAGCTTACGAGTTTTGTAGAAATCCATAAAATGTCAAAGTCACAGTAGTCAAAAAAATGTTTTTACCCAAAAACAATTTTCAGGAAATAACTCAAAAAGTTTGTAATTTTAATGAAACCTTTGTGATAAAGTTACATATTAGGTGGCTCAGAAGCCTATTAATTTGGTAAAATCCATCAAATTTCAATGTTACATTTGCCAAAAATATCCGAATTTTTTACAAAAAAATGTTTCAGGACAATATCTCGAAAATTATGCATTCGATTTTAATGAAACTTGTGAATATTGTTACAGATCAGGTGGGTAAAAAGCCTATTGATGCTGGAAGAATTCCATCAAACGTCAAGAACACCGTTCGACAAAAAGCGTTAGAAATTATTACAAAGGAAGTTCTGCAAAATTTAAGAGGGTTATCAGTGATCGCTAGATCAACTTACTCTAGATTTAACTGATATTCTTATGCACATCTTTATATGCTAGAACTGTTAAGAAATTTAGTTCAATGTTATGTTCTAATTCGTCAAACTCAACCGAACATAAAGTATTTATTCATTAACAGCAAACACATGTATCTAGGAACCGCTTGCCTCTGAGTGCAGCAATTTTTTATTCAATATAAAAGTTAAGTCCGCAAAATCATAGGTCCATGATGTACATGACAGTCTACAAGAAAACCAAAGAACACAATTAACACAAATACAATGATGCAAATTAAATGAAAATTTACTCGAAGTTTGCTGCACCGAATACAAGCGTCGAATGACCAGCTATGGTCCTAATTTAACAAAATAATTTTTCCCGCCTATATTCATTAGAAAGCGTCTGTGCTACACACTTATGCAACAGTTATAACCAGACATGATTCAAAACAATAACACAGATAAGTAAACAAATACACGTTTAGACGTTTTTAAGTTTTTTAAAATGTACATAAATGTTAAGTATTGTTTCCTCAATTTTAAACTGCAGATGACGATTTTTGAAAAACCGGAAATAGACAGAAGTGAATTCTGATTGTCTTTTTAAAATTTGCTTGAAGTGAATTCCATATCAATTTAAAGAAATTTAAAAATAGCTGTGCAAATATCTTCTTTTAATTTAACCGTTCAACATAACTTTTCAATCAGTCATTTCAAAAGAAACTCTCAAATACAGTGACAGGATTCACACAAATCAAATTTATGAAACAAATATCAATTTATAACATTTACAGTTTCATTCGTGTACTTTGAGAATAAACATTAGCTTTTATCTTACTTTTCATATAAGCGAATTTAATGATGTAGTAAAAGCTGGATGATTCACGACAATAGGAAAAATGTTTGAACTTTTTTAGTGGAATGCAGTAGATAAGAATGTTAAATGCAACTTGAGTATATACTGTCACGACATTATGGCTGGGTTTATCCTATAATACCTCTGTACCGGGATTCCCAACAGGGACAATTTATTTCTTCAATATCGCTGTGGTTAAATGACTTTAATATGATATATAATTATTTACTGATACCTTTAATGTTTTCCGGGTTTTTTTAACACTCTTCCTTCCATTATGATTCTAACTGTTGTCACAGATGGTGTTCACATACAGTGTTGTTTACATACAGAAGATCAATGATCACGTAATTAACCCATGTAAAAGACCTATTGTAAAACAGTGCATTATATTGACTATACTTATTCATCAAACCTCTGATGGAACAAATTAAGAAATAAAAGAAAAATATTATGAACTATTATAAACTTATTAACGCATAACTATGATAAGAATGGCGTGTTTTCCATTTTGGTGCAGATCCTTTGTACTTACCAGGTATTCTCCGGATATATAATTTAACTAATAAACATATTAAATGTAAATTCAAAATTAGATTGATTGAATATTTGCTTATTGCCCAGCGAGCTATGTTTAGGTATATTTAGTACGAAAAAGTGTTTACAATGGTGTAAAGGGATGGACTAAGGAAAACAAAATTTTGACTAAAAGAAGTATCCGGTATTAAGACGGACGGAGAATTAAATCTTTAATAGCTGCTACAATTGCTACAATGAGTGAACGCTTTTGCAAAATCTACAAAAGGGGTCTTTCTCGTGCAATGAGCATGGTACTCTCTAGCACGTCACCTACTATAATCTGCGATCAGACATTCACAATTAGTCGTCTCAGGACCTAATTACGACCAATAAAACATTTCAGATCGTATATTAGTATTTAAAACAAAATAGTGTTGTTCAACTTGGTTTGTAACAAAATACAACATGGATTTTAAATTTTCCGAAAATTTTATATGTATGAACCAAAATATTTTGAGTCGGAAGTTGCTCTTTTCAATAGTGCTTAGTATATCACATTTACTACATGATCTATCAACCAAACTTCTGCAATGAAAGTGTTGTTTTAAGAATGGGGTTTACACCGGAAGCTGGTTTTTTTTCTTCGAAGGTTTTAAAGTGGTAATGAAATTGAGAGAGAACGTGGGCCTGGCATGTAAGATTCTGGATATATACGGTGTTGTTCAAGTTAAACGTAAAGTGCAATATTCACTTATATTAAAAAATGAACAACATTAGTAGAATATCTACAAGAAATGAAGTAGTGTTTTCTTCTCAGTTATTGTCTTACGACGAGAAGGAATCCGCTATCAGACGCCTGAGGATGCGCTAGGCAACTATATGTGTCGAATACTGAGAGTTCTATCAGTACAGTCCGAGCAAACAATAAAATAATAACGTCCGTAAATAGGTTATCGTTGAATTTAGACGATTAAGTATGTGTACCAGTAACACTTGCATTTTATTTAGTTATTACTATGATGAGTGTTCACATGAAGTACATTTTCATATTGTTGATTTACTAAATATCAAATTAAAAGCTACTGTGACATATATTCTAAGTTCAGACTATGTCGTTCTGTTCGTGAACATTCTGAAGGTAAAGACTACCGACTAACGTAACGTCGAATCCATGAACATGGAAATAAAATCAAGCAATATAAATAAACAATGGAAGATGAAATTTTTTGATATACCAACATGACTTCTGTGATTAGTAAACACTATTTATTTTGTACAATTATGCCAAGTCCCTTGCATTTTAAATTGTAATCCTTCTAAGTATTATTTAAAATGGCTTAATACATACCAACCCACAGAAACTTTCAATCAACAATAATTAGCGCTCGCTCATTTATGACTTATCCCGTGTTAATATTAAAAACTTCTAAAACAGTTTGATACACTTACTCAATGTTTGGATTCTATAATACCTAAAACTTTCTAGATCGCATTTCAGAAATTTCACTATACAGTACAGAACAGTAGTTTATTTTAGCCTGTCTGAAGAAAAACCTAATCTTTGTTGTTTATTGTGCTTAACTCTCGCTAAGTATTCAACATATCTTGGAAAAAGCCACAATGATGTCGATAAGAAATTAACGGAAAATGATATATGCTTAAAGTTTACTATATTTAAACAGATAAATCTGCAATCAAACTCGTTTAGCATCCATTACATCAATGGTTATTTGTTCTAATGAAGAGTAATACATTAAATGGCTGTTAAAAAGGAACGAATATTGGAATTCCTGCCACAAAGCACTCTAGCACGTGTACTTGGTTGCCTATGGAATATGTCCTATCTAATATTGTGTGGTCATGTACAGAACTTGCCCATGTTCTGAATATAGCTAAAATATCGCTTGTAATGATGTCATTCGTCTTTTCATCTAACTTTTACTTTTCTTGTCAAGCAATGATAGTATATAAGGACACGCATTTCCGTAATCTTGATATGAATTATCGTTTTCATTTGTCTGTGTGTTCGTTGTCATTTGGATAGTGAGTAACTTAAATATTTTGAGTGCCTTTTTAAATTCTACAGCGCTGAAAATGTAAGACTTCCAACAGTTATCGCTAACATTTTAAGGAATCCTCATAATTAACTAGTACCGAATGTTAAGGAACGTATGTGAATCAAGATTCTGACAAATATACACAAATAAATCAACAAAACAAAAACACGAAAACATTTAGTAAATGACCAAAACCCAAACAACCATGGATCCAGTCGGGTTTTCCAAATACGATAACAGTCTGTCTTATTAGACATCTGTCGTGAAATTAATTATCATGTTAAGGTAGAGGTCTATTGAAAAGTAAAAACTAGAAAGAAGAAAGAGTAATTCTCTTATAAAATGTCCCACAGTATTTTTGATAGGGATTTTTATAACGATCAATTAAGTCCTGTTGACTGATAAAACTTCTGAGTCTATAACACTAACTTGGGAACCACAAAAACCTCAAATGGGAAAACTGATTGCATAAGTTGTGAAATGTAAAACACCTTACTCCACTGCCGATGGAATGTTGGAAATTTGAATTCATCACGTTTTCGTCATAGAGTCTAGTTTTTAGTTACACTAATTTTTTTTCAGACGAAGTTCTAAGTAAAACGCCAACCTAAGTCTTTAATTTCATGCTATAAGTGATAGATTTAATGAAAATAGACGTCTGTATTCAAACATAGAAAAGCCCCGTGCGGGGTCCGGGTGGCATAGACCGCAGTCGCGCTAGCTTGTCGTAAAAGGCGACTAAATAGCGCCCAGTACCCTGACCGGCGTGTCCGGTCGGTTTGCCTAAAGACCGACTGGGATGTGTGCCCCAGGTGGTTGAATGGGGTACCCCTGGCAAGCTGGGGTTGTCAGGCCATAATACGGAAAACCTGACCGCAAACCATATTAGTGCACCGTGTTGGGAAAAATACCACGTTCCTCGCACGTTAAAGAACGCTGCTGTAGTATTCGCTAGGAGTAGGGATTTCGATCCCGCTACAGGAGGCTAAATTGCCCGACCTATCCATCCTCCCATTTGCCAGTGGCAAACTAAAATCCGTTACCCCTATTTTTCCTTGTGTCCTATCCCATTTTCATTCATCATCATTTCATGTTCATTTTATCATCCATTTCATGTTCATCGCCTGAATATAGCTGAAATGTTGCTGCTCGGGCGTTAAACACCATTAATCAATCAATCAATCAAACATAGAATAAATTTTTCATGCACGAGGCAAAATTGGTAATTAAAATGTTCTCAATTAAGTGTAGCTGTACTAGAAACAAGTAGACAATAAAATAATGATTCTCAAATTTATCTTAATTTATCAATTTATCAAGTAGTGTATTATATGTTAATCTTTTTGTACTTTTTTTTATTATGATTCTCCATTCATGAACTTGTGAACTCGATAAACATTTATCTTCATTCATGTGTATTGACAAATTGATTATATAGTCTGGTATTTAAATGTTCTGAAATGACGTGGTGACATTTGTCATTCATTTGATATTGTTATTTGTGTAACATAATATGATATTTTGTCATACTATCATATTGGAAAAGCGTAGGTAAAACTCCGGATACTAACTGATAGCATAGAGATTCACAATGACACATAAAAATTGATAAAATTAACAATTTTGTTCCGTTATAATGTAATAGTAAGTTCAGTAAAGTAGCTGCATTCCATTAGATCTAGTTGTATTGGTTGAATGACTGACACATAAATTAAATATCATAATCAGAAATGTGCTTGCTGAACTTGAATCTCCATTTGGACTAGCAAACATATTACAAACATATTCCAAGAAAACACTAGGTTACTGTAAAATCCCACATGTCGTTAAACGCTTACATAACCAATAACGAAACAAAACATTATGTATGCATGCTATCTTTTTTCTAAATTTATTTTCCTGACTGTGTGAAATAATCTTAAGCTAGGTTCATTACGTACACATATTTTTTTTTATTAAAAACGACATTTAAATAAATAATAATAATTATTATTATACATATTAGAATTTTTTAGATAAGAGACGCGGCCATTGTATAAAAGCATGTGCGTGTTACAAAAAGTCGGATAGAGAATTTAAATAAATATATCTAGTGGTGATACAAGACAAATATTTACAAGACAAATATGTATCATGTATGGTTCTACGAGAGCAGCTGTTATTTGAATCTTTTGAGTCAATAATATATACTTGAAATATTTCCATATTAATAATTACTATTATTATACTTTACTATGGTAACCAGTACTAAAATAAATTAGATGTTACGAGCAAAAACTTCTTTTTCTCGCTCAAAACTGCACGTGGGTAAAATAACTGTCTGGGAATTCGCCCGTATACAAAATAACTAGTTATTTGTTCGTCGTGCCAAAGCGCGCATTATTTGAAAAGGGGAAATGACTATTTATTTATCCTATGTGCAACAGCGCGCCAAATTTACATGGGTTACTCAGTTATGACTACAAAGTCCCCATGTTCTTGTTTGTGTTTAGTTCATATATACAGTTATGGCCTTTAATTGACTTCAAGTAATATCCGAATTATTAAATCTGCGGACCTCGGAAAAATAACACCTTTCTCGATTTAATAATTATGGATATAACCTTCGTTAAGGGCCATAATTGTATAGTATTGAGGTCGTCTCTTAAGTTAGGTAAGAGTGTGTTGGTGTTTACAGGGCCACCTTAATTAAAAAAAAATCAGGAGTGTTTTTAAAGAAAAACGTTATAGAAGTAACTATGACAAACGCGATATTGTCTAATTAAGATTTAATAGTGATGTTCAAAACCAAAAACAAAATATTTAAAATCCAAAATTATTTAGATGTTGTACAGTTTTATACCGAATCCGGTTAGCGCCGTCTACTCCTTGCAATACTCTCGGGGACTAACAGTTCACCAGTAGAGGCATCGACCCAGTGGCTGCAAAAACATAATGTTTTATTTGCTTAATTCAATACCTCTTTTACAATATTCAAAACAGTTTCAAGACTAAACATAAATGCGCAGTCAGAACGAGGCTATCGAATATGTCAAGAAATCATGGATTTTTTGGGGGGATTTTTTTTACCAAAAAATTACCATTTTTGCCACTTTACTGACTCCATTTTCAGAAAATGCACCAATCACAAATACTCATGATGAATATAATTACATAAATTGATGATTAATTTTCAAAACTTATAAAAATCTCAATGGGGTAACAAAAGATGTCGTTAGAAAACACTGTCAAAGATAGTTACCATTGTAACTTGTAAAAAAAGCCATTTCTGTATTGTTCAATATTTCCATGAAACTACTGTTTCTTACGGTTAAAGTAAATCATCCTTAATTATTATTTTTAACAGACATCCTATAAATTTAAAATGACATTGACATCATTTCAGGGTACAGTGTCTCAAGGTTAAGGCCAACTAAAAATTGAGCTTTCAAATATGAAAATATCGAAGCAAAATCAATTTTAAGTGGCCTTGAGAACAAGTGACCTTGAAAGTTTTCAATGTCATACTATGTTGAAAAGACCCTTTTAGGTACATATGATGACAACAATTGTTATCTTGGCTCATATTAGAAGTATGGTCATACACATATTTAAATATAGAAAAATTACCGTTTTTGTTTTATTACCATGATCACCAACTTTAACGGTGTTTTCAAAAGACATTTTTCCTTACCCCATTGAGATTTTTAATTGTTTTTATTATTAATCATCATCTATGAGTATTTGTGATTAGTGCATTTTATGAAAGTCAGAAAAGTGGCAAAAATGGTAATATATTTTTTACCAAAAATTATTGAGAATAATGCCCTATTTCTTGACATGTTCAATAGTCTCAGTCTGATCACACATATATTTAAAGTGTTGTTACTGTTTTGAATATTGTCAATGAGATATTGAATTAAGCAAATAAAAAAAATCTTTTGAATATGAATTGAATTTCCCCTGTATAATTGGGATTTGAATATTGCCCTTTTCACTGTATTTTAATCGGCCCAAAATGGCCGCCACGGTTACCATGGCAACTGAAGTCAAATCATAACATACAATAATTATTTTGTGATCCAATGGTCAATTTAACCTTATAAAATGAAAATAAGTAAAATCTGAGACATGTCATGTCTCGCCCTATATGTAAATCCTTTGATCCTTATGGAGAATTTGTGTTAATATTCTTCCACTGTGGTTCATGTTTTTTTTTCACGTTGATAAGATACATCTGCTTTAAAAGTATGATATCTGTACTTGTAAAAATATCGACTTTGCTACTAGATTCAACAAATTATTGTACATCATATTGTACATCAGAAAGCTTCTGGTGAATAAATCGTAATTTCTCTTATCGTATAACTAAATACTCTACTTGAAACACGTTTTTGCAGGTTTTTAATATTTAAAATTACTTATGTAGTTTTTTTTTTTCGTTTTTTTTAAGTGTATAGCAGACATAAGTTACGGATTAATCACATGTGTCCTGCTGGTACGCTGGTACACATATGTTGGATATTTCGAAAGGTGGGCGTAATGACAACGTTCTTGGCGACTACAGTTTGTAGATCATTTTCCGGGTACAGATCCTCGGAAACACCGCAAATGGCATTTTCCAACTCGGTTTTTTTATAACTATATCTCTTTTGTCAGTTTTTTTTTTTTTTTTTTTTTTTTTTTTTTGCAGTTATTGCTATTTAACCAATATGCGATTATCTGGGAGAAATGAGTTTAAATTTCAACGAAATTATGCAAGCAATATTATTTTTATCTTTGCATTTACCTGTTACATATGTATGTCATTATGTAATTTTAAGTTATAATATTAAATCAACTATAATTTTTTTTAAACGCATAAACCTCACATAGACAAAATTACTTGATTATAAATCTCTATCTTCAAAGTTTAAAATCCCAATATTAAGTTGAATGTAAAAAAACTATATTTCTTCCTTGTTGTTATGCAACGTTATACAATTGTTATTGCCCAGGCTCGAAGGTTTCGATAGCTTAAATATTTTATTAACCGTAACAACAAGTGAGATAGAATTTCAATTGTATAGATATAGAACTGAAAAGATGACGGATTACTAAAATAAGTTATATCAACATGGAATTATTATCCCTTTAATATAAACTGTTTTCAGATTTAACAATAATAACATGCATTATTATATAGTAATATTTTGTCCCCATTGTATTTCATATAGCAATAAAGTGCAGTATATTTTCATATTTTACACTGAATCTCGGCCTTTTATGTAATTTCCGGGAAAAATGTAGATGTGTTCCGCACATCGACTTTTATATTTTACTGTTGTTTGGTAAACAAACATGGCCGAAAGTGACATACATAATCTGCTCTCGAGGGTTAAATTAGCAGAACCGCTTGAACTGATCAAATAGAAGAATTCGATTGTAGATAAAAGTAAATTTCAGACCATCAAAGGAAAAAATCAAGTGTAAACTGTACAAAACTGGATTTATAAATATCGTGTATACAACTGGCTCGTTTCAAAGCAGGAAGCTACTGGTACTACACTCGATTCGAATTTCGGTGATGAAAGTGTGTCGCTTTAACAGACGTTAATTTAGCTGAAACGCATTGTATTTTATTATTTAGGAGTCATTTGGTTAGCAATAAATGCAAGATATTTTAAAAGTAATTTAGCCTTTGGATCATTATTTACATTGCCGAACATAGTAATCGCAGAATTTCGAGTATGGACGAAATTCGAGTGTGTGGGCATATATTCACAACAATAAGGAGCAACAAATAAAAACACAAAATAAAAAAAAATTTTTTTTATTATATGTAAATCTACTACAAAATCGTTATCTGTAATATTGACCAAGTGAAAATATGATAATATTGGACCTAGTAAAATATTACAAAATAGAAAAGATAATGAATAATCACTTAAAAGCACAAAAAAATTATTACTATATAATAAAAGGGTTATTGCATGAATATTGGAAAATATTGTCCCTCGCAAGATGCTATATTGCACTCGCAAGCTCGTGCAATATAACACTTGCTTGGGACAATATTTCCCAATATTCATGCAATAACCCTATATTATTATACCACGCCACACGAAGTGGCGAGGTATTATGTTATACCCTCCGTTTCGTTCGGTGTCTGTCCGTCTATCCGTCCGTCTGTCCTTCCGTCTGTCTGTCCGTCCGTCCCCGAAGGTTTTCAGATGATAACTTAGAAACGCGTCAACGGATTTGAATGATATTTTGTACAGCTATTTAGAAAATACAATAAAGGTCAATATATATATACATATATATTGTTCCCAACGGGGTCAACGGACTTGAATCCTATTTTACCCTCCGTTTTGCTCGGTGTCTGTCCGTCGGTCTGTCCGTCCCCCGAAGGTTTCCAGATGATAACTTACAAACGCGTCAACGGATTTGAATGAAGGTCAAGTTCAAGTTTCAGGATGATCCGAAAAATAGTTTTCCTGTGGTTAAATTACACTAGTGTAAAATTTCCTATGGAAGTTTTGCACTAGTGTAATTTAACCTCAGGAAATAATACACTAGTGCAAGGAAGAAATACACGCCGGAATAAAAGTACGCTTACACTGAAACCCATTTCCAACATACAGATGTAAACACTGAAATTCAAAATTTGTATTCATTTATAAATGATTCAAATATTAAACAGAAGGACATCAGATCACATTATGGGATGTGTGTTTACAGCAAAAGAATTGTCAAACCTGCAGATGTCCTCAACTTGATGGTGTAGAGATGATGCTTTTAAAATTACACCATGCTGAACAAGAGCTGGTTGTTTTGTTTTTGTATAAATTTCCTAAAACGTCTGTCACCAACTTTATTCAGTTCTTGAGAATAGTACATGACAAGTATTTGTTGGGACACAATGTGATTATAATGGACGATTTTAACATAGATGTCCACAAATGTTCATCCATTTCTAAAAATCTTCTTGACCTGCCTGAATCAATTTAGGATATCGTCAAGTGATTAAAAGTGCAACAACAGATTTTGGGACAATTATTGACCTTATTTTTACCAAATTGTCAAATGTTCGGTCTGGAACTTTAGAACTGTATCACTCTGACCATAAGGCAGTATGGCTTGCTGTTTAGTTATTTGTAAGCTTGTTTCCTAGTTACAATACACAATTTGATATTATTTTTTATCATTGTTGCTGTACCATAAATGTTTCAGTATATCTTTCATATCCTTCACACTTGCTCACTATTATAAATGCCAGTCAGATTTTAAAATTCTTCTCTTTCGAAATTTGGTATGCATATAGTTCAAAATCCTTCATAACACTTGATTATTTTGTTTGTAATGCACTTGGTAGGTATCACTAGTGCTGGTTTTGCCTTTCATTTTTGCATGTCTTCCTGTTTAAGTACCACTCTTTTAATATTTTTGTATCTCTCCCCTCTGATTGTCTGAATTTAGATGCCTCTGATAATAGGTCCAGTCCAAATGTTTAATGATTTTAATATATGGTGTTTACAGCATTGTTGCTCAGAAAATGAATTTATTTGATTAGTTTTATTATATAATCATAGCGTGCGGATCGCAATAACAAACTTTTAAATATATATTTATTATAACTTTAATGACAAGTATGGTGGCGTGGTATCATTTAATGTCCTATTAGATGCCCTATTTTTTATTATTATTATTATTATTATTATTATTATTATCAATGCTTTATGTTCATAAAAATTTTGAAAACTTCTATTTTTCATTAACCCTTATTAGTTTATGCGTAATAAGACGGACGTATTATGGTATGACGTCACATCATTTGTTCGTACTGGTCGCCACAAAACGTGTTACGGCTAGGTTTGCGGCGTAATACTAGAAAGATAACGTATTTAATAAAAATATGTTTGGGTCTAACATAAAACTATACAAATTGCAAAACCGCTGTTGACTTGTTTAAGAAATATATTTAAAAATCATATGCATGTACTTTTCGTGATTATTAGCTCATTACCTACATTTAGCGATTTTTGATTGTCCCGGGTAACAAATATATGGCGTAAACGAAGTTAAGGAATAAGGTGCATCTTTTATATTTTCCACAAAGTCCTATAAAATTGCCATTTTGAAGGTCCATTTGCAATTTTTTGTACCACGTAATTAGATTTCACGAAACTATGACGTCATTGGCAATTTTGTTGCGGAGTTCAGATAGTTTGTCCCATGCACCAGGTTTTATCGCTAATGAAGTAATTCAATGCCAAAGAAATAGCTAAAAATGGCAGCTGGTACAAAAATAATATGTCATGTAGATGTTATTTTCTCGTAGATTAAGTTTAAAGAGTTTCATGCTCGCAAAGTCAAATTTTTACGAAAAAAATCCACTTAGACTTAGGGTGATCCAAATGTCACCCTTCAGATTTTTTCGGAAAGGATAACAAACAAACAAACTAATTTAACATGTCGCAATTACCCTTTGAAATTAAATCCGACAATAAAACTCGGGGTATAAAATGAGATATTTCTTAAGTGTAAAACAATATCAAAAATTTATATAATGATGGAAAATATTACAATGCATGTTTTGAATAAGGGTGAAAAAATGTCACTTACGCCATTTTGCGTCAAATGAGTGTAACGATGCATGTACTGTATTTCAACGGTAAATTGAATATAGTCATTAAATAGCTATTACATCTAATTTTAAATTTATATATATACGCGCGTCTGGCGTAATGAATTTGTCACCTTGGTAATTTTGATTACATCTTGTTGGAATATTTCAGCAAAGCCAAGTCACAGCACGGCACGTCCGCGGCTGGCGGACTTTGGAAGCAACTATTTTGGGTTAAGTTGGAAATGAGAAAGTTTAAGATCAATATGTTATGACTTGTTTACGTCATTTATTTATATTGACATTCAATGACTAAGGCCATTCTTTGGTCAGTCTTTGTCTAAATTTTTGACAAGAAACACCGTCATTTGTATCGTTGCATAATCTTCTAGACTTGTATACCAAAATACACTATATATCAGAACAAAATACAAGAATTCCACTTATAAATTTTTGTCAAAAAATTAAGCTCTCAAGAAAAAAAACATGGATGGTATCTACATGATTAAGCAGAAAACTATGGATGCAACGAAAAATAAGAAGTTCGGAAATTATATTTCCAGCGAACCGAAGTGTCAATACACGTTTCTATAATAAATAAATCACTGTGATGGTGTTGAAAATTTACCGACTTTCCGAAGAACGGAAAATTATTTATCTTTTGTCCAGACTTTAAACACGATCAGTTTTTCAGGAAAACGACCGAGTCATTTGTTTATGTTGTCTTTCTAAAGCGCCGTGATGTTACTGAAACAGACACGAATCGCTACCGTAACGTCTTTACAAATGTCCGTCGTCCATATTTCGCACCGTAACTTGAGAATGCCTTCAGATTTTTTGCAAACTCCACACTCATGTTAATTATGTTAGCCTCATGGTCTGTATACATTTTGGTACTTATTTTTAATCGTTATAAAGTTATGGGATTTTGTTCGTGAAAAGGGGGGTGTTTTTAGTTTTTATGCTATAACTTATAAAGGCTTTTATCAATTTTCTTTAAATTTTAGGGAATTGTTTATTTTGGTCGATGCAAGCTTCCGTTCGTTTTTGGTAAAATACTGATTATTCATTACAAAGTTATGGAACTTTTTTGAAAAAAAAGAGGGGATTTTTTTAGTTTTCAGACTCTTAACTCAAGAATTTGTCTTGAAATATCCGGAAATTGTTGACATTGAGAGTATCAGATTATTACATGACTGTTTTGATATAATTATTATTTCCCCTTGGTTTCATATTGACCAAAGAGCCTTTATAAGATATAGTCTAAAAACTAAAAATGGTGGAAGGACCATGGGAGAAAATCTCAGACACCCAAGTAAAACTATTTCTGGTCTCCAACGAAGCTCTGCAGGGTTTAAGGCCAAAATAAATCTTTCACGCGGGTGTCTGAGATTTTCCTGTCAATTTTCCTCCAACTGGTGTTTGATTCTTTTTTCTCACCAATGCGTTAAACAAATTCCGGTGCTGTTCTGTTGGAAGATTTTTATTGATGAATCGACATCTGACCTCATGATATGTTTTTGCGCGGAAAGGATTGTGAAATTCTTATCCCACCCACGAGTTGAGAAAAATAGTATCTATCACAAGTGAAAAAGTGAGACCATAAATTATCTTAATTATTATATAATTATTATAAATTATGTTCACTCTACTAGGGTGGATCAGGGTGAGATGGGCCAAATTAACCTCGCTGACAAGACGGCGTTAAGTTAACACCGTGATGTCCCAATGGTACAAAAAAACAGCGATAAACAGATTATTTACTATTTTGAAACTCGATACATTCTTCTCTGTCGCCCTTCGATGAGATACTGACTTTCAAAAAACGTAATCTATAATTTCTCTCGGTGAGACATAGAAATCTTACCAACAGGAAGTCACAAGATTTATAGATTATTTACTTTTCTCAAACGAGATGCATTTTCTCATCCGTATCTTATGAGACCCATTCAGACAGTTCTATCGAACGTAAGCATGTTTTGACTGTCCCTTTCGTCATCAACGTCGGGTTAGTTTGTTACAATAAATGTCTTGTGTATTAAGAGAAAATTTAAAATCCGTGATCACGAACTATGGAATTTGTTATTACGAATTTTAATTCATTATCACGAATTCTGGAATTAAAACGCGTGATCACGAAAAAAATGTGTAGGTCCTAAAGAAGCTAGTACGGAACGTCATCAAAGTCACGATGAATGTATTAAGAATTAAAGATATGTTACCACGATACTATGAAATTATTGCTATAGCGGATTTAAATTTGTAACCACAAATTTTATTTTATTTTATTTTATTTTATTTTGTTTTATTTTATTTCATTTCATTTCATTTCATTTCATTTCATTTCATTTCATTTCATTTCATTTCATTTCATTTCATTTCATTTCATTTTTCATTTCATTTCATTTCATTTCATTTCATTTCATTTCATTTCATTTCATTCCATTCCATTCCATTCCATTCCATTCCATTCCATTCCATTTTATTTTATGTAAGTTCTTTACATGTTAAATGTACTGTCTGTGAACTATTTATTTGTATACAACGTTCAGTGAGACATAATAATACCTGTTCACTGTTGTATTGAATTACAATCATAACTGTAGGCTTTGGTATTTAAACTTGATAATTTAAATTCAATGGGAAATCGGATGAATATGCTAAATATGTTCCTTCAGTGCGTCACCTTCAACGTTTCCGAGAACTGTGCCATGCAGAGCGTAATTTAAAAAAATAGTAAGATATATCTTTAAAAGTCGTAATTTGTTATAGCTAAATTTACTATCAAATATCTATTTCCTAATCCAATATTCCAATCCGACGAATCAATGACATATATCGAGTATTTTAAATTTCGTTAATTAGCAAACGGATCAAAATGGGTATATTTCTTATTGTATTTTCCATTTTCTACACGGATATCATTCTTTCCTCAATTGTATTGTTTTGGACGACATTGTTAATAATGTCCTGCTCGAATCCCACACATCTTTTAATTTTCCATACCCTAAAAACAGAATTGGTACATGTATATATACATCTGTATATACGACAAAAACTTCTATATGCATATCCAGAAACAGCTATGCAGGCGTCTTGTAAGAACAATATTCCATGTACACTGTGTAAAATTGTCATTATAAACTGAATTAAAATGCTAGCACTTTTAACTAATGTTTACTAAATTTTAAAGTTCCAGTTAATATTTTTGAAATTTAAAATGAATTTTCTAGGCTGTTTTTAAGTATATCTCATAATTATTTTTATAATAGTTCATGTACTGATGTTACGCTACAAACCATAATTAAAATGCTAGAACTTTTAACTTATGTTATATCTTTTGAAGTGTCAATTGATATTTCTTTCAATAGAATTATATCGCATTATTACATGATTGTTTATGCTACAGATTTCCTACTGGTTGGTGTACTCCTATCTTGTTGTGACAAATATGTCTTCCTTGGAAAATGTCAACAAATACCAAAGGAAATTAAAAGACAACTGTCGAATCCGTGTAAATTAAAGAAAGTTAATAACTTTGTGCCTATTGAACAAAAACAGGAAAAGGTTGACCTACCGTTCACAAACTTGAACAAAATGACGATAAATCTTACGAACAGCTATGTGAGTACAACTTAAAACGTTTTTTAAACATAGATGGACAATTAACTATACATCTAAACCATTCCATAGCAAGTGTAGTATAAAATCTCTTAACTGTTTAGCATATATAGGAAAACCCCTTTTATTTTCCAGGCCGGACAAAATTCCTTTGAAGGGATTATGTCTGGGACAGAAAAAATTTGTCCGTCAAATTATGTAGAGTTACCTCCCTTGATCTCATTACAAGAACTTATTTTCGAGATTTGTATTCAAAATAATTACAATTATGCCAGATTTACAAAAATTAAGAAAAAGATTACAAAATACAGTTGCATGCTTCTACTGTTTTCAGACAATTAACGTTAGCAGTTGTATATATAAGAAATGGAATAAAACACTAAAATTATAGAAACATACTAACTACTTAATATCATATATCATATTAAGGAAACGTGATTTAGGAAATGACTTTGATTTTAAACAACTTTTTTTATAGAAATCAAGGACAGTTCCAACTGACATGCCATCAAATCTTACACCTCCAGTTTTCAACTGTGTAAGTTAGACTAGTTTTGTCCTTCTATGATCTAATTAAATTAAATCACGGCGACAATAACAAAAAGGGAGAGCAAGTGAAAGATTTAATTTTAATTAGATATGTTCTTCTATTTCGATTGTAAACAAGCACACAAAAGACAGTGTAACTTCTTTCGAAAGACACGGATATTATAACTGATTCTTAAACTTCGTTAATAATATCAAAAGAAATTGATATTATAATTATTGATTGATGAAATACGCCTCATTCCTTAACAGTTATACATCTCTCGGGAGATTGATTGATTGCTGTTTTACGTCCAGCAAGAAATATTTCAGCAATATTCAGGACGTGCTCAGGACATTAAAAGACATAAATAAAGGCAGTATTCAGATTTAACACATATAGGCCATATACAGGTTATTACATTATCTGTATAATCATGATAATGTCTTGCAAGAAACCATTCTTGGTTTTTGCATCCACAAAGACCAACAACATGTAAATATATTAAAACATATACATATAGAAACATACATATGTTTTTTTATTTTAATTAACAGTACACAGAAGGAAACAACTTTCACCAGTGCGTTTATAAGGATTTACGAACGTATTATATTACTTTATCAAGTATGGAAATGCAAGAAAAGAAGCTTAGAAAGTTTGAAAAAGTTATATTTGTTAAAAAATTACAAAGACTGAAAAAAGACGTGTTGTTTGGAATGTGCCTGTTGTCAAAACGAAGTAAACCTGTGGACATGAGTGGTCTGTGTCTGACGAACATGACGTTCGGGACACAACCACAATATACATCAGCGTCTATTAAAGTTCTCAAAAATTTAAAAACTTATGTTTATAATTACAAAATGTTTGGAAATAATGTGCAATAAGTACACTGCTGGAATATTTAAGTATTATACAAATATTTCTGCGGTTTCGATGATCTCATTTGTGAATGTTTATGATGTTTCGTCGATCTCATTTGTTAATATTAAGCTTTATTTACTTATTCATTTTTGTGTTAATTTGTTTATTATATGTTTAAAATTTGTTTCATGCTATACATTGAAATTAAATTTGTTTTTAAAACTTATACAATGTTATAAATAAAAATACTGTATGTTTTTGCCAACGTTTTAATGACTACTGTCATTAAAGCAAATACACAGATGACAAAAAGATGTATTGATGTTGCGTCAATAACAGGAATAATGTCAACGTTTTAATAAACTTTCATTATAAAGACAAAAGTTAGATAAAAAGTGAAAGTGACAAGTAACGAGCATTAACATAAACCTGGACATTGCTGATAAGGATTGACGGAGATCCAAATGTACGATAGACCTGCATTGACTTTACCCTGGACATCGGCGATAAGGACCGATGAAGATTCAAATTGTACGACAGAGGAGCATTGACTTTACCCTGGACATCGGCGATAAGGATCGATGAAGATTCAAATTGTACGGCAGACGAGCATTGACTTTACCCTGGACATCGGCGATAAGGACCGATGAAGATTCAAATTGTACGACATACGAGCATTGACTTACCCTGGACATTTCTATTAGTACCGATGAATATTCAAATTTTACGACGATCTTTTACAATAATTACCTAAAAATAACCATAAGGATTGACGGAGATCCATATTGCACAAAAGACGAGCATTGACATTACCCTGGACATCGACGATAAAGACCGATGAAGATTCATTGTTAGACAGACGAGCATTGACATTGACCAAGACATTGGCTATTAGTACCGATGAAGATTCAGTGCACGACAGACTAGCATTGATATTAACCTCGACATTGGCGATAAGGACCGATGAAGATTCATTGTACGAAAGACAAACATTGACATTAACCTGGACATTGGCTATTAGGATCGATAAAGATTCAAATTGTACAACAGACGAGCATTGACATTACCCTGGACATTGGCGATAAGGACCGATGAAGATTCATTGTACGAAAGACAAACATTGACATTAACCTGGACATTGGCTATTAGGATCGATAAAGATTCAAATTGTACGACAAACGAGCATTGACATTACCCTGGACATTGACGATAAAGCCTCAAATTGTACAACAGACGAGCATTGACATTACCCTGGACATCGGCGAAATGGACCGATGATGATTCAAATCGTACGACAGACAAGCATTGACATTACCTAAAAATACATGTAGCAATAAGGATTTGACGGAGTTCCAACTGTACGACACACGAGCATTGACATTAACCTGGACATTGGCTGAAAGGACCGATGAAGATTCAAAATGTACAACGACCTCATACAATAATTACCTAAAAATAACAATAAGGATTGGCGGATCCGAAATGTACATACGAGCATTGCAATTAACCTGGACATTGGTCATTAATACCGATAGTGATTCAAATTATACGACAGACAAGCATTGACATTAATCTTGCCATCGGCGATAAGGACCGATGCAGATTCAAATTGTACGAAAGACGAGCATTGACTTTACCCTGGATATCGGCGATAAGGACCGACGAAGATTCAAATTGTACGACAGACGAGCATTGACTTTACACTGGACATCGGCGATAAGGACTGACGTAGATTCAAATTGAACGACAAACAAGCCTTGACATTACCTGAAAATAGCAATAAGGATTGACGGAGATCCAAATTTTACGACAGACGAGCATTTACATTAACCTGAACATTGTCTGGTAGTACTGATGAAGATTCAAAATATACGACAGACGAGCATTGACTTTACCCTGCACATCGGCGATAAGGACTGATGAAGATTCAATTGTACGACAGACGAGCATGACTTTACCCTGGACATCGGTGATACGGACCGATGAAGATTCAAATTGTACGAAAGACGAGCATTTGCATTACCTTAAAATAGCAAGAAGGATTGGCGGATCCGAAATGTACGACATTCGAGCATTGAAATTAACCTGGATATTGGTCATTAATACCGATAAAGATTCAAATTATACGACAGACAAGCATTGACATTAATCTTGCCATTGGTGATAAGGACCGATGAAGATTCAAATTGTACGACGACCTTTTACAATAATTTCCCAAAAATAGCAATAAGGATTGACGGAGATCAAAATAGTACAACAGACGAGCATTGACATTACCCTGGACATCGGCGATAAAGACCGATGAAGATTCATTGTTAGAAAGACTTGGATTGACATTGACCTAGACATTGGCTATAAGTACTGATGAAGATTCATTGTACGACAGATGAGCATTAATATTAACCTCTACATTGGCGATAACGACCGATGAAGATTCATTGTACGAAAGACAAGCATTGACATTAACCTGGACATTGGCTATTAGGACCGATGAAGATTCATATTGTACGACAAACGAGCATTGACATTACCCTGGACATTGACGATAAAGACTGAAATTGTACAACAGACGAGCATTGACATTACCCTGGCTATCGGCGATATGGACCGATGAATATTTAAATTGTACAACAGCAGGGCATTGATATTAACCTTGATATTGGCGATAAGGACCGATGAAGATTCATTGTTAGACAGACGAGCATCGACATTAACCTGGACAATGGCTATTAGTACAGAAAAAAGATTTTAAATTGTACGACAGACGAGCATTGACTTTACCCTGGACATCGGCGATAAGGATCGATGAAGATTCCAATTGTACGACAGACGAGGATTGACTTTACCCTTGACATCGGCGATAAGGATCGATGAAGATTCATATTGTACGACAAACGAGCATTGACATTACCCTGGACATTGACGATAAAGACTGAAATTGTACAACAGACGAGCATTGACATTACCCTGGACATCGGCGATAAAGACCGATGAAGATTCAAATTGTACAACAGACGAGCATTGACATAACCCTGGACATCGGCGATACAGACCGACGAAGATTCATTGTACGACAGACGAGCATTGACATTAACCTGGACATTGGCTACTAGGACCGATAAAAATTGACATTGTACGACAGACGGGCATTGACATTAACCTCAACATTATCGATAATGACCGATGAAGATTCAAATTGTACGAGAGAAGGGCATTGACATTTACCTTGACTTCGGCGATATGGACCGATGAATATTTAAATTGTACAACAGTAGGGCATTGATATTAACCTTGATATTGGCGATAAGGACCGATGAAGATTCATTGTTAGACAGACGAACATTGACGTTAACCTGGACAATGGCTATTAGTACAGAAAAAAGATTCAAATTGTACGACAGACGAGCATTGACTTTACCCTTGACATCGGCGATAAGGATCGATGAAGATTCAAATTGTACGACAGACGAGCATTGACTGTACACTGGACATCGGCGATAAGGATCGATGATATTCAAATTGTACGACATACGAGCATTGACTTTACCCTGGACATCGGCAATAGGACCGATGAAGATTTAAATTGTACGAGAGACGGGGATTGACATTTACCTTAACCTCGGCGATATGGACCGATGAATATTTAAATTGTACAACAGCAGGGCATTGATATTAACCTTGATATTGGCGATAAGGACCGATGAAGATTCATTGTTAGACAGACGAGCATTGACATTAACCTGGACAATGGCTATTAGTACAGAAAAAAGATTTTAAATTGTACGACAGACGAGCATTGACTTTACTCTGGACATCGGCGATAAGGATCGATGAAGATTCCAATTGTACGACAGACGAGCATTGACTTTACCCTTGACATCGGCGATAAGGATCGATGAAGATTCATATTGTACGATAAACGAGCATTGACATTACCCTGGACATTGACGATAAAGACTGAAATTGTGCAACAGACGAGCATTGACATTACCCTGGACATCGGCGATAAAGACCGATGAAGATTCAAATTGTACAACAGACGAGCATTGACATAACCCTGGACATCGGCGATACAGACCGATGAAGATTCATTGTACGACAGAAGAGCATTGGCATTAACCTGGACATTGGCTACTAGGACCGATAAAAATTTACATTGTACGACAGACGGGCATTGACATTAACCTCAAAATTATCGATAATGACCGATGAAGATTCAAATTGTACGAGAGACGGGCATTGACATTTACCTTGACCTCGGCGATATGGACCGATGAATATTTAAATTGTACAACAGTAGGGCATTGATATTAACCTTGATATTGGCGATAAGGACCGATGAAGATTCATTGTTAGACAGACGAGCATTGACATTAACCTGGACATTGGCTATTAGGATAGATAAAGATTCATATTGTACGACAAACGAGCATTGACATTACCCTGGACATTGACGATAAAGACTGAAATTGTACAACAGACGAGCACTAACATTACCCTGGACATCGGCGATAAAGACCGATGAAGATTCAAATTGTACAACAGACGAGCATTGGCATAATCCTGGACATCGGCGATACAGACCGATGAAGATTCATTGTACGACAGACGAGCATTGACATTAACCTGGACATTGGCTATTAGGACCGATAAAAATTAACATTGTACGACAGGGCATTGATATTAACCTCAACATTATCGATAATGACCGATGAAGATTCAAATTGTACGTGAGACGGGCATTGACATTTACCTTGACTTCGGCGATATGGACCGATGAATATTTAAATTGTACAACAGCAGGGCATTGATATTAACCTTGATATTGGCGATAAGGACCGATGAAGATTCATTGTTAGACAGACGAGCATTGACATTAACCTGGACAATGGCTATTAGTACAGAAAAAGATTTAAATTGTACGACAGACGATCATTGACTTTACCCTTGAAATCGGCGATAAGAATCGATGAAGATTCAAATTGTACGACAGACGAGCATTGACTTTACCCTGGACATCGGCGATAAGGATCGATGAAGATTCAAATTGTACGACAGACGAGCATTGACTTTACCCTGGCCATCGGCGATAAGGACCGATGAAGATTGAAATTGTACGACATACGAATTGACTTACCCTGGACATTTCTATTAGTACCGATGAATATTCAAATTGTACGACGATCTTTTACTATAATTACCTAAAAATAACCATAAGGATTGACGGAGATCCAAATTGTACGACAGACGAGAATTGACACTGACCTGGACATTGCCGACTTATTAAGATTCAAATTGTACTACGACCCTTAGCAAACTTTATCTAAAAAATAGCGATAGGGATTGACGGAGATCCAAATTGTACGACAGACGAGCATTGACATTAACCTGAACGTTGGCGATAAGGACCGATGAAGATTCAAATTGCACGACGACCTCTTACTAGAATTACCTAAAAAAAAAAGGGATAAGGATTGACGGAGATCCAAATTGTACAACGGACGAGCATTGACATTACCCTGGACATCGGCGATAAGGACCGATGAAGATTCAAATTGCACGACGACCTCTTACTAGAATTACCTAAAAAAAAATGGGATAAGGATTGACGGATATCCAAATTGTACAACGGACAAGCATTGACATTTCCCTGGACATCGGCGATAAGGACCGATGAAGATTCAAATTGTACAATGACCTCATACAATAATTACCTAAAAATAGCAAATTATGGATTGGCGGATCCGAATTGTACGACATACGAGCATTGAAATTAACCTGGACATTGGTCATTAGTACCGATCAAGATTCAAATTATACAATAATCTTACAATAATTACCCAACAATAGCGATAAGGATTGACGGAGATCCAAATTGCACAAAAGACGAGCATTGACATTACCCTGGACATCGACGATAAAGACCGATGAAGATTCATTGTTAGACAGACGAGCATTGACATTGACCTAGACATTGGCTATTAGTACCGATGAAGATTAAGTGCACGACAGACTAGCGTTGATATTAACCTCGACATTGGCGATAAGGACCGATGAAGATTCATTGTACAAAAGACAAACATTGCCAGTAACCTGGACATTGGCTATTAGAATCGATAAAGATTCAAATTGTACGACAAACGAGCATTGACATTACCCTGGACATTGACGATAAAGCTTCAAATTGTACAACGGACGAGCATTGACATTACCCTGGACATCGGCGAAATGGACCGATGATGATTCAAATCGTACGACAGACGAGCATTGACATTACCTAAAAATAGCAATAAGGATTTGACGGAGTTCCAACTGTACGACACACGAGCATTGACATTAACCTGGACATTGGCTGAAAGGACCGATGAAGATTCAAAATGTACAACGACCTCATACAATAATTACCTAAAAATAACAATAAGGATTGGCTGATCCGAAATGTACGACATACGAGCATTGCAATTAACCTGGACATTGGTCATTAGTACCGATGGAGATTCAAAATATACGACAGACAAGCATTGACATTAATCTTGCCATCGTCGATAAGGACCGATGGAGATTCAAATTGTACGACAGACGAGCATTGACTTTACCCTGGATATCGGCGATAAGGACCGACGAAGATTCAAATTGTACGACAGACGAGCATTGACTTTACACTGGACATCGGCGATAAGGACCGACGAAGATTCAAATTGAACGACAGACGAGCATTGACATTACCTAAAAAATGGCAATATGGATTGACGGAGATCCAATTTGTACAACAGACGAGCATTGACATTAACCTGGACATCGGCGATAAGAACCGATGAAGATTAAAATTGTACGACAGACGAGTATTGACTTTACCCTGGATATCGTTGATAAGGACCGATGAAGATTCAAATTGTACGACAGACGAGCATTGACTTTACCCTGGACATCGGCAATAGGACCGATGAAGATTTAATTGTACGACAGACGAGCATTGACATTACCTAAAAATAGAAATAAGGAATGACAGAGATCCAAATTGTACGACAGACGAGCATCGACGTTAACCTGGACATCGGCGATAAGGACCGATGAAGATTCAAATTGTACGACAGACGAGTATTGACTTTACCCTGGACATCGGCGATAAGGACCGATGAAGATTCAAATTGTACGACAGACGAGCATTGACTTTACCCTGGACATCGGCGATAAGGATCGATGAAGATTCAAATTGTACGACAGACGAGCATTGACTTTACCCTGGACATCGGCAATAAGGACCGATGAAGATTCAAATTGTACGACATACGAGCATTGACTTACCCTGGACATTTCTATTAGTACCGATGAATATTCAAATTGTACGACGAACTTTTTCTATAATTACTTAAAAATAACCATAAGGATTGACGGAGATCCAAATTGTACGACAGACGAGAATTGACACTGACCTGGACATTGCCGACTTATTAAGATTCAAATTGTACTACGACCCCTAGCAATGTTTATCTAAAAAATAGCGATAGGGATTGACGGAGATCCAAATTGTACGACAGACGAGCATTGACATTAACCTGAACGTAGGCGATAAGGACCGATGAAGATTCAAATTGCACGACAACCTCTTACTAGAATTACCTAAAAAAAAATGGGATAAGGATTGACGGAGATCCAAATTGTACAACGGACGAGCATTGACATTACCCTGGACATCGGCGATAAGGACCGATGAAGATTTAAATTGCACGACGACCTCTTACTAGAATTACCTAAAAAAAAATGGGATAAGGAATGACGGAGATCCAAATTGTACAACGGACGAGCATTGACATTACCCTGGACATAGGCGATAAGGACCGATGAAGATTCAAATTGTACAACGACCTCAAACAATAATTACCTAAAAATAGCAATAAGGATTGGCGGATCCGAATTGTGACATACGAGCATTGAAATTAACCTGGACATTGGTCATTAGTACCGATGAAGATTAAAATTATACAATAATCTTACAATAATTACCCAACAATAGCGATAAGGATTGACGGAGATCCAAATTGCACAAAAGACGAGCATTGACATTACCCTGGACATCGACGATAAAGACCGATGAAGATTCATTGTTAGACAGACGAGCATTGACATTGACCTAGACATTGGCTATTAGTACCGATGAAGATTCAGTGCACGACAGACTAGCGTTGATATTAACCTCGACATTGGCGATAAGGACCGATGAAGATTCATTGTACAAAAGACAAACATTGACATTAACCTGGACATTGGCTATTAGGATCGATAAAGATTCAAATTGTACGACAAACGAGCATTGACATTACCCTGGACATTGCACTATGAACCAAAATAAGGACTGACATTACCATACACAGTTCAAATTAGATTGATAGAAACTGATAGTTACTGTAAATGTACTGTTCACGATCTGTAAATCACTGTATACTATTCATACAGTTCTCGTCAGTCATTTACAATTTTTATCTTTTACTGATAGCTTCTGTCCTGAACTGAAACAGTTCATGACAGTTAAGTACAGTACTTTTGTAGGACTGAAAAGAACTGTTAGTCACTGCATCAGATCGTGTCAGTACTTTTAAATTTTTACCTGGATTTAGAATGACTGACATTCACTGTACCAGTCCTTGACAGTGATTATCAATATTTACCTGTATTTAGAATGACTGATAATCACTGTAGCAGTCCTTGTCAGCCATTATCAGTTCTTACCTTGATTTAGAATGACTGATGTTCACTGTAGCAGTCATTGTCAGTCATTATCAGTTCTTACCTTGATTTAGTACGACTGATGTTTACTGAAGCAGCCCTTGACAGTCATCATCAGTTCTTACCTTGACTTAGAATAACGGATATTTGAGCATTTTTTTTATTTTAGCCGTGCAAAATATGTTTTTTAAAAGGTGATGCAAAATGCATCAAAGTATGTCAGCTATTCATATAAACATTAACACTAATATTACATTAAAGAGATATTTTTTAAAGTCACAACATTGTTTCAAGTCGATATGTTTGTTTTTTTGAATAGTATTTAATACCACTTTCGGCAATTTTTCAGCTATATCATTGCGTCCAGTTTTTTTGGGAGGGGCAATCCCTGTCAATTAAGACTGGAGTCAAGAGCACATTCCCGCAGTGAGATTCGAATCGGCAATCTCAGTATTGACAGACCACGTGACCAATAGTAGAGGACCTACCTTAACCACTGGGCCACCGAGGCCCCTTCAAGTCAATACGAGTTCATCGGGAAAATAAAAAGAAGTTTGTTCAATGTTGGTGCGGTTATAAGCAAAGTAAATCTCTTTCATGAACTTTTTTACTGACCTAGTCATTGGGAACATGTTCATATATGGGCAGTATATATATGTATAGGCTGAATTGAAATAGATAATAAAATAGAACACTGAATAGTTTGTTTTTGTTTGTTTGAATGATAAAACCTCATTGTCAATTAAGATTGGAGTCGAGCGCACCCAGTCCGCAGAATTAAACCCGCAACCTCAGTATGGACAGACCACGTGATCAATAGTAGACGCACCACCTTAACCATTCAGCCACGCAGGCCCCTGAACACTAAACAGATATAAATCCGCCTTTTGTTATAAATGTATATAGAAATTATGGATAAAATATTTATAGCAGAAGATACAGATACAAACAACATTAACAGCTACATAATAAGTTTATACCTATGTAATGTACGAGTTTAAGCCGATGGGATAAATACATGTGTACATACATGTTTTTCTAAAAAGAGAGACATTTTTATTTGTTAATCTATGTTTATTGGTAATTAACCACAACTATTTTTTTAGTATTTTAAATATGACCGTTTGCATCCTAATTGATTTGAAATTGTAACTTTTATCCAGAATATTAACTAGAATGTCCTATGCCATTTTATCAATATATACGAAAGATATTTTTCTTTGTGAACATCGGACGTTTTTTAAATTTTCTTCTCCAACAAAGGAAGTTTTACTATTAATCTCAAGAAATACATGTATCTCCAGCACATTTTCTTCAATCTAATATGATCCTTCAACGTTACTCGGAATTAAAAGTAATTATCAAGATATAAATTTGTTATAAAACTTACATAAAATCACTTCAAAGTGACACCTTATCATCGTTGTGTGGTTATTGCAGTAAACAAATTAGCAATCAACTTCTCTAGTTTACCTTTGCACCCCAGGTAGCTTCATGTACACGACACATTTTCAAACACCTGTCAGATACTTAAAATCGGAAACCAATTTTATACGTAATAAAAATCACTTTCTAGTGCATACAATATATACGAAGGTCTCCTGCGTATTTAATTTTTTTAAAATTTATATTAAAATTTATAAAAAATATATATCATAGAAATACAAAACGCACCGAAGGTCTGTTTCAATAAAATAGCAAAAGGACAGTGAAGAAATTATACAAATACGTGCAAAAAACTTTCTCTTTAATGTTAAAACAAGTTACTGGACCTATAGCTATATTACGACTTAAATAGCCGAAAAGTTGTGGGTATGAGCTATCACTAGTTCTATAGGTTCTTCTTCCATTAAAAATTGGTCGAAAAAATGCTAATAGTGGCGTATAGCTTCAAACAAGAAAACGTTTTTTTTCCAAATAATAAAATATCTTAACTCATGGTAAACTTTAGTGTAAATAACGTGTTACGTGTATTAACAACGTGTTAAGTTTTTGTGACTTTTTTTTTAGTCGAAGAATTACTGAAATCTTTACATGTTTTCAATTTTCGTCTCATTTGAATCCATGTATATTATTGTTACTTTTCAATAGTGGGTGAGTAGCCGAAATGATTTTCTTACTAAATTCTCCCTTATAAATGCGGAGGCATTGCTTTGTATTTGACTTTGCATTATGAAAAGAAATGGTGCACTCGATTCTAATTTAAGTTTGTACGGTACTTAACCAGGGTCGGCGATTCTCCCGTCGTTGTCTGTCAATACAATTGTCGGATATTTACAAAAACGGGGAGGATCGAACATTCTAATGTTACCAGAAACTTTCATAACTGCAAATCTATATTATTATTATTATAAAATTGGTGAATCTGAATCCTTGTCCAGGATGATTGCGCACAATTACCTGTTCCCTAACTGACAAAACGTGTCATTGTTTACAATCGGCATATTCCCGTGGTGATGCACACAGTTATTTTCCTTCTGATGCATATAAACAAAAAGAAAACAAAGATGATTTTATTTAAGAAGCGTTTGCAGTGACTACAGTGTTACGTTGTTTAAACCTTTGTATTGCAAACCCCCCCCCCCCTTTTTACCCACACACACACACACACACAAGAGAAAAGCCGGTTTATTCGGTATATTCCCTAGGCGATGCACACTTATTTACCATACTGATGCATATAGACAACAAAAACAAAGATTATTTTGTTAACAAAAACTATGAAGTGACTCTTCAATTTCAATCCTTTTTAGTGTAATAATATTTTTTTTTAAACCAACAAAACAAACAAACCTTTCAATATAGTAAGTTCTCGTTTGTGATTTAATTTGTAAAGTTAAGTAGAAAAGACAAAAACAGATAAACACAGGTGTTACATAACACTGCTGGAGATAAAATGCAATATACATGTATAGATTTAAATAACATCCTGTCACAGCTGGAACTTGATTATCTGTGTTCACTTGCATCAACATGTCGGAAATATAATTGGTCACTAAATTTTTGAAATAAAACCACCATACTATAATGACCCACCCCATACCTTAAAAATTGTATAAGGATTAAACTACAACATTTGTTTAGTTTGTCTTAAATATATTTGTAAATAAGGAGTATACAAAATATGCTTCCAGAAATTATAACTTTTGTAATTATTTAAAGAGACAAATCCCATCTAAAACATCCTTTATTTTAAAACAAAATTCTTACACAAATCTAGGAAATTTACAAAGTACAATGTACAATGGAATAAATATCTTTCGGTATCCAAAAGGCGCATGACAAACAATAAAGTTGGTCCAGAGGATATGATGCTTGATTGATTGATTGATTGGATATTTGCTTAACATCCAGCAAGTATAATTTCAGCTTTATTTAGGACGAGAACATGTTAACAAACAATTCCGGAAAAATGGACCGAAATAAACAAATATTTTCAAAGCAACTGGAAAATTAAGGGGTTAGGTACGGGGGCCGAAAAATTTGGGATTTTGTAGCAGCTACAATGAGCCTACTCTTTTTGACATCTACAAAAAAGTCTAGATCATGCAAGGAGCGTTGCACTCTCCAAACATGTTACTCACTGTGGTCCGTGGTCAGGGTTTCCGTATTATGACCTGACCACCCCTAACGAGAAGGCGTCCCTTGTCCATCTGGTGGATGCACTGGGCAGCTCTGTGGAATTTATTAAAAATATGTACAGGTGTAACGTTATGTAGCTGCTTATGCCGGTAATTTATCGCACCATGTTTATTACAAACATTGGTCAAAACATGTTCAATAAATTTGTGTCTCAGTATGTAAATTCAAATGTGAAATAAGAAGAAAGAAGAGTTAATATTAGGAAGAACAATGATTTAAAACGAAAATATTTTTGGCCCTAGGAAACAAATGGACTTGTGGGGTTCATTTTACACATTTCCTATTTTGTATCCATTAAAACTCTCATTTAATCAAGTCTTCACTGTTGGTCTTTGTTTACAAATAACAATATATATATAATGGTATAGAAGAGAAAGTACGATATCTGTCAAGGACTGCTACAGTGAACATCACTCATACTAAATCAAGGTAAGAACTGATGATGACGATCAAGGACTGCTTCAGTGAACATCAGGCGTACTAAATCAAGGTAAGAACTGATAATGACTGACAATGATTGCTACAATGAACATCAGTCATTCTAAATCAAGGTGAGAACTGATAATGGCTGACAAGGACTGCTACAGTGATTATCAGTCATTCTAAATACAGGTAAATATTGATAATCACTGTCAAGGACTAGTACAGTGAATGTCAGTCATACTAAATCCAGGTAAAAATTTAAAAGTACTGACACGATCTGATGCAGTGACTAACAGTTCTTTTCAGTCCTACAAAACTACTGTACTTAACTGTCATAAACTGTTTCAGTTCAGGACAGAAGCTATCAGTAAAAAATAAAAATTGTAAATGACTGACGAGAACTGTATGAATAGTATACAGTGATTTACAGATCGTGAACAGTACATTTACAGTAACTATCAGTTTCTATCAATCTAATTTGAACTGTGTATGGTAATGTCAGTCCTTACTTTGGTTCATAGTGTTGACGATAAAGCCTCAAATTGTACAACAGACGAGCATTGACATTACCCTGGACATCGGCGAAATGGACCGATGATGATTCAAATCGTACGACAGACGAGCATTGACATTATACCTAAAAATAGCAATAAGGATTTGACGGAGTTCCAACTGTACGACACACGAGCATTGACATTAACCTGGACATTGGCTGAAAGGACTGATGAAGATTCAAAATGTACAACGACCTCATACAATAATTACCTAAAAATAACAATAAGGATTGGCTGATCCGAAATGTACGACATACGAGCATTGCAATTAACCTGGACATTGGTCATTAGTACCGATGGAGATTCAAATTATACGACAGACAAGCATTTACTTTACCCTGGATATCGGCGATTAGGACCGACGAAGATTCAAATTGTACGACAGACGAGCATTGAATTTACACTGGACATCGGCGATAAGAACCGATGAAGATTCAAATTGTACGACAGACGAGTATTGACTTTACCCTGGACATCCGCGATAAGGACCGATGAAAATCAAATTGTACGACAGACGAGCATTGACTTTACCCTGGACATCGGCAATAGGACCGATGAAGATTTAATCGTACGACAGACGAGCATTGACATTACCTTAAAATAGAAATAAGGATTAACAGAGATCCAAATTGTACGACAGACGAGCATCGACGTTTACCTGGACATCGGCGATAAGGACCGATGAAGATTCAAATTGTACGACAGACGAGCATTAACTTTACCCTGGACATCGGCGATAAGGACCGATGAAGATTCAAATTGTACGACAGAGTAGCATCGACTTTACCCTGGACATCGGCGTAAAGGACCGATGAAGATTCAAATTGTACAACGACCTCAAACAATAATTACCTAAAAATAGCAATAAGGATTGGCGGATCCGAATTGTGACATACGAGCATTGAAATTAACCTGGACATTGGTCATTAGTACCGATGAAGATTAAAATTATACAATAATCTTACAATAATTACCCAACAATAGCGATAAGGATTGACGGAGATCCAAATTGCACAAAAGACGAGCATTGACATTACCCTGGACATCGACGATAAAGACCGATGAAGATTCATTGTTAGACAGACGAGCATTGACATTGACCTAGACATTGGCTATTAGTACCGATGAAGATTCAGTGCACGACAGACTAGCGTTGATATTAACCTCGACATTGGCGATAAGGACCGATGAAGATTCATTGTACAAAAGACAAACATTGACATTAACCTGGACATTGGCTATTAGGATCGATAAAGATTCAAATTGTACGACAAACGAGCATTGACATTACCCTGGACATTGACGATAAAGCCTCAAATTGTACAACAGACGAGCATTGACATTACCCTGGACATCGGCGAAATGGACCGATGATGATTCAAATCGTACGACAGACGAGCATTGACATTATACCTAAAAATAGCAATAAGGATTTGACGGAGTTCCAACTGTACGACACACGAGCATTGACATTAACCTGGACATCGGCTGAAAGGACTGATGAAGATTCAAAATGTACAACGACCTCATACAATAATTACCTAAAAATAACAATGAGGATTGGCTGATCCGAAATGTACGACATACGAGCATTGCAATTAACCTGGACATTGATCATTAGTACCGATGGAGATTCAAATTATACGACAGACAAGCATTTACTTTACCCTGGATATCGGCGATTAGGACCGACGAAGATTCAAATTGTACGACAGACGAGCATTGAATTTACACTGGACATCGGCGATAAGAACCGATGAAGATTCAAATTGTACGACAGACGAGTATTGACTTTACCCTGGACATCCGCGATAAGGACCGATGAAAATCAAATTGTACGACAGACGAGCATTGACTTTACCCTGGACATCGGCAATAGGACCGATGAAGATTTAATCGTACGACAGACGAGCATTGACATTACCTTAAAATAGAAATAAGGATTAACAGAGATCCAAATTGTACGACAGACGAGCATCGACGTTTACCTGGACATCGGCGATAAGGACCGATGAAGATTCAAATTGTACGACAGACGAGCATTAACTTTACCCTGGACATCGGCGATAAGGACCGATGAAGATTCAAATTGTACGACAGAGTAGCATCGACTTTACCCTGGACATCGGCGTAAAGGACCGATGAAGATTCAAATTGTACAACGACCTCAAACAATAATTACCTAAAAATAGCAATAAGGATTGGCGGATCCGAATTGTGACATACGAGCATTGAAATTAACCTGGACATTGGTCATTAGTACCGATGAAGATTAAAATTATACAATAATCTTACAATAATTACCCAACAATAGCGATAAGGATTGACGGAGATCCAAATTGCACAAAAGACGAGCATTGACATTACCCTGGACATCGACGATAAAGACCGATGAAGATTCATTGTTAGACAGACGAGCATTGACATTGACCTAGACATTGGCTATTAGTACCGATAAAGATTCAGTGCACGACAGACTAGCGTTGATATTAACCTCGACATTGGCGATAAGGACCGATGAAGATTCATTGTACAAAAGACAAACATTGACATTAACCTGGACATTGGCTATTAGGATCGATAAAGATTCAAATTGTACGACAAACGAGCATTGACATTACCCTGGACATTGACGATAAAGCCTCAAATTGTACAACAGACGAGCATTGACATTACCCTGGACATCGGCGAAATGGACCGATGATGATTCAAATCGTACGACAGACGAGCATTGACATTATACCTAAAAATAGCAATAAGGATTTGACGGAGTTCCAACTGTACGACACACGAGCATTGACATTAACCTGGACATTGGCTGAAAGGACTGATGAAGATTCAAAATGTACAACGACCTCATACAATAATTACCTAAAAATAACAATGAGGATTGGCTGATCCGAAATGTACGACATACGAGCATTGCAATTAACCTGGACATTGATCATTAGTACCGATGGAGATTCAAATTATACGACAGACAAGCATTTACTTTACCCTGGATATCGGCGATTAGGACCGACGAAGATTCAAATTGTACGACAGACGAGCATTGAATTTACACTGGACATCGGCGATAAGAACCGATGAAGATTCAAATTGTACGACAGACGAGTATTGACTTTACCCTGGACATCCGCGATAAGGACCGATGAAAATCAAATTGTACGACAGACGAGCATTGACTTTACCCTGGACATCGGCAATAGGACCGATGAAGATTTAATCGTACGACAGACGAGCATTGACATTACCTTAAAATAGAAATAAGGATTAACAGAGATCCAAATTGTACGACAGACGAGCATCGACGTTTACCTGGACATCGGCGATAAGGACCGATGAAGATTCAAATTGTACGACAGACGAGCGTTGATTTTACCCTGGACATCGGCGATAAGGACCGATGAAGATTTAATCGTACGACAGACGAGCATTGACATTACCTTAAAATAGAAATAAGGATTAACAGAGATCCAAATTGTACGACAGACGAGCATCGACGTTTACCTGGACATCGGCGATAAGGACCGATGAAGATTCAAATTGTACGACAGACGAGCGTTGATTTTACCCTGGACATCGGCGATAAGGACCGATGAAGATTCAAATTGTATGACAGAGTAGCATCGACTTTACCCTGGACATCGGCGATAAGGACCGATGAAGATTCAAATTGTACGACAAACGAGCCTTGACATTACCTACAAATAGCAATAAGGATTGACGGAGTTCCAAATTTTACGACAGACGAGCATTGACATTAACCTGAACATTGTCTGTAAGTACCGATGAAAATTCAAAATATACGACTGACGAGCTTTGACTTTACCCTGGACATCGGCGATAAGGACTGATGAAGATTCAATTGTACGAAAGACGAGCATTGACATTACCTTAAAATAGCAAGAAGGATTGGCGGATCCGAAATGTACGACATTCGAGCATTGAAATTAACCTGGACATTGGTCATTAATACCGATGATGATTCAAATTATACGACAGACAAGCATTGACATTAATCTTGCCATTGGTGATAAGGACCGATGAAGATTCAAATTGTACGACGACCTCTTACAATGATTACCCGAAAAATAGCAATAAGGATTGACGGAGATCAAAATTGTACAAATGATGAGCATTGACATTACCCTGGACATCGGCGATAAAGACCGATGAAGATTCATTGTTAGACAGACTTGCATTGACATGACCTAGACATTGGCTATTAGTTCTGATGAAGATTCATTGTACAACAGACGAGCATTGATATTAACCTCTACATTGGCGATAAGGACCGATGAAGATTCATTGTACGAAAGACAAGCATTGACATTAACCTGAACATTGGCTATTAGGATAGATAAAGATTCATATTGTACGACAAACGAGCATTGACATTACCCTGGACATTGACGATAAAGACTGAAATTGTACAACAGACGAGAATTGACATTATTCCCTGGACATCGGCGATAAAGACCGATGAAGATTCATTGTACGACAGACGAGCATTGACATTAACCTGGACATTGGCTATTAGGACCGATAAAAATTGACATTGTACGATTGACATGAAACTTAACATTATCGATAATTACCGATGAAGATTCAAATTGTTCGAGAGACGGGCATTGACATTTACCTTGACCTCGGCGATAAGGACCGATGAATATTTAAATTGTACAACAGCAGGGCATTGATATTAACCTTGATATTGGCGATGAGGACCGATGAAGATTCATTGTTAGACAGACGAGCATTGACATTAACCTGGACAATGGCTATAAGTACAGAAAAAGATTCAAATTGTACGACAGACGAGCATTGACTTTACCCTGGACATCGGCGATAAGTACCGACGAAGATTCAAATTGTACGACAGACGAGCGTTTACTTTACATTGGACATTGGAGATAAGGACCGATAAAGATTCAAATTGTACGACAGACGAGCATTGACTTTACCCTGGACATCGGCGATATGGACCGATGAAGTTTCAAATTGTACGACGAACGAGCATTGACATTACCCTGGACATAGGCAATAGGACCGATGAAGATTTAATTGTACGACAGACGAGGATTGACAGAGATCCAAATTGTACGACAGACGAGCATCGACGTTAACCTGGACATCGGCGATAAGGACCGATGAAGATTCAAATTGTACGACGACCTCTTACAATAATTACCCAAAAATAGCGATAAGGATAGACGGAGATCAAAATTGTACAACAGACGAGCATTGACATTACCCTGGACATCAGCGATAAGGAGCGATGAAGATTCATTGTAAGACAGACGTGCATTGACATTGACCTAGACACTGGCTATTAGTACTGATGAAGATTCATTGTACGACAGACGAGCATTGATAGTAACCTCTACATTTGCGATAATGATCGATGAAGAATCATTGTACGAAAGACAAGCATTGACATTAACCTGGACATTGGCTATTATGATAGATAAAGATTCATATTTTACGTCAAACAAGCATTGACATTACCCTGGACATTGACGATAAAGACTGAAATGGTACAACAGACGAGCATTGACATAACCCTGGACATCGGCGATACAGACCGATGAAGATTCATTGTACGACAGACTAGCATTGACATTAACCTGGACATTGGCTATTAGGAACCGATAACAATTGACATTGTACGACAGACGGGCATTGACATTAACCTCAACATTATCGATAATGACCGATGAAGATTCAAATTGTACGAGAGACGGACATTGACATTTACCTTGACCTCGGCGATAAGGACCGATGAATATTTAAATTGTACAACAGCAGGGCATTGATATTAACATTGAAATTGGCGATAAGGACCGATGAAGATTCATTGTTAGACAGACGAGCATTGACATTAACCTGGACAATGGCTATTAGTACAGAAAAAGATTCAAATTGTACGACAGACGAGCATTGACTTTACCCTGGACATCGGCGATAAGTACCGATGAAGATACAAATTGTTCGACAGACGAGCGTTGACTTTACCTTGGACATCGGAGATAAGGATCGATAAAGATTCAAATTGTACGACAGACGGGCATTGACATTCACCCCAACATTATCGATAATGACCGATCAAGATTCAAATTGTACGAGAGACGGGCATTAATATTAAAATTGACATTGGCTTTTAGTACTGATGAAGATTCGAATTGTACAACAGACGGGCATTGACATTAACCTTGAACTCGGCAATCAGAAAAGATGAAGATTCAAATTGTGCGACAGACGAGCATTGACACTGACATGGACATTGCCGACTTATGGAGATACAAATTGTACTACGACCCCTGGCAATATTTATCTAAACAATACCGATTGGGATTGACAGAGATCCAAATTGTACGACAGACGAACATTGACATTACCATGGACATCGGCGAAAAGGACCGATGAAGATTCAAATTTGTACGACGACCTCTTACAATAGTTACCTAAAAATAGCGATAAGGATTGACGGAGATCCAAATTGTACGACATTCAACAGTCGAGTCTTTTATTTTTACCTGGACATTGGTAATAAGGATCAACGGAGGATCGAATTGTACAAAAGTCAAGCTAGTGCCTGAACAATGCTAATTTCGATGGCCATTTAAGATACCCTAGCCAGATTTAAATTAAACACCCCACTAATACATTTAGGTCGGCCTATTAATTAACCTTTTTCTTAAAGTAGACTTGATAAAACTACATACTAGACTCTACGACAAACGGGATAACTTAGACTTTCCAATTGTCAACTTCCCGTTCATCGAGCAGCAACAACATTCCAGCAGCTCCGGCGTGTGGTGTGTATATTTCACAACTTATACTTTATGCTAGATCCTGCGATCGGTATTCTGATTTTCTAGACCGCTCGTTGCTGTTGACTACTAAGCTACTCAAAGCAGAATAATACCCTGACTTATTTTAACATTATGGGAAATCCATCTTTAAATTACGATCGGATGTTTTCACTGGGTCATAGGTAGTCTTTAATATTCCTGGATTTGACTTTTTCCTGGACATAACTGGTGTAGATCCAAATTGTTTGACAAAGCACGAGCCTTCACATTAACCTGGACATAAGCAATATGGACCGATGAAGATATAAATTGTACGACAAGCGAACCCGAACACTAGCGATCAGGATCAATAAATATTTAAATTGTACGAGAAACAATTGGACTGTCGAACTGGACCAAAGGTCATTTTCTGTGGAAATTCTGCTGTAACAATATTTATATTAAACCAAAAACATTAAAACCGGATAGATCAGGATATTGAGTCATTACAATTTTTAGTATATTAGGGCCGATTTGTACGTATTATTTAATACACGATATGGATATACTCATTGTAGTTTTTATATCATTGTTCTTTTATTTGAGCTAACATTTATAGCATGACACTGGGCGATATTAAAAAAGTCGGCGAAGCAATCATCTATGCTATCAAATGAAAGAAAAATTAAAAAACAAATAAATCAACAATTGTACAAAATATAATAATGCTCTTTTGAACAATACTGTACTTAAGTGAAAGAATGGGTGAATTGAAAGTGCTATGGTAGTGAATGGAGTGAGAAGTTTTCTTCTATGCAGACATGTTCTTTGACTTCTTAATCTAAAAAGCACAGAGGTACACAGACAATATTTCGAATTCCGTCGAACATTTATTAGATGATCTAGTAATGGGGTTCCAACATCAATTAACCACTTCTACGAAAGCTTCAACTCTAAATATAAGATGGGATCGCATTTGATAACATGTTACTTAATAATCCGATCTTTTCTACCTTGATTTTTATTTTGTACATGTACACTGACCGCTATCTTTTGAATATTTGTATTATGCTAGATCTTAGCAGTGACCAATATCCTCAACTAAAATTGCTTACTTTTCAACTGAAGTTATCTCTCTTGGTATGCTATATTAATCTGCAATCTATCCGTGATATGCTAGTTTTACGAGCTGGTTTGCAAGTCTGTTGCTGCAGGCAGGGTGTACTCGACTCCAATATTAATTGACAAGGATTGCCAGTTTTCCTACCGCAGGTCGGGGGTTTTCTCCGGGTACTCCGGTTTCCTCCCAAATACAAACTGGACGCCACGATTGATATGGCTGAAAAATTGCTGAAAGTGGCGTTAAACACCATCAAACAAACAAACAAGTCTGTTGCAAGGTAGTTAGTCTAGTTAGTTATTTATCACGTGCCTGTCAACAGTGAGGTCGCAGGTTCGAGTTTCACAGTAAGGCCAGGTTGTACTCGACTCTGATCTTAATTGACAAGGATTTCATACCGTTTCCATACCGAAGGTTTAAGACCATACTGTGAGGTACATTTCTCGACCCACAGAGCTGCCAAGCATGGGGCCTCGGTGGCCGAGTGGTCAAGGTAGTTCGTCTTCTATTGATCACGTGGTCTGTCAACACTGAGATTGCGGGTTCGATTCTCACTGCAGGCAGGTGTAATCGACTCCAATCTTAATTGACAAGGATTGCCAGTTTTCCTACCGCAGGTCGGGGGTTTTCTCCGGGTACTCCGGCTTCCTCCCCCAATAAAAACTGGACGCCATGATATAGCTGAAAAATTGCTGAAAGTGGCGTTAAACACCATCAAAACTATCAAGCACGTCCATTGGTGGCAGATAAGGGATGCCCTCTTGTTTGGGGGATGTCAAGTCAAACTACGGAAACCCTGACCGCGGATGATAGCGGGTAACATGTTTGGAGAGTGCCACGCTCCTTGCACGCTAAAGACCCCTTTTTTAATGTCGATGAGAGTAGGCTCGTTGTAGCGCTACAAAATGCTAAATTTTCTGCCTCGTTACATACCCCAAACTTTTTCATTTGCATTTGCATTTAAAATATTTATCTTTTTTGGTCTATCTTTCACGAACTCTTTTAGATAAGTACAGATAGTTAAGTTTGTTTAGAGTGATTACGACACAAGTGGTTGCGACTGATAGACTATATATAAATATATTTGTCGGTTCGATGACAAACATTTATAATTTTTACAGTTTCTATTAGTTTCTGAAATTTGTTTTCTTGTATTTCCAAATCTGCCTAAATTTATGAAAGACATTTTCTGTGTATTTATCAACAGCTTGCTAAAAAGCACGAGTGCACTAGTTTGTATATTAAGGCCCAGTCACACTAGAGCTCACGATTACTTGCGACCACCGGCGACGCGTAAAACCGACGATCATCGGCGATTGTCTGCGACCAAACCCTCTTTGCGCAGAAAAATTTACTACCGCGATTATCGTACGACCAGTTATTGACAATCGTACGACAACTTGTCGTAAGACCATCGCACGATTACTAAATACTACTCAAGACTATCAGTGACTAATAATGTCACGTGGTCTGTGTCTTGTCACAGGAAATCTTTAACTAGTCTCTGACGATCGTACGATGGTTGCAATTTATCGTAGAGAAGTCGCTAATTGTCATTTGTAATCGTGGGTGGTCGTAAGACAAGTCACTACTAATCGCACGATGATCTTAAGACTTTGGAAAGACTACCTGCGACCGAGGGACAAGGACATCGGCGCCGACCAGTTGAAGATTATTACAGACTTTCGAACGACGATCGTGCGACAGCCTAAGACCTTATAAGATCACTAGCGACCTGTTTGATCGCAAGGAGGTTTTTGTGCAAGCTCAAAAACCTCTCTGCGACTGAAATTGGTCGTGGGACCTTAATAAGATAACCTGCGACTGTCGAAGATCACCGATGAACGTCGTAAGACTTTTTAAAGATTCTTCGCGACCAGAGGTCACTGGTGATCGTCAACTGGTCTTAAGTGGTCGTAAGCTCTAATGTGACTGGGGCTTTACAAAGCGCGATTCGTCAATGATATAGGTACAAGTATTTGCTTTCCTAAAAAGCTAGTCGTTTCTAAGCTTTATTTTACTTTGTGTACAAAAATACGAACTGTTTTTTAATGTTAAATGGCAATATGTATTGTTGTAATTTACATCACTTTATTATACGTATACAATGTTTAGATATCAGGCAACCGCAAAATATAGGTCAGAGGCAGCAATTGAAGCATGCACTGTGCTAAGCATCTCGTGTCCGTGTTTCTCCGTTTAAGTTTAATTATACACATTTTATGATAAACATACACAAATCAATGCCACTTTCCTTTTAAAAACAGTTTGATTCCCATTATCTTGCATAATTTCTCCATTTTTTCATCGCAACCGATTCGTGATCGCTCGGCTTTTCTCGAGTGGCTACGAACGGCGGTATTTTGATTGCTACCTCCCCGTAATCATGCGGGATTTTCATCCCTAACTTAGCTCTGCATATTTGTTGGCCAATCGTCAGCTATCTCCCGATATAGCAGCCAATCAAAACACAGTATTGTTTATGGTGTAGGACCACCAAATACCGGGAACCAGTCCAGAGGTTGTAAAAGTAGTACTAGTCAACAGACTCTTGCATCATATAGAATTTGAACCGCACAAGATACCAGAATAAATTTGGTATTTTTGGAAAGCTGAATATTCTAGGAAACTTGAGGATAAAGTTTTATTGGTTTTAAATGAACATAAAAATGTTGAGAGTCAATTAGGGACAAGCACTATTTTTGGACTGAAATAGAAAGTGAAAGTAGATTTTTAGACCACGTGGACTTCAGGTTGAGCGTTTTTTCTTATATGCAATGAAACATATTGTGAAATTTTGACAGAATGTTCAGCCAGTGCATTTTTATAGGGGACAGAAGTGTCACTTAATTTGAAACAAAGGTAAATTTTCTAGGATAAGTCAAAATTATCAAATTTTAATATAGCCGAAGAGTAAAAAATCTATGGTGGTCCTACACCTTATCTGTTAATCTTGAGGTATGACTGGTTTCCACAGTTAAGCTTTTGATTATTTATCCCGTATCGCATGGGACAATAACAGTAGTAAATGTGTACCAGTAACAGGTTACCAGATTGTGTACCCTACATTAAGTACAGAACTGAATTCTACGTTGTGTTCTGATTTGGTCAATAGTTGTTATGTGTACATTTTTTGTCTGTAAGCTCCTGCATAAATTAAGTTTTAAAAAGTGGTAAAATTTTTGTAATATTTTTAACCATGTTGTGGTTTTACATTCACTGCATTAGAAATTGCATGTAAAAGTGGGAGAGTCTAAAATGTTCTAACTAGCAAAAAAGGAATTGGTCACGGATATATATGGCATATACTTTTTAATGGTGAATGAAAGTTTATTAATTTCCTAGTACAGGTAAATACTGAGAAATGTTAGAAAGGTATGCAAATGACAGAAATGTTAGTATTTTTCAGGGGCGGATCCAGAAAATCGGGTTAAGGGGGGGGGGGACAAAATTCGGGCAAGGGGTCTGGGGACCGCAGCGCCCTAGTTGGGGAGTAGGGGGCGAAGCCCACAGAAGCTGGTGAGATTTAAGCAATTGAGAGGGTGTTGAGGACTACAAATTTTGGCATTTTCAAAACACTCTCTCTCGCTCTTCCTTTTCTCTCTCTGTCTTTCCTCTTTTTCCCTTTTTTTTTTGGGGGGGGGGGCGAACATCCTCTCCACCATCCTCTGGATCAGCCACTGTTTTTGACTATAGCCAAAACATTTACTACTGTTCTACCATTGGTATAGTTGTACCAGGGGGGTCAGTCATTATCCTATTGATGGAATGAATTTCCGGTGCATGTTATCTTATTGATGGAATGAATTTCCTGTACATGACAGAACATGGCGGGATGAAAAAATAATCCCAATTTCCTCTTTTGTATCTGCTTTTGCTTATAAAAGCTGTTGCTTAAAAGTTGGATATTTTGAAAGGTATGGAATAACTGTACAACAAGTGTAACTTTTTTCCAGTCAATGTCTTTACAGTGAAAGCACTTCGTAAAGTGTGTAATGTGGTACAATGTGACCACAACATTGAGATGACAGTAGAAAAAACATTTTTTAAGGTAAAATTCCCGCACAGTTCGTAGACACCTAAAATTTTTCTGTAATTTAGCATTATATGTGTAATGCCCCATATTTGACATTTTAAGTGAAAGAAAGATTTTTTTAACAAAAACTTTTGATGTCTCGCCCGTTCGCTTTACTTTTGCGCAGGCCATCCAATAGGATAATGACCGCCAGAGCTTTGAAGAAATTTATGTATGATATTGGAAATTATATGTATTATTATTGATATGATATATATGATCTGTGTGTTTCATTAAACAGACATGTTTGTTAAATACCTATGTGCGAAGCCTGAAGGCAGCATAAATAGCAGAAAATTTACTCACGAACTGTCAATAAAACAACCTCATCCAAACTTAAGCAACCTAACGAGTAATCTCCAGGAAATATAAATAATCAGAAAATAAATCCAGAGCAAAGAAATCAAATAATTCTACATATAATAATTCCAGCACATCTTTCAAAACATTTTATTTTTAAATTGCTCATTGCAATACTCGTTCGCTATATTTTGATCCCTTATTTGTTGTAGGTTTTTTTAAGTTATAAATTTCTTTTGCATTCTATAGGACAACGGGTCATCTGTACGTCCTGAATCGTCAACTTTTTATATAGGAAATAAATATTATTTTATATATAGATGTTTTCTCAAATAATTGAATTGAATCTTCTTAAGATGCTTATCGTGTTCATGTTTTCCCCATTTTGTATATCCGTGTATGATTGACAACGACTGTCTGATCCTGTAATTCTTCCATTTAAACAGCTTCGAACCGATATGATAATATTGTACAAGTCGCGTATAACTTGTAAAGTCCTCTTCTATTGAAATCTGGCGTGTCAAGACTGAGTTGTGAGTTTGAGCCCGACTTCGAGAAGGGTTTGACTTATAAACATTTATTGAAAGGGATTCAGTTTTCCTACCAAAGCCTTTTTCACTGGGTATTGCGGCTTACTCTACAATAGAATTTGTACGACGTACTATAGCTGAAAATTGTGTATTACATTGTATAGCACAATTTAAACGAACTAACAATAAAAAGCTACCTTCCTCGGTGTTGCATCCAGGTTGCTGTAAGGTATATTATCGAAAAAGTGATGCGAAAAGGGTTATAGAAATATTTTGCCCTAGGTCGGGAACATATGTATATTAGTTTATCAGATTTACGGTGGAAAATTAACTCTGGCTAAATCTAGATTCTTTTGACGTACACTGTTTTAAATCCAACAAACTAATGTTAGATATGTGTCCTTAAGGTGATGTTATTTTTGATGTGCTGTATTTGATAAGTGATTTACACATTCGCCCGCCCGTGGACTTTTCACCATAGTCCCTATACTATAATTATGTTTATATTTTGGGTGTTTTTATGTCAAAAATACGGATATTGGTCAAAAATTGTTCTGTGCAGACATTGTGTTTTGATCAATATTTAGATGAACTAGTTATAATCCAGTAAAACTAAAACTAGTCCCTTTACAAAATCAAAGAGGGAATGCAATAATCCAACTAGACCTGCTGTTTGTTTTAACTCTTAGTTAACTCTCGCCTGCTAAATTACAAGAGATGCTTGACGTTTGCTCTGAATATGCGAAAAAATGGCGATTCCAATTTAATGCTTCAAAGTCATGCATTATGTGTTTTTCTAAAAAGACTCTTAACACACAGTGTATATGGACAATATCAGGTCAAGAAATACCTATCACAAACAGTTACAAACACCTTGGTATAGAAACTACGAATGACTTGAAAGCAATTTCGAGGACTAAAAATGCATGCAAGAAAGGAAGGCAGTCCTATTTCTCTCTTTCGAACACTAGGAATGGCGACCTTAATCCATTATCAATAGTAAAACTGTATAAATTAGTAGTGCTTCCCTCGTGCTTGTACGGTAGCGAATTGTGGTGGAACCTAAAAAAACAAGACTTAAATGTTCTGAACTGCTTCCAACATTTTATAGTGAAAAATGCACAAAAACTCCCGAAAATTACACGATCAGACATGTGCGAATTCATGGTTGGACTTCTTCCGATTGAGTGCGAAATCGAAAGAAGAAAACTGTATTTTCTGGGGAAATTATGCCGAATGGAATTAGACACTCTTCCGAAAAAAGTCTTCCTTCATCGTCTGTTCACATGTTTGGAAAACAGAACCACCAACTTAGGCTTCATTCCAGATATACTGAAAATCCTAGAGAAATATGATATTTTAAACTTTGTTACCGATTTCTTAACCTCGGGAAAATTTCCGTCAAAAATAGAATGGAAGAAAATTGTATGTAAATCTATTAACTCTTTACAGACCGAACTTTGGACAAATCGTGTGAATACAGACAGTGATTTTACTCGATTTCTCTTACTACAACAACATGGTGTCTGCTCTAATTTTTGGAAATTACCCTCATCCTCACTACAATTAAGAACTGCATTTTTTGTGTCAAAATTGATTACATCCGTACCTAGCGCCTACGAACAGTTATGTACTTTATGCGGCAGAAAATTCACGGACGTTATTATTCATGCATCATGCGATTGTCCCCGTACAAGCCATCTACTAGAAACCCTTTTAGATATTATTATAGAACACTTTGACCCCAAAGTATATACCGAAATAAGTCAGTATGATGTGAACAGTTTATACAACTTTTTCCTAGGAAAACCTCCGTCCTATCCTTTAGACATAGTAGACACTCATGAAATATACGAGCTTTGTCATACCCACTTAGTTAAATCGTCATCCGAATACAACCGATTACGATGTTGGCAAGTTTGACAAACTATGGAGCACAACTGTACCATGCATTTCTGTCAGTCCTTTTAAAATCATAATGTATTGAAATTTCAGTTGTACATACTGTTACATACTGTTTCATTATTTTTTTTTCTCTTTTTTTTTCATTACTATTTTGATGTTTATTGTATATACTTAGTAATATTGTTCTTGTAATAACTTTATTAAATTCATTGTAATCTCTTTTAAGAGGAAATAAAGTAATGAATGAATGAATGAATGAATGAATTAAACAGACATGTTTGTTAAATACCTATGTGCGAAGCCTGAAGGCAGCATAAATAGCAGAAAATTTACTCACGAACTGTCAATAAAACAACCTCATCCAAACTTAAGCAACCTAACGAGTAATCTCCAGGAAATATAAATAATCAGAAAATAAATCCAGAGCAAAGAAATCAAATAATTCTACATATAATAATTCCAGCACATCTTTCAAAACATTTTATTTTTAAATTGCTCATTGCAATACTCGTTCGCTATATTTTGATCCCTTATTTGTTGTAGGTTTTTTTAAGTTATAAATTTCTTTTGCATTCTATAGGACAACGGGTCATCTGTACGTCCTGAATCGTCAACTTTTTATATAGGAAATAAATATTATTTTATATATAGATGTTTTCTCAAATAATTGAATTGAATCTTCTTAAGATGCTTATCGTGTTCATGTTTTCCCCATTTTGTATATCCGTGTATGATTGACAACGACTGTCTGATCCTGTAATTCTTCCATTTAAACAGCTTCGAACCGATATGATAATATTGTACAAGTCGCGTATAACTTGTAAAGTCCTCTTCTATTGAAATCTGGCGTGTCAAGACTGAGTTGTGAGTTTGAGCCCGACTTCGAGAAGGGTTTGACTTATAAACATTTATTGAAAGGGATTCAGTTTTCCTACCAAAGCCTTTTTCACTGGGTATTGCGGCTTACTCTACAATAGAATTTGTACGACGTACTATAGCTGAAAATTGTGTATTACATTGTATAGCACAATTTAAACGAACTAACAATAAAAAGCTACCTTCCTCGGTGTTGCATCCAGGTTGCTGTAAGGTATATTATCGAAAAAGTGATGCGAAAAGGGTTATAGAAATATTTTGCCCTAGGTCGGGAACATATGTATATTAGTTTATCAGATTTACGGTGGAAAATTAACTCTGGCTAAATCTAGATTCTTTTGACGTACACTGTTTTAAATCCAACAAACTAATGTTAGATATGTGTCCTTAAGGTGATGTTATTTTTGATGTGCTGTATTTGATAAGTGATTTACACATTCGCCCGCCCGTGGACTTTTCACCATAGTCCCTATACTATAATTATGTTTATATTTTGGGTGTTTTTATGTCAAAAATACGGATATTGGTCAAAAATTGTTCTGTGCAGACATTGTGTTTTGATCAATATTTAGATGAACTAGTTATAATCCAGTAAAACTAAAACTAGTCCCTTTACAAAATCAAAGAGGGAATGCAATAATCCAACTAGACCTGCTGTTTGTTTTAACTCTTAGTTTTTGCACCATACAGTGGGAAGATTATGTTTTAAAACATTTCTTTTTTTCTTGTCTTCTTACTTTATTGGAAAAAACGCTTTCAACCCACTGCTACGAAATTGAGGAATAATATTGGCTTTGCTATTTATGTTATAAAATTCTTGTAAACTTTTTTTGAAATCAATAGGTATTTATATACACCTACAAATGTAACTGAAAACCGTAGCAATTATTTCCTTTCGTGGGTAGCTTGAAACATGTATCCATAAATGATATAACATATAAAAGAGAACACACTCTGCATATCAGTCATACACTTCATTATCAGTGTGCTCAAGTACCCAGGATAACATTACACCATTATCACTGCAACTGAAACGACGTTTTTGATTGGCTAAGTTTGAATGCGTTCATTGTAGCGTGGGATTGATTTCCACTTGTGTTATTATTAATTATTAAAAAAGGCAAAATTTGTAGTATAAAAATATTACCCTCGCTGAAATGTTCATAGCTGATGTCGTTCCAAAGAAAGATAAATAGTACGTATGTTAACTAGCAGCTATTAGCAAACTATTTGCATAAAATAGGTGGAAAAAAACTCGGTTTAAAAATATTAAACTAGACAAATTATAATAACCCCCCAAAATAAATCTATATTGAGTATTATTGAATCGTAATTTTTCTGCAATATTCGCAATAATTTTTGCGTAAGAGCACCTGCCAAAAAAAATGGTGAAACAAATTGTTACTTCAATAGCTTTTTTAAAAAATAACATTTAATAAATGCTTTAATGCTGGTTTTGAAAACAGAGCTATAACAATTAATGTACGTTTTTAAATAAAATTGATATACAGATTCTCTGTAATAGAACGATTAGTCAATTATTAGCTTACTGAGATGAGAAATACAATTAAAAAGAAAACAAAATTAAGTATTGCATTAAAGTATGTATGTTGCGGTTTCTCACTCAAGCACGTCCTGAATACAATTGAAGTATTGCTTGCTAGACTAATCAATCGATCAATCTCACTTAAGGTTCCGAACATTAAGACACAGTCTAAGACGTTTTTGTGATCTTATTGAAGAATATGTTACATAAATATTCTTACCTCCTTAATATATTTATAGTTCATTAGTGGCCATTTTTGACACTTCTGTCGTAAAGCAAATCTTTCCTTTAATCTGCGCTTAAATGTACAATTGTATCTTAAAAAACACATTTTACTAAAAAATATATAAATGTCAAAATAAGTTAAAGCATTGTATACTTTAATTATAAAACTTTGGCAGCTTGATAAGTTAATTTTTTGTCTTTGAACAAGGACAGTTTAAACTAATATAGTATATAGTTAGTATATAATGTCCCTGATGCAACTTATAATTGCAATACTTCTTGATAATAAAATGGGGAAAAGAAAAAAAAATGAAAATCGACATTAAGTGTATTATACAATACGTAAGAAATGAAAAAAAAAAGAAAAAGAAAACATTGTAGCCAATTAATTTTGACCTGGGACCAATCGGCTTCCTAGAAACGTTTTGTTTGTTTTATATCTGTTATAACTTCAGAAAATAATACTGAATTGTCATTATCAGGTTAATTAAGTAAATATCATTTGCATTTATGTTCGAGAGTAGAGTTACTCTTTGATTTAGCTTCATTAAAAAAACATTCGAGAAAATAAAGAAAAGCATCTCATGTAAGGTGATGAGCATCTAAAATTTGGATCATTGATTACATTTATCCTGGCTAAGTCTGCGTTTAGCGAGCTACACTGCTGCCTAAGTCGAGTAATGCAGTATATTAAGAATTCGGTTACCTTCGCCATAATACCCTGGGGACTTGCAGCATATACCATTAATTCTTTCTTTAAAACGAGAAATGGCCGGAGAATCATGAACAGTTCTGTTTAAATTGTTCCAAATTTTACAGATGATGGTATAAATGAGTAAGCTAATGTTTTCAGTCTGTACTTTGGAATCACGTAATTGTTCTTATATAGAAGGTTGTAGGTATTTACATTAGAGGGGGTAAATAATTTCTTAAATATTCTGGGTATTATCCTTTATGCATTTTGTGAAAACCGTCATTTTACAATATTTCCAGCTATAAGCTAATGTATTCCATCTTTTTTTAATGTATAGGTCTGTTCAATTGCAAATTTTTGAAGACTTTTGACTATACGAGCAGCTTTGAGTTGAATTTTTTCTAATTTGTAAGAATCTCGTTCACGGTACCAAAGCTGTACATGCATATTGGAGGGCAGGTCTGATAAAAGAAAGAAAAATATATGAAATATACGAAATATTTGATAACATAGACTTCCGTAATTTATTTAACGGCTGATTTAGCAATTTTGTCGAAACATGTATGTTCCGTCCAATTCCTATCAAAAGATGAAGTTAGGCCGAAGGGTTTAGGGCTATTTACAATTACTATCTCATATTTAAGTTGTATATATTAGGAATATCATTGTTTGAAATAACGAGAACTTAGTGTGGTTTTTTTTTTTTTTTTGTTTTTTTTTTTTTTTTTTTTGTTTTTTTTTTTTTTTTTTTTTTTTTTTTTTGTTTTTTGTTTTTTGTTTTTTTTTTTTTTGGGGGGGGGGGGGGTAGATGTCAATAGTTTTTAAGTAGTTATTAATCTCTTTTCAAGTAACTCAAATTTATTCCAAAGTATGATAGCGAAGTATAATCCCCGAGCACTCTGGTTAAATTATTATATAAATATATTCTTTATTATAAGATTCATGCCCGTTGTTCCAGAACATATATATCATATTAAATAAAATTAAAAGAATACTTATCTATTTAAAATGAGATGCGTAAAGATATAGTTGCTATCGTCCTCGTTAAAGTTGATATGCCCGATTGTACAATTTATTTTACACCAAGTAATCATGATAACAATCGGTAATTAAACATTAATCTATAATGAAACAATAATAACTATCATTGGTTAACTGAACGGGTACTTTCACTACTTCTCACTTGTAAAAATTTCCCCTATCTCAAAATAGCTTTTCTAGTGTATTCTTCCTATAAATAAATTGTTAGAAGCATTGGAAATCGAAATAAACAGTGAGCATTGTAAAATAAACGAGATCATTTGAAATAACGGGTCTAAGGTAGGATATATAGAAACATTACTATTTAGCAGAAGCGTGGATATAATAGATTGTAGAGATAGCACTTCACTTAAAATTAAGTGTCTTACTATATTTATAACAAAACCTCTGTGCACACTAGAAAATCGCGATTTCTTAAAAAAAATATAACTTAAACCGTTCCATAGCCGTAATACTACGCTATATATTACGTCTAATACACTTGGTTCGTGGTACGTTGTATGGGCTTGAACATATTTACAAGTATTAAATACGATGAAGTCGGCAGATTAAACTTCTTAAAATTTATAATATTTTTTTTGCTTTGCAGTGCGATTTTCAATTATACTTGTTAACTTTGCTGTAACTACAATAATCACACACGGATTTATTTTGCCAAAAACAAACCCTTCAGTATTGGCCAAAGTAACAGTAGAAGTGTCACTATCTACCACACAAAACCCGAAATTAAGTAACCACATGGAAACCTTAAGCAGTACTCAAGATGTCATCTCTAATCCTGGTGAAACCTCAACAAAAGTCATGACAATGGACAGCAACTATTATACTCTTCAGCTTCATCTAGAAGTATTGATGAGACTAATCAATCATACAATTGAACTCTTTGTAAGTTCTTAAATTTATTTCTTCTTACTAATCTCTATTTTTATACATCTGATTGAGGGAAATGTTTGATGCGCTACATTTACTAATAAAAAGAACGACCATTATGCATTACAATATTAAATACAATAGACAGTAAATGTTCATGTTTATTTATTTTTTTTTAAATATATTTAACAATTGTTCACTAAAAGTTGTGGGGACTCGATGTTTGAATGTTTGTTTGTTTGAATTGTGTTTTTAATTCCACTTTCAGCAAATTTTCAGCTATATCATGGCGTCCAGTTTTTATTGGGGGAGGGAGCCGGAGAACCCGAAGAAAACCCCCGACCTTCGGTAAGAAAGCACTCAATTATTGTCAACTATGATTAGAGTCGAACGCACCCTGCCCACAGTGAGACTCGAACCCGCAACCTCAGTGTTGACAAACAAGTATTGAATGTTAGATGGCTAACTGTCTTGACCACTCGGCCATCGAATCCCCACAACTTTTATGGAACACTGGATTTTTCAACGGTTACTCCGGATACCTTCCACAATACAAACTCATCGAGTATAAACATCGTTAAACAAAACAACACATTATTGTTTAAAAATAAAATAACGTTTTAAAAATGTCAGCTTTGTTGCGTTTTCCTGTTGTGTTATTTTTTTTATTATGGGAAAATTCACATTTAAGCCTTAGTGTTGTTGTTTTGACATCCAACAAATAAAAACTTAATAATTCACGTTATGATTTATTTTTTATCATTTCTTCAGACGAATCGAGAAGTCGTTAAAAGTCAAGACGGGTTAGGACTGAAATATCCGGAATTCAGTGATGCCAATATAGAACGAGATGTTAAAATTTATCGTTATTACTTGACAGCCATTGAAGCGGCTGAGGATATACACGTAATTCATTTTAAAGAAACATACAGTAATTATATACGACAGTTGAAAAGCGAATTACAAGTCTGCCTCTGTGTACTAGCAATACATCAATGGTGTGGCGCTAATAGTCTGGTTCCCAAAACCTCTTTGGATATATCGTTTAGTAACGAGAAGATAAACCAGTATCAGTTTACAGTTATAAATACATTGTCAAACTTACAAAAATATGTCGAAGACTGGAAAAGAAATGCATTTACTTTGTTTCCATTACCACTATAATTCAAAGAGAAATGTTTTTACTTTAGTGTTTTTAACTTGTGTATAGATTTAACGTTTTTACGTTTTAATTGATGCACTTGTATTGTCTTTCATATGAAACCTCTCTGTTTCTAAGTAATAGAAATTTTTTTTTGTATTTCACAATGAAATATGTTTAACATAACCTATTTATTAATGTATGATAGTGTCTTTTTTACGTGCATTTTGAGCGGTGTATATAAGTCCTTTAGAATAAAGTTTTTGAACTTTTTATCGTTTGTGTTTTGTCATTTTACGTGTATAAGCATCAGGTAATAGCTGTGTGTTTAAACTGGAACCGAAAATTGTTTTCAAATTCTTTATAAACAATCAAAATGGAGTGGTCGAGTAAAATAAAATATGTTTATGATTTATAAATTGCGAGTGCTGTACTGAAGAGAACATCAAACACAATTCCATTAATAGCTATACGAAAAAAAGAAATCATCAAAAGTGACGAAAAACAAACGAACAATTAAACTGCCATTTGTTCTGAGAACAAATGAGAAGGTCTTTCCCACTGTTCTTCTAAAGTTAGAAAAGTTAGGTGATGCTATGAGATTTTGTGTCTTGCTATAGCACAAAATGTAACTTCCAGTGATAATAATGAATTATTTGGATAAAGAAAGTGTTCCCGGCCCAAAATATATATGGTTGTTAAGGACTTTCATTCGGTTGCTAGGGACAAAAGGCCACTTCCGGCCATAAAATGAAATATTTTCAGTAAAGTATATCATTCTGATTCTAAAAATATATGGTTGCTAAGGACTTTATATAACGGTCACCTTGTTGCTAGGGTATGACCTTGACCTATGACCTTTTACCTTTGGCTCAAATTTAAGCTCTTTTCATACTGATCACTTTAAACCTATATGTTTACTATATTATCTCTAACCGTTTTCAAGTTTTAACCAAAAAACCGATTAACCGAAACGCGTCAAGGGCAGTAACTCGAAAACGGTTCATCGCACAGCTTTGGGTCAAAGTACCAAATGAAGGTCTCAATAAGTGGAGTAGTTTTCCCATTTATTGTTTGCTTCGATCTTTTATGGTTTGTGAGATATAGATCTAACAAGACCTATGGTGACCTTTGACCTTGTCTTTTGACCTTTGACCTTGACATTTTTAAATGTAACATATGTCACTTAGGATCAATGGTGGTGGTCCCAAGTCTCTAGAACTTGGGGTTTTCGAGAAAAAAATTTTGACGCATTGCGTCATTTTTCAGGTCAAAAACGCGTAAACCGGAAGTCGATTAAGAAAAAAAAAGTTTGCATGTTAAATCATCGCCATGCGTCGCCCTACACTTTGGACACTTCAGATTTTGAGTATCTGTTACGGTTTCTGAGTTTATCTGCTAACAAGGTTTTCGGTGTTGTGCAGATAACTCTGTTACTAAAAATAGAATAGTCTCACAGGGTGAGCCAAGTCATCTCCTGGTATGAGCGATTAAACGTACCAAGTATCATAATGATATGTTGAAACCCCTTCTGGCAAACCCATTTGGAAATTTGGGGAGAAAAAAAAATAATAATCATAAGAAATACAAGAAGGTCTTTCCCTTGGAAAGGGGTAAAGACCTTAACTAGGAAAAGTAAGTACTGGTATGGAACAGTCACTTAAAATATAAGGAGGGGAAAAACTACTGGTTTGGAACAGTCACTTAAAATATAAGGAACGGAAAAACTACTAGTGTGGAACAGACACTTAAAATATAAGGAAGGGAAAAACTACTGGTTTGGAACAGTCACTGAAAAATAAGGAAGGGAAAAACTACTCCCTTGAAACAGTCACATAAAACACAAGGAAGGGAAAAACTACTGCCTTGAAACAGACACATAAATATTAGAAAGTCAAGCGAAAAACTACTGCCTTGGAACAGTCATATAAACACAATGTTAGAATAAAATTATATGCAAAGATATATTTATCAGCTATTGTTTATCTCACCTGACCCAAAGGGTCAGTGGGAGCTTTTCTCATCACTTGGCGTCCGTCGTCATCTCCGCCGTCGTTGTTGTCGGCCAATCTAAACAAAACTTGGCAGGAATGTACATTGGGTGGTACTTCACAAAGTTTGAGTTTTTGATGCTCAAGAATTCAACATGGCTGCCATGACCTTAAATGTGCTCTGATTGGCTGAATTTCAGAATCTTCCTCTCACAAGCCGCTTGGGAGATTGATTTGAAATATTGCAGAAATGTACCTTAGATTGTCCTCTACAAAGTTTGAATTTTTTGTGCCTATCCAAAAAAGATGGCCGCCATACCAGGACTTAGTTTAACATAGGACTCTACGAGGAAAACATACAAACAGCTTCTTCTCCGAAACTGTTCCACACAAAGAAACCAAATTATGCAAAAATTTAGCTTGGATAATAGTAATCTTGTTATGTTGAGTTTTTCGAGCCAATTGGAAATTCAGCATGGCTGCCAGGGCCATTAATGTTTTCTGATTGGCTGAATTTCAAAAAACTTCTTCTCACAGACCTCTTGGCAGATTGATTTGTATTATTGCAGAAGTATACCTTAGATGGTCCTCTACAAAGTTTGAGTTTTTTGTGCCGATTTAAAATCCAAGATGACCACCATCGCAGGACTATGGAAAAAACATACAAACAGAAGATATCCTAAGGATCAAAACCCATGATAAAATTTTTAAACAAGATATTCTACAGATCCTACGAGGAAAACATACAAACAGCTTCTTCTCCAAAACTGTTCCATACACCGCAGCCAAATTATGCAGAAATTAAGTTTGGATTGTTATTTTATTATTTTTAGTTTTTTTAGCCATTAAGAAATTCAACATGGCTGCCAGGACCATTAACACGTTCTGATTGGCTGGGTTTCAAAAATCTTTTCCTCACAAACTGCTCGGAAGATTGATTTGTAATTTTGAAAAAAATGTCCCTTAATTGGTTCTCTACAATATAAACGTTTTTGGTGCTGATCCAAAATTCAAGATGGCCACCACCTTGGAACAGCTTAACATAAGATCCAATAGGAAAACCAATACAAACAGCTTCTCCGAAACTCTTACACACAATTCAACCATATAATGCAGAAGTGAATCTTGGATAGCTTATAATTTTGAGTTTTTCAAGCCGATAGGAAATTCAACATGGCTGCCCGAGCTGCAAATGCATTCTGAATTTCCAAATTCGTTTCCTCACAAACCGCTTGGCAGAATGAATTGTAATATTGTAGAAATGTACCTAAGATGTAACTCTTCTAATTTGAGTTATTTGTTTTGATCCAAGCGATTCCACAAATGTAAACTAACTATGCAGAAATGAATCTTTTAAAGTTATCTCTTTTACTTTATTTGTTTTTTTTTTGCGCCGATTTGTAATACAACATGACTGCCGAAGTCATAAATGCATTTTGATTGGCAGAAATTTCAAAAAATTTTACCAGACAAACCACTTGGCATACTGATGTGTATATTGCACAATGTAGCTTGGATGGTTTTTTACAAAGTTTGAGTTTTTGGGTCCGATTCAAAATCCAAAACGGCCGCCATTATGAAACATAGCTTAACATAGGACTGTATGGGAAAAACATATAAACCGCTACTTCTCAAAAACTGTCCTACAAATTGCTGCTGATTGGAAATTCAACAGGGCAACATTCATATAAACAGAATCTTTGCATAAACTCTTTTTCAGTTAATATCAAAATTTGCAAGAAAAAAAGTTTTTTCGTTAGTCACGTGAGCGATTCAGGTTTTTAAGAGCTTCTATAGTTAAATTTCATTTTTGGAGGTGCAACGACTGCTCGAAAACAACGAATTTATACGCTTAAATTCCTAAATATAAAAACGTCGAAGGAGAATGAGGTCGTTGTATTATTCTACTACCAAAATGACTTTTGTGACTACTTTGCAAGACTGTAAAGATTTGACTTACGAAACTAGTAATTAACTGGACTAAATTGAGCAACATCTAACTTCCGTTTGAGTATTAATATGACATGTGCTGAGACAATAACTGGAGACAATATATATATAAATGGCATGACTTACTTTTTACTATGAGCAGTGAAACGTCAAAGCTAAAAGTTTTCGCTATTTCACAAAAGTGTAAGGAAAACAACGTACTTACTTTTAGGAATGCGAATTATATAGATTGCATTGCACTTAAAAATGTGGTCAAATTTAATAACACCAAATATTTCATTTTGAACCATGTTACAGTTTTATAATACAAGTAGTATATCGATCCAGTGAGTCTTGCTTCCTGGAAACTATAAAGATTCATTTTAAATCAAATGTGTTTTTATGAAAAGTTGCGTACTTTCTCATAATTTATTACTTTTTACAAGACAATGAAGGGATCTTTGTTCATATTTTGGATATTATCACCTTTTACCTCATAATTGTAAGAAATTTTTGTCGCTGTTGGAAGCACTACGCTTCTGCAAAAACTTGTTTGGTGGGCTAAAAGCACAATTACAGTAACTGTAAATATTTTTTTAAAATCACTAAAATTGATCATTTCTAAACCTTTTAAGCTCTGCGAACATCCCTGCCATCAGTGATCAAGTTCGATTATGAAAACAGGAAATTTGTTTTTCTTCACTGGACCTTATTGCTTTTTACAATTTTACTTCAGACTCTTTTTTACAAATGAGCACAAAAAGAAGTCAAAAGCAAAAAACAAAGCAAAGAAAGGCATATGTAAAAATGCAGCGAAATGCACTGTTTTAAACGGACATGATATTACTTTCTTACAGCCAAGATTTATCAACTCAGAAATCGGTGTAATTTATTCCAATATGAAATGTATTTCTTCGTTACAGGATGATCACAGTATCCATAGAGGGTCCATGTCAAGCCTCGCATTTCTACCTGTTTCTAAGAACCGCACATATAAGTAACAATAAATAATAATGATTTATCAAAAATAATTAACTTTTACTTTTAGAAGAAAATGTTCAAAGATTTTCACCAATGACTAAAAGCTGTATGATTCAAAGAAAAATAGCAAATAGACCTATCGAACAACAAAACCCGTAAGTCCAGGTACAATTTCAAATCAGGATATAGACAAACAAATACAACGCAAAAATAAAACCCAAAACACACAAACAAAATGAGTCAGCCGAACACAATAGAAACCATGAGTACACTCAGGTGCTGCAGACGAATAAGCAGTTCCTGCCTCCAATTAGATATGCGTGGAGTTACTTATTGTCACGTCGAGGGAAAATTCAAATTCTAGAATATGAAAGGCCACATATGACTATGAAAATGTCCGATCGTATTTGAGAGATTGATCTTCCATAACGATCAACTAAGTCATGGTGACGACCATAGACCTACTGGAGGGATAACATCAACCTAGGTACAACAAACATGCGTTTGAGTAGCTCAGTAGTTACCAGCAGTGAGTGGTCTAAAAATTCGAAATACCGATCGGAGGATCTAGAATAATGTATAAGTTGTGAAATGTACTCTCTAGCTGATTGAATGTTGCTATCGATGAACGGGAAAGCTGAAGCTATTACTTTTGTCTTCGAGTCTAGTTTGTAGTTTCCCAGAGTCTGATTGTAGCAGTAGGTTTTAGTAAGAGACCGACATAGGTGTGTTGGGGATGTCTTTAATTTGGAGTTGAACTATCTAAATATGCTTTTAAGGTTTAAGAATAATTCACGGCTATTTATCAATAGGTTAAATAGCTATGTATGATTATTATGATTATAACTGATAAACAACATACTAATTACATTTTATCGTTCTAGACAGAGAACTGTATAAGGGATTTTCCACCTAAAATAAAATTAGGAACATTAACTCATAAATGTTTATTTATAGCTTTACACTTTCCTGTGGGTAAGGCGAAATATTTAGTACACATTTTAACGTGTAAAACTGTTTTGGCTTATATGGTGTTGTACAGCTTTTTCTTTTTTTAAACACCTATATTTATATATCCATTGTTGACTATGTCTTTTGATATATATAATATATCACAAAAAAGAAAAACTTAATTTGCAGTAAAAATGCAACTGTCATTATTTTAAATTAAATGTCTTTGTGATTTTCCTGAAGACAATTCGTTATAGCCAAAATGGTTGATCACACAATACTTATTAATTGCCAATTTTGAGAAGCATTTTCTTGTTTACTGTACAGCACGGTATACCTGTCTAGCAGAACGTAATCAAAAGCAATGTTAATATACTGCATGTGGCGATATGATACATCGAAAAAATGACATCATAGATATCCACATGTGTTCATTTTTTTAATTGTACAACAAAAAATGTCATTGTACCTTGCACACTCGAGAACTCATAATACTCTGCTCGGAACATCATATACGAATATTTGTATAATAATCCTATAAAAACGTTGATTGCAGTCTTTTTAAAAAAAAAACTAATGCAAAATTTATTTAGTATACAGGCAACTTTGAAGAAATATGACAATACGGTTTCTCTAGCATCCCTAAATTCCATTTTTAAAGATCGATACATGATTATGGGTCCATGTTATTCATCTACTGTTGATCACTGGCGTGTCAACACTGAAGATGCGAGTTAGAGCTTAGATGCAGTGGGAACAGGAAATTATTTAAATAAGAAATTTTTACATGAAATAAAAAAATGTTGTGATTGTTTTATTAAGAATACTTAGGTTAAATTAAAATCTAATGTATGGACTGCCGAGGCAGCTATTAACAAGTATGTCACTATGGTTTTTCTTAATTACTCCAGCATTGTCGAAATTTCTTATCCTACTGTGAGTCACAATTGGACGGTGTACCATTTTTGAATTCTGAGTCATTTTATTTTATGCATTTCATGTTGGTTTTTGCGACCATCTTTAAACACAATTTAAATAACTATGTCTTTTTAATATGATATATAACACAGCTAACTATTAATAATCAAACATGTACAAAATTACATAACAATGTACGTATGCGTAGATATGATAATTATCATTTGTACCACAGATAAACCTAAGATTTATCAATGAAACAGTTAATCTGCTTAATGATTGGTTAATTGCCTGCTACGGGTACTTTCACTAAGATACACTTGTGGAAATTTCATTAATTAAAAATAAAATAACTAATAGTATATAATACTATACTGATACTAATTTTAATATACTTAATAGTTTATAGTTTACTTATTTGACAGGATAATTAAGAGTATGTATTGTAAAATGTTTACGGAATGAATATAAAAGGGGTGGGGGGGGGGTTAACTGATGGCAGGATAACTTAATAAGCTAAATACTTCTCATGATATACCTAAAATATAAAATTTTTGAAATATTGCCAGGAATATCTATATGTGGCTGTGTATCTAAATACATACAAGACTAATACCCGAGCATTTCAGAAAATTACAATAACTTATTTTTAGGGAACAAAACAATACTGTCACAATTCAGTTCTAACTTATTGTCTCAGCTACATCCACCCCCTTTTATTTAATAGTGATCTGTTGACTTGCAGAATGCTGTACATGTTAAAAGAGTGGTAAAATAAAATTTTTAGTGTCATGAATATTGATAAGATATTTTTTTTTTTTTTAAACTACAGCTTCACAAATAAGTATTATTGGGGTTTTTTGTGCGTGCAGCTCACCTATTATGTATTCTATATGTTAATTTTCTTTTTCAGTGTTGTTCTCAGTGTATGTTATTTATCTCGCTCTAACAGCATTGTTCGCACATGGATTTATATTGCCAAGAATGGATTCGTCATCGGTGACAAAAACAACGACGGCAGTGTCACAATCTACCGCTTCTAACACAGCTCTACGTTCCAGCTTACAAATATTAAGTACGAAATTTGAACTGAACGATCCAACTGTAGAAACACAAGAAGTGACAACCAAAATACTACCCACGGAGAAAAACTATATTTCTCTTCACTTACATCTAGAAATATTGATGAAAATGCTCAGTCATACGATGGAACAATTTGTAAGTTTCAAATCAATTCTTTTCCTTTCCGATTTAAATTTCAGTGATATGTTAATTTCGTAGTTCCGCTAAAACGTCACGTTTTCATGAATGTAAATATGCTAAATAATGGTTAAACAGTTTTATTAATATAAGAAATAATTTTATTTTGAATTTTTTTATTTATTTCATACCAATTAATTAGTTATGTTGTTTCTTTGTGTGTGTTAATTTCAGCCTTGAAAAGAAACAAAGTAAAGTAATTATTTTTTATTTTAATTTCGATTTCAGGTAAAAAGAAACATTGTTCCGAGTGTAGACAGATTAGAATTAATATATCCACAGTTCAAAGCTCAGAATATAGCAAGAGATGTTCCTATATATTACCAATACTTGACCTCTATTCAGAAGATCGAAGATACTACATCTTTTTTTATAGAAACATACAGCGATGACTTACAGGAATTAAAAGCCCAGTTACAAATCTGTCTTTGTGTATTGGCCATACAGCAATGGTGCGTTCCTAATAGTCTAATTCCTAAGTCTTCTGGAGAGGTTTCTTTCAGTAGCGAGAAGATAAACCAATATCAGTATACTGTTATAAATACATTGACAAACTTACAAAAATACGTCAAAGACTGGAACAATATATATATTGTCGCCTCTGAAACAATAGTATTAAATTAATATAATGTCAAATTTGTGTAACATATAATTATCAACTATTTCTAAGTTATGGGAATCTTTAGTATTTCACATTGAAATATGATTAAAATTTAATATTTTAAGTTTTTTTGCTTACTTTATTTGTATGTATGTACATGTAAATATAATTTATCATGCTGAAGTGTTTTCTAATAAAATTACAGTACTGCTTTTGGTTTCTGCTTTGTCACTGCATATCTTTGGTGTTGTGCGGGCAATACTTTAACTATGGTCGAGTTACAATTAGTAGTATGACTTGATCCAATACAATAGTCATCAAGATACATCAGCAGTTGTAATGTTATCATTATCTTAAAGTTACAAGACCAAAAATAACTTGCACACATCAAACCTTTATCTGTAAAAATGAACCACTTTTCTAATAGTTATTGAAGCCTAGGACTAAAACCCTCTATTTAATTGTTTTAAGTAGAATAAGTTCGCAATTCATTCTTATAAAACGGTATTTTTATATTTTATACTGTTTTATCAAACACATGTTGTATGACCACAATTCTCTGGATTTCTGTGGTGTGATAGATCTGGGGCTAGTATAACTAACTTGATTTATAGGCTCCTGGCTAGATGTAGGAAATCCCTTCAGATGGTGACCGGATTGGACGAATGCCAAGTTTTATGCAAGTAAAGGGTCTCATTACCAGTGCTAGGTAGATGGCATAATTGTCAGACACTATTCACTGTACCCTCAGTTGTCTGTGTACTTATGTACCTTCCATATCCATTGTTGAATAAACACAAACTAATTCTTTGTTTGTGAACTTATTGACGATCTTAAAACAGCGACCATTTTGCTTGAAGAACGTTGAATATAACACAAATCAGACCATACATGTATTGCATATAAAAGGTCATCAAAGATACATAGGTTATATCATTTACTAAGCTAGATGTACGATTTATCAGTGGCGCTAAAACCTCAAAATATTTAAAATCCACATTATTACTAAGATGTTGTAGAGCATTTGTCATTACAATTCCAAAAAGTTATAAAAAATGAACACATTAAATAAGACAAACAATTCTCTTTGTGACCAATCAATGATGCAAAAGGTTTAAGCAGCAATTCTAGAATCTATTGTTTAAGTATATTTTAGTTTTTAATAGTACCAGTATTCAGCTGTAAATACACTGTTTGATTACAAGAATACGCTAAAAATGATATAGTAACTTAAATCTTTTCAATGATATGCATTGTAATGGTTACCTAAACTGTAGATTGTCAACCTCAACATTTAAGTTTTATTATTATTGTTAATACATGTAGTCTTAGACAAGATTACCAGTTGTAAGTCAAAGGGAAGTCATTTTAACAAAGTATAACATCTGTACGTACCCGTAGTAGGGCATTCTAAGCGACCTGTCAGACAAATAAACAAGTCTTTAAGCGTGTACGTGTATTTGAGTATATATCAATAGGTCAGAAAGGTTTATCATCGTTTGAATCATTACTCACAATAATTTGAAATTACACTTTTTACATTTGTAAAACAACACAGATTATATTATGTTTGTTATAGACTAAACAAAACGTTTAAAGACAAATGTTGAAGGAAAAAAATAATAAAATTAAATAGAAAAATCGATGTGATAGATGTGATAGATATAATTTGTGTTGTATTACAATGTACGCTGCTATATCAATAGTTTTGTACCATACTGTATACTGGACAAGACTTCATAAGTTTGATTAACTTGTGTCTTATCCTTTTTGCATATTTAATGTTTAAACAATATAAATCGGTGGTAGATTTATTTCATATAGATTTAAAACATGTTTTAAAAAATGGCAATTTAAAAATTAGCATTATGATTCGCCTTAAGATGATTCATGGCATCTAACATTTGAACTAAATTTTAATTTAAAAAAAACACAATCTACTAGAGAGTCACAATTGACAATTATGAATAGTAACAAAAATTTAAGGATTGTTTAAATTAGATGACTAGCCAAGGCACGGTCAATTTGTATCTTGTCCTGATTCAAATTGACACAGTTAATTTATCTTTCATGTCTCTCTGTTGACCTTTAGATAAAAATTTACCACTGAAAATTTTCATTCATTGTTAAATAAGTGACCACATAAGGCTAAACACGTCACTTCCTTTTTTAATCTCAATAATGTTTGTGCCACAAGTGTATTTTATCTGTATACTCTGTTTTTAATAAGCACAGATTTGAATGTAAAATATAGATACTTGTAGTTCTATCATTATTTCGTCTTAAGACATAGCTTCTTGACAATGATATTCCAACTAAAATGATATTTTTTTGGTTTAAAGCAAATAAGTCAATCGGATTTTTTGTTCGCCTCCTTAAAAGGGCTTTTTTTTGTCAAAATCCATGCATTTAATAAATAAATTGCTTTCGTCCAGTTTTATATGTACAGTCCAAAGTTTGAATTGTTCTTCATTCATCAAAATATGTCTTTTAACTTGAAAAACAGAAATTAAAAAATTTAATAATGGGCAAAATTTGGTGACATATATTTCTAATATGTGTTATGTTTATCGAATGTTGTTTTGCAAATCAATCGTTAAACAGATCTATGTCGTCGGATACTCCAGTGGACGTGACAACGAGAGAAGATATGTCCTACGGTAGGTCTTAGGATAATACTTAAGATGATCTAAGGATAAGTCTTAGAACTGAGTTAAGGCTTTCAACGAAGCTATCTTAGGATGGTCCTAACAATGATTATCTTAGGAACACCCCAAGAAGATATGCAGTAAACATTTAAACATAAAAGTAATTATTAGCGAAAAAAATACGTACTATTATTTGATATTTCATAATTTGTAATAGTTTTATCATTCATTTCCAAATTATGACCTAAGTAAATTTTTTATATTTTAATTTCAAATGAAATAAAAAATATTTTTCATAGAAAAAAAGATAAACTCTGGTTGATACGATTCTAATTATTATTTCAATTTAAAAAAATCAAACTTCTTATTTTAGTAAGATTGTTAACGGCATTCTAATATTGCGAAATATTTTTTCACAAATAAGTTAATGTCATGCCTAAAGGGGCCTCGGTGGCAGAGTGGTTAAGGTAGATCGTCTATTATTGACCACGTGGTCTGTCAATAATGAGATTGCAGGTTCGAGTATCACTGCAAGCAGGGTGCGCTCGACTCCAATCTTAATTGTCAGGATTGCCAGTTTTCCTACCGAAGGTCAGTGGTTTTCTCCGGGTTCCTCACCCAATAAAACTGGACGCCATGGTATAGCTAAAAAATTGGCGTTAAACACCCTTACAACAAACAAACAATCATCCCTACCCTTAAACAAGTTGTAAATTCTATATCTTGGTCAAACTCAGCAGAGTATATTTATGAGGGTGTAAAACATACCGTTCAAAAAAAAAAGAAACGCATTAAAACGTTTTAATTTATAAATAAGAATTTTCAATAATTATTAATTATAATTTTAACTTACAAGTGAACCTTTTTATGTACATGGAATTTTTTATGGTTTAGCGTTTTTCTTCAGATTTGGCATACTGCCACATTATAAAAATGACACTTTTAAAAGCATACACCTTAAATTGCCTCAAAATTTTGAAAGCGATTTCAACGAAAAGTTCGTAGTTTACTCAAACGTCTTTCAGTAGCGTATAAAAGGAGCAGGTTTGATAGTCTAATTACGTAAAAGTTATGCCATGCGGTTGGAAACTGCTACCAGAAATATCATCATCGGACGACTACAGGCTGGAGTCTCCCAAACTTTGGTTGTCACGACGGACCGAGAATGTGAACCAGAGTACAATTTCCGGACTATGAACCCGATTCTAGCAGACCGGTTCTACTGATGACCAAGAAGTGGTAGACGACGCATAACCACAGCTCGTCAAGACCGGTACATCCGGGTATTCCATATACGGAATCGAACAGTCACCGCAAGAACACCGCCCGCCCCATCCATCACCGCATACCCTGGATCAACTTCCAGAGATGTTGCAAGAAAAATGGCAATGAATACCTTTTCGTGTTTTGAAAGAGTCCATGTCGAGGAAATGCAGAACAGTGCTGGCTTCTCGAGCTGGTCACACACGTTACCAATTTGCATGCAGTTGACCGGAAGTGACTGAACTGTGATTTGTACAGGAAATGACTGGTACTTTGCATGCAACAAACAGTTTAAGGGCATATAGTTCGTGTAATTGTAAAAGTTTAATGTCGCTTATTAAAATATATATACTGCTTTTTTTGTCTTCAAAATTTTCTTCATTTCTCTTTATTACATGAATTATTTGTCAACTATTATGTTTTGAACAATTTTTGGACACAGGACCATCTTAGGACACCTAAATAGTTATTATATTTTAGGATAAAAATTAGAAAATGTCCTAACTGAGAACCTTTCGTTCACACAGCTTAGGACTAAGATGTAATCAAAGACTATCAGAAGACGTATCCTATTCCTAAGACAGCTTCGTTGCCATGGCCCCACTTTTATTACAGAGTTTCTGTAATTATCTTGTTTAATTCTAATTAATTTAGCCCCGTGCGGGATCCGTGTGGCTAAAAGAATAGACCGCAGTCGCGCTAGCTTGTCGTAAAAGGCGACTAAATAGCGCCCAGTACCCTGACCGGCGTGTCAGGTCGGTTTGCCTAAAGACCGACTGGGATGTGTGCCCCAGGTGGTTGAATGGGGTACCCCTGGCAAGCTGGGGTTGTCAGGCCATAATACGGAAAACCTGACCGCAAACCATATTAGTGCACCGTGTTGGGAAAAATGCCACGTTCCTCGCACGTTAAAGAACGCTGCTGTAGTATTCGCTATGAGTAGGGATTTCGATCCCGCTACAGGAGGCTAAATTGCCCGACCCTATCCATCCTCCCATTTGCCAGTGGCAATCTAAAATCCGTTACCCCTATTTTTCCTTGTGTCCCATCCCATTTTCATTCATCATCATTTCATGTTCATTTTATCATCCATTTCATGTTCATCGCCTGAATATAGCTGAAATATTGCTGCTCGGGCGTTAAACACCATTAATCAATCAATCAATCAATCAATCTAATTAATTTATGATGAATTGGATATTTTATAACGATCTCACAACGGATATAATGCGCATAGTCAAATTTCAAAAGATAACAATGCTGTGTCTGTGGTAAAATAATCCTGCAACATCGAACTGGCTCCCATCAAAGTTTTAAAAAGCGTTGGATGGAACAGGATTTTCGAATAATCATTAGTCAACGGCTACTGAATGTTTTTAAATTTGTACTAAAAAGGGATAACAATGTTGAACACGTTAAAAACATTAAATGATTTGGTATTTGATAACTTGATAAATATGTGATAGTCTTGTATGTGTATATTGTAAACTAAAACTAAAACTCAACTCTCTCAAAAATTGAAACGCAACATAAGAAAAATTATGTTTTACTTCATAAATTTCAATTATAAATTACAACAGCAATAAAACACTCAGAACACTTACATTTCGCATACATGTTGTCAAAGGGTCACTCTTACCAAAAATGTTAATTTTGTCCTCCGTTAGCCTGCAGAACAGCTCTTATACACCTGGGCATAGACTGAATTAATCGCTGTACTCGAGCCAAAGGACTTCTTTACCATTCAACCTGTAATTACTGCAGTGTTTGAGGCGGTGGTTGACGTTTACGTATGCGGCGGTCAAGTTCATCCCACAGAATCTCGTCACGAAAGCGAACTGCAATTAAATTTTCCTGGAATATGAACCAAGGGTGTTTTTCTTGCCAGCCCACATCATCAAGCTTCTACCGCCGAAATTGTTGACTACAAGGACACAATTGTGTGCAAATCGTTTTGTAGTCTGTAGAACCGAATTCGACATCTGTCTTTTCTAGCAAAAAGCAAGATTCGTCGCTGAACCATACCCTTCTCCAGTTCCGCTGATCCCATCCTCGAACACTATTACACCATCGTACCCTTGTCTGACGGTGTTGGCGTCAAAGTGGCTCCAAAGTATCGTCGATTGGCGGGCAACCTATCGTTTCGTTATCGATTACGGTTGGTCTGGGCAGAAATTCTCCGCATGGGTAGAAATTGTTGTAGTTAGCTAATTTGTATTTAAGAAAAAAAATCATTTTTAAAATTAAAAGTTGTGTTGAGTACTCTTTTGGGAGAGTATACTAAACATGAGTCTGCTATAATAGCATGGTATCGTACGGCAGTACATTAACATTTAATTATGTATAATTAATTATTTCTAACTGCCAAACATTATATAACAGATATTCAAATGCTCTACTATCGATTAACAATCTTCTTACGTTCATTGAACCACACATGATAACATATCTACAGTGTTTAAAACACAACCATCTGATTGGTCAATTTATAAAAGATTCTTTCGTTGAACCTTGGTCCATTCCCACGGCCCATACAAATTTCTCATTCATCAAAGCAAAAATATATATTTAGAATAAACAAAAATGTATATTAAAGGAATGGAAAATTGTTTTTTTATATTTCGGGTGTTATGTTATATACTGTGAAACTTGACGGGTTAATTAAGATCTGAATGTAGGTAACGATTAAATAGCCCACAACATTTACAGGTAAAAATTATTAACAGATTCTAAAAATCCCCGTACGCCTTTTTACAAAAAGCCTGCATTATCTAACCCTATATGCGTAAGCATGTATGACAATTAAATAGTGTGCATTGTCGGTGTAAAATAGTGGTGGTCTATCAATTTCAATTCGGATGTCATTTCTTAATTTCTTAATGTAGAACCTGTCCCTGTTGGATTGGAGTTGGTGACAGAAAGTGCACCTGGAAAAGATGAAATTAATAAAACCTGAGAAGGGACAGTCAACAAAGTAATTTAGAAAAGTTTATGAAACGGATTTTTACAGCTATTATTTTTAAGTTCGTGTTCTACTTCCACACAAAGACAGATTAGTAAAGACTAAATTGTATTTTAATGCAGTTGTTCAAATGGGGCAGCACCGCTAGTCCGATGCCCAATGGGTCCGACACCCCATTAGTCCGACACCCCATTGGTCCGACACCCATTAGTCCGACATCCCATTGGTCCGATTGGTCATTTAACCTTTATTATGTATAAGGATTCCAGGATACATTTTTTTTTTGGGGGGGGGGGGGGGCGAAGATGGTGTGATTGTCAATTATAGTCGAGCACACCTTGCTTAAAGTCGCAACCTCAATGTTGACATAGTAGATGATTAACCATTTTAATATACTATAGTTGCACTTAAAAGCATCAGAGTATATAAAAATACTAATTTATTATTTAACAAGTAGCTTATAGTTTATTGAAAGATTTGTGCCGTAAACGAAAAATATTGCTTGCACTATAAATAACAATGTTTGGATTTTTGTCCTCGAAATTGAACACATTAGTCTTCGTAATGGAACGACAATCTGATCGCCAGTATCGGTAGTATATGGCATTATCCTCTCTTTGTTTTTCCGATATTGAAACCCTCGTGGATCAAGACCTTCTCGCCACAGTTTCCTGTCACTATGTTTGGCATTTCGAATTCTTGTTGCGCAGAAGAAACAAATCCCATTGTGGTGTGTATAGAAAGGCATGTGCTAACTGTATATTTCAACACATTAATATTTTCATGCATTAAAGCAAACCTTATGACATGGTAGATTGTAAAAATTTCTATTTTTCAATAGAACTTAATCATATGGTTTCAATAATGTTTAGTTTTAATTATTACAGTTTGTACACTGGCTCTCACATAGATTCTATAACAAAAACCGACTGTTGCATATGTTTGAATTACATAGGTAGGCTTCTCATCGTGCCAACATACGTTATATGTTCATTATGGAAATAAATATACGCTAACAAAAGTAGATTGTATATTACAATTATAAAGTCTATAAAAACTGTTCATTCCTATTAGGGGAAATATATTTTATTTTTCATTTCAATTAGAAATATGGCAATGAAACTGTTGTTTTTACGCGTATCAAAGACAACAACACATTGTTCATTACATCGAAAACTCTTTTGCTGCATATAACCCGAAACATAGCAGAATGATATGGTATTTTCCTAAGTTTTCCTATTCAAGCGGACCATATAGGCAATGATTTTCTAGTCGCCATTTTCACGATGAAACATATAGTCTTATTTATTGGCCATTATTTTAATCAGAACTTCAAAATTCAGCCGTTAATATTGTGACGTCTCTTTGCGCGTGCGCGAAGCGGGGATATATCCGTATCAGTACTATTCCTGGAATTTGATTAACCAGTTACATGTCATGAAGGCTCTGTAAGACATGCAGCGCCAAAACTTAATTTTTTTAACATCTGTTTGAATCCAACACGAAAATTGGTTTTATTTCGAAAACTGTAGGGTTCTATCAAAGGTAGTACCATACTCACTGTAAAAAACGTTATTTTTTACCAAATATCCATCACATGAAGTTTCTTCGATAATGAAGAAAACGTTACGTTGACGTACGCTATTGCGCTGACAATGTACATAAAAATCCATCATTTCAAGCTAAACCGGGGATACATTCGTGCATATCCGTAGATATGGAGATTTTAACACCTTCAGCATCGTTGTAGTCCGTTCAGCTTCCCCTGAGGACGTACTTGTGTCACTTCAGGTGTTGAAAATTTCCATATCTATGGATGCGAACGTATGTAACTAAGAATATATCGTTTGACGTAATAAGGACGTCATATATTAGAATATGATGTAAATTGCGTTTCCATAGGATAAAACGAACACAATTTGTCCCATGCTCAAAACCCCGTTCAAATGCCCTATTACATGTTTCAAACAAAAGGATGGATTGGTGTTTCAAAGTGCTTTTACTGTTTTGAATTCTATAACATTGTTCTTTGTGTTCTCTTTTATAAACCTATAGTTTGAATTATCATGAAACTACTAAAGGGAAGATAGAATTCACATTGCAAAGTATGCTTTGGTTTGTATTTCATCATTTCACTAATATTAATAATAAAAAATGTCATTTATAAAATGTTATTTAGTTTACCTTTTCCTTGTCTTGCCAAACAGTAGCTTACAAATTTCCCTTTTGTCAAACAATACTTTCTACTCTTGCCATTTTATGTGCCCTTTATAATAACACAGCCAAGGTAGGTGTCCTTTAATGTTCCACAGCCGAAGTGTCGTCTAGGAGACCAAGGGAGGAGTTCCTTATGGTGCCACAGCTGTAGCGTTTGTCTGAAAGAGATCAATGGAGAGGTCCTTGATGGTTCTTCAGCTGTAGCGTCGTCTGGTAGGCCAAGAGAGGTGTCCTTTATGGTTCTACAGCCGTAGCGTCGTCTGGTAGACCAAGAGAGATGTCCTTTATGGTTCTACAGCCGTAGCGTCGTCTGGTAGACCAAGAGAGGTGTCCTTTATGGTTCTACAGCCGTAGCGTCGTCTGGTAGACCAAGAGAGATGTCCTTTATGGTTCTACAGCCGTAGCGTCGTCTGGTAGACCAAGAGAGGTGTCCTTTATGGTTCTACAGCCGTAGCGTCGTCTGGTAGACCAAGAGAGGTGTCCTTTATGGTTCTACAGTCGTAGCGTCGTCTGGAAGACCAAGGGAGATGGTGTTTATGGTTCTACAGCCGTAGCGCTGTCTGGGAGACCAAGAGAGATGTCCTTTATGGTTCTACAACAGCGTCGTCTGGAAGACCAAGCAAGGGATGTGTTCTTTATGGTTCTGCAATTGAGTTTTTTTTATGATTAAACAACCGCAAATACCATTTCTTTATAAGCACCTCAACAGTTGCAATAATGTTAAGTATATGAAAAACAAAGTATTCTCTGTATGTTATGTATTGTGTAAACTCTGGCCATGCTGTTTTATTGTCCATCACATGTGGTTTGTTTATGTCGGTTGGGGGTAAACTGTTTCATCACTATTTTTGTTCATCTTATTTCCTGTAAAGATCCAGATGTAACAATTGTCAAGGGAATTAAATGCCTTGTTGTCTTTAATACTTTAATATACTTATATATTGCTTATGTATCTTAATTGATAGTTGATTATTGAAAAAAAGTAATAGCACGTATTCAGCTGCATATGTTAGTAACAAAATATAATGTATATAGTTTTTGCTATTTGAATAGAATTAAGAAATTATTGATCCATGTACACGTGGTGTGCGTTACACTTTAGGTCTTTGCACAAAAATTACACCATTTTTTCAGCTTACATATTGTTATATTTATCAACATGAACTTTATTTTTTGGTTTGAATAGTGTTTAACGCCACTTTCAGCAAATTTTTAGATATAATTGTATCCATTTATATTGGGGAGGAAGCCGGAGTACTTCGAGAAAACCCCAGAACATAGGTAGGAAAACTGAAAAACTTGTCAATTAAGATTGGAGTCGAGCACACCATACCAGTAGTGAGACTCGAGCCCGCAAGATTAGCGTTGACAGACTACGTAATCAATTAATATCGTGCATCACCTTTTAATCTATACAGATTAAAACATACACCTGGCATGTACTGCTTTATATAAAATCTTCCTTTTTTGTCAGCAAAGGTTCCTAAGGGGAGGCCGAGCTAGTTTTACTACTAGCAATAAATACTCAAGCTGAGCTGAATGCCATTTATTCACAGATGGCGAATAATATATGAACATACAAATAAATAATTTGTTGCGAAATAAATGACAACTAGATATCAGTGAGATGGTACCAATCACTGTTGCCCCGACGACCTTGAGGTCAAGGTCAAAGGTCATCAACCATGGAATGCGACACATCGCCATGATATTATCTATCCACATTCCAAATATCAAAAGCCTACCTCAAAAGATAAAAAAATTACAACACGGAAACGATTAGTTTCGGACGGACGGACTTGCAGACTGATTACTTTAGGGCGTCCGCTACAAAGTGGCGAGGCCCTAATAAGAAACTTAAGCAAAGATGGGGTTTTAAAATATGAAACATATTAAAATAAATATAACCTACAATAAGTAATAAAAAGGTATTAACCAATGTTGTTACTGCATATATAATGTCACGATTCCCATTCAAACAGCGATCATGTTCGCAATATTAAACCAAGAAGAGAAACAAAACAACACCGCCATGATTTGAGCAAAACAGCCACAATAATAGGCGGCCTTGTTTTTAATTATGATTAGTTTTTTTAATAAGCAAATGCAATTTATATATAAATTAAGTTGATAATTCGAAGGAGGGGCCATCATGATCCTCCACACCCGGGCATTATGAACAATGAAAATCAGAGGACAAGACAGAGATTCTTAACTCTCTGAAGTAGATCCAGATTTCGATGTTGTTGATGACTTTTTGGTCGGATGAATTAAAGGATATTGACATCCTAAAATTTGACGAAAGAACAGGTCTGTCCACATGTTGCCTTTAGATGCAAAAGCCGTAGACTTTTTCAGTTGTTTTTCTTAAGACAGTTTTTTTCAGCACTATAACGAGCAGACATACTGAGCAAAACAGTCTTAAAAAATAACCAGCACTGGGAAGAGGCAACAAATTTTAATAAATTGCTTTAGCCGTCATTACGTCACAAAATTCCCCGTTTTCGAGGTTTGGAGAATAGGATTTTGAAGATGAAAGCAGCAATCTGGTTTTACTTAGTTTGTCTAGTTCAGGAAGCGAATTTCAAATGAAATAGGCAGTATGAAGATCAGCAATTAAAGTATTAAAAAATGTGAAGGTTAAAAACATAAATGTGTCTATTTGTATATATGTGCAAAACGTAGCTAATACAAGCTGTATTCATGCACTTCAAGTCAGAAGTGGTGGATAATTGACTATTTCGCATTAAAACTATGTAATCAGAAGCCAGAAAATAAGGTTTTTTCAAACAAAATATTTCAGCTGATAAAATGTATATCATTCGAAACATAAGAGAATTTAGTTATCGACGTTTTTTTCACATCGTCACTGTTTTTCTATTGAGTGGAAAATTCAATATGGCTGACAAAAATACGTCACACAAGTCAAGTGCTGTCGATAATAGTTGTATATGATTGAAATTGTAATTCAAGTCATGGTTTTCTTGTTTTCGTTTTTTCTGGCATATTACTCTACTGAATCCATTAAAATTTTGAAATTGTAATTCCATTTCATTTCGTGCCTTAGGAAAAAATAATCTAGTCGCCTGGTGCAATATTTTCATTTACGCAAGCTTCATGTTCAAATATAACCCCAGGTCACCACCAGTCTACTGCCCAGTTGGATTTGTTGTTTATAACGCCATGTTTTGTTCGTCGGAAATGTAATTCCGAATGCAATTTAAATAAAGTACCTACCTGCTTCTTGTATTTTGGCTTTCCAGTTAAACTAACCATTTCTCGTACAGTTATTTCCATAAACAAGACTATCTAATCTATATAAAGCATTATTTTGATAAACATTTTTATTTGAATTTGCTGACCAGATGGCGGTCGTTACGTCATAATGCTTTTTATCAGAATTACGTCAGTTACAGTTAATACTCACCCAAATTTTAAGTTATTCCGAATGTTGCAGACAGGTTTCTTTGCTGGTGACCTGATAGTCTACGCATATATAATTGCGTCTGGGATACTTTGATGTAATTTCGATACCAATAAGTGGAGACAAAACAATCATTCTATTTTTAGTCCTCTATATTTAGACCAGGAATATCATAAAACTTGTCTATACTTATATAATGGCGTCACAGTAAGATTCTCTCTTGATTGTGCATAACAATAATATCTGTTTAATAAATTGATAAATTTATAAATTGACATATATTTTTAAAAATATTCAAATGTAAACTTTGGTACAATTTTTGTATACACTTCGTGATATGAACGGAAGTAATTAGACAATAAAAATACCATCCAATCAAAAACTTTCGCCAATTTTGGGGCGTAATTATGACGAATTTAAAAAAGAGAAGAAACCAGACGCACAAAATGCAATTAAAGCGTCTGGATGACCTCGAGACTAGTGGCTTAACTGTAGGTGTCAAGACACTAAAGGGGACCAATCAAGTTTAGAACATATAGTTCTTAAACACAAAAAAGTCCTGTTTATCTAAGTGTATATTAAAGACTACTTACTGGATTTTAATTAATGAAAGTTTTTCTGAAAGGTGAATATATTGAAAAAATTTTGAGTCCTAACTTGCTCTGTTCTAATGTTGGTTTAGTATGTTTTATGTCACATTCACTACATGACCTATAAACCAAGATTTTCTGAAAAATAAGTGGTATTTTTAGAGTGGGGTTTACCCCGGAAGCTGGTTTTTTCTTGGAAGGTTTTAAAGAGGTCATCAAATTTTGAGAGAACAGAGGCCTGTCATATACGATTTTTGATATATATGATGTCAGTCAAGTTAAACTTAAGGTAAAAGAGCTGCGCTTATTAAAAAAATAACAAATTTAGTAGAAAATCTTAAAAAATTAGATTAGTGTTTTATCCCCTGCATATTCGAACCGGAACTCCGCTTACGGTATTGATAATTATTAGTCAGATCCCAGACTAAGGAAAAAACAGTACAGAGGTCAACAGAGGTTTTCATTGTCAATATTTATCAGTTATCACGTGACCGCTAGTACAACGTACTGTAAAAAAACTAGACTACGTCTTGATCTTTTTCTCGAAGAATGACATAATCATTGTATTACATATTTTCTTACGTAAGTTTGTGGCTTTTAATAAAAACTTTTGACGTGTTTTTTGATTGGTCGATATAATTTTACGTTATTTTAAAACTGTTGGGTTGTATTACACCTATAAAGTACAAAGTGCATGGTATCAATGAGATTTAAATAAGTATTTAATTTTGACAATAATATTATACATAAATAGACGCTTCAATCATTGATAACACTTGGATAAAACCGGTGACAATAATAGATAAGTCACATGCGATTATTAATTGGTTGTTTTAATTATGAGAAATTTAGAAGCGTACGAAACATTATTGAAGCAATTAAACATCTGTAATTAATAACATAAAAGTCTGCATCATCACGCCAGTTAATTAATATTTGTATAATTAATAATAAGAAGATTATACGTTTATCAGGGAGGGAATATTTCTCGTTGATAAGTCAGTTTCATATTCCTTGTTATGCCTTCAGACAGAGCACTGGCTATAAGATATAGAACGTAGTATTTTTAAGTTGCAGTATCCAGTCAACGCACAAGTCGACGGGTATTCTGAAATAGAAGTTCGAGGCTTAGCAAGATACTCCCTTACACAGGTTTAAACGCTGTTTTTAAGAAAAGCGGAATGACACTATATAATTATCTGGTATCCATGAGCCAACTTACATTGTTATAAATGATTCTGAATCATAAAATATATCCAATGAAGATTGAATAATTGGATGTCCGCTTAACGTTCAGCGAGCAGTATTTCAGCTATATTTAGGATTGGAATAATTTAACAATAAATCAATGGAAAAAGGAGTAGGATGGGACACGGGGAACAAAAATTTAACTTCAGCTGGAAAAGTATGGAATATTGAGTAGGGTCGGAGAATTTAGCCTTTTGTAGCGGCTATACGATGAGCCTACACTTTTTCGAAATATACAAAAGGGGGTTTTATCGTGCAAAGAGCGTGGCACTCTCCAAACACGTTACCAACTACGGTCCGCGGCCACGCTTTCCGTATTATAACCTGTCAACACCCAACGAAAGGGTCTCCCCTATCCGCCATCCGGGGACGCGCTGGGCTGTTGGGTTGAGCACTGGGAACCCTCCCCGTATGGTCCCAGTATCCAATGAAGATGAAATCTGTCAAATTGTGCACTATTTAATTGACAACTTTTTGTCATGCTTAGAAAGACTATTGGCATTTCAAAATCTGTACAGATTTTGCATACTTGCGATACTTGCCCTTAAAAGGCTGAATTCATTGACTGTTTGTATTTAATATATCATTGCGAGCTTAAACTAAAGACATCACTAATACGCTTAGGTCGATATCCTACTTACGCGTTTATTTGGACATAGACAAGAACTTAAACTTTACAAGTATCAACCTCGGGTTTAGTTTATAGCAACATTCGCTGCACCGGCTTATGGTGTTCACATTTTCAACTTTAACGTTATGCAAGATCTTGCGATTGTATTGCGATTTTCTAGGACGGACACTGTTAAGCTACTTAAATAGTAGTGAATTGAACCTAAGTTGATGTTATCCCTTCAGAGGTTCTATGACAGTCACCATACTGGGACAGAAATCTCTCAAATATAATCAAACATTTCCGCATATTCATAGTCAGTATCAACTCCCTATTTTTATCTTTCCCTGAAAATAACAATAAAAAATCCCTTTGGAGGCAGACACTTCTTTAGCGTCCGGAGCACGTGAGTCTACACATGGTTTTTATTGGGTTTCTCATGTTGTTTTTGTATTTTGGGTTTTTAGGTTTTTGTTGTACACTTTTGTTTCAGTACCAAAAGATGCAATAAACAAATTATAAAACGATATTAAAAGATTTCTAAAACAAATACCGAGGCCATTGATCCTGTCTTCTTCATAAACATGCGGCACGATTAAAATTATGTCAAAGTCGGTTATATGCAGCTGAAGTGACTATTTTAGTTAAATCAAGAATGAACAGTCGTGGACCACTTAAAAACTCTTGTATATATGTCTCTTTTTAACACGTTTTTATTGTTTTGCTTTTGCGTGCTCGGGTCCACTTTTCATGTTAATAAAGTATATAGAAAATATGTCACAGGCAAGAAGCATACCAGCAATGAAAATGCTAATGAAAAGATGTTATCTTTTCGTGAACAATAAACAGTTTCAAATGCGTCATCATGTTACTTTGGAATTGTTCTTTACCAGACCGATCCCAATTTTTAATACTAGTTATCAAATTGTACGTAGTGCTAATGAATGGACAAGATTAAGGTCATTTGTATGGGTATGTAATAACTTGTAGGACACAAACTTATAAATACATGGTGTATGTTATATCAATATTATTTAAATAGATATTAAATTTTCAACCACATTTGATATAAATAGACGTTTAAATTTTTCAAAAATCCGATATGTACATAGTACACCGATATACAAATTACTACTGCTAATAACGACTGTTAATTGGTTGTTTTAATTCGGAGAATTTTATAAGCTTCAGAAATGTCCTCATTAACGATATGATGAAGCATTCTTAGTTTATTCCATATATTTGAGCATCAGCATACAATAGATAATTGTATAATTATAATTTAACATTGGGAAGAAGCTAATTTATTTATAATTATTTCGTTATAACTGCTGTTTAATTTCCCGGTATAGAGAAATAGGACTTTAAGTTTAAACTTGCGGTGTACATAGTTATAGCGTCCTGTCCTGTACGAGTTAGCGGATTAGTAAGAGGCTTCACGCTCTACTAAGCACATTGAAACGCTTATTGTACGCGTGATTTTTTATTGCTGGTTGCACGACTTCATTATCTTTATCGAGTTTTAGTGGCGAGTGTCCCCTCCCTATAAATTTTTTTTATTAGCCCATTTGATAAAAAAAAATGTACCCCTAATGCGATGAGAGGTTGACCTTTACGGAAAATCCCGGATCCTCCACCGAGTATGGCTGTTACTGCTGGCTGGTTGATAATCACTTACTTTTTAACGATAATAAATGATTACTATTAAGACATGAATGCTTGTTAATAAAAGCATTTTTGCCTGACGTTTATACAGAATGTTGACTTAATAGGCCGGATTCATACCAGTAAATATTATGATATTATTACGTAATGATTTCTGTATTGGCCTAGTTATTGGTCCAATGCTTGCTGTATTGGCCTGAGGCTTAGCCGAAGGACTGTACATCTAGCAAAGGACCAATAACTAGGCCAATACAGAAATCATCACGTAATGATATCTTTATTAATTAACTAGTCCAAATAAATCAGGCCAATACAGGTCGATCCGGCCAATACCGATATTGGACTAGATAATTCCGTATTGGACTGGTTCAGCAAAATATATCATATTGGCAGTTTTACTGTTATCTAAGTGAATATTATAGAAGCTAATTAATACATTCTAGTAAGAGCTGAGCAAGACTTGTTTGAACCTTAATTTTGGTCCTTGCTATGTTTGGTCCGTTTGGGACACATACTAATGACTATGTCTGGTCCGTAATTCGATAGACGTGCTACTTAGACTTGATTGCTGTGGATAGAAGACAGGAAAAGGCGAATCAAAAATAGACAACTTGTATTTAATAAAAGAAACTAACACTTAACACAACAGTTGGAACCAGGCTACGAGTGTCACAAAAAGGTTTGTTAGGTTTGTTGATTACGACAAGAATTATGTTATATCCATTATGTACCTATTTAATAACTAATTAATTCTCCGTGTCAATTTAAACAGATATGATTATGGTTTAATTCCTGATGCTGGACTTATAGTCGTCTCATGTCTTCTTTTGACAGTAAGATTATAGGTCCAATGTTGGACAAGTAACACGTCCTCTATGGACAGTAATGTTATAGGTCAAATGTTTGACGAGAACCACGTCCTCTATTGACAGTAAAGTTATAGGTCCAATGTTGGACGAGTACCACGTACTCTATTAACAGTACAGTTAAAGGTTCAATGTTGGACGATTACCACGTTCTCTATTGACAGTAAGGTTATAGGTCCAATGTTGGACGAGTACCACGTCCTCTATTGACAGTAAGGGTATAGGTCCTATGTTGGACGAGTACCACGTCCTCTATTGACAGTAAGGTTATAGGTCCAATGTTGGACGAGTACCACGTCCTCTATTGACAGTAAGGTTATAGGTCCAATGTTGAACGAGTACCACGTTCTCTGTTGACAGTAAGGTTATAGGTCCAATGTTGGACGAGTACCACGTCCTCCATTTACAGTAAGGTTATAAGTCCATTATTGGACGAGTACCACGTTCTCTATTGACAGTAAGGTTATAAGTCCAATGTTGGACGAGTACCAAGTTCTCTATTGACAGTAAGGTTATAGGTCCAATGTTGGACGAGTACCACGTACTCTATTGACAGTAAGATTATAGGTCCAATGTTGGACGAGTACCACGTTCTCTATTGACAGTAAGGTTATATGTCCAATGTTGGACGAGTACCAAGTTCTCTATTGACAGTAAGGTTATAGGTCCAATGTTGGACGAGTACCACGTCCTCTATTGACAGTAAGATTATAGGTCCAATGTTGGACGAGTACCACGTTCTCTATTGACAGTAAGGTTATAGGTCCAATGTTGGACGAGTACCACGTCCTCTATTGACAGTAAGATGATAGGTCCAATGTTGGACGAGTACCACGTCCTCTATTGACAGTAAGATGATAGGTCCAATGTTGGACGAGTACCACGTTCTCTATTGACAGTAAGGTTATAGGTCCAATGTTGGACGAGTACCAAGTTCTCTATTGACAGTAAGGTTATATGTCCAATGTTGGACGAGTACCACGTTCTCTATTGACAGTAAGGGTATAGATCCTATGTTGGACGAGTACCACGTTCTCTATTGACAGTAAGGTTATAGGTCCAATGTTATACGAGTACCAAGTTCTCTATTGACAGTAAGGTTATAGGTCCAATATTGGACGAGTTCCACGTCCTCTATTTACAGTAAGGTTATAGGTCCAATGTTGGACCACGTTCTCTATTGACAGTAAAGTTATAGGACCAATGTTGGACGAGTACCACGTTAATTACGTTATACAAACAACAAAGTTACTAACGATCACAGTGTGGTCCGTTTAAAGAATCAGTTTAGTTAACCCAACTATCGATACTTTTCTAAATTGGTTACTGGGAGATTTTCATTGGTTATCTGTTTGGATACGAGTTAACAAATCATATTCGTGACAGACACATTTCTCCACTCTCCATACGTTTTTTTTTTTTTTGGCGGTCAAAATTCAGTGTCTATTTGAACATCCCATTTGCAATAATATGCTAGACAATAGGCATAATGCAAGAAAGAGGAAGTCGATACCCTTGCAAAATGTTTAAAGACTATCAGGTAGTTAACTAATTAGAATAAATTAAGGGTCTATAGACAATTCTAATATGACGTGCTTCAAAGGCTTTGAGACCACAACTGTGGTAACAAAATGATTTATCTATGAGCAACACGCACTGAGAAGGGCGTGTTTTAAATGGCTGTTCCAATTACAAAACTGTAACTCCCACCGGAAAGCTATTGCATATGACGTATAAATCTTATAAATAGCGACACGCGCTATAATTATCCGTTGCAATATATTGTGTGTTACATTGACGGAACAGCCATTTTATGGCGGTAAAACAATGATAAACCACAGCCTCCGTGAATTATTTCTTAATTAAACAGCTCTCCAACTTTAAAGACCCAAATGTAAGATAACATTTGTCTGACTTTCAGGATAATGTAGTGTTGTTTCAGCTGACATGGTTCCTAACAAAATTGTTATTGGAAACAAATATTACTGAAATGACTGTTTGATAAAAGAAAATATATGGTGTTGATAGCTTACTTGTTAATTGACTTTGACAGCTATTGTGCTCTGAACGGCTACGAACATACTGTGAAATAAGAAAATTTTGAAGTATTGTTAATCGGATGAGTACATTATTAATGGGTCTTTCAAAATTCTTTCTATGAAGTATGGCATGTGTAATATGACCGGAAGTACGAAAGTAATATTTTCTCGATTAGGAGAAATATCCATATTAGTCCTCTAATGACAGTGTAGCGATCGGTTAGCTATTACTTTGTTATTACGAATATTGATTTTATATTGTTATTTTTTCAATTCCGCCTCAATATCTTTCTGATTTAAATGTATGTTAAACTTTCTTTTTCAATAAGAGCGGATATACCGAAAACTTCACCAATCACTCAAAGTAACAATATAAACAACAAAAAATTTAAAAAAAAACAGGAAGACAAAACTAGGGCATCAATTACTAGATTTAAAGTCAAAAACATATATGGCTGGGTTTACATCACGTGAAGGGATCTTCTTATGGATTTCAGAAAAACGAACAGGAAAATATTATAAGTTCTTTAGTTTTCTTCTTAATAAAGAAATGAAATAAATATTCTCTGCTACCGGAATAGGGATTAAATACATTTAGCTAGGTATAAACATAGCTGAACGTTTAATTTGTGGTTTCATACACAATGATACTGGGAAATCACAAAAGTATCTCCAAGGATAATATAACTTATACACTACAATAACATTGCAAAAGGTTTTGTTTTCATAATGTGGATGTGTTTATGCATTCATTTTCAATCCACCATTTTGCTCTACAGACGTCATGATATATCATGTGATCTTTTCGATGTCTTGTCATTATAAACCAAAATGAAATGCAAAACATCAATGTTTTGAAATAAATATATATGTTTTGATAAAGCCAGCTTTTATCGATTTTTGTTTTCCAAGTGATAATTCGGAAACGTTGAAAACTTCTCCTTGACTCAAAATTCACAATAAAATTAAAATCATCACTTTTATCGTAAGTTTGCTTCTTGACCAAGTAAATCATAAGATATACTGTCGTAATCATAAGAACAAAGTCTCAGTCTGAAATTAAACAATCTTAAACATTCAAAACATCAAACAAATAAGCAACACGAACCTATCTGAGGAAACGGGAGATATAAGGTATTACGGACTGGAGAGCATATCCTGCTTAAACAGCCGTCTTGTTACTTATGGTCAAAATCGGTGAGAGGTAGCGTAGCTAACGGGGAGGGGGGTAGACCTTTAGGTTAGTCAAGGATATCCGTCCCTATCTTTGTGACCGACCGTGCAACAATCAACAAATGCGTGCCCTGGAAGACACACAAGTATCGAATTTTAGAATTAGCAAATGTCAGAAATCCTTTCCGTATCACAGCCTTTCTATTCACAATAATTCTCTATAAATATATTGATATTATAAACTGTCATATGTATTCTATTAGCGATCCATACAGAATTATTACTAACGAAAACGGAAAATTTATGATTTTGAAATTGAAGTCGTCTTGCTTGTTGTATATATAAAATTTTAAGCGACCTTTTTTATCGATTTCAAAATATAGATTTTAATTCGTAGCAAACCTTTAACAATTTTTTGGGTCTTTAATCTCAAGCTGTTTGCGATAAATGCATTCCATGAGGTCATTAAACCATGAACTGTTCAATGATAGTTCATCATTGATATAGACAAAACTAAAAAGACCTTTTGAATAAATCTGCAACGTAAGCATTAATTGTCACATTTCGTAATAATTGGTAGGTCGTTTAATCGTTTAAAAATTTCATCATCTTCAACAAAGTGGGATTTATATGTATCTCTACCTAGAACTAAATACTGGCATCTGTACATTTAACGTTTTGTATAAAACCTGTGATGAATACATTTCTACAAACGAGTTTTTAGTTGGAAATATTAAGGTTTTATTTACACTGTTGCAAAACTGTACGGAATGCGATCTGAAAATTATAAACCATCTTGTTTAAAACCTCGACCGTCAAAACAAAAGCTTTGCAGTTAAGATTTGGAGTCGAGCACACCATGCCGGAAATCAGGCTCAGTATAATTATATTGATCGCTAATTTCCTAATTACTTCAACTTCAACTCTGAACATTATTTTATTTTCTTCTGTTAATTGTAAGTTTTCATCGTCATATTGAATCATTTTTTAAAACAAAATTTTTTCATCAAAAATATTATAATAAAAATCTACAGAGTTGTTCGCGACAAGTCACTTGTCATGACTGTAGCGATTACAAATCCGGAATCAGGCACATCCAACACAAAACAAAAACAGAAAGTTCCTTACATGAAACCAATAAAAAATATAGGTAAACTATGAAAGGCGAGTAAGCAGTGTCTGGCTATAGTTAGGGCAGTACAAATGATACATTAATCTAAGTAAAACAGAAAATTGTTTTTAAATGATCATACTGTTCTGTACTCGACACAAAGAAGAAATGATGACTGAAAATAAATAATTCAACTTTGTGTAGTAGATGTTAGATTGAGTAACAATTTACAAAATAGTACCTTACAGGTCACAATTACTAAAGCACCAAAATAAGTCTGATCCATTTATAAGTTCTGGCTTGACAACTGTCAAATTTATTTAATTTACATAAAACAGAAAGGTGCTGACACTCCCCTTTTTAATGTTTCGTACATTGTTTTGCTTCTTTTGTCCTTTATGGTTGCAAATTTTAGGAAGAACTGTATCTAAATAAAAAAAATTATTTTGAAGGTTTTCGAGCATTAAATATATGTTAACTTCTATCGTTTCATATCAATTCCGATGGAAGTTGTTTTTAACTCAAATATATATTTTTTTTAATTAATATTAATAACTAGTAATGATGTACTCTTCATATACATATTAATCATGTCGTTTATTTATTAATCATACATTTGATGTAGGATCCTTGCATATTTGCAGAAAATTATGTGTAACTCAAACTTCCAGTCAATAAAAAATAGCAGAACTAGGAGGTCAAATGAAAGAATACGAAATTAGGATGATATAATTCCACAAGATAATACCTTCATAAAATTTATTTCCGGCATTCATGAGATTTAATTATTTTTTAATTAAAATTGCGGAATATATATTTTTGAATTTTTAAAACTAAAGTTTTTGTAAACACGAAATTGAAACAAAAACTTTATACAGTGTATAGAATATTTTTTGAAATATTTAATACTAATGAATAATATATGGGGTATTTAAAATCTATTGTTTTTTACGTCACCCACACAGTAAACCTATCAGATACTGACACAGTAATAAATCAATTTATTAAAACAAATATATACTGAATCTATTGCAATTTTGTTCCATGAATGACTAACCGAGCGTCTGACTTTCACTCGCAAAATCTAACAACAAAACATCGATGCTGAACTTGGCACATCCTTTAGATACCAAAAGTCTTTGAATTTTTGCAATCTTTCATGGTTCCAATCATTTTGAAAATCCATCTTTTAGATCAGTCACGATGGAATTTTCTGTTTCCAGAACCACTGTATATAAAGTCATTATCATTGTAAAAATTAATCACTTGAACTCAATGATGGAAAGACTGTTTCAATTATTAATTACGGGTAGGTAAACAACTCATAAAATTAGAATTTTATTCCCCTCTTTTGGAGATAATTGTATTGTATTTGAAGCCTTTTAGACGTACTGTTGCTAATAAAGTTTTCTGGACCAAGCGTAGCTGTCAATAGTAGTTTCTTACATGATACAACATTGATTGATTGATTGATTGATTGATTGATTGATTGATTGATTGATTGATTGATTGATTGATTGATTTGTAGTAAACAGTATTACTTCTATATTCAGAACTAACGAGAACAATTTCACAAAAAAATAAATCATGTACCAGTGTGAAGAAAATTGTGACTGCCACTCGTAACGTACATAGATTTGTGTAGAGGCAGAGAATTAAGCCTTCTGTAGAGGCTTTTTAGCCACCCCTTATCGACTTGTGTAAAAGTTATCTTAAGCGTTCAAGGAGCATTATGCAAACACACATTTCACACGGCAAAGCATTCCATTTTATAATTACCCCCTCCCAACCCTCCAACAAAAGAGCATTACCTATCCGCCACATTCTGGTCTGCTGTGCGAACCTTGGTCCTAATATTGCTACACTTATTGTCCGTTTTTATATTTAACGGATATTTGCCCATACACTGTTGTATGAATGATTCACGAATATCCATATTAAGGTTGATTCGAGCGGACCCTATCATAAAGTGTTTCGTCGATTCGTGAAGACTCTATTGTAAGGCTGATTCGTGCAGACCCTATCATAGGGTGATTCGGTGATATGTGCAGAAATTGAAGTACTATCTATAATACTTTCATGGCCAGTGCAGACCATATTTAAGTGTAATATTCGTTGTAGAAAAACACAAATATACTGGTACGTGAATGAATTTTTATATCGTTGCTGGATATAAATGACAACATTGATTTTTGTAAATTACATCTTGCGTAAAATGTGTTCTTGAATTTATATTAACAATATGTGGCCGAGTTTAATTTCGTAAATCGTCAGTATATAACATATGAAAACCACGTCTGAAATTTCAATTACTTGTATATTTTTTTCTGTACAACGGGCATATTGTTTGTATCAAATATCCGGATCTATATATTAAGTAGTGTTAGCGTCAATATACGTACAAATAGAAACAGTTAATATTTGATATAAAAATAGAAACAATGTGCTTGGTTGTAAAAATACACAGAATATTCTGTAAATCACGTGATTAACTAAAGCCAATCAGAATTATAATACTACACACTATATGTAATATTATACACGTTAAGACCTCTTTTGTGGTCAATAGCAGGAAATATTACATAGGGTTAATGATTCTTATATTTTCATTAAATTATTGAGTCACATGGTATTGAGGATATTTAGTGTATTTCTTTACTTTGAAATCAAAGCGGTGCCTTTTTGGTTTATTGACGCTATGTTTCTATTTTTACCTATATTGACGTTTATTACTAAATTTAGATCTGGATATATGTACATAACAAAATCGTAAAAAAAATAACTTAACCCTTGCACCAAACCTTAAAAAGATTATAATATGTCTACATATGTAATATAACAATGATGGACTTTTGACTTTGTCAATACATTATACATGGACCTGTTAGGAATTCGTCCTCGGTCAATATATGTCTAACAGGTCCATATATAATGTATAGATCTCGTCAAAAGTTCATAATTGATGAATAATGGACCTTAAGACCTGGACTAGAGGTGAACTGACCTTACCGAGGCAGTCGTAAAATGACATATGATGACTTTTGGGGCAGTGTTGGAGGTCAAGTAGTTGCAAAGCAATTGAAATCACGTGTTCAAATATTACCAATATAAATTGACTCTAATGTAATTAATATTCATGAGGTATAATAAACTGTTTTATGGCAAATAAGTATCATGACACGTGTCACATGGGAGATGTTGTAGGGGCAATACCAAATAGAAAGCCTAACGATATAATTATTTATGGGATTTATTTATTTCAGGTGCATTTGTGTGTTTTGTGTCACCTCATAGACATAGATTTTGTAGAACTGATTTAAATGTAGTCCAAATAGATTCAGAATATTCCACTTATTCTATAAACGCATGTGCATTCGGAAGTAGGTCAAGGTCGTGTAATAATCTACCTCATACGCTGTTACAACATCTTAAAGAAAGAATAAATACTACACGTCACAGACTAACTTTAGTCCGATCAGATGTAAGTTGTTTTAAAATCATTTAAACATAAATTGTTGGTGCAACGCTTTATTAGAACAAATATGTATGAATATATATGAAAACGAAACAGGAAGTGCTTCACCTTCCGAAGATACTGTGTTCAGCAACCTCTCCTCAGTCGTTATGTTGATTTCCTGTTGTTTATTTTCTGTTGAAATTGTTTACTGCCAATTCTTATTTTCTGTGCTTGTCTTGGATATGGCCGATATATCGTTTATTTTGTGTTATTTGGTGTTAGACATTAATCTTTCAACTACTTTTCCATAAAACACGTGTTGAAGGATACAAACACAAAATAATGTATCCGTTTTGATGGAATCAAAGCGAAAAACTAAATTTTATAAGCAAAATCCACGAACTGTGGTATAATTCAGAAAAAGTTAATATAATTAAACAGCACACTCGCATTTCATAAATATTTCCCTTTGAAATAATACAATTGTATAATATATGAAATGTTTTTCTTCGCTTAGGTGCTGAATTGGATGACAACAAACCAGGAACAATGCTTTGAAGACAGTACTTATGTAAACAAAATAGAGTCCGCAAGGAACATGGTATGAGAAATGTTCAGTTCTAATAACGCGTAAATTTCCAAAATCGCTTGCTCACCTTTTAAAATATATTTTGATGATGGTGAGCAAGTTTGAATTTTTAATCCATAAAATAATAAAGTATAAAGTTGATATATCAGGTCTTTTTACAAGTTAAGAAGTAAGGAAATGTATGTCCTGTACAAGGGTCAAATTATGTTCTCAATTTAGGATACCATAGATGCATTAATTAAATATTTTTAACATCTTTACATCAGAAGTTAGAACGAATAATCATACCCTTGCTTTTTACGACAAATCACAAAACTAACTTCGGATTATAACGGCAGTAAAATTCGGCCCAATCAGAAGTGATAAGTGCTAATTACGACGTCTTATTCGTGCCAAACAACAAATAGAAACACGTTTAAACGACTTAATAAACCGTTCAAACGAATTAATAAATCGTTAAAACGGTTTAATAAACGAATAAAATAAACCGTTTACACGAAATAAGAATTTTTTTCTATTTGTTGTTTGGCAAGAATAAGCCGTAATAGCTAATTCTTCGTTTAGTAGATTTTATTCAACAAAGTATTTTATCACTTTTCAAGTACATTTAAATATATATTATGTTTTTCACCAGGAAGAACTTCTGTCCTCAGCACTGGAAGCCAATGCTGCGATGTCTTTAAATCTGACAATAGCAAACTGTCACCAGAACTCATTTCTAAGTGATGATGTTTACAGCAACTCCATGGAGATTTCGTGTTACTTAAGAAAACTACTTTATCGATCGCCATCAGATCAGGTCATCTCTACAGCACAAATATCACTTCCGTCATCCATGAACATTCTCTCATTCTCGTGCAAGAATCTGTCCAGAGCTATTTCTCTGTATACAGCGTTAGCGAGAAAGCTTCAACGGGTGTGGCGGGACGAGGTGTCTAGAATATGCTAATATGCTAAGACTGTTGGTTTTGACTTAAGGTTTCAACAAAGATTGTTTTCTCCAGTTTAGTTCTTGTATTTAGTTTAGTTCTTGTATTTTATTAGTCATAACATGTGATTTATATATTTTATATTTGATTGAATTATAATTATTTCCAGTTATATCTATTCATTCTATTTTTTCCACAACAGCAACATTTATAAGTAATGCTGGATTGCTTAATGCCGCCGGCATAATTTGTAAAACAATAGGTCGAGTGGCAAACTAGTTAATTAACAGTACTCAACTATATTCAGTTGCATGGAGCAAGATCGTACCATTCGTGTATGGATCTAGTTAAATAAAAAATGCGCATATTGTGTGCTGAACGGTTTAACATGGTTCCACGTGACATATAACTGCACATATGTAGAGTCCAGTTACAATCACAATATGGCAGGCATGTTCATAAAAACTTAAATTAAATATAAAACTTTCTGATTAGGTTAATACCTGACCTCAAACGTAAACAATCACTTGAGCTCGCCACCGTTCGCTTAAATGTCAATATTCTCTGAAAATGCCAGGTCATTATTACAACAAAATTTGTAATTAATAGTAATAGAATATCCCTTTGTCAAAGTTACCAAGTTAATTTTGATAACCTACTTACATTTTGTTTTTATAGAATTTTGAAAGAACATTTCTTTAAATTTAGTCCGAATACAACTCTGAATGACCCCCTAAAAAACTCTACAAACTTGTCTAAAATCTCTTACCAGGTTGGAACATACATTAGCAGGATTATTTAACGTTTTCAAGATTATATGATGACCTATCCATCGAACATTGAGGGTTAACGTTCCTAAAAATTGAAACAATCAAGGACAATTTAAACCAATATTTTACTACGTGACATCAAGCTTTTACTTTTCTTTTCAATTCTTAAATGATGCTACATTAGCGAATGTTGCAACAAAAGATATTGCTTTTGTCTTTTGATTCCACTAGAGATCGAACTCAAAGCGAATTTCAAAACTTCATTCGTTAACGCAGAACTTTTAATAGAAAAACAAGTTCTACGTCTTTATGGCCAAAGGGAAGTAATCGATAAATAAATATTTTGAAATATGTTTTAGATTTGTTATTGCTTGAACAATATAAGCAAAGGGGATTTGACACACTGCTATTAAGGTTATCTTCCTGGGATTATAACAAACGAAACAAGAACGCTATGATGACGCGTTATATAAATAGCATGATACAGAGAAAAAGAAAATACAAAAAATGTACACAAAAATAACTTAAATGCATTTATTTCGCAGACAAATACACACATTTATTATAAAAACGGATAGACGATTTATGCATAACTGTTCTTAGGGTAGATTTGGTTTAATGCAGCTTTTTACATTTCATAAAAGCAGTCAATCAGTTACTATGGTGTAAAAAGTAAACAAATATCTACATGGACGTGTTGTAGAGAAAACTACTTTTGTTTGATACTTATAGTAGCTAGATGTACTAAAAATATTCTTGATAATTTAGAGCTTTGGTATTTTTACTGGAAGTATTTGGATAAAAGCTGCACTGTTTTATTTGCAAATTGTGTTAGTTTTTTATTTGGAGAACTTTATAACTGTGTTGTGTTATTACTGTCTTATTTTCTAAATTAGAATTACCTACCTTATATCATGTACAAATAAATTTATTTATTAGCACATGTATACATACCCCAAGGTGTTTGATAAAAATACAATTACACAATTATACACAAACAATAAACAGATATAAAATTTTACAAGACATTATTAACTTAAATAAAATCCATATAATACAGTAACAGAGTCCACTTCATCAGTACTAACGACTTATCAATAGTGCAACATACTGCAAATGACTTGAAGAGGACATTAATTTTACATATGTATTAAATTCATTTCTTTTACAATATCGTTTCTTATATCGTTGTATTTAGGGCAATGGAAAAGTAGTGGACCTTTTTCTGTTTCAAGAAAGTGATCTCTAATTTTCATTTTACAATATTTTTTCTATTTTCAAAGTTAGTTTTTAATAAATAATCATTAATTTCATAACTTGTTTTTATTTTGCTGTATAGATATATTTTATTAATTTTAAGTTAGTTTGTTCAGTTTTTGGAAAAATAATGTTTCATAATTAGTTTTAATATCATTTTTGATTTGTTTTTCATAGGAAAACATTTCTTTTTTAATTCAAGTTGTTCTACTGTATTCAAAGTTAATGTTATTTGAGGAACATACATTCTCTATAAATGGTTACCAAGAATATGTGTTCTTGGGATGCAATGACCTTGATAGTATGAATGCATCATACAATAACTGGTTATTGGTATGATGACATAAGCGTGCGAGAAATTTCACAGCTTGTGTTTTAATATAAGTGTCTAATGGATATTGAGCTAGTTCTGCTCTTGCTGCAATGTTAACAGATTGTTTAATTATACCTAAAGTGTATTTACAAAATTTTAAACTTATTTTTTCAATGAAACTAGTATCTATTATAGGCCGAATTTTTACAGCAGTTATAATCCGAAATTAGTTTTGTGATTTGTCGGATTAACCAAAAAAAAGGGCGAGGGTACGATTATTAGTTATAGTATCTATTAGTGATATGATATCAATGTTAGGCGTTTTTTTTACCCCCTTTGAAAGCTTTATGATTTTTCTATAAAAACCATATACCATATCTCAGATAAGTCGTTCAAAACACTTACTTGCATATAAAAGATGAATAAACAATGTAAATTATTTTAATTTTTGTATTATTTAGAGGTGAATCGACAAGCAAAAAAATGACAAAAATTTAACACATAACTCACCTATCAATTAATAGTACCTAAACACTTTATTAACTTAATCTAGGAGAAGCACAGGTTGATTAAATAAATTGAGGCCTCAATATCTAAGTGGTAAAGCTAGCTGACGTAGATTCAAGAATATACAAGTTAGTCATTTAATATTAATCAACGGCATGTTTCAGACATGGATATTCCACGACCGATCATTTATTTACATTATATGCATTATTTGAGTTAATAAAGCTAAAAAAAGAAAAAACTATACTGCGCTTTTGTAGATTTCGAAAAGGCCTTTGATTGTGTTCAGAGAAATTTTCTTCTGTTAAAACTCTTAAACAATAATATAGACGGCAAATTTTTCCGTATTATTCAAAATATGTACCAGAATCTAAAATCGCGCATATCATTTAATGGTGAGAAATCAGAATTATTTCCTTGTGAAATGGGTGTCAGACAGGGGGGAAATCTATCCCCCGCTCTTTTTGCAATATTTTTAAATGATCTTCACAATAATTTGAAGGAAAAGATATACTTGGTGTTAGCTCTATTAGTGCTGAGCTTGAATATGAGTTGACGGTATTTTTAAAACTTTTTTTATTATTATATGCGGACGACACTGTTCTATTTTCTGAGAATAGTGGCGATTTACAAAAAATGTTAAATGAATTTTGTGATTATTGTGAAAAATGGCAACTCAAAATAAATGTAAATAAGACAAATATTCTTATATTCTGTAAAGGAAGACAACCTGGAAATATTAGATTTTTTATTCAGAATAGAGAGATAGAAATTGTAACTGATTATAAATACCTCGGTATATTTTTTAGCAGAAGCGGTTCTTTTTTAAAGACTCGAAAATATATTTGTGAACAAGCTACAAAAGCAAGTATGGTATACTGAAAAAAATGTAGAAAAAACAGTTTAAGCATAGAGTGCCAGTTAGATATGTTTGATAAAATGGTTTTACCTATTCTTCTGTATGGCTCGGAAATTTGGGGATTTGAAAATTTTGATATGATAGAACGCGTGCACTTAAAATTTTGCAAGCTTGTACTACATCTAAAACAGACCACACCAAGTTGTATTGTTTATGCCGAATTGGGAAGATATCCTGTTGTGATAAACGCCAAACTCCGTATAGTCACTTTTTTAAACAAATTACTGAATGGCAAAGAAAGCAAAATCTCATGTCATCTATATAAACTATTGTATGTTAACTTTTACAAGTATGGTAATGAATGTAAATGGATATCATTCGTAAAAACATTGTTGATACTTGCGGTATGTCAAATCTTTGGTTAAACCAATTTTTAGATAAATGGGTAATTAAAAGTATAGAATTGAAACTAAAAGACCAATTTCAGCAGAACTGCTTAAGTGATATTAACACTTCTTCTAAATGCTTGTGCTACAGAATCTTTAAAAAAAAGGATGTGAAACAAGAAGGTTATTTTTCCAAGTTGTCAATAAGTAACCAATTTTTACTATGTAAATTTAGATGTGGAAGTCACCGACTACCTATTGAGACGGGAAGATGGTTCAGCATATCTAGGAACGATAGGCTGTGCCATCTTTGCGAATCAATGGATATTGGTGACGAATACCACTATGTAATGATATGTAATGCTCTGAAACAAGAAAGATATAAACTGCTTCCACACTTTTGTACTTTTAATCCAAATACATATAAATTTCAGCAATTAATGAACTCGTGTAATTATATTGTACTTGAAAAACTATGCAAATTTATTAAAATAATAAATGAGAGGGTCACTCCTCCTGGTTAGTCTGTATTGTTCACATGTGCTTTATAACTTATGTTATTGTGCTTATATATATTCTCTGTAACTATGTAATTTGTAGTTTATGAGAAATAAAGTTCATTCATTCATTAATACTAAGGTTGCGACTTCGAGTCCATCTTCGGACTGGATGTGTTCGACTCAATTTATTAATTGCTTGATTGATTGACATCGAGAAAGATAACTAACAATAAATCAACGAAAAATATGGACCAACGTGAACATAATTTTTACTGTCGCTGCAAAAAATGTGGAGTATTTGGTAGGGATGGAGAAATTTAGCCTATTGAAGCAGCATCAATGAGCCTAAATCTATCTCAAAATGTACATGGGGTCTTGTCTTACACGGAGCGTAGCACTTTACGAACACGTCAAATATACAACGGCAAATGTTTTCGTATTATGACTTGACAATCCCCAAACAAATGTCTTCCCCATCCTCAACCTGGGAACGCACTGGGCAGTAGTCGATTTCACAAAAAGTCGTAAGTGTAAAATCGATCGTAAGTGTTGCAAGATCAAAGGGAAATCTTTTGTGACGTCATAACTTATACTTACGAGTTTTTGTGAAATCGACTCAAGGTCCGTGTGTCGAGCACTTGGAACCCTCAGTATGATCCTAGCAATGCAATACGGAAAGCGTGGATAAGGAAAACGGTTGGTCACTCTCCTGAGTAGCCTCTTTTGCAGATAGGAAAAATAGGCGGATTAAAGCCGATATAAATGTGTAATTCTCTACTTTCCATACTTTTCTAGTGTAAAAATTCCTGCAATGGTCCTAAATACTACTTGCTTTAAATACAGCTGAAATAGTAATATAGCAATATATAGCTGAAATAGCAGCCACTACATCATAATCTTGAAGTGAAGACAAGAAATATCTCAAAATGAAACAATATGTAAGCATATACTTTTGCTAGCGTCTGTTTTTTAAGTAAATATAAGATAAGAATTTTATTTTATCTGGTTATTACAAGACTTTTGTGATGAACCTCGGTGGCCGAGTGTTTACGGTAGTAATTCAGCTTTGATCACGTGACTAATTAGAATGCGCGTTCGAGTCACACTGTGTGCAAGGTGTGCACAACTCCAATCTTTATTGATTACCATTTTTTTTTCTTTATTGATTACCAGTTTTCCTATGGGCGCCACGATATAGCTGAACAATTGCTGAAAGTGACGTTGAACCACATTTAAACAAACAACTTTTGTGAGGTGTCAGGTTATGATTTGTAAAATGTATATTGATTGAAAGATACAGTCATATGGTACACAGGTCCCTGGGATATCAATTATTGAATCGGGTCATCGGTGGCTGAGTGATTAAGGTAGTTCGTCAACTAGTGATCACGTGGTCTGTCAACACTGAGGTTGCGGGTTCGAGTCTCACTTCGGGTAGGGTTTACTTGACTCCAATCTTTTATTGACAGTGATTCCCAGTTTTCCTACCGCAGGTCGGGGGGGGGTGGGGTTGGTTCCCGCGGGTACTTCGGCTCCCTTCCCCAATAAAAAATGAACGCCATGATATTCCCTATTTTCGGAATACAAGAGTTACTTCCCATTATCAAGAGTTGTCTTTCATAACAGCAGGTATCTAGTATTGAAAAGATAGGGAAAAATCAAGTTTTTATTTTTTTTTTAAATAATGTCTGTGGACTGACTCTTCCAGTACAACTAAAAAAACTGCAGAATAAATTGGCACATAATAATAAATTTTACAGATGCTTTGCTATATGTGAATAAAAAAATATTGTAGAAAAACTACTTTATACCCACATTAGGTAATATAAAGTACCTGCTCTAAAGAACAGATAACTCTGCAAATGGGAGATAAATCTTGTGTACCGCAAGTAGGGCATTTGCTGGTAAATTTGCTGATTGTGGCATTTAACCACATAGAAACAAACAAACAAACAAACACCCAGTATTGAATCATAATAATAAACTACTTGAAATCTGTTGAAGTTCCGCTGGTTGGATAAAATACAGTCTATATTTAAAGCAATAACCAATTTTAAAGTTCAGACCAAATAAATGGTGAACTTGAAAGTGGAATGCAGGTTTTTTTAAATAGTTGATCGTTCAAAGTATTAAAATGATTAGAACTAAATCAGAACTAAAACTAGAGAAAAAAATACAATACCACTACAAGCGTTGATAAGTTTGCAGACATGCTTTACATAAGTGTTCTCTCCTGCAGATTTTTAAATATTTTAGATCCAACCAGAGATCTCTATATGGCTTGTCCCGTTCTGGTAGCAAACTCCACATTCGTCCGTCTCTTTATGTTCATAAAATCGACGTTGTCTCGTTCATCTCGCTGTGGCAATGAACCGCACGATCTCCTGACAGTCCCGTTCTAGAATTGATGCAATGATCTGTTTAACTCATTTTTGTAATGAACTCTATCTTCTCTTGCCCTTATCGTTCTGGTAGTGAAGCCCACGACATCCTTCCCGTCCTGTTCTAGTGCTGAGGCAACGATATATCCTGTCCGTCCCGTTCTTGTATAATGAACTCCATGTCTTGTCCCTCATCCTTCTAGTGAACCCCAAAATTTTCTGCACGTCCCGTTCTAGTACTGTTGCAATAATCTTCAGTCTGATCCGTGTTTGTAGTGAATCAAAAGATCTCACTGATTAGCCATTATGACTGATGCGACACAAAACAGTAGTCGCTGATATCAGGATCAATCATTAGTAGTATATATTATATGGTCTGCCATATTTACAAAGTAGTCACTCGGAAGCCATCAAATGGCCACATAAACTTGTGGAACAATCGTTAACAGGATTTGTCGCTGACTTTCAGGACTATGCTTTTTGTGTATTTCAGTTCCATCGATTCTATCATTAGTCTGTTTCTGCCAAGCAATAATCAAATGAAAATACTAAAAAGCACAAGTAATATTACAGATAATGTGAACACATTTATTGATATAAAAACTTTCGTACAAATATTAGTACAGATCTATATTTAAAAAAAAGCTGTGACAACTAATTCTGCCCAAATCTGTAGTCTTATTTTTTGTGCCCATATACGATAACGCACAATAAACTTTTTTCTCTACAATTGGAAACATTTATATGAAACAGAAAAAATATATATAATAATCAATACCGAGTACTTTAAGTTACATAATCATAGTATAGGATAGCTACGTTATAACATAAAAATGAATTTTTAATAATTATCAGATATTTTTATGGTTTAGCGTCTTTACATCAGATTTGGCATATTGCCACATTATAAAAATGACACTTTAAAAGTGCATATACCGTGAATTACCGCAAAATCAGTGTATTTTGTACAGTAGTAATAGTTTGTTATTACCGCGTTATTTATTAGACGCGTTACGTTTTCTTCCCACTCAAGAATGAGTAAGAATGACTACTGGCCAACACTTGCTTCTTTCAATAAATTTCATTGGTTGATATTTTGAAGACTTGACATCGTATGAACATCTTCTAGCCCGGGAATTTCCTAGCTAAGTTTTTCAGGGTTTCGTGGACACAGAAATGTCAGGGTTTCGTGGACACAGAAACCCTGACCTGTGAGGATGCATGTTGGTATATTTTACAAGATTTCAAAAAGTTTGCACACCACAAAATTATGTTATACAAAAGGTAATTGACCCGTCTATAGTTGTACCGGCCTATCTATCACAGTCCCAAACTTGTAATTTTTTAATTTAGGATTTTTCTCTCAAGAATATTGCCTACCTTTTTACTTTAAATTTCTTCAGTCCCCCTCAAACAACCCATACCAATCCAATCTTTTTGGGGGGTGCTTGCATTTTTTTCTTATTCTATATTGTATCTTTTTATTACGAAAATTCAGAAGAAAAACATTATCCATGATAACCTGTCCATATTTTATATTATGCCTCTGTTGTTTACATGTCACAAATTGTCCTTGACTTTTGCAACGGAAATTTCACATTGTAAGTCAACCATTTTGGTTTCCGAAGGTACCTTAGGGTGTTTACAAAAATTCGTCTGCTTTCGTTACGTTCAATGTTATTCGGACAAACCGCGAGACTTTTCCTGTCTCTACCGAAAACGACATTGTCCGAAAGGTATCGAACAGGCAACAATCGCCGGCTCCTAGTTTACAGTCCAGTTCTAATTGAGGTCAAAATTTAGTATAGAAAATTGCCCTATCAAAATGAAAAAACCGCTCTTTTCAAAACGCTGGTTAAATATGGAAAATATTTGTTTATTTCAATTTGTATCTTCTTTTTATCTACAACAGGACCATATGTTCGACCATACGCGGTAAGCAGTATTTTATTTGTCACCCCAAAAACTTCTGCTAAGTTAAATTGACTTTTGCTGTAGTAAATATGTCTTCCATTTAAGTTTTATTGGCAAAAATGACATTGTCGTTGAAATTTTTTCAGTGACATTTTTTATAACATTGAATAAATTGATCGGGATGTTTAACAATAAATTAAAAGAATTATAAATTAAACATTAAAAGGTTGAATACTTTAAATATTTATCTGGTTACAAAACAAAAAGATTTATACAATGATTATAAACGTATATACAAACAAGTATACAGACAATCGTTCATCCGGTGGGAAGTCCTAGGCGGTCACATTGAACGTGGGCGAAATTTAGTATTTCGTGGGTAGAATTTGAGTGGAATTAACGTGATTTCCACAAATAAGCCGTGGAATATCACAGTTTAATAATGCATATTTTTTATTTTGTGGGGTTTTTTATTTAATATTTCTTTCTAAAGAAAATAAGCACTTTTTAATTTATAATTTATCCTTAACATTCTTTTTAATTCAAATGAATACATAACATTCGCATGTCAGTATTGCACTCTAAAGAAGTTACAAAATGATTCATTTTTGGTCATGTTAAGATCTCTACAATTCCCGTGACCAGCAAAGTTACCTTAGAATGGGAATGTAGTGCAATCACAGTAAGGCGCCAAGTCTGCAATACTTACTTTCTGCCAAATCTGTTTGTAGTTGAAAATTTAGAATGCAACTATGCTGGTAAATGTTAAGAACACTATTTTTAATATGAATTTGTCCAAATTAGTTTGAGAATCGGTTACTGGGCCGTGTAAGCTTAACTTATAAAACAAAAGTTTCGACAAGGTAAGAAAGCGACATCTGTGCTTAGGATAGCATGTTTTTTAATTTTATATCAAAAGTTTCCGATTGTGTGTAATGTCGATTGTCTTACTTTTTAGGCTGTTTTAAAAGGAAAGTATGCAAATATTACTTTAAAGATTACTTATGCCAAAGATAGAAAAGTTGCATCCATACGAAATGTCGTTACTAAGTTTAAATAATTGGTTACTTTGTCCTTCTTAATTGAGTGTCTGCGCTTATTTTCTTGATCTGGCGGCTTGTAGTCTCGCTGACATTCTAAGCCGTATACGAGGTTTGCCGATTTATAGTTCAGATCATCCTATCGCCAAGTAAAATGTTATTTTGTGTGGTTGTACAATTGCAAGTAAAATGAATTTGTAATTAAAACTTCACAACAAGTTGAGAGAAAAAATATGTAAAATAAAAATCTCTTTGTTTTAAATGTATGATTCATTTCCAGATGATGACCTAAGAAAAAATGTGATTGTTTGCTGCTTATTTCCATTCAAATAAAAAAATATCTTTTACAGAAAAAAAGTTATGCTCTAGCATGCCAACATGCCAGTTTTATTTCAATAAATGTAATATATTATATAAATTAAAAACAAAATCCCAACTTCTTTGGAATTTGTATCTTTCTATTGTTTAGTTACATGTAGGTTTCAAAGCGGCGATACATTTTCCACAAATAAGTTAATTTCACCCCAACCCTGAAATAAAAAAAAAATTCCTTAGTCTTTGTCAGTCAAACTCATCAAAGCCTATTGATGAGAGGTTGTATAGATACTACTTAAACTCAATTGATATGTTTATGTACGCAACAAACATTGCAAACCGCTTTCAGGAATTATTCATGAATTGTTTTGTGTTACCGAATTTATTCGGGGGGGGGGGGTGGAAGTGCAACTAACTTTATCAAAATGAATTTCCTTTTTCTAACTTCAGTAAAGTATTCAGGATTATGTCTTTTCTAAAAAGATCTATGTTGACATCCGGCAGATACGTATCAAATTTACTCCTACGTAAAATGGAATCCTAGTCATTTCAGTACCCGGTACTGGACAGTATGAACTAGGAGTTGGTCAATTCAGTACTGGGAAGAAATACTTATACATTGATTATTTTCATCGTAGAAATAGGAAATAATGGTTGTCTGTGCAGTATGTGAAAGTGAGGATTATGATGGACGAGATGTATTGTTGTATTGTCAAACTTGTATGACACAATCTCAGGTTAAGATGTTAAGGTGTGCACAGTATAATAAAGATATATGTTTACATCTTTTTTAGAAGTTGAGTATCACTAATATGTAGAAAATAAAAAGATTATTTATCATTTTTTTCTTCACAATTTTCGTCTTGACTCTTTATTGCATGAATTCATCGTTAAATATGTTATTTTGTACAGTTTTCGCACACATTTTACTTTTAGGACTGTCTTAAGACCATTTGAGGACATCAATCTAGTTATCCTAGATTAATGATACAAATTATTACGATTCCTCTCATAGGACGCTTTCGTTGATACGACTTAAGACTAAAACGTGTCCTAAGACCATCCTAAGACACATCATATTCCTATGATAGTTGTATACCATATATAGTTACTGCCTTACATGATATCCCTGGAGTCACCGGAATCGGAAGTTATTATACTGGACGTCCATGCTAGTTTTCACTACATGAAATTTCCGGTTCTTCGTGTGTATCTTACCATTCTAACAGCACCACGGGTCAGCAATGTGTCCAACACAACACCGTGGGTAAAAAAATAATTTTAAAGCAGTTCAAGTCGTAAATTTTTTGACAATGATAAGAAAAACGGAAAAACACTACCCACAATGAAAATGCTACTCCCTTTGTTCAAATAGAAGAATCGGGAAAAAAATAGAGCTCGTTCGCAATGTTAAATACACAAAAAAGATAGGTAATTGTACAATTTGACGATTACTACGCTATAATACATGTGGAAAGTACATTTTCAGCTAACTTTACATTCTGAAAACATATTTGATATAAGTTCTTTCTAGTTTGTTGTTGTTTGTTTGATGGTGTTTAACGCCACTTTCAGCAATTTTTCAGCTATATCATGGCGTCCAGTTTTTATTGGGGGAGGAAGCCGGAGTACCCGGAGAAAACCCCCGACCTGCGGTAGGAAAACTGGCAATCCTTGTCAATTAAGATTGGAGTCGAGTACACCCTGCCTGCAGTGAGAATCGAACCCGCAATCTCAGTGTTGACAGACCACGTGATCAATAGTAGACGAACTACCTTGACCACTCGGCCACCGAGGCCCCAAGCGGAGCGACAGTAGGCGTAGTAGACGGCACAAGAATTATGTTCTTCTCTTTATTAAAACAGTCTTGCGATGTCATGCAGTTCTGACACACAGTGTCATTATATTACAGCTGTAATATTGAAACATGGTCACTGTTGCAGTGTTGCTGGCTTTACCTAGTTTACACAGCTCCAGATAAGCTGCGTATTTGCGTTATTACGCAATTAAATTTTCATAAAACCCAATTATTTTTATTGCTTTGCGTTGCAAAACGCAATATCAAAGGTCTAAAACCCAATCAATTTTTAGAAACATGCTTAATTCACTCAATGAGTGCATAAAATTGTTCAGTGATTGCGTTAATTCATTCAAATAAATACACAAAGTTGCGTAATTACGATCCCATTATTTCACAACGTAACAACCGAGGTATTCCGAATGTAATGTCTATTTCATGCAGCATACGGTGCTCCAGGTATGGAGATTTATTTCACAAGAAGAGATGCATGTTCCTTGTTAAATATAAATACTTTTCTTCCAAAACTTTATTTATGGTTAGAACCAGTCTAGTATTTTGTTGTTGGCACCATGAGAGGTCATTATCCTTTTGGATGGCTTGTGCAAAAGTAACAGAACGGGCGAGACATCAAAATTTTGTATTAAAAAAATCTTTCTTTCACGTAAAATTTCATATATGGGGCATTACACATATAATGCTAAATTACATAAAAATGGAGATAAAAGTATACGTGTCCACGGACTTTTTTCGGGAATTTTACCTTAAAGACTTTAAGGTAAAATTCCCGAAAAAAGTCACATTGTACCACATTACACACTTTAGGAAGTGCTTCCACTGTAAAGACATTGACTGGAAAAAAATATATTCTTGTTCTACAGTAATGCCATACCTTTCAAAATATCCAACTCTTAAGAAATAGCTGTTATATGCAAAAGCAGAAACAAAAGAGAAAATTTGGTATATCTTTTCACCCTGCCATGTTTTGAAATGCACCGGAAATTAATTCATTCCATGGAAATTCATTCCATGAATAGAATAATGACCCCATGATGAATAGAAGTGGAAGAAAAAGGGCTTCCGTGACATCCACCAAGCCAAACAATCTTACAACTAACACTAACAACGTTGTCAACAAATTGTTAGATGAAATGTTTAAGGCTAACAGCCCTGTCGAGGACAATTAATGAAATGTATTGAGAACTATTAATTAGCCTAAGAAATGTGTATGATCCAATGAATTACAGGTTATAAGTTAATAAAACTTGACATTCAGCAGTGCTAGCTTTGCCCTATAATCAATAAAAATTACAAAACGGGACCCAATTTTTTATTGTTAATTATTCATAACTTTGTCACAGAGCTGATCTGTAATAATTTTATTGGAGTGCACATATAGATTAGAAATGCTGGCTGTCCATTAATTATGAATAGACCTGTGTGCTCTCATTTAACTATTGTCTATAAGTAATCTTGACCTCAAGATAGTTTCCATTGTCAAAGGTACAATATTTGTGTTGTGTTATTTAAGATGTATGTCTTGGTCCAATGAAAGATCTATGCTCTCTGCACAATACATTCAAATGTTTCTGTAGTTGCTGCAAAACCACAAAAGCTTATCTGCATGTATAGAACCATAGTGAAGAACATTTTTGTCAGCTTAAAAAAAAACCAATTCAATAAATTTTAGTTGGCTGAAAAACCCAATTAACTTATTTTGGAGTGGGTAAAAAAAATGATAAAAGTGATATACAAAAAAATACCCAAATGAAATAAATCATATGATGGTTAAAAAACCCAATTAAGAAAATCTTATCTGGAGCTCTGGCCTAATACTCCAGTGTGAATCACAAAATTAAACACCGAACGAACAATACTAATATTCGAGTTGACCTTTCAACTGAATGACTACGCGTTTTATTGAATATATTATCAGTCATTTAACATGAAATATCATATTTTGTCGTGAAATTTATTCATATAATGTACCTACATTCCAATACAAAAGTAAATTTGGCACTATAATTTATTTTCTTTCCATTTTGAATGCTTCGGTTAAATAAAAATATCTGACAGATGTCACATAACGCAGTAGCTAAACAATTATAATTCCCGGGCGGGATGCGGACTCGTAATTATCCGGTATTAATCAGCGAGAGTGAAGTCAGTACTAACATTTGTATAATGGATTAGTATTTTATCTGTGTGAAATACACGGCGTTTCTTATAAAGGTAATAAGTCTTGTTGTTCCCTAACAACTATCATAGCTCGTATTGTCAGCCATGTTTGTTTAGGATCTATCTGGAGCCAACAGTCTCATTACCTCACATTAAGAATCTATAATGTTACTTCTTGGACCAGCTCTATTTACTTTCTCCTTTCTTCGTCCTATAATTTATCAGGAATAACTCAATTGATATAATGTATATTCTCAGTTATTTGACGGGATTAAATTTTGCAATTACCCTAATCTTCTTTAAGAATGAGACGTGAATTAAACATGAGCCCGTCAAATACCCACATTGACGGGAGTGTTATCTCGGCTTTCCTAGGTTATCATTTCAAACGTCAAATAAATGACTGAAAACAATATTGTAACAAATGTAGATTGATCAATGAGTTTGATTTTCTAGCGAAATGACAGATTAAAATGTATTTCTTAATCTGTTGAGTGCTCGGATTAGTCAGCGATTGAGTAATTATCTCAGATTAATGATAAAAATTGTCACCATTCAATTACTTTAATGAAAAATCTTTCAATTATGGATCCGAACGTACTGTGGTGGGATAATTGTATTTCTTTCATATGTTGAGAAGATTTCGTTTCTATATAAGCCATTTTGGGATGAGGTTGGTAAGAAGGTATCGATGTTATATACTTGTGGTAATTGCGACGACCTTAAAATGGTATAATGATAAACGGGTGGTAATTGTGAGACCTTTAAATGGTACAATTGTATATAAACTGGTGATAATTTGAAGATTTCAGACTGGTAGAATAGTATATATATACGGATATTATTTCATTCGAATTTAAAGTGATGTAAGTGCCTCTGTGACCGAGTAGACCTGCCACAAGTCCTTCTGAATGTTTTGCATCTTTATTATAAACATTTCCTCGTTATTATCAACATTTCCTATACTATCCACTTGTGCACAAAAGAACTTGTAATGTCTGAAGTGTTTTAAAATAAGGCCAGAAAACAAAACCAATGAAATTAATTAATTTTGACACATTGGTAATAAAGGCCGAGTTGTTAAGATATTTAGTCATCTACTATCGCATGCATGTCAACGCTAAGGATGTGGGTTCGAGCGTAACTGCGGGCAGGGTGTGTTCGACTCCAACTTTTAATTTTTCATGCTTAAGTTCGAGGGTTTTCAATAGCACTCTGTCTTTTTTTTCCCAATAGAAAACTTGGATGTCATTGTATACATGTAGCTCTAGTTGAAAGGTGTTAAACCTCATACCTACAAACAATGAACCGGTATATGTATATGGTATATAGGTAGTAGTTTGTGCGATTAAGAATGGTAGAAAAGTATAAACGTATGCTAATTCCAACGATCTTAAAAAGTATATAAGGGTATATGATATAAGTAACTGCATATAAATAATTATTATTTGCAATTTGACACGTGAACTTGTCTTCTACAACATTATGTGTTATATACATTAATACCGTGTCACCAGGAAAAAAATCTTATGAATCACATAATTTTACAAGTTACTTTCCAAAAATCTTTATCCACAATTTTATTTAAAATTTAATACAGACAAAATATGTTAAATTAAATTAACTGACCGAATAACATTTGTTATGTAATCGAATAAGACGTATGTCGACGTGAGAGAAAAGACATCTTAAATTTGTTGAAAATAACAAATATAACTTATTCAGATTTTCATTTAAATGTAGATATATAGAATATCAAATGCGCATGTTTCACCCATTAACTTTTGTGTACTAACACAGCTAACCTAACCACAAAAACCACATTTACAGCAATAGCTAGAAACAAAATAATAACACGATTTACAGCAGTCACCAGACAACGTTTCACCCAAGGTTCCGCAAAAACTGAATCAAATAATATCATCGTATTACTGTGTCAATAACAATACGTGCATTCTGAGTTCCACTTTAATAGCAAACTGCATATTTATTTTGAAAAATTACAACACACTCATTAAAAATCTGTTAGCATACCGCGGCTTTGATAGATGCTGTAATGTTGCTAAAATAATGTTACTAAAAATTACAACACCTAAATTCGTAATATTGATTGTAGATATTGGTCATTCTTAATTTACTGTTAGTTTAAGATATTTGTAAGAAACTGAATGAAATAGTTATATGAAAAGTTGTCTTGAAAAATTTCATACCGTAACATTGTACAAATCTCTAATTTGTTACAGAGGAACGCCTAAACACAAACTAATTTTGGTCGTGGAGGGGCAATAGTTAAGTTTTCTTGAAAACATACATCGCGTTAACTTGATTTGAACAAATCTCAAACATGTCAAAGATGACCACCTAAACACAAACCAATTTCGGTCGTAAGCTTGGATGCGGAGAGGAGATAGTTATAAAGTCGAGTACAACTGCTGAGATTGTATTATGCGAACGCAAAACATGCCACTATTTATTAGTTTTGAAGATAATTTTCAGTTCTCATTTAATTCATTTCCACATAGCAACTTACAACACTTGACCTCGATGCCTGACCAGGGGACATTCCACTGGTCAACCTTGGTGATCTACACAGGTAATTGTATTATCTTAGTTGTCTTAATGATGTGTAATTGATACCTTTAGATGTCCATACAAAGATAGCCAAGACAAATATAACAGCCACATGTGACAAGGAATCTCCTACCGGAATGGCCTTGCCATATCTCCGGAATATTGATTGAAGTTAAGATAACTGGACAATCCTTTAACGATAATTTAATGATGTAACGACGCCAGCGGGCTATCAGATAGACGCACGTCCGACAACGCCGATATTTACATAAAGGTAATAAAAACCTCAATATTGGTACAAGATCCATATACAATGAGATAAACAAGTGAAATTGACCTGATATCAACAAGTAATTCCGTTATTTAATCAGCATACTTTATTTCATAGATACATTGATGTCTAGGATTTTCTTCTGTTTGGTGACATGACAGAGGGAACAGCATTCACATCATTATATACATAATTATGTTTTTAAAAATTAATTAGTTTAACTTGAACAAATGTTAAGAAAACAAATACGGAGATAAAATTTAAGAAAAACGTTTAATTTGTGGGCTTAAAAGCCGTTAAATTATGGTGAGAATATCAGATAGTAACGAACAGAAAGATTTTGTATGGAAAAAAAATCATTTAGTATGTATTTTTGAAGGCTACGTTTTCAGTCGTTGTTCACATTAAACGCGACTGTCTTATTATCGACGTATAACTGCCTACACTGAACGTCCGAGTCTTGACCAAAAAAAAACAAGAAAATATTTCACATAAGATTGGAGGCCCGGAATTTTGAATGAAGGTGCAAACAAATTAGAAACTAATATGACGACAGTTGCGGACTGTCGAATGCCTTGATGTCTTAGACCTTTGCTACATCTCTTTATCTAATTGGTTTTAAAACCAAATATGCTAAAGTTGATTTTATATTTCTGGAACAATACTGGAATGGTTTCCGGTGCTCGAGCTACAGAGCAGCCCAGCGCGTTCTCGGGTGGTGGTTAGGGATATCTCTTGTTGGGAGGGGATAATTTCAAGTTATAATACGGAAAGCCGAGGACCGTAGTGGGAGACGTGGTTTGAGAGTGCCACGCTCCTTACACGATAAAGACCGCTTTCGTAGATTTGAAAATGAGCACCCAATACTCCATACTTTTCCAAAATTTAGTTCCCGGTGTCCCACACCTTTTTCACGTTGATTTATCTTATGTTAACTTGTTCTCGTCCTTAATAAAACTGAATTACTGCTCGCTTGACGTAAAGCAAACATCTAATCAATCAATCAATCAATCAATCAATCAATCAATAAATGGATTTCTAACCAGACACGTGTGTTCCGTATAACCTTAAATAGTTGTAAAAACACCGAAGAAGCCTGCTGGTCATCCGAAATATTTGTGCAATTTTTAAAGTGTAAAACTTTGTTTTCGCTTTAATTATGTATCTAGATGTTGTTATACAACTTTTAAAACGAATATATTATTATTTTGGTTTGTGTACAGTATCGTTATCTACCGTAGCGATCCAACATCCCGTACGAACAATTGTTGACTATTTCTTTAGACGAATTATATATTATCATCTTAATTCTAGACTTGTATACATTGTATTATTTTTTGTTTATGCTGTATAGTCATGTTTGTCGATCCGATACTTAATAAGTTTACTGGTTCGTACATTCTTTATATATATATATATATTATATATATGTTAACTAGCTTTATATTTAACAATCTTTATCTGTACATAACTGTATATATATATTTACAATTAAACAAAACCAAGGCTCTAAAACAAGTATCCCGTGTGAAAGAAATGAAGTAAACAAGAGTAGATTGCGTTGAAGTACATTTAACATGTATTTTAAAGCTACTTTACAGTGATGTAATTTAAACAGTGTTTTAGTGAAGTATACCTCTCAGCGGGCTATAGTACATGTATCTCAATTTAAATATCATTATATAACTGCTTCACATTTGTTTAATTAGATCTTAAAACAAAATGGGGGATTTTATTTCCGATTTGTTTTTAATTTTAATTTTTATAACCCTTACATTTAAATATGCAGCACTTGTATAGCAATACACATTTAATAGTATTATAAACCTATGATTTCGCTTGGTGTTTTCTTGTTCATGCTGCGTGGGTTTTTTCTCTGCTCTTTCACGTTGTATTTCTTGTAATTATTGTTTAGTTGTATGTAATTTGCAGAAAACGTCAATAAAAATGACATTCACTGAACTACGGCCCAACGTTTCGTACCCTTTGTAATGGACAAACCGTTGTGTTCTACCATTATAGTAATTTCTTGTTACTAAGTCTGCGCAGCACTATACACACTTTCGTGTTGTGTGTGACCCTATTCTCCCTTACAAATAATACAGAGCATTGATTTGGGAATAGAAGCCTTTGGTTAAAGCTTATATCGTTTTAATTTACGCATAATATAATTTCCAAGTAATGAAAACCATTGTGATTGGGAGGCTGGACAAGACAGGATCGTGGCAGCAAAATGGGACTATGTAGTTGGTTTCATCAAGCTGTTCAGTTCGTTTAAAAGTATGACCATGTAAGCTTTTTATTCCTTCGATTTACTTGCTTCTCCATAACAAATGATGTGATAGTTAACCAGTTTTATAGGGTCAGCTTGTACCTCCATGTACTTGGCCGTCCTCTAACCACAAAGTGATGTTAACTAGTACTATGGCCGGCCTGTACTTCCTTGTACTAGGTCGTCCTTTAACAACATATATGGACACAGTATTACTTATTGCTGACCGACACTGGCATTTCACGCTATTGGGTAAAATGAAAAACGTAAATAAAATACCTTGCATTCAATATGTCATCAAAATGATGTGGCAAAACGTAAAAACAAAAACATTTTGACATTTATTATAGTAATAAAGTTTATAAAAAAGCAATCATAAATCTTCAAACATTTGAAGATAACACATTTACCGATATCATTCATACATCAATCATTAGCAGACAAACATTCATCACACAGTAGATTGCATTTCGAGTAGTATATCAACATCAATGAAGTATATTGCAAAACGATAACAGTTTAATTAAGGGCAATATGGACAATTATTGCCTGATAATAAAATAATTCGATGTGTCGATATGCACCAAGTCAATATGTCGTTTTATCACAGTAACGGTTAGTACATTGTAAACACCAAGTCGAACACCAAGTCCTCTTGGTGTTATAGGTATTTTTAGTCGATGAGTTATAAGCTAGCTGCCGTGATTAATTTGAAAGAATCACTTTTCATTTTCATCTTTTTCAACATCTATATCAACTTCAACGTCTAAATCATCGTCGGATTCCTCATCAGATGTGTGTTTATCGTCCTCATCGTGGGTATCTGTATGTGAGCCGTCCCCTTTATCTTGTGTAGGAGATTCCTGTGGTGAAAATATTATAATTACAAGATGTATTATAAAATCATATAAATAAACTTAGGCAATGCTTGCGTTGTAAAAATGTAAAATCGTGTCAAATTTTTAAATCTTTAAATTGTGTTGATTTTTAACGGCACATTTTATGATGTTTCCTTATGACTCAATCTGAAACATTATAATCTGCCGTTTTTAAAGTATGTTATTTTATTAATTGTTTTAGTATTAGGAGGGTAGTCATCACTAAAGAAACATAATAAAATATGTATATGAAACTAAAAAATAAATGGGATTGCAAGAAGAATAGTCCAATGAACGTGGACGAAAAGGTTAATAGACAACAAAATGACTACTTTATATGTTTACCTCCTTTTGTCTCCTCCATTTTGCTCTTCTGTTTTGAAACCACGTCTTCACCTTTAAAACAAAAAAAAATATTCTATTGTGCGTGTCTGGGGTTATAGCTGCATAAAAAAATTAAAGATATGATATTTATTTGTCAACTGTTTAAGAAACTGATGGTAAATACTAAGAATCCATAAGACTCTTTTGCCTGGTCTTCCTTTTGAGAACTGCTTTGGCTTCACTCTTCTGTAAAGTCTAGAAGGATACGCAGGATTGCTTTGGGAGCTTTTAATACTAGTTATGTTTTACAAGAGTTAGTTGTTATCAATGATTACTAACAGTGGCACCGAAAACCAGTGTAATATAAGAAAATGTAGTTAGTTCGCGTGTAATGCCAAAGTAACCTGGCTTGTCATTTGTTGATTCTTATTAGGACTATTTAATTCTAGATATGGTTACCTGTGGACATCCTGATTGTCTTAAAGGTCTATGTTTTTGCACTTACCTGCAGATTTTTACGGTTTCTATAAGCGTTATCGTGCCATGTTTCTGAGTATACAAGAAAAAGCTACATGAAAACTTAAAATGGCCAGAGAGGAAAAAGTACCTGTCTTTCTGTTAACTGTAGAATTTTGGCTAGACGTTTTCTTTCTGGGGGTGAAAGATATTTCTGGGATTCAAATTTAGTCTCTAACTCTCGAGTTTGTTCTGTTGAAAATCGCACCTGTCCACCCTTTCTCTTATGCATAGGTCTTTGTAAAAATGGCGGCCAAAAATACGGTCTGTGACCAACTGGAAAAAAAAATAAAAAAGTGAACATCACTGTTTATGGATTGTAAATTCTATTTCTAACAAAATAAATATCTTTTATGAACAATCAGATTATTATTATTGTTGTCATTGTTGTGTTATTATTATTATTATTATTATTATTATTATTATTATTATTATTATTATTATTATTATTATTATTATTATTATTATTATTATTATTATTATTGGTTATCCTACACACCTAAAATCTAACAATAAACAATTGGTATAAGTAAGGTTTTTTATTATTTCTAGTGGATACATCCGTTTACTGGTGAAAATGTACGGTCTAAGTGCATAATCGAGACGCCTCTGGTCACTTCCTCCTTTCGGATTATATTTTAACAATGGGTATTATATCTAAGGTTACATAGGTTACTTGAGTAATAGTTGTTTGTTTATTTTTATATATTATAAGGAAATACATTAATATAAGATATTATCGTAATTATATCTCCGGAATAATTTGTGAGAAAAGTCCTATCGGTAAGTGGATTTTGTGTGTGTTGTTCATTCTATTCTTCCAAGAATGAAACTGAAAATGCTTAGAATTGAAATAGAATTTCCTCGACAATAGGAAACTGTGAAATTTACAAAATTATTTGTAATTGTTAAAAAACCTTTCATACTGTATACGCCCTTAATATTAGCAAAAGTAAGGTCATTTATTTCAAATTAAAACCCGCTAAAAGTTTTGGGTTATTAAATCCCATGTATCGCTTTAAGTTTATTTTTCGCTAATTGCAATTTCTCATATTGGGATATAATTCTAAAACTAAATCGAAATAAAAGAGTCATCATAGTTTTTAATATTAATTGGGACTACTTTAAAAATTATCTAATTGTTTGCCATTTTAGTCATCATTCTTCGTGTCAATTAATGAGGTCTGAATTCCTATGTACCGTTAAAACAATGTCCCCTTTTACACGTTGTCCCGTTTCACACGTTCCACTGAGATATAGTATGCCTCTTACTAAGTGGCCCTTAGGTGGCGAATTGCTTGTCATAATTCCTACTGTTTATTTTCAAAACAAATTGCTGGTTCTATCTCTCGTGTGATACCTACACTAGTGTACAAGTAACCTATTTTGTCGCCCAGTATACAGCTAAAAATACATATCATTGGACGTTAAACGATTATTTAATCTAGAAAGTCAATTGTACAAGCAATACATACATATAGGTAATAATATGACTATCAAAGTGATAGCAGTTTTTATATAATAAATATTTCCCTATTGAAATAGTTAGAAACAGCGTGCAATATATTTCAATATTTTCCCGCTCGAATCGGAAGCGTTCTGCAAATAACTTTAAACTTCCTCTGCTAAAAATGGCTGAACAAGAAATTGTAGGTTACTGAAAATTGCAGAATTCGAAAAAAGTTCCACAACAGGAATTGAATAATACAACCATAACTAAATGCTGACAGACAAGACAATAAAAAAACTAAACATTTAAACGCATAAAACATGAATTATGTCTATGAAAATGTATCATGAAATTCATAAGGTCATTCGCAAACATATTTTTTAATAAGAAATATATATTTGATAGATGTATTTAAAATCGGTTACTAAATTATTGGATGCCGCGGTGTTACGTCATTTCTCACTAATTTAGCATTAAACTGATATTGCACTATTCAAATCAATATCAAAACTAGTGTCATTTTCACTCATATGACTATAAAATTAACAATGGTATGCATTAACTACTAATTCTCTTTGAAATATTTATGACTATATAATTAAAGAGTTATTGCATGAATATTTGTGAAAGTTGTCCCTTGCAGTATATTTATATTGCACTTTATACGGTGCAATATATAATTATAGGGACAATATTATCAGTATTCAGTAATACGATGACTATCAAAGTATAACTGTATACAAGGACGCTGGCTTAATTATTTAGATATGCACTTGAGATTTTCTTTCGTAATTTTAATATTGTTTGGCAGTCCTTGAAGGTGTAGCTATTTGTTGGTGCCAGACACAATTGAAAACAATTAAAATACATTATATTCCATATCGTATCATTGACATGCATCCAGCTAATGGGCAAACTTGTCTAATTATGTTTAAGATAAGAAATTAACCTCTTCCGATTACTTTTATATTAGAAAGCCTGTTCCGGTTATATAAGGATTAACATTGTAATCACTTCCAGTCGCCGAAACCTACAAAGATACTGCCGTTGTGTGAGTATTGTTTGTTCAAACGACACACGACACCCATCGAATGTTAGGAAACGCGTGTCTGATAGATTGCCTGTTTCCTTTAAGTTTGTGAAGATATATTATCGAGACAGGAACCGTTGAATTTTCTTGATAAAATCCTCAGGTACTTCATCTCAAAGTTGTCTCAATGTGTACTTGACCCTGGATATTAAGAATTAACAATGACAAAATCGTGTGATCGTAAGTGAAATAACGGTTAAGTTATGCTTAGAATGTTAAATATTTCGTTAAAATAATTATTTGAAGTTCATTTCAAAAATTTAAAACAAAACAGCTCACGTGGGTTACATTGATGTGGAAGTATTGTCTAATTAAATGATAGCGAATTAAAAGAAAATCGCAACAGCAAACCAGTGAAGGCCCGACTGAAGGTTCTTTAAGGACTTCAAGTCTACAACAGACAGACCGACTATGCAGTTTTTGCATGCTTATAAATAACAAAAGACCTCGTCGCTACATACATCCCGTCAAGTATTGGGTAGAATTGTCATGGTTTTAGGGGACGTACAGAAGACGCCGTGTTCTTAGTAATTAAATTTTAAAAGTATATCTATATATAATATCAACAGCAGTAAGACTACAATCTCCATAACACCAATACAATGTTTAAGTCGTACTGAGAAACATAAATTCTTATGTATGCATTTGGACAGATTTAAGAATTTTAAAAGATGTAGAATCGTTGAAAATGATTGTACATGTAGATTTAAGATTAGCGTGTTATCATTCAAATACTTTATTCCTCGCCGTCCCTTTAATCTTCAGCGGTCATATTTCCACAACCATCAATTATATTAAGTTAAGACGTTTCCTGTTATACAAATAGACACTAAATATTAATATTACCTCTATGGGTATCACAGTGAAATTATAAAGACCATAAAGACCCTTTAATACGGCTATCATTAAAGAGACATTGTTTGTTTTAGTGGGCCTACTGTGAGATATTAACACGATACATGTACCTGACTATGGAACTAAAGGAATGTGTCGCACTGTTCACTGAAACGAACATATTTTACGAAGCGTCGTTCATTTCATTAAATCAACATTTGCATTTTAACATGATTACTCATCTGTTTTTTTCCTGCTATGTCTTTTATATATTTTAAGCATCGATTAAATTTATCGGTGGATTGATGACAAGGACAAATAATCTGACAACGTAAAACAAAATATTTAGTCAGTAATGAACTTTGGAAAGAAACATCCAATAATTTGCAACTGCCATATACAAACCCCATCTTGATTTCCTACACGTTAAAATAGAAGCATAACGAAGTTTTTGTCTGTCGAACTCTATTGGACAGATGCCGACTAAAGTCTAAGAATAATCAACAATAAGAAATAATAGACGAACTCAGTATCACTGTCCTCTGTGCTTAAGCTCGTGTGGTTCTAAGGGGTAAGCAAACTGTTCTTAAGACAATTAATTTCCGGTAAAAATCATCAAGAGCAATTATGACAAAAATCATAGACAATAACTATTATTGTATAAGGCTCAAAGGCTTCCTCATCATGGCGACAAAATGACGTCTCTTAAAGATTTTGTACCAGTTTAAAGTATTATACCACGAGTACCCCCTACTTCACAGGATTGTAAAAGGTTATGGGTCACTCCGGCTCGACTTCTATATAATGATATCCATGATATACATTACAAAAGAACATATTGCAATTGCGTCTACCCTCTTTCTGCATACTTAATTCGTTTTTTGTTCATTTTGAAAGCAATAAATTAATACCAATATAACAATTATATGAAAATTGTAATCAGAAAAATTCATTTAACCTTACATAAAATTTAAACATACAAAATGTATCTAAATGTATGCAAAATTTATCCAAGCAAAATTTTAAAAAAAACACACAATACCATCATATTACACAGAGATTAAAATTTATTTGAAGTTGAAACATTACATTTGTAAAATATTTCGATTCTCGGAAACATAATAATTCATTTGTGAAATAGGGTTGCAATCGCATCCAACACCGCCCTAACCCCCCCCCCCCGCCCTTGTTTCGACGGACATGCGATAACATGTTTTTATTATCTGTTCTTGAAACTCTTATCTGTAAAATTTACAAAGAACTGCACGGTTCGACGAAACAAGGACGGAAACAACTCCTATACTGCGGAACTTAATACTATACTGTTTCCTGACACCTAGCTAATTCCAATATGATAAAATGACAATTGTATTCTGTTATAGACACAAATAAATTTTGAAAGATGTATATCAGCCATGTGATGCTTGTCAATTTATTGTCTTCTCCATTGTTTTCTGGAAAAGGAAATGATCAATATCAGCGGTAACATGTAACAGGACACTGAATACATTTCAAGGTCGGATGATCTGTTCTTTATTGATGTGTGACAGCACTTGATTGCTGAAACTTGGTTACTGTTCTGCTTAAGGGTTCTTTGTAAATTATTAAATGCATTGTCATTTCCCGCCATCTTGAACGACTTATTTTTCTACATTTTTACATCCGTAATTTTATTAAAAGAAATAAAAAATAATAATCTTTTTGAAAATTATTTTATTTTGAATTATTCAATTTCAGAGAAAATTGTAGTATACAATTTTTAATTTTCTCTCAGTAAATTATGTGCCATTTGGTTACGTCTGTTTTCTGTTACTATAGTAATATTAAAACATGTGACCATCCGTCTTTGTTGTCTAAAATAGGATCTTTTTGTGTACATGTACATATGACAATTTTTACTTTCAATTTTATTTGATAAGGTCTAAATTCGCAAACAGCCATTTATTGATACAATATTACAACTAGCAAAGTTTTTGAATTATATCAAAACTTTAAGGCTCAACTCCTTCCCCCTGTTACGCCTAAATCACGAAAGGGGCCGTCCAGTTCTGATTTTCAGTTTGTATCTATTTTAAAAAGACAAGAGTTAATTCGACAATTACATTTCAAAAAGTTGAAACTAACCTAAGAAACACAATATTTTATTCAACTTATTTTGGAGTGTTCAAAAAATTTTGTTTTGTTCAGCGTGGTATCTTATAAAAAATACACCAGAAACTGTACAAATTATTTTTGTTTCGGCCCCATAATCTTTCTGTTTTGTTCGGTGTTGTAACTTATAAAGAATATACAAGGAACATTAAACAATTATTTTTCTTTCGGTCCGAGATATTTCTGTTTTGTTTGGCTTTATAGCATTATAAAAAATACACGATGAACAGTAAACAGTTATTTGTTTCTGTCCCAAAATCTTTCTATTTCGTTCGGCTTTGTAGCTTTAAAGAATACACAAGAACTCGTTTTGACTTTTAAGTGCTGGTCGCGGTAATTTTGAAACAATTCTGCTTAACCTATTTAACAAAATAGAAACATTCCAAAATAGACGAAAAATGCAGGCTAACACTTAAATCTGTAAGGAGGACTATAAATATATGATTAAAAATAGTATTTTTTATTTAAAATTTAGGAATTAGAACCAAACGTTTTATGCAAAAGAAATCTTCTGATCTATTGTTACGCCGGGGGTAGGGGAAGGGAAAGAGTCGTTTAACAATATAATTCCATTTTAGAAAATGTGTTCCTGCATAATATATAAGATATTTTGTATTTCTTTTTTTAAATTTCAAACCTATTTATGTTGGTTTTTTAACAAACATACGCAAGAAATTACTCTCAATTGTGTATTTTTTTTTTAGTTTTCCAGAATTAAATACATCATTTTATTTGGTAAATATATTTTTTGTAATTATTATTGCAATAATTCTAGTCAATGGTTTATTTTACAAAAAGCATTTTGTCTTGCATGTTTTTCTTGTTTTTGGTATTTTTGATAGTGATATCTTACAAAAAATAATTTACATTTTTAAATCGCTTTATGTTCAATTGTCCGTTAAAAGTTGGCTTTGAAAACGTTAAAAAATTGTGACTGTGTTTTATTAATTTTACTGTGGTTAACATTAAAGACTTATTTAAATTGGTAATTATTTAGTTATTTATGAATGACCTTAAAATTCGGGTGTTTTTTCTCCAACATTAACTCCAATTGCTACTATTTTTTTCAGCTCTGTGTTATATAGAGTAGAAATAGTCGTGTACCCTTAGTAATTTGAAATAATTAATAATGGTATCTTACATGAGATTATATTACAATAATAATAAATAAATTAGCAGAGGTGAATCGGTAGTTTTCTGATAATAACGCAGGGGTTTTTACATTAACAAAAATATATCTATCTAATCGAAACGCATTGTTTGAAATTTTTCCATACATTAACTGCGGTTCAGGTACTCGTGTTTTTCGACGTCAGTATGTTTTGCCGGTACAAAAATGTCAAACAACGATCGTATAATTAGGAGTAGGCCGAATTTTACTACCGTTATAATCCGAAGTTAGTTTTGTAATTTGACGGATTGACCTCGCAAAAAAGCGAGGATACGATTATTCGTTCTAAATTAGGAGCTAAATCTGCATCCGTTATATAATAAACAGTAGTCCGAATTTCTTTTGACACTGAATATCCTACAACCCCTCCCCCTGTAAAATTAAGGGATGTAGAGTCAAAAGAAATTCTGGCTAAAATTAGCAATAACTAAATTGTTCCACACATTTAATTCGCCGAGTGTTGTTAAAGAAGGAACATTGGTTGTAATGCTATCGAACTATTGCCATCAGAATGCTGATTTTTAAATTATATATATTTAAATAGTACTAGCGGAAGACGTAAAGAGCATACAAAAATGTTCAATTACAAGAAATATCATTTGATGTCACTTATAACACTTGTAATATAATTCAAAAGCTAGCTATAAATTCATCAGCATTTAATAAGTCGTTTCTTTAATAAAGAACTTAGGAAAGGTAACTGCTTCAGCAAACTTGCTCTGCTGAACGTTTTTTCCGTCATTATTTTATGTCAATATATGACCCAAATATAATTTGTATCATAAAAAGGAGAGTGCATATTTGATGTTTAGTATGTATTTATTTGTCATATTAAAATTTTTATAATTTAAAATTGAAAGAATCAACAATTTAGAAATCTCCACCAAATAAATTAAATTTTCAAACGAAATAAATAACAAACTGGACAATTTTATTTAGAAACAGCTAAATATGTGCACATTTAATTTGAACCCCTTTTTAGTATAAACAAAAAGCTCCTAATTGTCACAGTTTAAATTTTAATAAATCCTATTTTCCATTCTAAATAAACGTTTCTAATTGTTTCCCAGTTGCATGCGGAGAATATTTATTCGGAACGTCAGGGAACTATAGTTTAAGCTACGAATCCCCAAAGTTTAACTAACAAACAGCGTCTAACCTAACATGAAATAAGGCAGTAGGCAGACTTACCTCGAGCTGCCAAAGCATGTCTGTCTGTTAGGAATGGGTACTCTGCTCTCATGTATGGCATAGAGTACGCATGGCTCATCAGAGCATTAGTATATGCGAATCCAGGCGATAGATAAGTGACGGGGTCATATACAGGTTTACATATGGCACTAGTAACAGTCAATGTCGCTGGCGGCAGTGCAGCAGGATGGATTGGTGTGGGTTTCGGTAGCCCGGATGATGAGTTACCTAATATATCGTCTATTAAAAATGAAGAATGTCCCGAACTCTGTGACGTTGCTGGCGAATAAAACGATGCTATATCTGCAGCGTGTGGTCCAAACTGGTGCAACATTGTTATCAAATCACTACAGTAGTCAGAATTAATATATATTATAGTCCATTAGTGTTTAGAAATATATTCGTTTCAAGTCGTATTAGCGTGTAGAATTTCCATCCATAATTTTGCGGCAATATTTGTAATATAACTAGCGTAATTGAAATTTAAAACCGTGTGTATCAATTTAAATTGGCTACTTATATGGTCAAATTATAACACGTAAGATAAAACTTCTGATTTCACCTCTGTGCTAGAGTAGGCGGAGTTTCAAGAGACATATCCTCCATATGTTTCCAAATAATTTAAATTTAGATTAATTTCAAAGAGGTCAAGGGTCGTTTGATTGTGACAAACATTGCAGTGATAAGTAAAAAGATCCTTCCCGAGTTTTAGGTTGGCAAACAGTTCATTCCAAAGCAAACAATTCAAATCGTGATAAACGATTAGCAAATAAGCAACAAATTGGAGGGCGGGACGAACTCACAGTACTCGAGTGTTTTGTTTGTAATTGTTACTTTTCGCGGAATACCCTTCTATTTATCGTTACATATAATTCAACTTTTTTGTCTTTATAAGGTAATTGTAAGTTTACATTTTTTTATTTTGAAATGGATAGGTTTTGATTTTTGATTTTTGTATAATATTACTTTGTTCAAGTCAGAATAAACGACTGACGAGAAAATTGATTGATTGGATGGTTGCTTAACGTCCAGCGTGCAGTATTTGTCAAGAAAATAAAAAGTTTACAAACAATCGTTAAATTTAATGGATAATTCAAGCCTGAGAAATTTTTGAGAGATTAAAACTTTTACGGAATTGTATAAACAATTTGATTTCCTCCCTTTTTTGTTATGGCATATACATCATATTATAATTTTGATGCAAATTTTTTACTCTTTTTGAAGTATTTGTTCTTTTTCTGTCCCGGCCAATGAATTGCACATACGATGGCTGACAACCTTTTTGTGACACATACAATGTTTTTCTGTTTATTTCCGCGTTATTTACTAATGTTATTACCATAAATTCCGTCGACTCGTTTTATTGTTCCAATGGAAAAACTGCACTACAAACAATGTCCACTCTGAAAGAAATATTTTAACGGCACAAATAACTTAACTTTCTAATATTTGTTATTGAAATTCTATGATAAAAGAATACAACATCTTAATTATTTTAAATTTCAATACTTTTGGGGTTTTGATAGCTACTAAAAAGTCTTAGTTATACGAAACTCGCTTCTATCGTAGTAAATTTTAAAACCTTGGTATCTGAAATAGCAGCAACCATGGTCGATACCTCTGCTGGTGGATGGTATCACCAGCTCAGAGTGGTTGCACCTCGGTGCTGACAAGAACAACATTGTTTCTTTCGGTCATTGTCTAAATTTACTGCTCGAAAATTTCGGGGGGGGGGGTAATTTACATTCCATGGCTTTTCTCAATGTAGCCGGATTTGGCATATAAAAGCTCTACATATTATTAATTATTTTATTTTAAATATTTTCGACGTTTGGGCGCCACTGATGAGTCTTAAACGAAACTTGAGTAATAAATTAAAAGTACAAGTACAATAAAAAAATCAGTGCCTGTGATGTAGCTTTGTCTTTATAATAATTATATTTTAATTTATAACAAATACATATTTTATTTTATTGAAGCTATTACTTATTATTAAATATACACAATTCTTTTCACGAACTTAAAGTTTTTCACTTAATTTTACTCTATTTATTGTGGAAAATTCAAAAGATTTGTTTGAATGCAGCTTTATTCTTTAAATATTGAAACAATCTAAAACAAACCTTTTTACACTTAAAAGTATTTAAAAAAATTTATTTAAATATGTACGGCATATACCTGTCATACAGAAATGTACAATGGCCGAAAATGTATATATCTCTCAAAGATATTTATATATTGCACCAAAAAGTACACCATAGATCTTCAAACGTAGAACGATTAACATCAACAAGTATTCTGTATGGCCAAATTCAGTTCAATTCAATTCAATTTACAACTGTACGGTCCCCAAAGGTACACTACACAGGACAAATATCCGATAATTTTATTATGACCATAAAGGGACATGAAACACAATTGAATTTAAATTTTATTAAATGATAGACAAAGTACACTACATACAAAAATATATTATGATCCAAAAATTATAGTTTAACCTGAAAGTACATTAAACACTAATAAAACATTTAAAATGTTATAAAATTACATAAAAGGACCATTAAATGCATGAAGAAATTTTTAATGGTGGAAGAGGCGCATTTAATACTATTAAACTAGAAGTATATAATAACTAAAAAGGGAAAAAAACAAACAATTTTTTAAATTGTATAATAATTATAAAGAAAAAAACTTTACTACTCAAAAAATTATACAATAGCTTACAAAACTGAACGTCAGAGAAAAGTATCAATAACTAAAATGTAGATATTAATAGATATTAAAATAAAGCACTAACAAAAATGTAAACAATATAATTTAATCATAATAATATTATATGTATAAAGATAATTTTTTAAAAATTTAAAAAAATAAACATAACCAGCATCAAAGACTAAATGGCGTACATGACGATGATAAATTGTTTTAAACCTATTTTGACAAATAAATTGTAAACAAACAAACACATACACGTGTACTTAGTTTGAATTCTCGCTGTATGTTACGTGTTATTTTCAATCTTTATCAAATTTTAGTTAATTCAATCAAGGGCATTCAGTTGTTGGCGTTTGACGTAAAACTCCTACAGCCCCACCCCCGCTCAAGTAATTCAAGCAGTAAATGTTTTATTGATTCTATATTTCAGCTCCTTCACAAAACCGCTAAATGTTTGTCTTGGAACTTACATGTAGATGTTGGCAAAATCAAGAAAACCTATATTTTTAAATGGTAACAAAAAAGTTATAAATCAAATAAACACAAAAAGAGCACTTCATGGACACTCCGGAACAACTATAAATCAATAAAAAAAACTGAGAAGAACGCTTATTCAAAAAAGACAGCGGTCTTTTTCCGAACGTCTTATAAAACATAAACATGCCTCTTCAGGTATTATGTGTTTAGACCTAAAAATGCTAAAGTAAAGAAAAAGGTCTTTGTTTGTCAGTCGGAAATAATTACCAACATTATAGGTAAGAACCAAACGCTTAGTTTGTTCTCCGGCCAGAATTTTCAGCTGTGTTTATAACTTTCACGATATATTGGAAAAAGTTTGCACATAAATTTCCTTTATATCGGCTTTGACACCAGTTGTGTTTCTGTATGGTTAGAAGTGTTAAGCCTTACCAATCAAACTAAGAGTTGGTATCCACTTGTTCCTTCCTGTTTGGCTTACTACAATGAACTACTTATAATACAGTGGCCATTTTTTTAGAAACTATCATAAAATAGGCCTTACGACATGTCTTAGGGCACAATTTTGGATTGACTTACGACAGTCTTAGGACTTGTGTTAGACCTCACACAGAAGGTATCCTAAGACCATCCTAGCAAAGATATCCTAACTCTTTCTTAAGTATTCTCCTAAAAAAAGTTTATACGTGTGATTTTTTAAAAACTTTATAAAATCACCCAAATTTCGATGTTGACTACACTTAAAAAAGTAAATCAACGTTTTATAAACATGTAGCAATAAATATATACTTATATTTTTTTCAAATAAATACGTATAAAATAAAACGTACAATATCTCTGTTATGTGCATTCCAATGTGAAATAATTTGGCACTAGTTTAAAATTTAACGACACCAGTTTGACTCTTCTATGTTTTTGTTCAAAGGTTGATTTCGTGCTGTAACCTTACTATTTGTATATATAAGGCTAACATTTAACTTGTTACACAATTTATTATAATTAGAAAGAAAAGGAGTCCAAATTGTTCAAAACAGAGCTTCAGATTTTAAAAATTAAAACAAATAAAAATTATGACCATCCTAACACCATCTTAAGACACCTATTTCGAAATCCTAAAGTTAGGATAAAAAACTGGTCTGGTGGTGATGGATGGGGTCCTATGTTAAACCCTGAATATAAAAAATAAATAAAAGAAAAAAAAATTAAATTAAAAACTTGCGACATCTTCGGTTACATATCTTTGTTCTAAGATGGTCTTAGGACATGTCTTACTCCTAAGACATCTTCGAAAACATTACCCAGTGGTGATGCCAAAAGTTCTTGAAACCCAGCGTTCGCAACTAAATTAGAACATTATGCAAATCTCAAATTATACATCTACTGAGTTTAAATGCATTAAAATAAAGTTATCAAAACATCAATTTAATTGCAAATATCAATCTCGCTAAATTTGATATTTCTGACAACTGGGTAATTAAAAAAAAAACAAGTTGGTAACCCTGTATTTTTTTTATTAAATTTAAGAGAAATCTATTCGACTTCAGCAAAGTAAATAAATTGTGTATGTTTCTTGACTTTTATGTACATTTTCTGATAGAATTGGTCACTGTTGGTTGTTAAAATTGTTTTGGGTAGATTTTTCTACAAGACATCTTTCGATCCGTGTTTTATTTAAAAAAATGTAATTTTTGTCTGTTGTTAATATATTCAAATAATTTTTATTTGTCTGTAGAAGGTAAGAAATTCATTTGCATTTGTGAGCAGCAGTTCTAGGCCATTATTACACATTAACCATTAACCATTTCTACACAACTTAGAAAAATGGAATTTCTGAAATAAATATGTAAACTTTGAAATAATTTATTATAAACAAGATTAAATCATTAAATTAAGTCGTTAGAATGTAAAATTTATTCAACGCCGAATTTCTATTGATTTAAAGAAGGAAATATTTATTACTAAATAATAAAGAAGAATTATGCACACTTACTTTTAGTTTCGTTCTAAACTGCTGCACATTAATACAATGTATGTGTTTATTGCATAAATATTGTAAAATATACCGAGCATAATTTTATATTGCACGTGCTTGCGAGTGTAATATATATCCTTCGAGAGAAAATATTCCCTAATATTGATACAATAACTCTTTTACTGTATAACAAATCATCAATTTGGGTGAAAAGTGGAATGTTTAGTATCGATGACGTCTTGAATTTTGAAGTATATTTGCACTAGTGCAGTAGTGGAAAGTTATTGCACGCTTACATTATGTTACTTTCTATTTGCTATATTTTATGTTATTTCACTATATTTAATGCAATATGGGAAAACTTCGTCAAAACAAAACATATTATTATTAGACAAGTTCAATTTAAAAATGAATATTAACCAGACGCCATTTAATCATAATTTCCTGAAATATCTTTCGACATATCTTAGGACAGCCTTAGTACGTATCTTAGACCTCAAATCGAAGGTATCATATCAAAGATGTCATACTCTGTTATAGTTATTTTCCCAAGAGGAACAGAATGAATTTTCGATATATCTGATAAATTTACAAATGTATAAAGTTTATTAAAATTTCAATGTAGACAGCACTTAAAAAGTTTATCAAGAAACAACAATGAATAAATATATATAATTATATGTATATTAAATAAATTGTTATTAAATAAATTTAAATATATGCCTTTAAATGTGATTTTATTTCGACTGCATGAAGTCACTTTTGTTTTTGGTTAAAGTTATATTTAGTGTTTGTATATAAATAAGATAGTTATTGAACTGACTACACAATGTATTAAAATGAACAAGAAAAGCACAAATTTTATAAAAATTCAGCTTAAATTTTGTTGGAAGAGGTTGAAAAGATGAGCTATTGCTATTAAGCACACTTTTTACTGTTAAATTTAAGCTTAAAAATTACCAATTAAAATTATAAATTATGCAAACCTCAAATTATACATCTACTGAGTTTAAATGCATTAACAAAAAATTATCAAAATATCACTTTAATTACAAATATCAATATCGCTAAATTTGATATTTCTGACTACTGGGTAAATTAAAAATAAACAAGTTGGTAACCCTCTAATATTTCTTATTTTATTAAATTTAAGAGAAACTTCGTGAGAAATTTTTTTTATAATATAGTTAAATTTTAAATTTAAAATACACATTTTCTTCTATATAATCAATTTAAAATGACATCAAAAGTTATTATTTTATGCTTTACTGTGAGCATGTTTGACCATTATCCACTACCCTTTCCACAATCAGAAATATTAATCATTAAACTTTTGGATCCCCCTTTACGCCACCATTAAAGATGGAATCGTATGTTTAAATTGTTTGAATTAGTTCAGTTGAGGTTAGTTCAGTGAGCTTATTAATAACATGAATAAAACGGAAATGATTACATATAAAAAAAATAAGTAAAAGATGCGCACTTACCAACAGACAGACAAACAAAATGCAATAACAGAAAAAGAGAAAAACATTTTTATCATGACAATTTTGTAAACACATGTTACCCAAGCTGACATTACATCAGTGATTTACAATGTCCTAAGTTAACGTCATAGCAACCTTTTAGAAGAACACAGATTTCCATCAATTACTTGTGTTAGATTGCAGGTATTTCTTTCATTTTGAATATTTATGATACAGTAAAATATCATGCAAAGGTTGCTGATTGGATACTTGGAAATAATGTCTCCCTTAATTGATTTCAGTCTAGCGTATTCAAATTTCGCCAAAAATGTTAATAAATAAGGTTAACACATATAACTATGTTCACATGTAGCCTCCAGATATAAAACTCTCATCGACTCTTATCCAGACAAAGGTGACATAAAGTGATATATGTCGACTCTGTTATAAGCGACAGAAAGTGGTACCTGTATATGTCGACTTTGCTATAGAAGAAAAATAGTAATATGTGTCGATTTTGCTATAGGCGACAGATAGTAATATGTGTCGACTCTGCTATAGGCGACACATAGTGGTTCTATATGTCGATTTGGTATAGGTGACATATAGTGATATTTGTCTCATCTGCTATTGGCAACATATAGTGGTTCTATATGTCGACTTTGTTATAGGCAACATATAGTGATATGTGTCGACTCTGCTATAGACGACAGATAGTGATCCCTTATATGTCGACTTTGCTTTAAGTTACAGATAGTGATCCCTATATGTCGACTGCTTTAAGGGACAGATAGTGATCCCGTCATGTCGACTTTGCTTTAGGGGACAGATAGTGATCCCTATATGTCGACTGCTTTAAGGGACAGATAGTGATCCCGTCATGTCGACTTTGCTTTAGGGGACAGATAGTTATCCCGTCATGTCGACTTTGCTTTAGGGGACAGATAGTTATCCCTATATGTCGACTTTGCTTTAAGGGACAGATAGTGATCCCGTCATGTCGACTTTGCTTTAGGGGACAGATAGTGATCCCGTCATGTCGACTTTGCTTTAGGGGACAGATAGTTATCACTATATGTCGACTTTGCTTTAAGGGACAGATAGTTATCACTATATGTCGACTTTGCTTTGGGGGACAGATAGTTATCACTATATGTCCACTTTGCTATAAGGAACATACAGAGATACGTATGTGTCAACTGTGCTCTAGGCGAATGGTAGAACTCTCAATATGTCGCCTAAGCAGACGAAACAATACTATAGATTATATGTTTAAATCAGACAGACGCAAAGCAATGTTTGCTTTTCAGAGTCATTGGAACCAGCTAGACACAAAGCAAAGTTTATTGTATTAAAAATATATAAATGTGTCAATATATGTGAGAATAGATCTATAATATAACAGTAATAAATCCATTCTGGACAAGTATAGCTTTAGACCGATTGATTTTAAGCACAATTAAAGCATTGATAGCCATATGAGAAATACGGATATTAACATGAATAGTCTAAATTACAGAACAAATAAGAAGTCCAAACTTCCGGTTTGATTAACTGTTGGTTTCATTTTATGTCATTGATGAATATATAAACTGAATGGCCGGTCGTGTAAATATAACACCGTTAATTCTTTAAATATTATAAATAATTTATTTGTTTGCCCTATGAAAGCACAACGAATTATACTGTATGCATTATTATCTGGTTAAAATAAAACCAGAATGACCGATGTTATACTTACTTTGATCTAATAAAATTTCGATTGTTATTTTTATAATAACATAACATAACATAAACATAACATAATTTTGTTGTTTTTTTTTATCAAAAACGTCTATATGATAGTCAAAATCAACAATTTGATAGTGTGCTGAGTACCTCAAGCAGTTGTTCTAATTACCAATACATGGTGGGGCCTCGGTGACCGAATGGTTAATGTAGTTCTTCTACCATTGATCACGTCTGTCAACACTGAGATTGTGGGTTCGAGTCTCACTGCGGACAGGGTGCGTTCGACTCCAATCTTTATTGACAAGGATTGCCAGTTTTCCTACTGAAGGGTTTTCTACGGGTACTCCGGCTTCCTCCCCCAATAAAAACTGGACGCCTCGATACAGCTGAAAAATGGCTAAAAGTGGCGTTAAACAACATTCAAACAAACAAACCAATACAGGGTACATAATTTGTGTCTACAATCTTACTTGTGGAAACCAATACCAGATATTTATTTGTAAAAAAAATTATTACCAAGCTAAGGCTTAGTCGACTTATTTAGCCATTGAGTGCTGACGGTTCTCTGCCATATAAAAAACAATAAATTATGTATATTTTGTAAAAATGACTTCAAGGATGAGATGCATTTTGTATTCAAAGGTCCTGTGTATCACTGGTTTAGATCATATTTCATCAAACCGTATTACCACAAGAAACTTTCAATGTTTAAATGACTTCGAGTAATAGGAAAGAGTTGTGTAACTTAAGGAAATTTATATTTCATTCTATGAAGGTACGATACGACATGTTATTTATACAATAGTTGCTTATATAGAGGGCATTGTCATGATATCTTGACTGCACAAGGGAGAGTTGTATTGCCTGAAACATTGATAATGCCCGAGCCAAAGGCGAGGGACATTATCAATGTTAAAGGCAATACCACTATTCCGAGTGCTTTCAAGATATCATGACAATGCCAGCTATATAAGCAACTATTATATTTATTTTATTGAAGAATTAAGAATCATGTGTTTAAGACTGTTTTATTTATTTGCAGCTGTTTGCATTATGATTTGAATGTGGGCCTCATGATATATCATTGTTTGGCATTTTTAGGCAATACGCAGTTAGTTTTCTAAACTTAAGGACATTTTTTCCTCATTTAGGTAGTACATGTATATATATTTTTTTATAAATTAAAAATAAACAGTTTTATGTCGCTTGTTATACTGAAATGGGCATTACCACAACGTGATAACCCCCGCAGGCGTTATCACGGCGTGATAATGCCCTCATGTTAAATTACTAAGGGTTAATTAATACTAGCTGACCTTGTTTTATCCAATTGAAACAAAAATAATTTTACTGATATGAAATAAAATATGTTACACAATGCCTTCTGCTTATTATTATGTATTTACATTGTGTTTGTACGATCATTACATTTTGAAACCTATAGTTGTTCCTGAATTTGGTTAATACAGATAAAATTCTCCAGTTTCAGTCAAAATGTTAGTTCCCGAACGATTATCCCTTTCCCCGTTGATTTATTTTATTTTTTGTTTTATTAATCCTGAACGTAGCTGAAATATTTATTATAATACTTAATTGTTCCTGTACATATAGACGTCCTGAATAAAGCAGCTGAAATATTGATTGCTGGACGTTAAACATCAATTAGTCAATCAGTATATATGTGTAATATATAGAAAACCAGAGTAATGAAAACATTAAAGAAACATTCGTCGACACTCTGCACTCGGATATATTCGACATCGATCGTTAATGGCGCCACGGTCAATATAGTTAGACACATTTATGATGTAGAGAGCTCTACTTTTCTACTAAAATGTCACTTTGTCAAAATCTTTAATTCATTAAGGGTTGAAGATGGCTTAAAATGTTTTCACGATAATACAAAATCTAGGCATTTTACGTATGAACAAACCCCGCGATTACCCGCCCTTTCTTTATTCGATATCTCTGCATCGAAATTAAGTTAAATTACAAATCTAATCCACTTTTAAATTGAAGCAAAATTTAATGTTTTAATAACGGATTTGGTAACTTAGTGTGCTAAATATTTAAATGTCGTAATTGCGTTAGAGTTGCAGTTCTCACCGTGCGATCGGATACTAAATGTTGAATGTAACTGTTGACAATACTTTCTTTTAACAATGGTTTGCAAAGCCCACACTGAACGGTCCGTCGGAGTGACGGCTTCACCGGAAACGTTTCCTTTATTTAGAGAGGACTAGTAAACAATCAGGTCTTTCATTTGAGAGTAAATATTGTCCTAATTCAACGAATTGATGGCTTGTTAAGGTTTTTATTTGGGCTATAGCAAACATAGTGAAGGCTAATCAGATATTTTCTTTTAATTATTGTGGCATCCGATTAAATCTGTTACTAAACAACTTCAAACAAAGTAGTCTACAATAAATATAGCACTAAGGTGTCGTATGTCAATACGAGTTGTGGTCAAATATTTGAAAACTATATCCTCCAATTTGTTACCTTGTTAAGGTAAAATTCACTTAAATATTCAATAAAATTAAAAATTAACGACGTAATTTTATTTCAAACACGTCAAAAGATTTTAATTTCTACCGTCAGTTGTCGATTGATATTTCAACTTTGAACTGCTCCAAGTATAACGAACATCAATTCGCGTTTAATCTAATCTCAAAGATATTGCGCGCGGAGGTACATTGTAGTAAGTCGTATCAGCTAGGTAGATTTTATATAATTTAAAGAACACAATTCTGGAATAGGTTGTTTGTTAAAAATGTAGTTCGTCTGGGCAGGGTAATTTGTCCCAAACTGCACACTTCTGCTGGATTAGGTAGTTTCTATAATAAAATAAGTTTTCAATAGATTTGCAAAATCATCAGAACCCACACAGCCACATAACATTAACATAATCGAAAGTTGGTGCTTCTATAATCATTTAAATTTAATCCAACTGTATCCTTATCATGGTAATGCAAGTATAAAATCTGAAAAATACTTACACAACAAATTCATGTGCATTTATACTAATGAGATAAATTCTTTGATATATGTTTTTTATTAATGCTACATGCTTAGCTGGAAAAACAGTTAGAAACAATTCGTATAGTATTTGACAAGAAACTAAACGAACAGATGAGTGTAAAGATGGACTTCTCACGCTACAACGGAAACAAGATGATTAAACAAAAGAGTGTGCTTAGACTTATAATGAAACTGATAAAGAAGCTCTTCATACATTTTCTTGTTTTGTATTTTGTATTCTCTTATTTAATGCCTTGAAACAGTTTAATAGGTATTATATATACGGACGGAAATCTGTCCTAAGTTGTGAACTAACTATAGGTTTTAGTGTTTTGTTATTATATTTTTGTGACAATGCTGTGTCAATAATTATATCCTTGTAAATGGGGCGTTTTTAAGTTGCAAAATCTGTCTTATTTATGTTTTTCAAACAGTAATAAATGTTTAAACTATCCATGCTAAAAACCCATAGGGCCTTATCATTGAAGGTGTGTTCGGGCTCTATCCACAGCCAACCACCATTTTCCAATTTTCAGTTTACTGTAATTTTTCGGCAATGTACTTTCGTATGTTTTTTAGTTAAAAATCGTGCCCCATTTTAGATCTGGACCAAGCGTACTAAACAAACCTAGCTACAGTAATTAAAGGGCTAGCTGCTTAAAGAAATTCTTTCAAACCGTTTTATTCGTGTGACGATACCTTTTTCAGGCAAAGCGGTGAACTGTCTCAGACGAGGCTCACCGCCATGCAGTCCCTTAACATGGTAAAGAAATGAGTTTTTCCAGATGAGATTCACCCCGAGGCCTTCTCGAGTACAGTTTGCTGTTTGCTTTTGCTGGTATATGTGGCCCATGTCTTTCTCAATTCCCATGGGAGACGGTATACATAGTCAAATAATGATCAGTCTTCGGAGTAAATGACACTCTGTTACTTGATTGGGTGGTTTACTAAATCTATAAATATTTTTGTCATTTCATTGGTTTACGTCAGGATGGCACTAGTATGTGTACTAAAATTTCGATCTATTCTTAGGTTGAATCGGGGTTGTAATCAGTATTTTAGTGTAGTATTGTTACGTTCCACATATTGACTTCTATTTCATTCAATGCATTGGTCAGTGAACAATTATAAGGTAAACATTGTACCAAAATCTCCCTACTTTATAAAGCTGTTTTGGAAAAATTTATATGTTTTTATATCTTTTTTTTGTTAAATCAGTATTTTAGTGTAGTAATTTTACGTTACACACATTGACTTCTATTTCATTCAAAGCATTGGTCAACGAACAATTTAAAAGGTAAACATTGTATCAAAATCTCCCTACTCTTTAAAGCTGTGTGGGTTAGGCAAAAATTATATGTTCTGTATTTTTATTTTGAACATTTGTTTAAGGAGTCAACTTTTGTTTAATTATTTTATAAAAAGCACGTGTGAAGTAACGACAGGCATTTAAAACGATCAAGCACCACTGGATAATAGTTTAGCGTAAACAAAGTCCTTACAAGGTACACGAACATTGTATACCTATCCTACATATAAATTACAAAAAAACCAGATACTTTAATAAATCCATAAAATTTGTAATGCAGCTAAGAGACGGTTAGCTTTTTAGAAAAGCTAAACTTGTCCTGACTTCTAACGATTTTTAGTATTCTGTACTGGTTTACGACATGTTGTTTTTGTTTTTGACGCCAGGCTATAAGTAGCATACGCTCAAAAATACAAAGTAAGAAATCGACTAGAAATGCATTTTCTCGTGTTTGTCATGAGTATAGGTTGTATTTTAGGGTTGCAGGGTAAACAAAATTGTAGTACATTTTCAAAAATTACCGTTTATTTGTACTCGCCGCGGAACAGGTGGGAAGTGATCGGCCAAAGCCTCGCATTTCTATACGTGTTTACAAATAAACTGTATATTTTCTGACAATATACGAATATTGTATATTTATTTGTACACTCATATTGCATATGCTATCCCATAATTTCTTCTTTCGTTGATACATTTGAATCTCTACTAAACATCACCATTTTTTTAATTTGAACTGCATATCATTGAATCTGTTGTTCAATCTTATACATATTTCTTTCACTCATATCTAACTTACAATAATATAGTATGACTTCTACAAACTATTTGTCTGGGCCGTTTCTTTGAATCATTAAGAAAGACTATTTTTTGTTTTGCTTCTTTGTTTGAATAGTATTTAACGCCACTTTCAGCAATTTTTCAGCGATAGCGTCCAGTTTTTATTGGGGGTAAGAACCCCTTAGTACCCGGAGAATAAGACTATTTTGACAATTTGAAGTATCTTTCAATTACATGTAAGAAAAATATATTCTATGTACAGGCATGCATATTTTGGGTTTGTTTCATTATTAAATATGGTATGTTATGTTTAATATTAATGTGTGTGTTTTATTTTTTCATCGGGAAGATTTTAATAAACTTTTTAAAAAAGTATTTAATTCCAAAATGTCTCTTATTTTTGTTCATTCAAATCAACGCTTAATTTATACAGACTGATAATTCTGACATTGAGTCCTATAGATAGGACGTTCGTGATCTTACAATATTACATATGGTTTATGATTCTTACATTTTCATTGGATTATTTAGTCACGTGGTTTTAAGGCTATTTAGTGTATTTCTTTACTTTGAAATCAAAGCCTTGCCTTGTTTGGTATATTGACGCTATGTTTCAATTTTTACCTATATTGACGCTATGTTTCTATTTTTACATATATTGACGCTATGTTACTAAATTTAGATCCGGATATATGTACATAACAACATCGTGAAAAAAATAACTCAACCCTTGCACCAACCCTAAAAAGACTATAATATGTCTACATATGTAATATAACAACGATGGACTTTTGACTCTGTCAATACATTATATATGGACCTGTTAGGAATGTATTGACCTCGTCAAAAGTCCATAATTGATAAATATCCTTGCTGTGGAGGTCTGAGACATGTCATATTCAGTACTACAACGGACCTGTTATATTTCGAAGACACGGCTCCTGGTCAAGTTTAATTAAAGTAGTAACCATTTATCATTGGATTATAGACAATGGTTTTTGTTATATAGATAGTTAATTTTAATGCTTAGACTTTTCAAATTATATTCTTTATACAAAAATTCTCATTTGCAGTTACTGTCCAACTGCTATTCTTTTGTTTCCCTTCGAAACATTGTACATTTACATCTGCTTGTATCAGAAATATAAAATTCTGATGATTTCATACTCTACGGCTACCAACATAGTTGATTGATTGATTGATTGATTGATTGATTGATTGATTGATTGATTGATTAATTGATTGATTGATTGATTGATTGATTGATTGATAACAAACAACCATGTTGAAATATCGTAAAACTGTAATCTCACACAATGAAACAACAACATAGTTATGTTAAAATATTTATTTATTTATTTATTTATTTATTTATTTATTTATTTATTTATTTATTTATTTATTTATTTATTTATTTATTTATTTATTTATTTATTTATTTATTTATTTATTTATTTATTTATTTATTTATTTATTTATTTATTTATTTATTTCACAGTTATATCCCGTGAGGGGTTGAAGGCATACATAAACAAAAATTATTATACAACTTAATTTTCTTTAAGACCTGAAAGTTTTTAACAGTTGTAAAATCAAAAGAATCCACAGTATCAAAACGTACCCGAAATGTTGACACATCAATAGTCCATCAAGACATGCTTGACTGTTACATCCCACACACACGGGTCGTGGTTCATTGTGTTGTGGCTGTATCTTTTAAAGTTTATTATGAATTTTGAGATCCCAACCACTCTGCCATAAAAAATAAATATATTTTAAAATAAAGGATTTAAAAATCAGTAAAATGTAGTTTACAGTTGATGATGTCATTATTTAAGGCACTCCTAGCTTCCATATTCACGACTGTGTTTCCATGGATTCCGACATGACTGGGAATCAGAAAAAAAACCAAAACTCTCTTTAGATAATGCTCATAACAAGCCATCTATAAATGCTATCACAAGGTAATTTAGTTATATGTCTCAAAATAGGTATATCTTATATACATCTATTGATGCTGATTAGCTGATTAAGCTTACTTACTATTGATTTGCTGAGTCAAAAAAAATATTTATATAATTTTTTTTAACACAGTATTTTTGTTTCAAATTTAAATTGAATTATTTATTGAAAAAAAATTTTTCATTAAAATTCACTTCGCAACGGTACCAACTTCCTGGTACTTCCGAACAAAAAAAATAAATATCAGCATCAATCTCCGAGGTCATATCCGTTCCGTTCCATACTCCGTAACACTACGCTAAGGATAACATATGCCACTCTTGCCTATGCCTGAGTTTTCCTTATAAACTCCGCCAACGAATCGGTCCAAATTAAAATAAAATACGGTCTTGCACGCTGCACACATTTTATAAACCATATTTAAGCGAAGTTTAAATTTTAATTGAAAATTAAATTAGGTTAAAAGATTGTTTATTCCTGAAATTGCAGACGATACACATCTTAGATAATCTCGAATACATGAAAACGATTATCTATATTTATAGTTTAGTTAACCTATATCAATGTTTTCAATTAAAATGAAATACTATTTAAAATGAGAAATCAAATAATCAATTAGTTTTTTTTGTGTAATCCTTTTTTATGGAGGCTAACAAATCAATAAATATGGGAGGAGCTAAATTACTTGTGTGGCAGAGATGAATTTTGACATCGTAAGATATATAGCCTCTGTTTCAGAGGTTGTATATGCAATAAACTGATTTTTATCACTTTATACCGAATGCCGTAGAAACTAGCCGCTCTGTGCTGGAAGCTTCGCTGCCAGCTACCAGCTGTGTTTTCTATTAGTGTATGCTGAAACTGCAAATCTGCTTTGTACAACTAAAAAGGTGTAAGGTAGAATGAGACCAATATTTCAATAACAGCACTTAAGTGTTTTATAGCTTACTGTTTAACGTTTTTTACACTTTTTTTTTATATTGCACTCTCAATTTTACGGCTTATGTGTAATGTGAGGTGTATATAAAAATGGATTTATATTTTTTATTATTTATAAGCAAACAATATTTGATTTAAATTTAAAAAAAAAGATATATGGGTTGAAACCTCGTCACTTTTTAAAACGTGTAATGTATGTTTAAAAACTCGTGTTATATATTTTCGAAATTTTCTTATGTTTGTATTGTTTTATAATGTTGAAACACGTGTAAAAAATATGTTGAGAAACATAATAATTGACAATTGGAGGATTCACATCATTTATATTCTGTAGAAATCCTAAATACTGTGATTTCTATTCAGTATTGTTACTCCTTGTTTAAAATCGTTCCATTAGAATTGCCATCATATGATTAAAGTATAAAAATGAAAACTTTAATTATTTCATAACACGTTTTACCAAAAAATACGACTCTTCTTACTATAAAATCTTTCTGTTTATTTTAAATATTTAAAATATAATTTTGTCCTAAACAATGTCAACTATAAACTCGAATTTTACTGGAAAACAACGCGAGTTACTTGGACGTTAGTTATACATTTAATTGCAAACAGAAGTAGAAACCCTTTCAAACAATTTTAATTACAATCGATACAATTCAAATTAAAAAGAATTCGTACTGCTTATTTTTTCTGTTTTTTAATATTTGCGTAAAAATGTTTTTGTTTGTTTGTTTGTTTGTTTGTTTTTGTTTTGTTTGTTGGTTTGTTTTTTTTTCAATTTTTTTTTTGGGGGGGGGGGATTTAAACTTGTTCCATCCTGTTAAGTTTTAAGTTTTGAACAAATTCTTTCTTTTCTAGAATTAAATCTTACGACAATCAATCGAGTACACTCTAGTACAACAATTTATTACACCAATAATAAACCTCTCGTGTCAAAACATAAAACCTTCTATTATCGAACAAATAAATTGTCGTAAACAATTTAAATTTGGTATAAAACTTTCAAGTGCACCAATTACAAAATAAAAGAGGTATAGTAATTATCTATATACATCAGTCGTTATCAAAAATACCATTAAAATGTTTGGTTTAGAATAAACCGGGTAGTAAATCTCCAATTTATTATTGACTTTGTATATCATATAAGTAATACATAAATCTATTAGCGTTATCTATACGCTAAGTGCTCCACTAACGACAAGGACCGGGGATCGTTATCATTACCCTATAACGCCCAAACTACATAATATATACAACTTTAATTGTTCAAATGTAGTAAATTTCTAATTTGTTATTTCGAAAACGTAGGCTTACAGGTAAAGGTAGATATATCTGAAATATACATATCCGATCATGGAACACTTATAATTATAGAGCTATAAGCAACCACAGATTAAACACGTGTACTTCATTATGCTGTAGTGAATGTCAATGCCATTTGTTCATTGGAAAAGTCTAAATAGGTGATAAATAAAAAAATGAATTTTAAAAGATTAGTTTATCAGTTAAGTTAGCGCGTCTAAGCCACGTTTGACAAAGTGACCATTTCTGTTAATATTTTGTATCAGCTGCAATTGAAAAAAATCACCTTCTTACTGTTCATTATGTAAATGAGAAACCTATTATGTGTATTTTGTTGTATATGCGCTCTTTTTTACAAGTAAGTGATATTTCTTTGTCTACAGCTGTGACCAAACTGTGAGAGTTTCCAGTGCTCGACCCACGTCGCTGCCCAGCGCGCACAGAGTTGGCAGATCAGGGTTCACTTGATTACATGCCAGATTGCCGAATCCCAAATTGCCGACTCCCAATTTGCCGAGTCCATTTTGCCGATTCCAAAATTGCCGAATGAAACAAATTTATGCTAAAATATTTGTTATCGAAGGAATTACTTACAACTTATTCGTAAAATGTTGTAATTGTTCGGCAATATAACAATTAAAATTGGTTACCGATAGTTAAAAAAAAAAGATTAATTTTGTGTAACTGAAAACACAACCTTTTTTGCAACACAAGCTGATGTTATGAATTCAACGAGTAATTGAACATGCTAGAGTAAAATGCTTCGTCGAAGAGCTGTCTATAATCCGACGATTAAAATGAGAGAGGTGTACAAAACTTATTTATGGAACGCCGTGACTGTCTTATGTTGGTTTGCTTCTTTATATGCTGTGGTTCTGTTATTATATGCTGTGGTTTTGTTATTATATGCTGTGGTTTTGTTATTATATGCTGTGGTTCCGTTATTATATGCTGTGGTTCCGTTATTATATGCTGTGGTTTTGTTATTATATGCTGTGGTTTTGTTATTATATGCTGTGGTTCCGTTATTATATGCTGTGGTTGTGTTATTATATGCTGTGGTTCCGTTATTATATGCTGTGGTTTTGTTATTATATGCTGTGGTTCTGTTATTATATGCTGTGGTTTCATTATTATATGCTGTGGTTGTGTTATTATATGCTGTGGTTTTGTTATTATATGCTGTGGTTTTGTTATTATATGCTGTGGATCTGTTATAATATGCTGTGGTTCGTAATTATATGCGATTCCGGATTTTAAATAATCGGAAGTTATTTTTGTTTTACACTTATCGACTGAAAAAATAGCGGGTTCGATTGGAGATTTGTTGGAAGAGCTTAATCCTTTGTTCTATTAGGAAAATTCCTAATTTATCCCTAAAAACCCTTCCTTAAAAAATACTCTTTAAAAATGCCCTTATTTTTTCACTGAGAGTCAATTGAAAGCCTGTACATGCAGGAAAAATCTTGTCAATAACATTTTACTGTATTTTCTTGTTCAGTTAAAGTTCATTAAAATACTTTAATTTACATTGTAACATTTATTACATGACTGTAAGTTTAAAAACTAATTATACACCTGCATAAGAGAGGGGAAATATTGGTTTAACTCTGTCCTTCAATCCGTCTGCAACTTGATTTTCATTACAGTTTCTGCAATATGCAAGTTCTCTATTTAAAGTTTGAATCTGTGACTGTATCCCCATCAATCAACGTTTGCCTTGACTGTATTTTAGGTTGAGCGAATGCGAACAGGTTTTTGTTGGGTTTTTATGTCCCGTCTACGAAAGTAGAGGGTAATATAGTGTTTGTCCGTCCCACCAGATTTACCTTTAGGTTTAAGTTATTTTACCACGAAGGAAGCTGTGTGGTATCATCATGAGGAAACTTAATACACATACACCTTAGGGTATGAACAAACAAAAACCATCCTTAATTTGCACCTGTTTCATCAACTTCATGGTTTATTGATCACAGTAACAAAAAAGGGGGGGGGGTGTTATACTTAGGTTTACTTATAGGTTTAGGTGACTTTTCTATTTAGTAGCCATTCTCCCTAAGCATCAAAGTGACCGCGCCACGGTATGTCACAGATTTTGCTAATTCTCAGTTAATAATTTGATATTGACTATTGAACCTCAAAAGTTCTTCATCTTATTCTTATTAAGTCGCCCCAAAACGTAGTTTGGGTGACTTATTGTTTTTGCACCGTTTCTTTTCCTTACTTAACCATGAACTTATCAAGATACAACTTTCTGAGGTGGTAGGGGGTCACTCAGAGGTGTGCAATCCATTTTTAAAATTTTCAAGATGGCCGCCATTTTGTCAAAACACTCCTCCCCAAACATTGAACTTTGTCTGAATTCAATGAAATTTTATTTCTAGGCATATTTTGAGGTACTGATTACAATGGTATACTATCCAAGGCGATTTTGGGTGGCTTCTGTGTTGGCATCCCAACAGAATTATACCTAGTTCTTCTTCTTTATTCTTAATATTCTTCTCAGAGAAACCTTGTCCGGGCCATAACTTTTTTGTCTTTTGACAAAGGCCTTAGATATTTGGTATGTCGGTAGGTCTCTACAAAACAATGTGTCGCGTACCAACATGGTTGATGTTTGACCTTGATCTTTGACCTCAAGGTCATTTTTGATGATATTTTGGACCATAGTCTTGTCCGGACCATAACTTTTTTGCCCTTTGGTATAGGCCTTAGATATTTGGTACGTAAGTAGGTAAGAACAAGGGGATGTATACCATGTATCAAGGTATAACCTTGGATGACCTTTGACTGAACTTCAAGGTCAAATTTCCAACGTTTTGGTTTTTTAACATTGGACTTAGATATTTAGTATGTAAGTACGTCGGCACAAGACGATGTATATCATACCTCAAGATATGAACTTGGATGACCTCATACAACAGAAAATTTTGTGTGCAGGCTATAACATTTTTTGCCCTTTGGTCTAGTTGGTCTATGGCTTAGATGTTTGGTATGTAGATCAGTACAAGAGAATGTATACCATACCTCGAGGTATGACCTCAGATAACCTTTGACCTTGACATTCAAGGTCAAATTTCCAACTTTTTTGTCTTTTTCACATAGGACTGAGATATTTAGTATATATGTAAAATTAACAAATTAAATAAGAAGGGGGTAACCAAAAACAATTCTAGTTTGGATCTATTTTTCTATTCAAACCTCATATTTTAAGTATGAACTATTTGGTAGGGCATTCTGGTGAGTACACATAACAGTCAAAAAGATTTTTTATGTAATTTTGTTGTTTAACTTGTTAGGTGAGAAATGTAATAGAAATTGGCTAATGGAACAAATGTCCATAAAGAGGACATTTGTGCATATGTGTACAAAGTAATCATTGGAAAACAGACTACATTCTATAACTTTAAGATCTGAACCAATTAGTATAAAAAATTTTATTTATTACAAAATATGCTCAAAACTTGGCTAGTTGTTTCTTTTAACAATATCCAAACATCTCTGAAAATCATCTATTCCAAAGTTTTGACGATTTCTGATAAATTCTTGGTCTAACACCTCTCGACACTCATCATTAACAAAGTTAGAAAGAGAATCAAATATAGGCCGATCTCCCTGTTGAACATCGCCCTAATCAAGAAGTCCTTCAGTGTCATAGTTTTGAAGATATTCAGCACCTTCAAGTCCAACAGGGTTCTGAAGCTGCCCTGATGTCCACAAATTGAAGGGAGATGATTTTACAGTACGAAGTATATGTCCAGCCCATGCATCGCTCCAAAATGAAAGCCTTCTGTTCATTTCTGCAATGAATACATAGTGGAGGGCAGCTAAATGAGTTTGATTGAAAGGTTCAAGTATGCCTTGATCTTCCATGTGATGGAATAAGTTGTAGAAAAATGCAAGTACTCCGTCGTTTACATCTCTCAAGAGTCTGTTGATCCTTTGGTTGTGTGTGCTTTTTCCTGTTAGCATGCCCCCTAGGCTCTTTTTAGACAACATGTAGTGTGCAACACCAACATTTTCCAGACCTTTATCAGATCTTACCCTATTAGGGACACCATATCTTTCTACTCCGGACAGAAAACACTGCAATACAGTGTCGGACTTATAATTGTCCGTTCATCTTAAAAAAACATTACCATTCTGAAACCATCGATTCCACACATGAATATGAATCTCCATCGAATAAGTTTGTGGTTTGTGTCTATATGCCAGAGGTGATTCGGTCCCAAAACGTTATAAACCCGTCTGTGCAGTCTACCGTCTTTTCTTTCACTGACACCATGTTGGTCCACTCTATGTATGCTCTCGCGAACCTCCATCTTGGCAATCTAATTTCCTTTAGGATTATCATCTGCCTTAAAAGATTTGCTCCACATAACGGAAAATCGTTTCAGAGATCATTGTCGCTTATTTGTGAAAAAGTCATTTTGCTCAAACCAAATTAAGTCATTCGTCGGTAAATAGTGCTTTCAGATACCGATAGCATTTTCGAAATGTCAGAAACGGTAAAATCGTGTTCAAGCAAATTTTCCAGTTCTGATTTTGGAATGTTATAAACAGAGTTTACTCTTTCTGGCTTATCAGTTCCATACTTAACACATTCGGTTCTAAGTCTCATCATGTCTGCCCTACCTGAAATGACTAGAGATTCTATTTCACGTGCTGACAATTTGCAAACGATGTATGGGGTTATTTTTTTCAGCTTCGAATCTATCAGCAAACATTTGCATATTTAAATCTTCCAATACTTTACTAATCGGGATCAACTGACTTGCCGCCATTTTGGTTGTAATGGCGGAACACAACCACAGCATATAATGACGGAACCACAGCATATAATGGCGAAACCACAGCATATAATGACGGAATCACAGCATATAATAACAGATCCACAGCATATAATAACAAAACCACAGCATATAATAACACAACCACAGCATATAATAACGGAACCACAGCATATAATAACAAAACCACAGCATATAATAACAAAACCACAGCATATAATAACGGAACCACAGCATATAATAACGGAACCACAGCATATAATAACAAAACCACAGCATATAATAACAAAACCACAGCATATAATAACAGAACCACAGCATATAAAGAAGCAAACCAACATATGACAGTCACGGCGTTCCATACTTATTCGACGCTGACAACTTTAGATGATGATATATTAGTTGCTTTGTTATAAATCTAGTGCTTGATGGCAAATTAACGAAAACAATTATAGGTATATTCATTGTTTTTATATATAAATAATTACGTCTATACGAAACAATACAAAGATCTTCATGAAACAAATTCCATGAAATCGATATATTAACAAACAACTTCTCCGACAAAACATAATTTTTTCTAAAATCAATAATAACATATAGTTTAACTTTTTTCAATGTCGGCAATTTGGGAATCGGCTAACTGGACTCGGCAATATGGGATTCGGCAATTTGGGAATCGGCAATCTGGGATGCTACCGTTCACTTATTGGGGTTGTCAGGTTAGAAGAAGGAATACATGAGGTGGGTGGGTGACACGTGTGGTGGTGAGTGCCACTTCCTTGCGCGACTCCTTGTGTAGATTCCGATACAAGTAGGCTCATTGTAACTACAAAGCCCTATTATCAGTCCATTTACAATAATTAGTACTTTTCTAAAGGCGGTCAAAATTTTGTTCCCTTTATTCCATCCTGTTTTCCTGTTGAATTATTTTTAAAAAAAATTAGATCTCGTTCTAAATGTAGCTGAGAATTTGCTAGCTAGAAGTTAAGCAGACATTCAATAATCTTTATCTAAAGCATTCTTAATTTTTTTTACTCTATTAAAACGTCTCATTACCAGACCTCCTTTCGCGTTCTTTTCATTTCGAACTGGTAGATATTGAAGCGTATTTTTAAAAAAGACCCCATACATAAGAAGGACACACACTATTTTAAAGTTGTTATGGGAATAAGGATTTAAACTCATAGAACACACGATATTACAAAATACCACAAATTGTTTCACATTTCTACTTTAATTAACACCACACTGAAAGAAAACCGTAGGCGGCGAATACTAAAAAAACTTAAAATAATGATAATAACCCTTCAGGCGGGTTATTTTAAGCAGGCTTGGGTATAGATCTACCTCAAATGTCAGTGAGCACAACAATTTTAAATTTAAAATTCTTCCATACTATGTCATTTTAGTTTTTTCTATTATTTACCGAGATTATTCATACAGACTCTGTGTCTTTCTGGCGAATCCTTTGAAATCAATTTAATCCCTAACCTAACTGCGATAACGGTAAAACTTCTCAGCTGTGGTTGACAACTATCTTAACTTATCTCTATATAATAGAACTTTAATTTAATACCCTAATATTTATGAAAACATTTCGGTTGTACCTTTGAATGTCACGCGCCCTGACGTTGATAATAAGTGGACCACTTGTTTTCTTTACTTAATAGCAATTATTACGACTAGACAGTTGTCATCGTCAATCTAGCGTTTTCTTGTATATACGTTTCCTCTCTTGAGTATCTGTTTAAACAAATTTAGCATTAACGCAGAATGTTAGCCTGAATTGATAAAAATACGAATCTTTTTAACACTTTTAATTTTAAATCAATAGTACGGATTTCTCCGAGCAAGGAAGATATATATATATATTTCAGGTTTTGGTGTTACAGAAAATGGTAAACAAAGGATACGAATGAGCGCACTGTATCTCCTGTTTATAACCTCTGTGGATATTTCCTACGTTAAAGGACGTTTATTGCTATACGAATGCAAAATTAAGCTTACAAGTTACTCAATATTGACAACAGACAATCAACGAGTTATATTCTTTTATCTAGAAAATTAGTATGAAAAAGATTAACAGTAACTGCAAGGCACAGTTACGATTTTATAACAAAAATGGCTATGTATGATAAAAACAAATATTTTATTATACACTCCAAAGTTCACCGTATATTATACAATTGTATTGACCAACAATTGTTATTATGGTAAATATGCACTTGCCGAGTGGTTAAGGTAGTTCGTCTGCTATTGATCACGTGGTCTGAGGTTGCAGGTTCGATTCTCACTCATTACAGGGCTATTATGAAAATAAAAAATCAAGATGGCTGACAGTTTCTAACATTAAAACATTCTAGTTTGTTAAAAACATTATAAAAATATTTTTGATAAACCTCTGTTGACCTCTGTACTGTTTTTTCCTTAGTCTGATATCTGACTAATAATTATCAATACCGTAAGCGGAGTTCCGGTTCGTTAATAATTTTTGTAAAATTCATCATAAAAAACACTCTATGACGAAAAGATGTTATTTGTGTAGCAATTTGGTTTATAAAAGTATTATGAAATTTATGTTTCATAATGGTTCGCTATATGCCCTTGGTCTGTTATAATGACCTCGAAAGACTGTAATGTTCCTCAGCGTTTCTCAGCTGCGGAAATAGCTTTGAAATTTTTGACAGTCACTATTAAAGTATTTAGAGTTAGAAAAATACTGAGAACTTTGATTTTGTACTGGCTATCTACAACATGCAAGGCGGAGCTTTAAACTTTCTAGAATGTTCTGCTATAAATCGCGGCTAGGCTTTTCGTGTTATACCTGAACAATCTCCAAAAGAAAGGGACCCTCTGTCGTTTGTGTCCTGGGAATCATCTAATTACCCAGCTAGAAATGGACTAGTTAGAGTCAACAATAATTTGGCAGAACTTTAAGCCAACTATCTCAAATTTATAAATTTATCAACATTATTAAAAACTCTTATTTCAAACTCATATACTAAAATAAGCTGTATTTCTCAAAATGATCATATTGATATTTCGATAATTTAATTACCAAGAGATTTCTCCGAACTGCATGTAAAACTTTCTCACAAACTTTAAAGCACAACAAATTTCTCTTTCTTGTTTTTCATCATTTTGTAAAACATATATAAGAGACAAATAAATTATCCTTTGTGGAATATCACTTCCGGAAACACACACCCACAATCACTTATATTAGAAGGTACCCGTATTATAACATTATAAACCATAAAAATCTTCAGGAATGAACCGGAAAACGGAACGAACAGACACACACGAGGTGACTTATATAACGCCTCACCATTTTGTGTGGCGAGGTATACAAGTTTAAAAACCAGGACATTTGTTGGGATATCAAATTATATCCCTCCTGGTTGGGTTGTATTTTATATTCTGCAATGACATTTGGGGGGGGGCGTGGGTGGAAGGGGTTGGGATTTCAATTAAATATTCTGGTCCAAAAAATATATAATCTTGATGTAAAGTGCTAATTATTTTGAGTAAAATTTACATACATGGCAACGGTATTTATAGATTATTTACGTTTTTTTGGAACGAGATGCGTTTTCTCGTCAATATCTCATCGAAGCGCGACAGCCCTGCGATGAGATGACGAGAAAATGCATCAAGTTTCATAAAACGTAGATAATCAGTTTCTCGATGTTTTTGTAACATTGGTGTAAACATATTTTATTTCATAATTTAAGCATGATCATACAGGATCGCACGAAACAATACAAAGAAATCATGACAATTAGGATTCAGAAACAAGCAAAGTTGCTTTTCTAGTCTGTCTCCTAAGGAAAAATATACAAACATTTGCATAATAACATGATTGTGATATCTTGTGCATGCTCCTATCATGAAAGAAAAGAAATAATTCAGTATAAAAAAACGGAATGTGTTGCGGTTGGTGGGGGGGGGGGGGGGAGTGCGGGTAGTTGGGTGTGATAGAGAAAAATGCAAGCACAAGTGATTGGAGCTGATAGTTAGTTGCAATGTGAATACCTATAGAGTAAATCTTTTAGATTTTATAATAAATTTTTGAGTTTGATGGAAAATGTGCACATTGTCTTCATCGGAAAGTTGTTCAGATCCATACAAGAGCAAGTTAACATCAGCTGCATGGAAGTGGTAGACTTGATATAGAGTAAGTAAATCACGTCTGATGTTGTTGTACAAATGACAGGACAAAAGAAAATGTACGGTTGTTTCAAGACAGCCACATCGACGGTTTGGCGAATCAACTAAATTTCAGACAAATAAGTGAGAATTTAACGAGCTCGAGTTCATACGTATTCTGGCATGGAGTATTTGCCCTAAACGACTGCCGGTGTAGAAGTGTACGGGGACCGAATCGTTCTGGGAGCGCAATGTTTTCTTGAATACGTTGACGGATGTACAATTTTTAACATCTGTTGGCAATACATTCCATAACTTGACAGCCGAAGGGATAAAGTAATTAGCATATAGTGTAGTCCGAGTTTTAGCTTCAATTAAATTTGTTTTCTGCCTAGTGTTGTGATCGTGTCTGCTATCTACTCGAGAGGGTTACAGATTTTGTAAGTATTCCGGAGCACTTTTTGTAACATTGTGACGTCACAGTGTTTACTTAACGACGTTTTGACAGCGAGCTGAGATGGGCCCATCTCACGCTAGTAGAGTGCGATGGAATAATACCGCACACAAAGATCAAAGGAAAATAGCGATAAATAAACCCAAAGAAGTATTGTGGACCCATTAAATTTTCGCAAAATGCTGCATTTTGGACACAGGATAGCAATTTTCCCATTGAAAAAAAATTCCATACTTAATTTTCATGCATTAAAAAAATGATCTGGCCCCTGTAAAAGACATTGAAACAAATCTAATGGCCCGTTACTTATCTGTGTATATTGTATGTTATCCGAACCTTCTGTGCGTAGACCCGTACAAATCTTTCTATCTTTTAAAGTTAGTTTGTTTTTACCAATGATCAAGTTCAGTCGAAAAAAAACAATCAAAATCGTAAGGAAACGGGAACAAAATTCGGAAAAAAATATTCCAGCTTTATTAAGTAAGTTACGTTTTATATAAATTATAAAGAACATTAAACACACACTTTTTATTATACTAGTAATACAATATTTCTGTCAATTGTCGTCTATGTTATAAAACGGCTAGACAATTGAAATCCATAAATTAAATACTAGTAGTATACAATTTAGAATTCAAAAAATATAACAATGTTTAGTACATGCATGTAAATATGCTAGGATTTTATAACATCAGTAGCGTAGCTTACAGTTTTGCTGTCTCTGGTTCACAACAAATCACCTTTCCCCCTGACTACACAATACAACCTAGATCTCAACGAACTTTGCTTCTGTGAATTTCACTTTTTTCCCCAAAATTCGCCGCCCCAGCAAGTGGCGTCCATGGCAAATGTCATACCCGCCATTGCCACGTTACGTCACTGTACGTAACGTGGCTGTTCTTACACTGTTGTGTAAATATTGGCAGATAATTTTTCCATCCAAAATTAATTAATGGAGTAAAATGGCTGCTTTACATTCACTCAGCAGTATTTAAGCCTCATGAAGAGGACAGGTTAAACAAACAATAAGTCCATGTGTAGGAAACTTTCACTGTTTCGTCGTTGACGTCGACATACCATGATTCGAAGTTAAAAGTATTCAGAGAAAACGTATAAATGTCTTTTTGGACTATTTTGTTTTTGACCGTATTTCACAATTTACCAATATTCCTTAGTATTAGGCAAGTTATTGATCAAATTCGGTTTTTTCAGGTTTTCTGGCTTCGTTACGAATTTGTTTTATCGCAGGACCAAATATATTTAAATCTTTGTTTGTTTGAATGCTGTTTCACGTCACTTTCAGTATTTTTTGTTTTTGTTAGCGGAGGAAGCCTCAATACATGGTGAAGATTCCAATACTTTGCAGGAAGTTCTAAGTAAAAAGTTGAAACGTTCATTGATTTATAAGTGTTACTAAAAATGTTTGTTGCTCTCATTTCCAGACTTATTTTCTGTTCTAAATGTGGGAACAAGTGCAACTGCAGCAGTATCTGCAACACTAAACAAACACGTTTCCTGTGTCATATCCGACATTAAGTGAATCTACATGAACTGCTATAATTTATAAGAAGAAAAGATAACAAACTTGTCAAGATACTATTTTACATCCGCATAATTATAATTATGTCTATAAAATACACAATGGTTATTGTTATTTTTGATCATTATCTTGATACAAGTTGTACACTGTCTACTTGTGGGGCAAAGGATTCTTAGAGTATGTTAAACAAACACAAATTTAGCATTGTCAAGTGGCTAGTCTATATCGTAGTTACTGTCACAAGTGGTTTTGTAATTTGTTTTTTCCCAATAATTTTTTAATGTAAATATCTTATCGTAACTATTTATATAGTAATTTACATTTTTATAAAGGAATATTATTTTAATATTATTAAGAGTATTTGACCATGAAATATGTATGATGGTTTAACAGGAGACGATATATATACATACATATATATATACAAACGTCTAAGTATTGTGACAACCATATAATATATCTATCCAGCGGATGTCTGAAACATCAGAAATACTGGGTTAATATCAAATATTTATATATACATCTACAAATTAAGCCCAACACTGTTTGAATTATATTTTTAACACTGTCAAATTTTTGCTTTCCCTCAGCGGGATTCGAACTCACACCGTTGTGACACTGTGGCACCAATTCGCCTGCACTATGTCCAGCGGTCTAGACCCCTCGGCCAAATCCGCTATATAAAAATATAGCTTCATTAACCGGGGTGAAGCGTAGACATAGACATAGTACATGTGTACTAGCGTGTGACGATGGAATTTTCGTAACCAATACGTTTTAATCTGACAGTAATCTAGGGAAAAGTCGAATCTAGGAATAGAGATCACTAACTATGACTCAGCAAACTTGTTGTTTAGTCCTATTAACATGGAAGTATAATGAAACATATATGTCTTTCATGAATAAAATATGTTTAAATTCAACATTGCGCAAGCTTCATAGAACATAGCTGACACAGCTTTCTTTAATATTAATAACATTACATATCATATTGATCTCCTGAACATGGAATTGAGTTTTCCTCGCATGACAACAGAAAAATACAGCAACAAGTTAACCTATGCACTCGCAATCCAAACGAAAGACATGCAAAAACAATGAAAAGACTAAAAAATAAGATTGATTGATTAATGGTGTTTAACGCCCGAGCAGCAATATTTCAGCTATATTCAGGCGATGAACATGAAATGGATGATAAAATGAACATGAAATGATGATGAATGAAAATGGGATGGGACACAAGGAAAAATAGGGGTAACGGATTTTAGATTGCCACTGGCAAATGGGAGGATGGATAGGGTTGGGCAATTTAGCCTCCTGTAGCGGGATCGAAATCCCTACTCATAGCGAATACTACAGCAGCGATCTTTGACGTGCGAGGAACGTGGCATTTTTCCCAACACGGTGCACTAATATGGTTTGCGGTCAGGTTTTCCGTATTATGGCCTGACAACCCCAGCTTGCCAGGGGTACCCCATTCAACCACCTGGGGCACACATCCCAGTCGGTCTTTAGGCAAACCGACCTGACACGCCGGTCAGGGTACTGGGCGCTATTTAGTCGACTTTTACGACAAGCTAGCGCGACTGCGGTCTATTCTTTTAGCCACCCGGATCCCGCACGGGGCTAAAAAATAAGAAAATAAACACCAACACCTATGAAAGCCTGTCTCGTCCTACAGTTTTTTTCCTTCTATTCATTCGGAAATGGTCAGCAATAGCATATTTTGGTGATTTTTTTCAGATAATATTTTTTTCTGCTTGATAAAGCTGTAAATTAGCTAAAAGTGGCGTAAAACATCATTCAAACAAATAAACAAGAATAATATAATTAGTGTGTTATAATATGCTAGAACATACAGACGTCAGAACAAATATAGTCAGATGTAAATAGTAATAGTATACATATATACTGTTCAAAAATTGAAACGCATACCTTTTTTAAATTTTTCAACATGCAAATTATGTATTTATCTTGTATAATAAGGTGGTCCATTTAATAATTGATTTTTATAAGTAACATTTTAACTTTGAAGGTCTGTTAATTTGATTTGGCTCTTTTATGAGCAGGGTAAAACTCTAAATGTGCACATCAATTCCATCGCCTTGAAATTCGGCTAACATTGTTCACGAAAACTTTATGGTTAATTAAACCGCTACGTTAAAATTTTAAACAAGGACGAGGTTTCATCAAAATATGCTAAGGTTTGATCCTGCTACTCAAAATATCGTCATCAGCCGTTTCCCAACCAAAGTATCCCAATATGAGATTGCATGAATTGAACGTAAACCAGAGTACAATATCTGTGCAGACTGGCGCTAGCAATGACCGCCCGAGAAGCGGGCGACCTCGCATAACGATTCCTGGTCAAGATTGACACGGGTCTTTCATTTAACCGTTGCCGCAACAGCAACTGCATTCTGAATACATGAGAATAAGCTTGTAAACAGTCCGCAACATACTTCAACAATATGGCATTAGACCCAGAAGGCAGGTTTAATACCGTTAAACATAAGAGAAAGAGATAGTGCAAAGATTTATAGGCTGGACATTCCGCAACTGGCGTTAAATCTGGTTCAGCGACAAGTCCCGTTTTCTGCTACAAAACGTGATAGAATTCGTGGAAACTGGCGCTGAAATTAACGTTTCTCCTCCCTCTCCTGTTTCCTGGAAGTGGATAATTTAGGTGCAGGTATAGCGTCATCATGATGTATGCGTTTCTTTTATTTTGTAGAGTATATTAAAATTTTATTATAACTTTTATAATAAAAGATCTGTCTAAGAATATGAATAAATTCAAATTAATATTACTATGCAAGAAATATATTATAAAATCATCGTGGCTCTAATATTAAGCCCGTACGTGCCACGGAAAAAAATAATTTATAACTTGTGCGCTCAAGATTTAAAATTCGTGCGCTCAAGTTAGTAACTAGTGCGCACAAGTTTAAAACTCGTGCGCTCAAGATTTGAAACTTGTGCGCTCAATTTTGAAACTCGTGCGCTCAAGAATTGAAACTTGTGCGCTCAAGTTAATAACTCGTATGCACAAGTTGGAACTATAACTCGTGCGCACAAGTTTGAAACTCATGCGCTCAAGATTTGAAACTCGTGCGCTTAAGTTAATAACTCGTGCGCATAAGTTAGAAATTACGGGCTTCCATAAAATTGTATCCACTTAGTTTAACAATGACAATGTATAGAATAAACAAATATTTGATTCTGTTTGTATATTTTTGTTTGTTATCATTTATATACGTTTATATTTACTCGAAAGAAGTCAAACAGATCATGAAATTTCAAAGCTTTTAGAACTTTACCAACGACTTACTTCAGTCTTAAAATTCTTTTCCTTAAAGCCTACAGTTTGTATTTCTATCTTCTATCTGTTGTTGTTTATTTTATATACTAAGCTGTTTGTTTACATGTTGTTCCCATCAAAGAAATGAAGAGGTTTTTGATTATTGTTTGTATATTTAATATTAATAATAAATCGGGACAACTCTCGTTAATTCATAATTCTACAACATTCCTTGTTTGTGGTAGTTGTGGTTTCCTTATCGAAATCGGTCGGAATGTTTTTGTCACTTTATTGTTTCGTTAACGAAGTATTTCAAACAAGGTCTTATTACTTTCACATGAAATCTCTATAAAGACAGTTTTGACAATTTGTTGAGGCAGACATGTTTGTCGTTTAACCAATTAAACCAACCACTTGTTTTTAGTTAAGTGTTTTATTGGCCCCAATAAGACTTAGTATTAAAACTTTTGTTTATGTAAAATTGTCACTTCACTATCAAATTGCTGGAACACCCGATAGTGAAGAAAAACTCTGAATATCAGAATCTCACTCATTGCCAAAATATACAGTTGTTTGGTGTCAACACCATTATGGTCTATAGTTACCTCAAACTGACAGATTTGTGCAGCAAGGAGACGTTAACGTGTTTTTCAAAGTTTGCTGACCCTATAAGAGGGCCTATAACGGCCTTGTTGACCTTTCATACCTGTAGAGGTATCATGCTACCCCTTATAAAACAGCTATTTCATACCTGTGGCGACATATCAAGTGCAGAACGCGAAAACGATAACATAATGATAGACTTATATAATACTACTGGCCTAGATTTTACTGTACAGTATAACATGAAGGCTTCAACTCTTCCTTATAAACAACAGTATAATTTACGTTAACAAACAATAGAACCGAAAATTGATCAAGGATGTTTGCTTGTAACTTACTACTTTGTTTGCTTTTCATTTTTTATTTGTGCTTTAAGACAATATGTAAAATGTATGTTTTAAAGTGCTTGTATATTGATGTTGCTTGCTTTAAGCTTACTGTTTCGTATGTTTTTTTCTTTTTCCTTAATATAAGCTTTGTTTTGCTAGCAAGAACAAACATATACTGGTTCCTTAATTAATCCATTCAAAATACCAGTAGTTTGTTCTTCTGTTATATACTCTGCATGAATGTACCTGAACATTCATCTGTTTTAATTGTGATGTCATGTTTTTGTCAATTTGTTTTTTTTTTTGTGTGTGTAAAATATCAAATCGGTTAAAGAGCTCTTAAGAGAACCTGTTATAAATTGTAATATGTATATATAATCGATTATAAATAACAATTACTTATAGATATATTTAATTGCTTACTATGTTTAGCCCTTGATTCGGTTCTAAAAACAGAAATTATGTTTCATAAGTTTAGCACTGTAATTCATGATTTCATTGTTTCAAATACAAATGCTGCATTTATTGTATCTAATTAGAGCGATGCCTGTGTCAGCACAAATATACAATATTTGGGAATATGTTGATATGGATGTTGATACAAATATTACATAAACAGTTGGTTTCTTATGATTGGTTAATTGGACCTGTCGTGTATTCAGAAAAGCAAGATAATTTTGGTGCTAATGAACTCGCAGGTAATTAATTGAGTTTATAAGGGCCAATATTCTAGCAAGTTTTGGAATGTGCCATGGTTTACAGGGCGATGGCATTGACGCTATTTCTCACTGCAAAGTTCCTGAGAATAGGTAGAAATGTTTACAAAAACAAGCAAGCATATTAAATGATTTCTCTGAACTATTTTCATTCTGAATACCTCCCGTGTTTATATATTTATGTTTATACGGGGATATTATTATGTATTATTTAATACTAAAATATTTATTCATTATAAGAATCGTTACCATGCCAAATAAAAAAAAACAAGGAGTAAGCTAAACAACTGCAATAGTTCGATGTAAAAGTTCACATTCAAAGTTTTATTATTATTTCAAATTTGAAAAAAAACACGTCCAATCTGTAAGCCGGTGATGTAAACAATACACTATAGCATTACCCATACTGTCTGATGGGATAAGTTCCGATAAAGAATGAGATAGTCCATGATCCTAATTTATTTTCCCATTACATTTTATGGGGTTAAGACCAGACAAAGAATGAGAAAGTCCATGTTGATCCTAATTTATGTCACCATTATATGTTATGGGATTAAGACCAGATAAAGAATGAGATAGTCCATGATCCTAATTTATTTCCCCATTACATTTTATGGGATTAAGACCAGATAAAGAATGCGTTAATCTATGTGCATACTAATTTATTTCACAATTAAATTTCATGGGATTAAGACCAGATAAATAATGAGATAGTCCACGTGGATCCTAATTTATGTTACGATTATATTTCATGGGATTAAGACCAGATAAAGAACGACATAGTCCATGTGGATTCTAATTTATGTCACAATTTGTTTTGGATTCAGACCAGATAAAGAATGACATAGTCCATGTGAATCATAATTTATGTCATTAGTATATTAGATGCATGGGATTAAGATCCAATAAATAAATAGATAGTCCATGTGGATCCTAATTTATGTAAATTATGTCATTATGTTATGGGATTAATATCCGATAAAGAATGACATATATACAATGTGGATCCTAATTATTGTCATTAGATGTCATTTGAAACTGAAATCAAGTCATCTGTTATTACAATGGGATACATGTACGTCATTTCTTACGACGCGACAAGCTATCGGTAACGACAAGACGATCTGTAATAAGATAAAACACGTATTTGGTTACCACAGGAAAAGCTATTATTAGGGACAAACTTTTGGATAAACATGACAAGAAAATAGTAAACTCGGGACATTATTTTGGCAATGATAAGACATGTGTTTGACAACTACAAGACACGATTTCGGTACCGAGTGGACAATCTATTGGTAAAGACTAGAACGACAAGACAAGACAAGGTGTTGGAAGATTTTTTGTAACTACCGGACAACTTACTACTTATAGGTACAGACAGGACAGGATAGTCTGCAAGTAGCAACGGAACTATATATGGCATCTTAACTTTGTGGTATCGACAATACAAGAGAACAAGCCAAGTGATAGCAACCAATGAAGCGTCTGAAAGGCGGTAACACAAGCTTTTGGGGACGCCAAGACAAATTACAAGTAAAGACATGAGAGGTTTTGGCAACGACTAGACTAGGAATTAGTACAGACAGGCGACGAGCAATTAATCAAGCTGGACAAGCTGTAGTAAGGAAGGGACATGTTTGTTAACGACAAGACAGAACAACTTTTAGTAGCGAAAGGATACGCTATTAGTATTGTCGAATAGGACAAAATGGTAACAGGACAGGAACTTTGTCTAAATGCGCAATGAGACTGTCGTTGTATATTATTCGAAAGTTTGTTAGAAGTTAAATGTACAGTTAAATTTAAATCACCGCCCATACCTCTCTTTGGTCGCCGGGATCTTAAAGGGGTTGCATGGGCTCATCTCGTGTCAAGAGCATTACTATAAGGTGTAATCGAGGAATGATAAATACTGGGTTTGGTTGAAATTTGAGATTCATTTTTTAAATCAAGGTTTCAGACAATTAAGAGCCTGAAAATAACATAATACCAGTACCATTTTATTATTTTCTAAATTTTGATATCACTACTATTCGTAAACAAAAAACTATCCCACATCATATATTTTGATAGGTATATTTACGCAGTAAGAACTAACGCCTGCCAATGACATGCAATGATTTGGAACCACATGGTGAATGACAGAAGACAAACGATGAGTGAGCGGTTAGATGTTAATCTGACAGTACAAGTCTTTTAGGAGCTAACGTCACAACGAAAACGACGAGTTTGTTTTGAGCTTTATTGATTTTATGCCTTGTCTTTAAGGGATATTGTATATGATATAATATATATTATAATATTTAAATATATATATTGTTAAATTTCTCGAAATTTGATTGGTTCAATTTCCCTTCCGTCACCGAGAATAGGAATCTGTCTATTTTTAAATGTTGCATTTTTTTTAAATATATGAGGCATGCTACTTATCCAGATAAACAATACAGCAGATGACCACAACTAATAAGCGAAAAATGAGATGTCCTCATCTATACTACTAAAATTATAGACTCCCTTTTTTAAGCGCGCATCACAAAACACAGAGAAATAGCGCAGTATTAACCCACATAAGGTTACATACAGTTAATGTTGCGTATGCAAAATATTTAATTTTTATATCGATTATTGCTTTAAATAATTAGCAATTAACGATTAATTACGTTCGCAAATTTGTACCGGATACGGTCCTCCTTTACATTTAAAAATTTATTTCCGGGGCAAGGTAACACGTGAGGGGGCACAAAACAAAATTCGTAGGACCTATCCCTTCGATTCCAATCGTTTTCTTGAAGTGAGCCGGCTGAATTTAAACAAGACGATTGTTCGCTTGCTTCACGTGACGGAAGTCTATTGCTGTAGTTCGTACTTCAATATGTATAAGGTTACATGTACATTAAAACTATTTAATGTTGATATCGATACAGTCGATTATTAAATTATTTCTCTGTGTTTTGTGATGCACGCTTAAAAAGGGGGTCTATAATTTTAGTAGTGTAGATGATACACATTTTGGTAAATTTCCGAGGGACAACGACCCCAAATTTATGCAAACTGCAACCTATCCCTCTCATATTAATCTACAGTTGTGTTCCTTAAATTGCTATCATAAAAGTAACCACCAGAATCAATACCACGGGTTAAAAAAAATCCGTTTTTATAGTATGTTATATAACAATTCAGGATTTTTAATTCGGTCAATGTGATTTTTATGGACCTTGTAGAAACATTTTGACCTCCGTCATCGGTTAATATCATTTTACAAGGTTTATATAAAGCGTATTGACCTCTTCTAAAGTCCATAATTGAATAATAACAGATTTTTAGTTTTATTTTTTTTTTCCAAAGTGGTTTAAAGCTATTCGAATGCACATTGAATTACTAGTGCAATGCAAACTTTACAATAATTTTAAGGTTCTAACGATATAGCACAACTCAATTTTTATAATCCCCAAAATTATTACTTTCTTTATGATAAAATATTTTAATGGTTTACAATTAGACGCCAAAATTCAAAGGGTATTTTAATAAAATTAAGATGAAACAAAACATGGAAGTGTCAAATTTGAAGAGACTATTCAATGAAATTTTATGGATATCTTGAAAAACAATGACGAGGCATTAATATCTATAATGCTTGTTGACAAGACCATAAAGATACCAGAGCGAGAGATTTATACACCATTGTCGACGTCAAATATAGTCCAGGGTTAATTGGAGAGCCAAGACTCTCGAGTTAAGCATCTCTTTAACAATGATCAACGTATTATGATAGCGTTTGAGAATATCTGTTTATTTGTAGTTTACCCTTGAACGTGTCAGCAAATAAGAAGATTCAATAAGCATCAATAAAAGTAGTTAAAGATAGAAGAATGGAGCCAGTGTTTCCCCATATCTAGAGTTGTAAATCCCGCTGTTGACTAAATTATCACTTATTCATTTACGACAAGTATCAAATCGCTTTATAATAGTTATACTTTTAGTGGAGCATTAAATTGTTTTATAAGTTGCATTAATCGTTTAAACAGATAAAATTAAGTCACAAATAAACTCTCTAGTCTAACGGGGGCGCCACAGGTTGTAATCCCCCGTCAGGTATTCTAAGTATCTGCAAATAAAAAATTAAAAAGTACTTTCATTTTCTCTGGCGATTCTGATTGTGTCTCAATTGGTTTGATTGTCGATATTTATCTTCAATTAATTTTATTTCGACTGTTTGATAACGTCATCGAAAATCCGTATAATTTTTAACAGAGAAATACATTCAGTTGAAAGGAACGTCATAACAAAATCACTGTCGAAAGCGCAGAAAAAGAATATAATGTAAAATTATAGTTTTTTGAAGAGGTCGATATATATATATAAGTTTTATTAGACTTAAAAATTAATATTGAGAGAAGCAGAAAAAATTAATATTGACCAACGCCAAAGGAGAAGGTTAATATTAATGTTTGAGTCTTTTAAAGTTTATATCGACTCTAATTTTTTGATGACATAATAATCACAGAAAGCTGTTATTTGTTGTCATTCACAGTGCCATGAAATCAAATTGCATTGATGTTATATTGTCTCATTAACATAGTTACCGTAATATTCTCTACTTTTTAATTTAAAAAGTAAGGCAATACAGTATTTTGTCTTAAATTTTATCATTATTATAACCAACAAAAACACAACTCAAAAATTAAACCACCTGACAATAATATGATTGAAAAAAGGGGGGATGTCAATTATAATTAAATCAAACAATATCATTATTAAAGGTCGGGAGTTTTACCTGGTCCTACACAACAGAAATCATAAAAATTCATTATGTAATAAATTGAGATAAATTTATGTGTTTTTTATGTTATTACCGTCCGACCGAGGGCATTAAGTTGTCGGTGTAGGACGTAAAAAACTCCCTCAACCAATCAATCAATTTAGATGTGATATAGTGTTTAGATTGTTTTTATTTTTTTAGATTGTTTTCGTTGTTTGTTTCAAAGTGGTATTGTTGTGTTCTCTTTTACAATTTTTAGTTTCACAGTATTTGGTTATTTTTAATGGCAAAGCATTAGCACATTTGATATAAATTTACAGAAGAGACTTAATAACAGACACCTGATTTGTTGCACAATTTTGTTTCACAGCAGTAAACTTTAACTATATTGTGTCTATAGTCAAATGGAAAAGAATAACTCTTTTTTCTTGACAATATCAACTGTATCTATTCTATTGGCTGGCGAATATTTTTTTTATGTATTTGAACTGTTTTCACATTTCATAACTATATATACATTATTTAATTTGCTTTGTAAGCTGAAATCTGATTGGTTAATTCAAATCGAGCAACCCATAGTATAAGAAATAACTTGCGTGACCTTTGACCTATTCTAACGCCGTTAAAATTCAAATAGTTCCATGAACTCATCGACGTTTTTACTATAAAAATTGTTAAAATTTATAGTTAAAATTCAATTTTAGGAATATTTCAAATTTCTGAATATGTTATACGATATAATATGGTTTGGGTCTGTTTACACCATTCATAAACCGCTTCGAGCCAAACCATATTATATCGTATAAACTGTTCAGAAATTTGAAGTATTCCTTAAATAAAACACCGCGAAAAATGATAAGCGTTCTGTTATATATAGTTTTGACTTCATTTGTTTTTCTATTCTTCAATTCTCTCGTGACAATTTTCTCTGCATAACGAGAATACTGCGTTTACCTGATTGTAAATCTTTGAATTTTAAATCCCATATTAAATTTTCCGTATTATTTACTTCAAAAGTTTATAAAATACAATTTGCGAGTCTTATATCAAACTGACACGGGTGGTTTAATGATGTAAATTAGATTTTTTCACAATCTAAATGTTCTTCTTCGCAGGTAAGGCTGGTTCTTTTCTTTTCGATAAATTATTTTAACAATTTATCCTATAAATAATTGATACAGAAATGTAAGAATTGGCATACTTCTTGTTTATGAGTCCTTTTACCATGGAATATAACATTAATTGTCAATAAATCACCCAAAAAATGTCAATATCTGTTGTGCCCACCATTTGCTTATAACCCAGCCCTTACCCTTCTTGGCATGGATTCAATTTAACGTTGAGTACGAACACGCGATATCTTTTGTAACTCATACTGAAGTGCCTACTCTAATTGTTGCAGATTTTGCGGCGGTGGTTGTCGTTAGCGCACGCGCAGATCCAGTTCATCCCACAGATGTTCAGTTGGGTTAAGATTCGGAGATCGTGATGGCCAACCTTGACATTCTGTGCTCTGAAAAATCTACTGTTACGCGCGATGTATGCGGTCGGGCATTGTCGTGTTAAAAAATTTCTCTTTGAATGTCAATTACGGCAATAAATGCGTCCGTATAATTAAGTCTCTATACCTAACAGCGTTAAGATTACCTTGAATATGTGTCAGCTGTGTGTTCCTAGCATAAGAGATAGCGGCCCACATCATAACACTGCCTTCGCCAAAATTGTCTCTTTCCCTACAACACAGTTTTGCGCAAAACGTTCATTTCGGCGACCATCTCGCTTTTCAAGCTGAAAACGTGACTCATCGCTGAACCAAACTCTTCTCCAGTTATGTAAATTTCATACACGAATGGTAGTACACTATCTAACCCTTGTTCGGCGGTATTGTCGTCTCATTGTTGCTCCGACGTAACGTCTTCTTTCCCGCAATATCCATGCGATTGCGTACTGTCCGTGGTGATATACGGCGCAACCCAGGGACGTTTACTTCTTCCATAAATGGCTGATTTTTGGTACAGATGACCCAGTACAGATGAGCTCACGCGCACACATTTGTGCTTGCTGCGTCATCCAATCAAAACGTCACGGAAACAAGAACGTTGTTATGGAAGCATAACAACGTTCTTGTTTCCGGCGTTCTGATTGGATGTCAGAGACAATGGAGTCTAAAACAATGGAGAATCTATAGGATATAGCGATGTGAAAATTGTTGGTTTACGGAAGAAATAGGTACTTTCATGCGCTTTTGGCAATGCCCGAATGATCTTTCACTCGTGATAGATTTTTTTTGTCTTTTAGATCGTTGCGCTGCGCTCCACTCGCGAAAATACATAAAATTTCTATCACTCGTGGAAGATCAACCGGTCTTTCCCAAAAACGTATGCAAGAACCTAGTAATCTGTTTCTGTTGCAGCAATAGTCCAATTTCGTACATGGAATGATTTAATTTAACGATCCTGTGCCCGAGTTGTAACACGAGATCGACGCCCTGAACGTTGTCGGTCTGTCGTAGTACCAAGCTGCTGGTAGCCTCTCCAAAGGCGTGTAATTGTGCTACGATGAACACTGTATGTTCTGGCAACAGCATTCTGTTATTCCCCGGCCTCGATTCGACTGATAGAGATATTCCGGGTAGAAGAACCTAACCTTGGCATAGCGTCACCTCATTATAATTTTGTTTTACTAATGCAGTCAAGAAAGAAATAGCGGGGTTTTATACTGATTGTCTGAGTTAAAAAAATACTCATTGTTTGCACGTGATAAAGACGATTAAGTATAGATTTGACAATCGATGTATTAAGTTCTTTACTATGTTATTTTTATTTTTGTTCAACTAATCCTATTATATAAATGAAAAAAATGCAGATGTAGACATTAAAGTGATAAAATAACTTTTTATGACAGTAAGTTTTTCAATCGACCGTTGTCGTATGTAGAATATTTTGATTTAGCTGTCGTTTGGTGCCAATTTTTCTATTTTTATCTTATTTCGTTAACAATATTGTTTGATTTTAATTGTATAGTCAAACAAAGTACCATAGGATATAAACCCGTTCAATGATACGATTAAAGTAAGAAATATGATACTATTAAATACATGTAATGATAGTCGATTGAAGTATGCATTTTGTATAATAATAATAATAATAATAATAATAATAATAATAATAATAATAATAATAATAATAATAATAATAATAATAATAATAATAATAATTAAAATTTACGTTTCCCGAAACGTTGAAGTCGCCTCCCGTTCCGCACTTTTGACCGAGTAGAGGGAACTAAAAGTCAAGAGCACAACTAAATGTCTCCCAAACGAACCCCCATTGCCACTATAATCCCCATGGATAGTATTTCATTCAAATCAGTACATTAAAATATGCCTAGAAATCAAATTTTGTTGAAATCGGACAAAGTTGACTTTTTCCTGCAGTAAAATGGCCGCCATTTTGAAACCGGAAGTCGGACAAAAAATTTTTAAATAGTGGCACACTCAGGGTATCATAAGCTACCTGAATACCAAATTTCGTCTAAATCGGATGACGTTTAAATTTTTACATTTTTAGGGGGGTGGTGTTCGGATGGTGGCCATTTTGAAATGTCGGCCGCGTCAAATTTTTTTTTGCAAAAATGCTCGGGATAGTTAGCTGTATCAGTATACCAATTTTCATTGAAATTGCTTTGGCAATTACTGAGATCTGACAACGGCCGTCATTTTTTTTCAACGGCGGCCATTTTGAAAATGGCGGCCATTTTGAAAATTTCAAAAGTGGATTGCACAACATCAGGTCACCCTTAACATGTTCCCAAAGTTTCATCTTGATTGGACATTGCATCTCTGAGAAAATGTGCGGACAACATTGCGAGGGGAAAACATAAGAAATATGAAAATAATAATAATAATTAAAATTTACGTTTCCCGAAACGTTGAAGTCGCCTCCCGTTCCGCACTTTTGACCGAGTAGAGGGAACTAAAAGTCAAGAGCACAACTTCATAACATGAGCTTTCAGTTGGCCAAGTTTCATTTCGATCGGTTAAAAGATGAGCGAGAAAACGAGCGGACAACATTGCGAGGGGAAAAAGGAAAACATAAGAAATATGCAAATAATAATAATAACAAGTGCTGATTGTGATTGCAAGCAAGTCACAAAAAAATCCCCTCCCGTGCCCACTTTTGTCACAATTCGGACAACTTTTCAATTTCGCACTTTGGCGGCCATTTTGAATATGGCGGCCATCTTGGACTTTGGCAGCCATCTTGGATTTGTTCGACATGTTGTTCGTAATATCAATATTGACCTAAATGCCAATTTTTGTTGAAATCAGACAACTTTTCAATATTCGCACTTTGGCAGCCATTTTGAATATGACAGCCATCTTGGATTTGTTCGAAAGTGTCGCCATGTTGTTCGTAATATCAATATTGACCTAAATGCCAATTTTCGTTGAAATCGGACAACTTTTCAATTTTCGCACTTTGGCGGCCATTTTGAATATGGCGGCCATCTTGGACTTTGGCGGGCATCTTGGATTTGTTCAAACATGTCACCATGTTGTTCGTAATATCAATATTCACCTAAATGCCAATTTTCGTTGAAAGCGGACAACTTTTCAATTTTCGCACTTTGGAGGCCATTTTGAATATGGCGGCCATCTTGGACTTTGGCGGCCATCTTTGATTTGTTCGAACATGTCACCATGTTGTTCGTAATATCAATATTGACCTAAATGCCAATTTTCGTTGAAATCGGACAACTTTTCAATTTTCGCACTTTGGCGGCCATTTTGAATATGGTGGCCATCTTGGATTTTTCTGAAAATGGTCCCATATTGTCCGGGACCTTAATATTGACCTATAAACCTATTTTGGTTCATATCCATATTGTTTGTGATTTTTTATGATTAATTTTGTATTTTTTCAAATTCAAAATGGCCGCCAATCCAAGATGGCCGCCATTTTCAAAATTTCGAAATCGGAAACAACATTTCCTAGTGGTGACCTATCTTTCTGGTAAGTTTCATTGACCTATGTCTTTTCGTCTTCGAGAAATCCTACGGACAAAGTTAGGTCCAGAAGAAGAAGAAGAAGAAGAAGAAGAAGAAGAAGAATAATAATAATAAGAAACGGTGCAAAAACAATAAATCCCCGACACTTCGTGGTCGGGGATTTAATAAGAAACGGAGTAAAAACAATAAGTCGCCCGACACTTCGTGGTCGGCGACTTAATAAGAAACGGAGTAAAAACAATAAGTCGCCCGACACTTCGTGGTCGGCGACTTAATAACTAGTGCTGATTGTGTTGGGATGCCAACACAGAATGTCTCCCAAACGAACCCCCATTGCAACTATAATCCCCATGGATAGTATTTCATTCAAATCAGTACATTAAAATATGCCTAGAAATCAAATTTTGTTGAAATCGGACAAAGTTGACTTTTTCCTGCAGTAAAATGGCCGCCATTTTGAAACCGGAAGTCGGACAAAACATTTTTAAATAGTTGCACACTTAGGGTATCATAAGCTACCTGTATACCAAATTTCGTCTAAATCGGATGACGTTTAAATTTTTACATTTTTAGGGGGGTGGTGTTCGGATGGCGGCCATTTTGAAATGTCGGCCGCGTCAAATTTTTTTTTGCAAAAATGCTCGGGATAGTTAGCTGTACCAGTATACCAATTTTCATTGAAATTGCTTTGGCAATTACTGAGATCTGACAACGGCCGTCATTTTTTTCAACGGCGGCCATTTTGAAAATGGCGGCCATTTTGAAAATTTCAAAAGTGGATTGCACAACTTCAGGTCACCCTTAACATGTTCCCAAAGTTTCATTTCGATCGGTTAAAAGATGAGCGAGAAAACGAGCGGACAACATTGCGAGGGGAAAAAGGAAAACATAAGAAATATGAAAATAATAATAACAAGTGCTGATTGTGATTGCAAGCAAGTCACAAAAAAATCCCCTCCCGTGCCCACTTTTGTCACAATTCGGACAACTTTTCAATTTTCGCAGTTTGGCGGCCATTTTGAATATGGCGGCCATCTTGGACTTTGGCAGCCATCTTGGATTTGTTCGACATGTTGTTCGTAATATCAATATTGACCTAAATGCCAATTTTTGTTGAAATCATACAACTTTTCAATATTCGCACTTTGGCAGCCATTTTGAATATGACAGCCATCTTGGATTTGTTCGAAAGTGTCGCCATGTTGTTCGTAATATCAATATTGACCTAAATGCCAATTTTCGTTGAAATCGGACAACTTTTCAATTTTCGCACTTTGGCGGCCATTTTGAATATGGCGGCCATCTTGGACTTTGGCAGCCATCTTGGATTTGTTCGACATGTTGTTCGTAATATCAATATTGACCTAAATGCCAATTTTTGTTGAAATCAGACAACTTTTCAATATTCGCACTTTGGCAGCCATTTTGAATATGACAGCCATCTTGGATTTGTTCGAAAGTGTCGCCATGTTGTTCGTAATATCAATATTGACCTAAATGCCAATTTTCGTTGAAATCGGACAACTTTTCAATTTTCGCACTTTGGCGGCCATTTTGAATATGGCGGCCATCTTGGACTTTGGCGGCCATCTTGGATTTGTTCAAACATGTCACCATGTTGTTCGTAATATCAATATTCACCTAAATGCCAATTTTCGTTGAAATCGGACAACTTTTCAATTTTCGCACTTTGGAGGCCATTTTGAATATGGCGGCCATCTTGGACTTTGGCGGCCATCTTTGATTTGTTCGAACATGTCACCATGTTGTTCGTAATATCAATATTGACCTAAATGCCAATTTTCGTTGAAATCGGACAACTTTTCAATTATCGCACTTTGGCGGCCATTTTGAATATGGTGGCCATCTTGGATTTTTCGGAAAATGGTCCCATATTGTCCGGGACCTTAATATTGACCTATAAACCTATTTTGGTTCATATCCATATTGTTTGTGATTTTTTATGATTAATTTTGTATTTGGCGGCAATTTTGAATATGGCGGCCATCTTGGACTTTGGCGGCCATCTTGGATTTGTTCAAACATGTCACCATGTTGTTCGTAATATCAATATTCACCTAAATGCCAATTTTCGTTGAAATCGGACAACTTTTCAATTTTCGCACTTTGGAGGCCATTTTGAATATGGCGGCCATCTTGGACTTTGGCGGCCATCTTTGATTTGTTCGAACATGTCACCATGTTGTTCGTAATATCAATATTGACCTAAATGCCAATTTTCGTTGAAATCGGACAACTTTTCAATTTTCGCACTTTGGCGGCCATTTTGAATATGGTGGCCATCTTGGATTTTTCGGAAAATGGTCCCATATTGTCCGGGACCTTAATATTGACCTATAAACCTATTTTGGTTCATATCCATATTGTTTGTGATTTTTTATGATTAATTTTGTATTTTTTTCAAATTCAAAATGGCCGCCAATCCAAGATGGCCGCCATTTTCAAAATTTCGAAATCGGAAACAACATTTCCTAGTGGTGACCTATCTTTCTGGTAAGTTTCATTGACCTATGTCTTTTCGTCTTCGAGAAATCCTACGGACAAAGTTAGGTCCGGAAGAAGAAGAAGAATAATAATAATAATAAGAAACGGTGCAAAAACAATAAATCCCCGACACTTCGTGGTCGGGGATTTAATAATAATAATAATTAAAATTTACGTTTCCCGAAACGTTGAAGTCGCCTCCCGTTCCACACTTTTGACCGAGTAGAGGGAACTAAAAGTCAAGAGCACAACTTCATAACATGAGCTTTCAGTTGGCCAAGTTTCATTTAATAAGAAACGGAGTAAAAACAATAAGTCGCCCGACACTTCGTGGTCGGCGACTTAACTAGTGCTGATTGTGTTGGGATGCCAACACAGAATGTCTCCCAAACGAACCCCCATTGCCACTATAATCCCCATGGATAGTATTTCATTCAAATCAGTACATTAAAATATGCCTAGAAATCAAATTTTGTTGAAATCGGACAAAGTTGACTTTTTCCTGCAGTAAAATGGCCGCCATTTTGAAACCGGAAGTCGGACAAAAAATTTTTTAATAGTGGCACACTCAGGGTATCATAAGCTACCTGAATACCAAATTTCGTCTAAATCGGATGACGTTTAAATTTTTACAGTTTTAGGGGGGTGGTGTTCGGATGGCGGCCATTTTGAAATGTCGGCCGCGTCAAATTTTTTTTTGCAAAAATGCTCGGGATAGTTAGCTGTATCAGTATACCAATTTTCATTGAAATTGCTTTGGCAATTACTGAGATCTGACAACGGCCGTCATTTTTTTTCAACGGCGGCCATTTTGAAAATGGCGGCCATTTTGAAAATTTCAAAAGTGGATTGCACAACTTCAGGTCACCCTTATTATGTTCCCAAAGTTTCATTTCGATCGGTTAAAAGATGAGCGAGAAAACGAGCGGACAACATTGCGAGGGGAAAAAGGAAAACATAAGAAATATGAAAATAATTATTAAAATTTACGTTTCCCGAAACGTTGAAGTCGCCTCCCGTTCCGCACTTTTGACCGAGTAGAGGGAACTAAAAGTCAAGAGCACAACTTCATAACATGAGCTTTCAGTTGCCCAAGTTTCATTTCGATCGGTTAAAAGATAAGCGAGAAAACGAGCAAACTTTAAAACGGCCGCCATTTTGAAACCGGAAGTCGGACAAAAAATTTTTTTTGCACAAATGCTCAGGATAGTTAGCTGTATCAGTATACCAATTTTCATTGAAATTGCTCTGGCCATAACTGAGATCTGACAACGGGCGCCATTTTGTAAAACTTTAAAACGGCCGCCATTTTAAAACCGGAAGTCGGACAAAAATTTTGAAAATAGTGGCACACTCAGGGTATCAAAAGCTACCTGTATACCAAATTTCGTTTAAATCGGATGACGTTTAAATTGTTACAGTTTTAGGGGGGTGGTGTTCGGATGGCGGCCATTTTGAAATGTCGGCCGCGTCAAATTTTTTTTTGCAAAAATGCTCGGGATAGGGAGCTGTATCAGTATACCAATTTTCATTGAAATTGCTTTGGCAATTACTGAGATCTGACAACGGCCGTCATTTTTTTTCAACGGCGGCCATTTTGAAAATGGCGGCCATTTTGAAAATTTCAAAAGTGGATTGCACAACTTCAGGTCACCCTTATTATGTTCCCAAAGTTTCATTTCGATCGGTTAAAAGATGAGCGAGAAAACGAGCGGACAACATTGCGAGGGGAAAAAGGAAAACATAAGAAATATGAAAATAATAATAATAAGAAACGGAGTAAAAACAATAAGTCGCCCGACACTTCGTGGTCGGCGACTTAATAATAAGAAACGGAGTAAAAACAATAAGTCGCCCGACACTTCGTGGTCGGCGACTTAATTAAAATTTACGTTTCCCGAAACGTTGAAGTCGCCTCCCGTTCCGCACTTTTGACCGAGTAGAGGGAACTAAAAGTCAAGAGCACAACTTCATAACATGAGCTTTCAGTTGGCCAAGTTTCATTTCGATCGGTTAAAAGATGAGCGAGAAAACGAGCAAACTTTAAAACGGCCGCCATTTTGAAACCGGAAGTCGGACAAAACATTTTTTTTGCAAAAATGCTCAGGATAGTTAGCTGTATCAGTATACCAATTTTCATTGAAATTGCTCTGGCCATAACTGAGATCTGACAACGGCCGCCATTTTGTAAAACTTTAAAACGGCCGCCATTTTGAAACCGGAAGTCGGACAAAACATTTTTAAATAGTGGCACACTTAGGGTATCATAAGCTACCTGTATACCAAATTTCGTCTAAATCGGATGACGTTTAAATTTTTACATTTTTAGGGGGGTGGTGTTCGGATGGCGGCCATTTTGAAATGTCTGCCGCGTCAAATTTTTTTTTGCAAAAATGCTCGGGATAGTTAGCTGTACCAGTATACCAATTTTCATTGAAATTGCTTTGGCAATTACTGAGATCTGACAACGGCCGTCATTTTTTTCAACGGCGGCCATTTTGAAAATGGCGGCCATTTTGAAAATTTCAAAAGTGGATTGCACAACTTCAGGTCACCCTTAACATGTTCCCAAAGTTTCATTTCGATCGGTTAAAAGATGAGCGAGAAAACGAGCGGACAACATTGCGAGGGGAAAAAGGAAAACATAAGAAATATGAAAATAATTAAAATTTACGTTTCCCGAAACGTTGAAGTCGCCTCCCGTTCCGCACTTTTGACCGAGTAGAGGGAACTAAAAGTCAAGAGCACAACTTCATAACATGAGCTTTCAGTTGGCCAAGTTTCATTTCGATCGGTTAAAAGATGAGCGAGAAAACGAGCAAACTTTAAAACGGCCGCCATTTTGAAACCGGAAGTCGGACAAAAAATTTTTTTTGCAAAAATGCTCAGGATAGTTAGCTGTATCAGTATACCAATTTTCATTGAAATTGCTCTGGCCATAACTGAGATCTGACAACGGCCGCCATTTTGTAAAACTTTAAAACGGCCGCCATTTTGAAACCGGAAGTCGGACAAAACATTTTTAAATAGTGGCACACTTAGGGTATCATAAGCTACCTGTATACCAAATTTCGTCTAAATCGGATGACGTTTAAATTTTTACATTTTTAGGGGGGTGGTGTTCGGATGGCGGCCATTTTGAAATGTCGGCCGCGTCAAATTTTTTTTTGCAAAAATGCTCGGGATAGTTAGCTGTACCAGTATACCAATTTTCATTGAAATTGCTTTGGCAATTACTGAGATCTGACAACGGCCGTCATTTTTTTCAACGGCGGCCATTTTGAAAATGGCGGCCATTTTGAAAATTTCAAAAGTGGATTGCACAACTTCAGGTCACCCTTAACATGTTCCCAAAGTTTCATTTCGATCGGTTAAAAGATGAGCGAGAAAACGAGCGGACAACATTGCGAGGGGAAAACATAAGAAATATGAAAATAATAATAATAATAATAATTAAAATTTACGTTTCCCGAAACGTTGAAGTCGCCTCCCGTTCCGCACTTTTGACCGAGTAGAGGGAACTAAAAGTCAATAGCACAACTTCATAACATGAGCTTTCAGTTGGCCAAGTTTCATTTCGATCGGTTAAAAGATGAGCGAGAAAACGAGCAAACTTTAAAACGGCCGCCATTTTGAAACCGGAAGTCGGACAAAAATTTTTTTTTGCAAAAATGCTCATGATAGTTAGCTGTATCAGTATACCAATTTTCATTGAAATTGCTCTGGCCATAACTGAGATCTGACAACGGCCGCCATTTTGTAAAACTTTAAAACGGCCGCCATTTTGAAACCGGAAGTCGGACAAAACATTTTTAAATAGTGGCACACTAAGGGTATCATACGCTACCTGTATACCAAATTTCGTCTAAATCGGATGACGTTTAAATTTTTACATTTTTAGGGGGGTGGTGTTCGGATGGCGGCCATTTTGAAATGTCGGCAGCGTCAAATTTTTTTTTGCAAAAGTGCTCGGGATAGTTAGCTGTACCAGTATACCAATTTTCATTGAAATTGCTTTGGCAATTACTGAGATCTGACAACGGCCGTCATTTTTTTCAACGGCGGCCATTTTGAAAATGGCGGCCATTTTGAAAATTTCAAAAGTGGATTGCACAACTTCAGGTCACCCTTAACATGTTCCCAAAGTTTCATTTCGATCGGTTAAAAGATGAGCGAGAAAACGAGCGGACAAAATTGCGAGGGGAAAACAGAAGAAATATGAAAATAATAATAATAAGAAACGGAGTAAGAACAATAAGTCGCCCGACACTTCGTGGTCGGCGACTTAATAAGAAACGGAGTAAAAACAATAAGTCGCCCGACACTTCGTGGTCGGCGACTTAATAAGAAACGGAGTAAAAACAATAAGTCGCCCGACACTTCGTGGTCGGCGACTTAATAATAAGAAACGGAGTAAAAACAATAAGTCGCCCGACACTTCGTGGTCGGCGACTTAATAACTAGTGCTGATTGTGTTGGGATGCCAACACAGAATGTCTCCCAAACGAACCCCCATTGCCACTATAATCCCCATGGATAGTATTTCATTCAAATCAGTACATTAAAATATGCCTAGAAATCAAATTTTGTTGAAATCGGACAAAGTTGACTTTTTCCTGCAGTAAAATGGCCGCCATTTTGAAACCGGAAGTCGGACAAAACATTTTTAAATAGTGGCACACTTAGGGTATCATAAGCTACCTGTATACCAAATTTCGTCTAAATCGGATGACGTTTAAATTTTTACATTTTTAGGGGGGTGGTGTTCGGATGGCGGCCATTTTGAAATGTCGGCCGCGTCAAATTTTTTTTTGCAAAAATGCTCGGGATAGTTAGCTGTACCAGTATACCAATTTTCATTGAAATTGCTTTGGCAATTACTGAGATCTGACAACGGCCGTCATTTTTTTCAACGGCGGCCATTTTGAAAATGGCGGCCATTTTGAAAATTTCAAAAGTGGATTGCACAACTTCAGGTCACCCTTAACATGTTCCCAAAGTTTCATTTCGATAAGTTAAAAGATGAGCGAGAAAACGAGCGGACAACATTGCGAGGGGAAAAAGGAAAACATAAGAAATATGAAAATAATAATAATAATAATAATAATAAGAAACGGAGTAAAAACAATAAGTCGCCCGACACTTCGTGGTCGGCGACTTAATAACAAGTGCTGATTGTGATTGCAAGCAAGTCACAAAAAAATCCCCTCCCGTGCCCACTTTTGTCACAATTCGGACAACTTTTCAATTTTCGCACTTTGGCGGCCATTTTGAATATGGCGGCCATCTTGGACTTTGGCAGCCATCTTGGATTTGTTCGACATGTTGTTCGTAATATCAATATTGACCTAAATGCCAATTTTTGTTGAAATCAGACAACTTTTCAATATTCGCACTTTGGCAGCCATTTTGAATATGACAGCCATCTTGGATTTGTTCGAAAGTGTCGCCATGTTGTTCGTAATATCAATATTGACCTAAATGCCAATTTTCGTTGAAATCGGACAACTTTTCAATTTTCGCACTTTGGCGGCCATTTTGAATATGGCGGCCATCTTGGACTTTGGCGGCCATCTTGGATTTGTTCAAACATGTCACCATGTTGTTCGTAATATCAATATTCACCTAAATGCCAATTTTGCAAAAATGCTCAGGATAGTTAGCTGTATCAGTATACCAATTTTCATTGAAATTGCTCTGGCCATAACTGAGATATGACAACGGCCGCCATTTTGTAAAACTTTAAAACGGCCGCCATTTTGAAACCGGAAGTCGGACAAAAATTTTGAAAATAGTGGCACACTCAGGGTATCATAAGCTACCTGTATACCAAATTTCGTTTAAATCGGATGACGTTTAAATTTTTACATTTTTAGGGGGGTGGTGTTCGGATGGCGGCCATTTTGAAATGTCGGCCGCGTCAAATTTTTTTTTGCAAAAATGCTCAGGATAGGGAGCTGTATCAGTATACCAATTTTCATTGAAATTGCTTTGGCAATTACTGAGATCTGACAACGGCCTTCATTTTTATTCAACGGCGGCCATTTTGAAAATGGCGGCCATTTTGAAAATTTCAAAAGTGGATTGCACAACTTCAGGTCACCCTTAACATGTTCCCAAAGTTTCATTTTGATCGGTTAAAAGATAAGCGAGAAAACGAGCGGACAACATTGCGAGGGGAAAACATAAGAAATATGAAAATAATAATAATAAGAAACGGAGTAAAAACAATAAGTCGCCCGACACTTCGTGGTCGGCGACTTAATAACAAGTGCTGATTGTGATTGCAAGCAAGTCACAAAAAAATCCCCTCCCGTGCCCACTTTTGTCACAATTCGGACAACTTTTCAATTTTCGCACTTTGGCGGCCATTTTGAATATGGCGGCCATCTTGGACTTTGGCAGCCATCTTGGATTTGTTCGACATGTTGTTCGTAATATCAATATTGACCTAAATGCCAATTTTTGTTGAAATCAGACAACTTTTCAATATTCGCACTTTGGCAGCCATTTTGAATATGACAGCCATCTTGGATTTGTTCGAAAGTGTCGCCATGTTGTTCGTAATATCAATATTGACCTAAATGCCAATTTTCGTTGAAATCGGACAACTTTTCCATTTTCGCACTTTGGCGGCCATTTTGAATATGGCGGCCATCTTGGACTTTGGCGGCCATCTTGGATTTGTTCAAACATGTCACCATGTTGTTCGTAATATCAATATTCACCTAAATGCCAATTTTCGTTGAAATCGGACAACTTTTCAATTTTCGCACTTTGGAGGCCATTTTGAATATGGCGGCCATCTTGGACTTTGGCGGCCATCTTTGATTTGTTCGAACATGTCACCATGTTGTTCGTAATATCAATATTGACCTAAATGCCAATTTTCGTTGAAATCGGACAACTTTGCAATTTTCGCACTTTGGCGGCCATTTTGAATATGGTGGCCATCTTGGATTTTTCGGAAAATGGTCCCATATTGTCCGGGACCTTAATATTGACCTATAAACCTATTTTGGTTCATATCCATATTGTTTGTGATTTTTTATGATTAATTTTGTATTTTTTTCAAATTCAAAATGGCCGCCAATCCAAGATGGCCGCCATTTTCAAAATTTCGAAATCGGAAACAACATTTCCTAGTGGTGACCTATCTTTCTGGTAAGTTTCATTGACCTATGTCTTTTCGTCTTCGAGAAATCCTACGGACAAAGTTAGGTCCAGAAGAAGAAGAAGAAGAAGAAGAAGAAGAAGAAGAAGAAGAATAACAAGTGCTGATTGTGATTGCAAGCAAGTCACAAAAAAATCCCCTCCCGTGCCCACTTTTGTCACAATTCGGACAACTTTTCAATTTTCGCAGTTTGGCGGCCATTTTGAATATGGCGGCCATCTTGGACTTTGGCAGCCATCTTGGATTTGTTCGACATGTTGTTCGTAATATCAATATTGACCTAAATGCCAATTTTTGTTGAAATCAGACAACTTTTCAATATTCGCACTTTGGCAGCCATTTTGAATATGACAGCCATCTTGGATTTGTTCGAAAGTGTCGCCATGTTGTTCGTAATATCAATATTGACCTAAATGCCAATTTTCGTTGAAATCGGACAACTTTTCCATTTTCGCACTTTGGCGGCCATTTTGAATATGGCGGCCATCTTGGACTTTGGCGGCCATCTTGGATTTGTTCAAACATGTCACCATGTTGTTCGTAATATCAATATTCACCTAAATGCCAATTTTCGTTGAAATCGGACAACTTTTCAATTTTCGCACTTTGGAGGCCATTTTGAATATGGCGGCCATCTTGGACTTTGGCGGCCATCTTTGATTTGTTCGAACATGTCACCATGTTGTTCGTAATATCAATATTGACCTAAATGCCAATTTTCGTTGAAATCGGACAACTTTGCAATTTTCGCACTTTGGCGGCCATTTTGAATATGGTGGCCATCTTGGATTTTTCGGAAAATGGTCCCATATTGTCCGGGACCTTAATATTGACCTATAAACCTATTTTGGTTCATATCCATATTGTTTGTGATTTTTTATGATTAATTTTGTATTTTTTTCAAATTCAAAATGGCCGCCAATCCAAGATGGCCGCCATTTTCAAAATTTCGAAATCGGAAACAACATTTCCTAGTGGTGACCTATCTTTCTGGTAAGTTTCATTGACCTATGTCTTTTCGTCTTCGAGAAATCCTACGGACAAAGTTAGGTCCAGAAGAAGAAGAAGAAGAAGAAGAAGAAGAAGAAGAAGAAGAAGAATAACAAGTGCTGATTGTGATTGCAAGCAAGTCACAAAAAAATCCCCTCCCGTGCCCACTTTTGTCACAATTCGGACAACTTTTCAATTTTCGCAGTTTGGCGGCCATTTTGAATATGGCGGCCATCTTGGACTTTGGCAGCCATCTTGGATTTGTTCGACATGTTGTTCGTAATATCAATATTGACCTAAATGCCAATTTTTGTTGAAATCAGACAACTTTTCAATATTCGCACTTTGGCAGCCATTTTGAATATGACAGCCATCTTGGATTTGTTCGAAAGTGTCGCCATGTTGTTCGTAATATCAATATTGACCTAAATGCCAATTTTCGTTGAAATCGGACAACTTTTCAATTTTCGCACTTTGGCGGCCATTTTGAATATGGCGGCCATCTTGGACTTTGGCAGCCATCTTGGATTTGTTCGACATGTTGTTCGTAATATCAATATTGACCTAAATGCCAATTTTTGTTGAAATCAGACAACTTTTCAATATTCGCACTTTGGCAGCCATTTTGAATATGACAGCCATCTTGGATTTGTTCGAAAGTGTCGCCATGTTGTTCGTAATATCAATATTGACCTAAATGCCAATTTTCGTTGAAATCGGACAACTTTTCAATTTTCGCACTTTGGCGGCCATTTTGAATATGGCGGCCATCTTGGACTTTGGCGGCCATCTTGGATTTGTTCAAACATGTCACCATGTTGTTCGTAATATCAATATTCACCTAAATGCCAATTTTCGTTGAAATCGGACAACTTTTCAATTTTCGCACTTTGGAGGCCATTTTGAATATGGCGGCCATCTTGGACTTTGGCGGCCATCTTTGATTTGTTCGAACATGTCACCATGTTGTTCGTAATATCAATATTGACCTAAATGCCAATTTTCGTTGAAATCGGACAACTTTTCAATTTTCGCACTTTGGCGGCCATTTTGAATATGGTGGCCATCTTGGATTTTTCGGAAAATGGTCCCATATTGTCCGGGACCTTAATATTGACCTATAAACCTATTTTGGTTCATATCCATATTGTTTGTGATTTTTTATGATTAATTTTGTATTTGGCGGCCATTTTGAATATGGCGGCCATCTTGGACTTTGGCGGCCATCTTGGATTTGTTCAAACATGTCACCATGTTGTTCGTAATATCAATATTCACCTAAATGCCAATTTTCGTTGAAATCGGACAACTTTTCAATTTTCGCACTTTGGAGGCCATTTTGAATATGGCGGCCATCTTGGACTTTGGCGGCCATCTTTGATTTGTTCGAACATGTCACCATGTTGTTCGTAATATCAATATTGACCTAAATGCCAATTTTCGTTGAAATCGGACAACTTTTCAATTTTCGCACTTTGGCGGCCATTTTGAATATGGTGGCCATCTTGGATTTTTCGGAAAATGGTCCCATATTGTCCGGGACCTTAATATTGACCTATAAACCTATTTTGGTTCATATCCATATTGTTTGTGATTTTTTATGATTAATTTTGTATTTTTTTCAAATTCAAAATGGCCGCCAATCCAAGATGGCCGCCATTTTCAAAATTTCGAAATCGGAAACAACATTTCCTAGTGGTGACCTATCTTTCTGGTAAGTTTCATTGACCTATGTCTTTTCGTCTTCGAGAAATCCTACGGACAAAGTTAGGTCCGGAAGAAGAAGAAGAATAATAATAATAATAACAAACGGTGCAAAAACAATAAATCCCCGACACTTCGTGGTCGGGGATTTAATAATAATAATAAGAAACGGTGCAAAAACAATAAATCCCCGACACTTCGTGGTCGGGGATTTAATAATAATAATAATAAGAAACGGAGTAAAAACAATAAGTCGCCCGACACTTCGTGGTCGGCGACTTAATTAAAATTTACGTTTCCCGAAACGTTGAAGTCGCCTCCCGTTCCGCACTTTTGACCGAGTAGAGGGAACTAAAAGTCAAGAGCACAACTTCATAACATGAGCTTTCAGTTGGCCAAGTTTCATTTCGATCGGTTAAAAGATGAGCGAGAAAACGAGCAAACTTTAAAACGGCCGCCATTTTGAAACCGGAAGTCGGACAAAAAATTTTTTTTGCAAAAATGCTCAGGATAGTTAGCTGTATCAGTATACCAATTTTCATTGAAATTGCTCTGGCCATAACTGAGATCTGACAACGGCCGCCATTTTGTAAAACTTTAAAACGGCCGCCATTTTGAAACCGGAAGTCGGACAAAACATTTTTAAACAGTGGCACACTTAGGGTATCATAAGCTACCTGTATACCAAATTTCGTCTAAATCGGATGACGTTTAAATTTTTACATTTTTAGGGGGGTGGTGTTCGGATGGCGGCCATTTTGAAATGTCGGCCGCGTCAAATTTTTTTTTGCAAAAATGCTCGGGATAGTTAGCTGTACCAGTATACCAATTTTCATTGAAATTGCTTTGGCAATTACTGAGATCTGACAACGGCCATCATTTTTTTCAACGGCGGCCATTTTGAAAATGGCGGCCATTTTGAAAATTTCAAAAGTGGATTGCACAACTTCAGGTCACCCTTAACATGTTCCCAAAGTTTCATTTCGATCGGTTAAAAGATGAGCGAGAAAACGAGCGGACAACATTGCGAGGGGAAAACATAAGAAATATGAAAATAATAATAATAATAATAATAATAAGAAACGGAGTAAAAACAATAAGTCGCCCGACACTTCGTGGTCGGCGACTTAATTAAAATTTACGTTTCCCGAAACGTTGAAGTCGCCTCCCGTTCCGCACTTTTGACCGAGTAGAGGGAACTAAAAGTCAAGAGCACAACTTCATAACATGAGCTTTCAGTTGGCCAAGTTTCATTTCGATCGGTTAAAAGATGAGCGAGAAAACGAGCAAACTTTAAAACGGCCGCCATTTTGAAACCGGAAGTCGGACAAAAAATTTTTTTTGCAAAAATGCTCAGGATAGTTAGCTGTATCAGTATACCAATTTTCATTGAAATTGCTCTGGCCATAACTGAGATCTGACAACGGCCGCCATTTTGTAAAACTTTAAAACGGCCGCCATTTTGAAACCGGAAGTCGGACAAAACATTTTTAAATAGTGGCACACTTAGGGTATCATAAGCTACCTGTATACCAAATTTCGTCTAAATCGGATGACGTTTAAATTTTTACATTTTTAGGGGGGTGGTGTTCGGATGGCGGCCATTTTGAAATGTCTGCCGCGTCAAATTTTTTTTTGCAAAAATGCTCGGGATAGTTAGCTGTACCAGTATACCAATTTTCATTGAAATTGCTTTGGCAATTACTGAGATCTGACAACGGCCGTCATTTTTTTCAACGGCGGCCATTTTGAAAATGGCGGCCATTTTGAAAATTTCAAAAGTGGATTGCACAACTTCAGGTCACCCTTAACATGTTCCCAAAGTTTCATTTCGATCGGTTAAAAGATGAGCGAGAAAACGAGCGGACAACATTGCGAGGGGAAAAAGGAAAACATAAGAAATATGAAAATAATTAAAATTAAAATTTACGTTTCCCGAAACGTTGAAGTCGCCTCCCGTTCCACACTTTTGACCGAGTAGAGGGAACTAAAAGTCAAGAGCACAACTTCATAACATGAGCTTTCAGTTGGCCAAGTTTCATTTAATAAGAAACGGAGTAAAAACAATAAGTCGCCCGACACTTCGTGGTCGGCGACTTAACTAGTGCTGATTGTGTTGGGATGCCAACACAGAATGTCTCCCAAACGAACCCCCATTGCCACTATAATCCCCATGGATAGTATTTCATTCAAATCAGTACATTAAAATATGCCTAGAAATCAAATTTTGTTGAAATCGGACAAAGTTGACTTTTTCCTGCAGTAAAATGGCCGCCATTTTTAAACCGGAAGTCGGACAAAAAAATTTTAAATAGTGGCACACTCAGGGTATCATAAGCTACCTGAATACCAAATTTCGTCTAAATCGGATGACGTTTAAATTTTTACATTTTTATTGGGGTGGTGTTCGGATGGCGGCCATTTTGAAATGTCGGCCGCGTCAAATTTTTTTTTGCAAAAATGCTCGGGATAGGTAGCTGTATCAGTATACCAATTTTCATTGAAATTGCTTTGGCAATTACTGAGATCTGACAACGGCCGTCATTTTTTTTCAACGGCGGCCATTTTGAAAATGGCGGCCATTTTGAAAATTTCAAAAGTGGATTGCACAACTTCAGGTCACCCTTAACATGTTCCCAAAGTTTCATCTTGATTGGACATTGCATCTCTGAGAAAATGTGCGGACAACATTGCGAGGGGAAAACATAAGAAATATGAAAATAATAATAATAATAATAAAATTTACGTTTCACGAAACGTTGAAGTCGCCTCCCGTTCCGCACTTTTGAAAGTCAAGAGCACAACTTCATAACATGAGCTTTCAGTTGGCCAAGTTTCATTTCGATCGGTTAAAAGATGAGCGAGAAAACGAGCGGACAACATTGCGAGGGGAAAAAGGAAAACATAAGAAATATGAAAATAATAATAATAATAATAAGAAACGGAGTAAAAACAATAAGTCGCCCGACACTTCGTGGTCGGCGACTTAATCATAATAAGAAACGGAGTAAAAACAATAAGTCGCCCGACACTTCGTTGTCGGCGCGTGGTCGGCGACTTAATAATAACTAGTGCTGATTGTGTTGGGATGCCAACACAGAATGTCTCCCAAACGAACCCCCATTGCCACTATAATCCCCATGGATAGTATTTCATTCAAATCAGTACATTAAAATATGCCTAGAAATCAAATTTTGTTGAAATCGGACAAAGTTGACTTTTTCCTGCAGTAAAATGGCCGCCATTTTGAAACCGGAAGTCGGACAAAAAATTTTTAAATAGTGGCACACTCAGGGTATCATAAGCTACCTGAATACCAAATTTCGTCTAAATCGGATGACGTTTAAATTTTTACATTTTAGGGGGGTGGTGTTCGGATGGCGGCCATTTTGAAATGTCGGCCGCGTCAAATTTTTTTTTGCAAAAATGCTCGGGATAGTTAGCTGTATCAGTATACCAATTTTCATTGAAATTGCTTTGGCAATTACTGAGATCTGACAACGGCCGTCATTTTTTTTCAACGGCGGCCATTTTGAAAATGGCGGCCATTTTGAAAATTTCAAAAGTGGATTGCACAACTTCAGGTCACCCTTAACATGTTCCCAAAGTTTCATTTCGATCGGTTAAAAGATGAGCGAGAAAACGAGCGGACAACATTGCGAGGGGAAAAAGGAAAACATAAGAAATATGAAAATAATAATAATAATAATAATAAAATTTACGTTTCCCGAAACGTTGAAGTCGCCTCCCGTTCCGCACTTTTGACCGAGTAGAGGGAACTAAAAGTCAAGAGCACAACTTCATAACATGAGCTTTCAGTTGGCCAAGTTTCATTTCGATCGGTTAAAAGATGAGCGAGAAAACGAGGAAACTGTAAAACGGCCGCCATTTTGAAACCGGAAGTCGGACAAAAAATTTTTTTTGCAAAAATGCTCAGGATAGTTAGCTGTATCAGTATACCAATTTTCATTGAAATTGCTCTGGCCATAACTGAGATCTGACAACGGCCGCCATTTTGTAAAACTTTAAAACGGCCGCCATTTTGAAACCGGAAGTCGGAAAAAAATTTTGAAAATAGTGGCACACTCAGGGTATCATAAGCTACCTGTATACCAAATTTCGTTTAAATCGGATGACGTTTAAATTTTTACAGTTTTAGGGGGGTGGTGTTCGGATGGCGGCCATTTTGAAATGTCGGCCGCGTCAAATTTTTTTTTGCAAAAATGCTCGGGATAGGGAGCTGTATCAGTATACCAATTTTCATTGAAATTGCTTTGGCAATTACTGAGATCTGACAACGGCCGTCATTTTTTTTCAACGGCGGCCATTTTGAAAATGGCGGCCATTTTGAAAATTTCAAAAGTGGATTGCACAACTTCAGGTCACCCTTATTATGTTCCCAAAGTTTCATTTCGATCGGTTAAAAGATGAGCGAGAAAACGAGCGGACAACATTGCGAGGGGAAAAAGGAAAACATAATAATAATAATAATAATAAGAAACGGAGTAAAAACAATAAGTCGCCCGACACTTCGTGGTCGGCGACTTAATAATAATAATAAGAAACGGAGTAAAAACAATAAGTCGCCCGACACTTCGTGGTCGGCGACTTAATAAGAAACGGAGTAAAAACAATAAGTCGCCCGACACTTCGTGGTCGGCGACTTAATTTACGTTTCCCGAAACGTTGAAGTCGCCTCCCGTTCCGCACTTTTGACCGAGTAGAGGGAACTAAAAGTCAAGAGCACAACTTCATAACATGAGCTTTCAGTTGGCCAAGTTTCATTTCGATCGGTTAAAAGATGAGCGAGAAAACGAGCAAACTTTAAAACGGCCGCCATTTTGAAACCGGAAGTCGGACAAAAAATTTTTTTTGCAAAAATGCTCAGGATAGTTAGCTGTATCAGTATACCAATTTTCATTGAAATTGCTCTGGCCATAACTGAGATCTGACAACGGCCGCCATTTTGTAAAACTTTAAAACGGCCGCCATTTTGAAACCGGAAGTCGGACAAAAATTTTGAAAATAGTGGCACACTCAGGGTATCATAAGCTACCTGAATACCAAATTTCGTTTAAATCGGATGACGTTTAAATTTTTACAGTTTTAGGGGGGTGGTGTTCGGATGGCGGCCATTTTGAAATGTCGGCCGCGTCAAATTTTTTTTGCTAAAATGCTCGGGATAGGGAGCTGTATCAGTATACCAATTTTCATTGAAATTGCTTCGGCAATTACTGAGATCTGACAACGGCTGTCATTTTTTTTCAACGGCGGCCATTTTGAAAATGGCGGCCATTTTGAAAATTTCAAAAGTGGATTGCACAACTTCAGGTCACCCTTATTATGTTCCCAAAGTTTCATTTCGATCGGTTAAAAGATGAGCGAGAAAACGAGCGGACAACATTGCGAGGGGAAAAAGGAAAACATAAGAAATATGAAAATAATAATAATAAAATTTACGTTTCCCGAAACGTTGAAGTCGCCTCCCGTTCCGCACTTTTGACCGAGTAGAGGGAACTAAAAGTCAAGAGCACAACTTCATAACATGAGCTTTCAGTTGGCCAAGTTTCATTTCGATCGGTTAAAAGATGAGCGAGAAAACGAGGAAACTTTAAAACGGCCGCCATTTTGAAACCGGAAGTCGGACAAAAAATTTTTTTTGCAAAAATGCTCAGGATAGTTAGCTGTATCAGTATACCAATTTTCATTGAAATTGCTCTGGCCATAACTGAGATCTGACAACGGCCGCCATTTTGTAAAACTTTAAAACGGCCGCCATTTTGAAACCGGAAGTCGGAAAAAAATTTTGAAAATAGTGGCACACTCAGGGTATCATAAGCTACCTGTATACCAAATTTCGTTTAAATCGGATGACGTTTAAATTTTTACAGTTTTAGGGGGTGGTGTTCGGATGGCGGCCATTTTGAAATGTCGGCCGCGTCAAATTTTTTTTTGCAAAAATGCTCGGGATAAGGAGCTGTATCAGTATACCAATTTTCATTGAAATTGCTTTGGCAATTACTGAGATCTGACAACGGCCGTCATTTTTTTTCAACGGCGGCCATTTTGAAAATGGCGGCCATTTTGAAAATTTCAAAAGTGGATTGCACAACTTCAGGTCACCCTTATTATGTTCCCAAAGTTTCATTTCGATCGGTTAAAAGATGAGCGAGAAAACGAGCGGACAACATTGCGAGGGGAAAAAGGAAAACATAATAATAATAATAATAATAAGAAACGGAGTAAAAACAATAAGTCGCCCGACACTTCGTGGTCGGCGACTTAACTAGTGCTGATTGTGTTGGGATGCCAACACAGAATGTCTCCCAAACGAACCCCCATTGCCACTTTATTCTTGTGCATGTTGAAAACCCCCAAATAGACATGATATTCTTAGTTTGTGCATTAAAATATACCTACATATGAAATTTCGTTGCAATCGGACTAAGTTAACGGTAGGGGGGGTGGGGGGAGTGTGGTGAAACGGCTGCCATCACAAAATGGTGTTGTTCGCATCCAATTTTTTTTTTGGCAAAAATGCTCAGGATAGTTAGCTGTATCAGTATACCAATTTTCATTGAAATTGCTCTGGCCATTACTGAGATCTGACAATGGCCGCCATTTTTGAAAACTTTAAAACGGCCGCCATTTTGAAACCGGAAGTCGGACAAAAATTTTAAAAGTAGTGGCACACTTAGGGTACCATAATATACCTGTGTACCAAATTTCGTCGAAATCGGATGACGTTTAAATTTTTGCATTTTTAGGGGGTGGTGTTCGGATGGCGGCCATTTTGAAATGTCGTTCGCGTCCATTTTTTTTGGCAAAAATACTCAGGATAGTCAGCTGTATCAGTATACCAATTTTCATTGAAATTGCTCTGGCCATTACTTAGATCTGACAACGGCCGCCATTTTTTCAAACTTTAAAACGGCCGCCATTTTGAAACCGGAAGTCGGAAAAAATTTCTTTTTGGCAAAAATGCTCAGGATAGTTAGCTGTATCAGTATACCAATTTTCATTGAAATTGGTCTGGCCGTTACGGAGATCTGACAACGGCGGCCATTTTTTAAAACTTTGAAACGGCCGCCATTTTGAAACCGGAAGTCGGACAAAAATTTTGAAAGTAATAGCACACTCACGGTGCCATAATCTACCTGTGTACCAAATTTCGTCGAAATCGGATGACATTTAAATTTTTGCATTTTTAGGGGGGTGGTGTTCGGATGGCGGCCATTTTGAAATGTCGTTCGCGTCTATTTTTTTTTGGAAAAAATGCTCAGGATAGTTAACTGTATCATTATACCAATTTTCATTGAAATTGCTCTGGCCATTACTGAGATCTGACAATGGTCGCTATTTTTTTCAATGGCGGCCATTTTGAAAATGGCGGCCATTTTGAAAATTTCAAAAGTGGATTGCACAACTTCAGGTCACCCTTAATATGTTCCCAAAGTTTCATCTTGATTGGACATTGCGTCTCAGAGAAAATGTGCGGACAAGATTGAACGGAAAGAAAAAAGAAAGAAAGAAAGAAAGAAGAATAATAATAATAAGAAACCGGACAAAAACAATATGTCTCCCAAAACTTCGTTTGGGAGACATAATAATAATAATAAGAAGAAACGGAGTAAAAACAATAAGTCGCCCGACACTTCGTGGTCGGCGACTTAATAACAAGTGCTGATTGTGATTGCAAGCAAGTCACAAAAAAATCCCCTCCCGTGCCCACTTTTGTCACAATTCGGACAACTTTTCAATTTTCGCACTTTGGCGGCCATTTTGAATATGGCGGCCATCTTGGACTTTGGCAGCCATCTTGGATTTGTTCGACATGTTGTTCGTAATATCAATATTGACCTAAATGCCAATTTTTGTTGAAATCAGACAACTTTTCAATATTCGCACTTTGGCAGCCATTTTGAATATGACAGCCATCTTGGATTTGTTCGAAAGTGTCGCCATGTTGTTCGTAATATCAATATTGACCTAAATGCCAATTTTCGTTGAAATCGGACAACTTTTCAATTTTCGCACTTTGGCGGCCATTTTGAATATGGCGGCCATCTTGGACTTTGGCGGCCATCTTGGATTTGTTCAAACATGTCACCATGTTGTTCGTAATATCAATATTCACCTAAATGCCAATTTTCGTTGAAATCGGACAACTTTTCAATTTTCGCACTTTGGAGGCCATTTTGAATATGGCGGCCATCTTGGACTTTGGCGGCCATCTTTGATTTGTTCGAACATGTCACCATGTTGTTCGTAATATCAATATTGACCTAAATGCCAATTTTCGTTGAAATCGGACAACTTTTCAATTTTCGCACTTTGGCGGCCATTTTGAATATGGTGGCCATCTTGGATTTTTCGGAAAATGGTCCCATATTGTCCGGGACCTTAATATTGACCTATAAACCTATTTTGGTTCATATCCATATTGTTTGTGATTTTTTATGATTAATTTTGTATTTTTTTCAAATTCAAAATGGCCGCCAATCCAAGATGGCCGCCATTTTCAAAATTTCGAAATCGGAAACAACATTTCCTAGTGGTGACCTATCTTTCTGGTAAGTTTCATTGACCTATGTCTTTTCGTCTTCGAGAAATCCTACGGACAAAGTTAGGTCCAGAAGAAGAAGAAGAAGAAGAAGAAGAAGAAGAAGAAGAAGAAGAAGAAGAAGAAGAAGAAGAAGAATAACAAGTGCTGATTGTGATTGCAAGCAAGTCACAAAAAAATCCCCTCCCGTGCCCACTTTTGTCACAATTCGGACAACTTTTCAATTTTCGCACTTTGGCGGCCATTTTGAATATGGCGGCCATCTAGGACTTTGGCAGCCATCTTGGATTTGTTCGACATGTTGTTCGTAATATCAATATTGACCTAAATGCCAATTTTTGTTGAAATCAGACAACTTTTCAATATTCGCACTTTGGCAGCCATTTTGAATATGACAGCCATCTTGGATTTGTTCGAAAGTGTCGCCATGTTGTTCGTAATATCAATATTGACCTAAATGCCAATTTTCGTTGAAATCGGACAACTTTTCAATTTTCGCACTTTGGCGGCCATTTTGAATATGGCGGCCATCTTGGACTTTGGCGGCCATCTTGGATTTGTTCAAACATGTCACCATGTTGTTCGTAATATCAATATTCACCTAAATGCCAATTTTCGTTGAAATCGGACAACTTTTCAATTTTCGCACTTTGGAGGCCATTTTGAATATGGCGGCCATCTTGGACTTTGGCGGCCATCTTTGATTTGTTCGAACATGTCACCATGTTGTTCGTAATATCAATATTGACCTAAATGCCAATTTTCGTTGAAATCGGACAACTTTTCAATTTTCGCACTTTGGCGGCCATTTTGAATATGGCGGCCATCTTGGACTTTGGCGGCCATCTTGGATTTGTTCAAACATGTCACCATGTTGTTCGTAATATCAATATTCACCTAAATGCCAATTTTCGTTGAAATCGGACAACTTTTCAATTTTCGCACTTTGGAGGCCATTTTGAATATGGCGGCCATCTTGGACTTTGGCGGCCATCTTTGATTTGTTCGAACATGTCACCATGTTGTTCGTAATATCAATATTGACCTAAATGCCAATTTTCGTTGAAATCGGACAACTTTTCAATTTTCGCACTTTGGCGGCCATTTTGAATATGGTGGCCATCTTGGATTTTTCGGAAAATGGTCCCATATTGTCCGGGACCTTAATATTGACCTATAAACCTATTTTGGTTCATATCCATATTGTTTGTGATTTTTTATGATTAATTTTGTATTTTTTTCAAATTCAAAATGGCCGCCATTTTCAAAATTTCGAAATCGGAAACAACATTTCCTAGTGGTGACCTATCTTTCTGGTAAGTTTCATTGACCTATGTCTTTTCGTCTTCGAGAAATCCTACGGACAAAGTTAGGTCAAGAAGAAGAAGAAGAAGAAGAAGAAGAAGAAGAAGAATTGAATTTTCAATACCCTTTATTAAATAAAACAATAAATCACAGTATTACAAGGTATCAAAAATTCAAGTTACATAAAATATAAACCTAACAATACATTATTTTGACAAGCTACATTAACAATTTTGAATATACATATAAATTAGTTAACTTTAAACCCAAAAGTATATGAAAGTATGACACAAATTTTAAAAGACTTTGTCCTAGTGAGCAAAGTCAGTTTAAACTGATTCAAGCCAATTTAAACTTTAACAATTAATTTATTACCTACCTAACATTGAACCTAAAGACACCTATAAAAGACTTTGTCATAATGATCAAAGTCAACATGGACTGGTACACGCCAGTCCATGTTTTAACCTTTAACACATCGCGGTTTACAATATATAAACAAGACAAGAAAAATAAAAATCAAAAATACAATTACCTTACCATTAAATATTTACAACAAGCTTGTCATTAGAGATAAAACATAGTACATTATTAAAAGACCAAAAATCTGAAAAAAAATCTACATTATTAATGAACTTACAATAGGCAAATTCGATTGCCAACCGGGCGCGGATGCGCGACCTGAATTCCACGAGCGGGTCTGTCTGTCCTCCTCCGGTCCTCAGGTGCTGAAGTGTGACGTATGTGGCCATCTTCGCCTGGGTGGCAATCCACTGGAACAGTCGTCTTGGGGTCCTGCACCGCTTCGTCCATCGTTGCGTGTTGGTACATTCTCCCAACACGACTGTTCCGTCCTCTATCACCATTGGCTGTCTGTTCGTCTCTGGGCAGCCGACCCTGGATGCCGTGTGGTCGGCTGGTACTGTAACCTCTGGACAGCTGATCCGAGGTGGCGGTTGATCAGCTGGAATCGATCTCCTAACTGGACAGCTGTCCGATGTTGGCGTGTGGACAGCTGGAGGAGATCGATTTGCACTGACCTGAGATGGCGTTTGGTCAGTGCTAGAAAAGGTTAAAGGTCCAAATATAAATGATTCCTTTGAACCTATATTATTTTCCAGAAGAAGAAGAAGAAGAAGAAGAAGAAGAAGAAGAAGAAGAAGAAGAAGAAGAAGAAGAAGAATTTTGAATTTTCAATACCCTTTATTAAATAAAACAATAAATCACAGTATTACAAGGTATCAAAAATTCAAGTTACATAAAATATAAACCTAACAATACATTATTTTGACAAGCTACATTAACAATTTTGAATATACATATAAATTAGTTAACTTTAAACCCAAAAGTATATGAAAGTATGACACAAATTTTAAAAGACTTTGTCCTAGTGAGCAAAGTCAGTTTAAACTGATTCAAGCCAATTTAAACTTTAACAATTAATTTATTACCTACCTAACATTGAACCTAAAGACACCTATAAAAGACTTTGTCATAATGATCAAAGTCAACATGGACTGGTACACGCCAGTCCATGTTTTAACTTTTAACACATCGCGGTTTACAATATATAAACAAGACAAGAAAAATAAAAATCAAAAATACAATTACCTTACCATTAAATATTTACAACAAGCTTGTCATTAGAGATAAAACATAGTACATTATTAAAAGACCAAAAATCTGAAAAAAAATCTACATTATTAATGAACTTACAATAGGCAAATTCGATTGCCAACCGGGCGCGGATGCGCGACCTGAATTCCACGAGCGGGTCTGTCTGCCCTCCTCCGGTCCTCAGGTGCTGAAGTGTGACGTATGTGGCCATCTTCGCCTGGGTGGCAATCCACTGGAACAGTCGTCTTGGGGTCCTGCACCGCTTCGTCCATCGTTGCGTGTTGGTACATTCTCCCAACACGACTGTTCCGTCCTCCATCACCATTGGCTGTCTGTTCGTCTCTGGGCAGCCGACCCTGGATGCCGTGTGGTCGGCTGGTACTGTAACCTCTGGGCAGCTGATCCGAGGTGGCGGTTGATCAGCTGGAATCGATCTCCTAACTGGACAGCTGTCCGATGTTGGCGTGTGGACAGCTGGAGGAGATCGATTTGCACTGACCTGAGATGGCGTTTGGTCAGTGCTAGAAAAGGTTAAAGGTCCAAATATAAATGATTCCTTTGAACCTATATTATTTTTACTTAATTTACACAAAATATTATGAATGTAATTTAATAAAACACTAATACGTGGACAGGCTATAAAAATGTGATGTAAGTCCTCTTGCAAACCACAAGAGGGACAAACATCAGACAGCTGAAAACCAGCTTTATAATAAAATTTTCCAGTTGAAACAGCACCATGAAGTATTCTCCAGTTAAGATCACCTTCATGCATGCTATGAGGATATTCATAAATATGACTATATATAATATTAGGAGGGAAAGTTGATTGTAAAATACTATTCCAGGGGGACAATAACTTTTTGGTATGGGAACTATTAAAATTTTGAATAACAGATAACATATAAATCATTTTCTTGGGACATTTATCAAGAACTACACCCTTACTTAATTCAGGTGCATTGTCAACATCTAATTTAAAGATATATTGGTGAACAACACCAATATCAATATCATTATGTAAAAAACGATATATTAATTCACTCCACTCCGGAGGAAAAGCCGACCATAATAAATCTAGATGTTGTTGGATACATCGTTCAGAACGAATGCTAATTATGCCAACAAGATCTGCTGCAGTTAATTTTCTGTTCAAACTAGTATCAAACAGATCTTTAATTTTAGTCATACCAGCAATTACAAAATTTTCAAAATAAAAAGGTTCTTCGGTTTTAGGGTTAACTAAACATGGATTAAAGAACAAAGGTTCTTCTAAAATGTCTGCAACTGATGTATCATCTATTTTCATTCTAGATGATTCAAAATATTTCCAGGCTTTTATTAAATCTTGATAAAAGCTTGGGATGTTAGTATACTGAAAATCCCCATCAAGTAATAACAATTGAACATCATAATTCAAATTAGAAACAGTAGACAAAAAATATTTACAAAAATAGTAACAAGGGTGAACTTCTTCACCATTCATTAATGTCAAAAATCTATACATAAATTGAATTCGAAAATCACGAATTCTAGATAAAATATGGACTAAACCCTGTCCTCCAGTACATACAGGGAGATACAACATTTCTTTGGAAACCCAATGTTTTCCTTGCCATAGAAAATCTACAAATTTTTTTTGAATGACATTAATAATTTCATCAGGAACAGCTACAGAATTTAATCGATGCCACAATTTTGAAGCGGAGAGTAAATTGATAACAAGTGTTCTACCTCTAAGTGACAAACCACGAGCAAATGGTTTCCACCTGTCAAGTTTGACAGTAATATCCTCCTCCATCCCTTCCCAATTTTGTTTATAAAAATCCCTATTGTTCCCCACAAAAGTTCCCAAAACCTTTAAACCTTTATTATTCCACTTGAGACCAAGTGGACAATCATTTCTATTTTTCCAACTTCCCACCCACAAACCTTCGGACTTTTGTAAATTAATTTTTGAATTGGAAGCTTTCTGATATATATCCAACCAGAAAGACAACCTATCAAAATCAGAGTCCTGCGTTAAAAGAGTATCCAAATCATCTGCATACGCGGATAAACAACTTTTCTTACCATCAGATAATGGAAGTTCAAGGCCTGAAAGACCATCTTTTGACCTTAATTTATGCAAAAGAGGTTCAAGGCAAATGGCATATAACTGACCTGATAAGGAACATCCTTGTCGTATACCTCTCTTAAATTGAAAAGGGGAAGATAACGAATTATTAATTTTCAGTAAACTATGTACATCTGTATAAATAGTTTTTATACAGGAAATGAAATAATCGCCAAAACCGAAAGCTTCTAATGTTTTCATCAAATAGCCATGATGAACACGATCAAAAGCTTTCTCTTGGTCAAGGGAAACAATAGCAAGGGGGATATTTTCCTGATTAGCATAACAAGTAGCATCAGAAATAAAACGAATATTGTCACTGATATGACGACCGGGTACACAATAACTTTGATCGATGTGTAATATATCGGGTAAAACGGTACGAAGTCTTAGCGAGAAAGCTCTCGTTAATATTTTATAATCACAACAGAGAAGAGACACTGGTCTCCAGTTTTTTAACAAACTACTGTCACCTTTCTTCGGAATCATCGTCAGAACGGCTCTTCTGCACGAAAGTGGAAGTCTGTTTTCTTCAATCGAAGTAACAAAAACTTCGTGCATATCTTTCCCAACGATGTTCCAAAATATTTTGTAAAATTCACTAGGCAGCCCATCAATACCAGGAGACTTATTGTTATTCATTTTTAAAACGGCAGAGGACAATTCATTATAACTTATAACACTATCTAATGTTTGTTTTTGGGTTTCATTTAATGTAGGAAGGTCTTTCAAAATCTCATTTTGACAACCTTCATCTACAGGATCGGGGCTATACAAGTCTGTGTAAAAATTTCGGGCAAGGGTTTTTATTTCCTGATCAGAATCAGTTATACTGCCATCAGGCAAGGTTAAATGGGATAATAATTTTTTTGTACCACGTTTCTTTTCAAGGTCAAAGAAATATTTTGTTGGTTTATCTGAATCATTAACATATTTGAATCTTGAACGAACCCAAGCACCACGGGCCTGGATTCGTTCAAGTTCAGATAACTGATTTTGCTTCTCAATTAAAATGGCATTGAGATCAGGGTTTGTTGTAATATTTGATTTTAATAATTCAATATCGGATTGTAAACCATCAAATTTACGCTTAAAATCATAATTCTTTTTAATGGAAAATTCTTGCGAAAGTTCCTTTATTTTGTATTTTCCACGATCCCACCAATCTTGGATACACTTAAACTCAGATTTCTGTAATTGCCAGGAAAGCCAAAAGTTATTTATCATGTCAACATACAATTTATCATCTAAAAGAGATGTATTTAAACACCAGTAAGCACTCTTGTGTTTACTTGGTATTTCTTTAAAATAAACACGAACGTAATCATGATCAGAATATGAACATGGTTTTATTTCTGAGGATCGAATAAACTGACTATAGTGTTTAGATATATAAATTCGATCGAGTCTTGCGGCGACACCGTCATTTCTCGACCAGGAATAAGTTCTATCGTACGGGTGAATATTGCGAAACGTATCAATAAATTTGAAACGTTTAACAATAGTTTTAAATTCATTACAAGAATGCGGGTGGGGTTCAATATCTCCTGTCCGATCGAGGGAAGGATTAGTAGTACAATTAAAATCACCTCCAAGAAATATTGGAATGGACGAATCAAGTTGATTCAAATGGTGTTTTAAATATTTCAAAAAGTCTAGTTTTTCTTTGGGACAAGTGGGGGAATAAACATTCAACAAATATACAATTTGTTCCTGTTGTTTGATAGTTGCATGTAAAATGCGACCGGGTAATATAACTTTATGATCTAGAATAGTATATTCTAAATTATTTGAAAAACATATCGCTAATCCAGCAGAAAGAGTCGAGAGATGAGAGAACACAATTTCTCCTCTCCATATCATTTTCCATATACCTTCATCAGAAGGAATGGTATGGGTATCTTGAAGAAACACTATATCTGCATTTAATTTAGATTTCAAAGAATCTAATATAAAATATCTTTTAAAAGAGTCACGACAACCTTGAGTGTTCAGTGAAACTAACGAAAAACCGGACATTACAATTGTAATTGTAATAAAAATACAGAACAAAAACGCATAATTAAGTGGACAATACATATTGACTTAGATATATTTTATCTCTAAGCATGAGTTTTCAGGTAGGTTTTTAATTTCTTTATCAATTTATTTAAACGGGCTTTCATCTGGGAAGAGGACTCAGGGTTTCGTCGAAGGTCAATAAAATCTTGACATAGTTGCCTGAGGTTGGTGGTATACTCTTGGCATTTTTCAACTGGCTTTTTATTACTTTTAAGTTCCACAAGTAGTCTATCCAGCTCCTCACTGGATAATTTGTGCTCAGTATCTACTACTATTTGTGACAAGTTTTGTTCTGACAAATCAGAGGATATAGACTCAATGTCTATATCCTCGTCTTCATTAGCGTTAAGAATGCAAGGGGGTGGTGGGGGTAAATCCCATATACTTGTATTAGTTTCCCCAGCTACATCTGCAATTGTAGCCGTTGTAGGGGTTTTGGTAATTATAATAGAGTCATTATGGTCTACTGCTTTCCTCTTAACTGCAGATTTAGCTGGCAGTTGATCATTCTCCAATTTTCCAACAGGGGTGTGAAGATCAACAATGACATTGGCAAGAGTAGATTGCCCATACTTTGCCATTGTAGTAACATTGGCTGTGGTGTTAGATGCAGAGTCATGGACTATAGCATCTAAGGTAACAGACTGCCCCGCTGTCCCAGTTTGCGGAACTGGTTCAGCCGTAAATGGGACATCTGTGCTTGATTCTGACTTGTTGTTATCAGCTGTAGATTTGTTTTCTGGACATCTGCTCTGAATATGTCCAGTATGCTTACATTTAAAACAAACTACATCGTCATTAAGAAATATTCTGTAGTTTTGTCTTTGGTAAAACATATCAAAATATTCTGGTAACACTACACTGGGGTGGGGAATAAGGGAAACTTGTCTTCTAAAAGACTTTACATGTTTAAGAGCCGGTATTTTGATGCCTAGTGCAATAGGCTTAATGTCAGAAATGATGCGGCCATAACGCATCAATTCATCTTCCAATAAGTCATTAGGAATAAAAGGGGGACAGTTGGACAAAGTTACTTTTTTGGGGATCTTAACTAAACATTGAACATTAATAAATTCATCACCTATACTAAGGCCATTTGAACACAAGAGTTCAACATCTTCAAGGTTGGATAGAAACACTACAACCCCGGACCTCATACGAGAGGCAGCCACTATATTTTCAGGCTTTACAATAGTAGCAATAGCAACAACATATTGCTCAATAGAGATCGACTGTATGTTGGTTAACTTTACGCCATGTTTCCTTGAAACGAACCCAAACGGTTTATGTCCAAATGACGGCATGTCATCGTTCTGTTCAGATCCTACATTTTCTCGAACAGACTCTATATTATTACCGGTTGACAAAGGTGAACTTTTTAATCTTGAACTTTCTCCGTTTGAATTTACAAAAGTACTAACATTAGCCTGGGGTGCGGATTTTACACCTACCTTGGTTGGCATTGTCCTCTTAATTAAATTAAGGTCCCTATTGTCCTTATCGTTTAACAAAGAATTGCTCGAGGCAATTACATTTGACAACTGAGTACTTTTACCCGTGACTACAACACTTGAAAATGAAGGAGACGCCATCTTTAAACAAAAATGAACCAGTAAACCAAAAAACAATCCACCAAAAATCTCGGCAATCCGAGAATAAATAACGAAAATAACCCCACAAAATGAAAGAACTTCTTCTTCTGAACACAACAATACAAATATTTACGAACCACAATACAAAATAACCAATAAATAAATGATTTGAGCGGAGCTCCGAAAAACACGTCCTATCCCTTCAAGAAGAAGAAGAAGAATAATAAGAAACGGTGCAAAAACAATAAATCCCCGACACTTCGTGGTCGGGGATTTAATAATAATAATAAGAAACGGTGCAAAAACAATAAATCCCCGACACTTCGTGGTCGGGGATTTAATAATAATAAGAAACGGTGCAAAAACAATAAATCCCCGACACTTCGTGGTCGGGGATTTAATAAGAAACGGTGCAAAAACAATAAATCCCCGACACTTCGTGGTCGGGGATTTAATAATAAGAAACGGAGTAAAAACAATAAGTCGCCCGACACTTCGTGGTCGGCGACTTAATAATATATAAGATTTGCATATTAATTTTGATCATTGTACATAAAATATGCAATATACACAATCACAATCGCAGAAAATCTTTTGAACTATTTTAAGTTGTTGAACTATCCTAAGTGTTTGTACACCTGCTAAATGAATACAAATCTTATTTTGTTATAACCTCAAACAAAGTTGGTAGACATTGTTTTGTCTGGTATTTTACTTCCTGTTTGTTTTCTTTTTTTTCTTCTTTACGGCTGATATCGTTCGTAAAATTTCTTGGACACTGCAAGCCGCAAACTAATGCGTGTAAAGGATATGTTAGATAGGCATAGACCTTGGTGTATTCCACTTTTCTTTTGCTAGTAGGTTCTTAGTGGGTTTTAGTTAGTTCCATAAATAAAACCTCTCATTTCATGTTTATTTTCAACATTTTTTCATCGGATATTGATATTTTACGTTTTTAGTGAAATTCGAGCAAATAATAATAATAAATGTAAAAGTCAGATGGAAATGATAAATATAAACGTGAAATGGGAGGTTTTATGTTATAGAACTAGGTTTTAGTGAGGAGTAAAACGAGGTTCGCCCTATTGTTATGAGTCTGTCCGTCCGCCCGTCTAAATGTGGTCTCTTTCTGATTGGAAAGCTCTGTAAATGATCAATTTAAGGGTTCCAATTCTTTGTTTTCCATGGTTTGGTTCATGGTTTTTCTTGTAGTATAAATAGAGTGAACTCTAAAGTATTATCAACTGCCAAAATTATAAGAAATTGTCGTTTTGTATGTAATACTTTCAAAATAAAATTTCAACATAATTTATAAATTTTCAATGCTGGCGTGTCCTGATTACTCATCAAAAGCGATGTATCAAAAGGTTGAAAATAGCGAAGACACTAAGTTGAGACGGATGACAGCTAAATAAAGTGTGGTGAGAGAAGATCTTTTAAAATAGCCCTCAATACAGTTCATCAATACACAGATACCAAACCATTGCAACTTTTGAGACATATGCGCCTCAAACAGGAAGTAGGGGTATGACAGGTATGAAAATCGCGCCAAAATCACCATTACCATTATTAAACCATACCGACTAGCAGAAGCCGGGAAATAATAATGGAAAATATTTGACGATAACAAGAAAGAGGTTCCAACTGGTATGAAAATCACTAACAATGTACAATTCATAAATACAAATCCACATACCAAATATCAAATAATTCCGACAAACGAAGGCGAGAAACTTAAGATGGATTTTTAAGCGTGTGTGGGGTCCAACAGGTCTAAAGATACATTACAACCTACAATCCATTAGTACAAACCACCATATTAAATATACAACATTTCCGACTAACGAAAGTCGAGAACGGTATGACGGAAATTGTTGATACCTATGCGCAGCAAACAGGAAGAATAGGGCAGACAGAATATAGTGCAAACACAGATTAAAGACTCATTAAAAAGGGTGTTGTCACGAGAATATAAAATACAAATGAATGTTTGTACTGATCCAAAAACTTTCACTATTTACATTTTCCTTCGGTGTTTTTATTATAAATTGTTAGCAGCCCATCTAATACTGTTGCTTAAATTAATCCCTTGTATACTCTGTAAAAAAAGAAACGCATAATGGAGAATGCAAGATTTTAGAAAATTTATTTTGGATAAAATTTTAACAATTAAAAATATAGATATTCACTAAAATGTTGTACTTGAAAAATAATAGCAGTCCATTATTTAGAGATTGTGAATAAAATCAGTTTATTACAATTAAGGATAATATCAGGCCATGTTTAAGTTAGTACCGTGTTTGGCCACATTGAGCTGCGAACACTGCTCTGCATCTTCTTGGCAAAGTGTTAATCAACGTTCTGACGTTATTACGTGGAATTGTTTGCCATTCCTGTTTCAATATTTGACAGAGCTGATCGAGGGTCTGAGGCAGAGGTTGACGCGGACGCATTCTTAATCCAGGTGGTCCCATAAGTGTTTAATCGGTTCAAATCCAGATATTTGGAAGGCCTTGGTATAACATTACTGTTATTCTGCTCAAGATAGTCCATGGTTAAGCGTGCTGTGTGAGGCCCGACATTGTCCTAATGGAACAACTCACTGTCAGTCAATCGCATTAGAGGAGGTGGAAGAATTTAGTCCCCCTACCTTTGAGCCTTAAACTTGCCTGGTTCATGTACGAGTTCTGTTTTACAGTCATAAGATATCGCCGCCCACATCATGACGTTACCTCCAACGACGCTATCCACCGACAAAGGAGGAGGGGAAAAGATTATTACTGCTCCGGTATACACGGATTATCCCATAACGCTTCTGTTGCACTTGGACTCTAGTATGCGTAACTGTGTCAAACCTGCTCCAAAATACTGCCTTCTGGGTCTAATGCCATAGTGTCGAAGTCGATTGCGGACTGTTTGTGAACGGATTCTTCTTAAACCAGGTATTCAAACTTCAGTGGCTGTTGTGGCAACGTGTTGATTCCGTAGATGAAAGACCCGGATGTAGCGATCTTGACCAGGAGTCGTTATGCGAGGTCGCCCACATCGGGATTATTGGTAAAGCCATTCTGCTCTAATCTGTTCCACAGCCGCTCTGTGATACTCCAGCCTGGAGATAGCCGATGGAGATATTAAGAGTAGCAAGGTCTAATCTTGGCATGGCAGTATTTTAACTTTATGATGAATTCAAGCTTCAAACATCGTCCTTTTAGACGTTAATCAATTTCAAGGCGATATAATTGATTTGCACATTTAGAGAGTCACCATGCTCATTCGTCAGGGAGCCAAATCAAATGAACATACTTTTAAAGTTGTGAACTTACCTGTAAAAAATCAAAGATTAAATTAACCATTTCATTGAACTTGATAAAATACATAAAATTCAAAAAATCTATGCGTTTCTTTTTTATATGTTTATTCGTTTGTTTGATGGTGTTTAACGCCACGTTCAGCAATTTTTCAGCTATATCATGGCGTCCAGTTTTTATTGGGGGAGGAAGCCGGAGTACCCGGAGAAAAACCCCCGACCTGCGGTAGGAAAACTGGCAATCCTTGTCAATTAAGATTGGAGTCGAGTACACCCTGCCTGCAGTAAGAATCCAACCCGCAATCTCAGTGTTGACATACCACGTCGTTTCTTTTTTAAATAGGATACATTTTATATAAAAGTTTACATCAATATATTGATCTACCAGATGTTTATGTTTGTATTGTTCCTTTTCAGACTATCGATTGGCACAGTATAAAATTTCTTTGCTCATTATGTTGAAAATTGTTGATTAATCTGCATTGATGTGTAAAACTGTTATCGATATTAAGCAAAGATTTCCGTTTATGCCGGTTCTAAGGACCATCCTAATGTAAGCATATATTCAATGTTTAATTCGTCACTTTGGGTTTATGATGAATTTAAGAGCGGCTCCGTTGCTTATTATCGGCTGCATGAAATCGTGTCAATGAACTTTCTTTTATCGTTTCATTATGAAAATTTTCCGTGTCATTTTTAAAGTAAATAAAATTATTCCAACTCTTAATAAATTGAGGTTACAAGATTTTTTTACCATCAGAAGAAATTGGATAAATGTCCTTTTAAACCACACTTGATATAAAAATATATTTTTTGCAAAAGCGTACACTTATTTGTTCCAATTTGTGTTTTATATACGACGCATACCCGTACGTTTAAAAAGATTTTCCAATTAAAAACAAATATATTTGTTAAAACAATTAAATATATTAAGTGACAAATATATGCTTAATCGTTTTTACTACAATGTATTTGACAATGAGTTTTTAACGTAGAAATTCAGAAAATATCACCGGTATACTTCTCGGTCTTAACTTGCTTAGATCTTTTTCCATCATGTCACACTACTTTTTACCAAATAATTTAAGTTGGTTGGTAGGTGTTAAATAATTCCTTCATTTTTAATTGTCTTATTTTACCTGCATCAGGTGTACGTAAACTTTCCGAATATTATTAAATCGTCAAGAATTTCCTTTTATCAACTAAACAGCAGCAAATCAATATTTCAAATAATTTGTATTTTAGTCGTGTTTGTTTTGCTTAGTAAGCCTTTGGCAAGTTAATTGAGTTTATTGTATTTTAACCTGTTTTCTTCCTATAAATCTCCCTTTATTATCCGTATATATATATACACTGTATATATACCTGAAAAGCACGCATTCAATCAATCAATCTTTTATAAAGGATAAAAAATCTCCCTTTATTATTAACCTCCGTAATTATAATAAGAAAAATATTTATTATAATATGGACAATTTACATCACCTCGGCATTTTTGCAGTCCACCTTCAAATTCTATTTATTTTTCACTCAGCTTGAATGTTTAACATTTCTGTTGCAAAATTCTATTCATTCATTGGTAACTAAAGCATACATGGAAATAGTTTTTCCTTCACTAATCCTTACCTACAAAAATTAATACAAATATATCGCCACGCTCATGGGTGGCGATAATAAAGAAAACGTTTATTATCTGCAAGTAACAATTTACATCCAATCTATCTAAAAGAATGATGGAAAAGTATTCAAAACACACACATAGAGAGAGAGAGAGAGAGAGAGAGAGAGAGAAAATAAAAAAGAACAGTTAGACTAAGAATTAAATGTTACATTTTGAAAACATTATCATAACATCAAACACGCTGGGTACTCCGGCTTCCTCCCCCATAAAATCTGGACGCCATAATATAGCTGAAAAATTGCTGAAAATGGCGTTAAACATCATTCAAACAAACAAACAAATCAAACACGCTTATGCAGAAGAATAAGTCAGCAGCGAATTGATGCTCTACCATCCTCCCAAGTCAGTAGTTCGGAGTCCGCGTGCTCCATCATCACATGAAGCGAACGCGGACTCAGAACACTTGACTTGGGAGGATGAAGCTATTGCCACGCATTCAACCTAATATATCACATGTGTGACATATATGTTTTGTGACATATACGGTCTAAAAATGCTCTAAATCCGTCGGTTCATTGTATAAGTACTACGCTAAAGAACGCTCAAGATTTATATCGGTCATAGTACAATTACAATATGGTAGTTTTAAAATGTATGTCATTGTGTGATGTAATTGTAGACAGGTATGGCAAATAAAATAGTCCATTTCTCAGTGAAAAATGAAACACAACCTAATATTTATTTGTGTCACATTGATTTATTATATTATTTTCTTTAATTTTATCTTGGGAATGAAAATAATCATCTATGTTTGTTTTATACAATATAGAAATGATTTAATTGCAGGGAATTTCCCCACCATTATAACTCATACATCTGCGTTAATCGGGCACGTTCCAGATATATAAATAAACTCATTCATTAAAAACTCATCGAAATGCAAGAACGTTCTTCAATACACACAGTCACCAATAGTGAAAAACGATTTTTTAATACGGAACCCAAGATGAACTAAAATACTAACATCTGCCCGAAACTGAAATAAAGTCACGTGCATTGTACTTCGCACCAGTAAACCAGGCTATACAAATGGACTGCGAACTAATAACGTTTAAACAAAGTCGGTACGTTAATTTACTACCCTTTAGTAATCCATATCATTAGTTTATTGTTTGTGAAAGTGTAGACACAACGTGAGACACAATCTACATATATAGGCACGTGTGATATAGTCACGTGTGACATCGTGCGAGTCAAACGAGGACATACTGATCCATACTCTTATCTTCTGATTCTAATCTGTTTCTCTCAAAATAAATGAATTTCTGTTACTTGTATTCAACGTTTCCCTAATAAATTTATACATAATCATCGAGACACGTTTTGGTCTTAGATTGTGTAAGCTATAAATTAAACATGCACAGAAACAATTTGCTGTTTATAATGCCGGATTTGCATACAATTTTAATTCTCGTCACATGAAATGCATGAGTTTTCTAATAACATATTGTTTGATACGGCGTGTTGTTGTAGTGATTCAAAGAATAATACAAGGAAACTGAGAAGATTCTATTCTTTAATCTGGATTCATTTTAAACCAACTCATTTTAATATTTTATGTATAAAGGATACACGTTTTTAAGAAAAACAAACTTTTTGTTGTCACACTTGGATGTCCCAAAGGATTTCAATCCTATGTTGAACACAAACACAATTTCATGAATATTAATTCATTCACAATATTAATACCATTTGATTATAACAGATTAATTTATCATTTCCAACTGATTTTTGTACATTAAATCTAGTGACCTATAGGTTGTCTGGGGGCCATAACTTTTTTTTTAAATTCGTGTTTAAATTCGCTTTTTCTGCGCATAGCAGCAGTAGAACTCTTTAAACTCTTTGGCTGATATTTTTTGTCATGGCAAACTGCTTTGGACTTGGAATCTATTTTATGGTCATATTTATATTTGAACATTTTCAATATTCTTCATCGAGGGATATGGTAAGTATTAAAATAAGACTTTTTATTCGCAATTAAAGAACAGTTTAATATATACTCTTCCTGCTAGTATACTTTATTATTATTATTATTATTATTATTATTATTATTATTATTATTGTTGTTGTTGTTGTTGTTGTTGTTGTTGTTGTTGTTGTTGTTGTTGCACGAATATTATTTTCATACTAATTGTTATGTCTGTGTAACAATATGGAAGTCAAAGTAACAATAACAACAATTTTAATACCATATGATATATCATGACGTCAAGTATATATATAAGTGCTGGAGTAACTTGTTCAATTTTACTGGCAGGGTGATAACGTTTTATAAATATATACTTAGTATAACTCTGCAATAGAAACTTAAGGTATAACATCGTTTTTGCGCATACATTTTGTCCAGTACTAGAATTAGGAATACAATTAAAATGACATACAAATTTACAGTATGCAGTCACGCTTCTTGACAGTTACTGTGTTGAACTAAGAATTTTTGGTTTCAGAAGTATTATTTTTCATCCTCCCAATTATAGGGTTCCGAGTCCCCATTCGCATGATGGAGCGAACGTGCACAAAGATGGGCTTGGGATGTACAATAGTATAATGCAATGCTGGATGTAACGTTAATTCTGATTGGATAATGTAAATAATTTAATGACATCAATTCCACGATTGATGCCGAAAGATAATAACGCAAGCGCAAATGTTTTTTCCGATAAATATCAAATATCTCATTACATGCAGTTAAAATTAAACTGAATTGAATTTTCAATCCACAATTCACTGAAATCTTTAAAAATACATAGGTTAAAAAACATAGGTGTGATAAATACAATTTATATGAACAAAGATAGTATGAAAAATATTACATAAAAATTAACAAAAATAATACGTTATTTCGTTAATGTGAACAAACAATAACAAGATATGATAAAAAAAGATAATCCAAAATTTTACGAAGAAAGCTTATGAGGTCATCATCAATTTGGATTGCCTGCGCAAAAGTAACCGAACGGGTGAGACATCAAAATTTTATAATCAAAAAGTCTTATTCACTTAAAATTTCATATATGGGACATTACACATATAATGCTAAATTACATAAAAATGGAGAAAAATGTATACGTGTCCACGGACTTTTTTCGAGAATTTTACCTTAAAGTTTAAGAATGGTTTTCTACTTTCATTTCAATGTTGTGGTCACATTGTACCACATTACACACTTTAAGAAGTGCTTCCACTAAACAGACATTGACTGGAAAAAAATATATTCTTGTTCTACAGTAATGTCATACCTTTCAAAATATCAAACTCTTAATCAACAGCAGTTATAAGCAAAAGCAGAAAAAAAAGAGAAAATTGGGACTATTTTTTCATCCTGTCATGTTTTGATCATTCCATAAATAGGATAATGACCCCTTATACTGTACGTTAAGATTAATTTAACCTTAATTTATGACAGGTTTATGTTTAGCAGTTCATTGTAAGGTGCCAATCTTAACGAAGTATATTTCGAATTTTAACTAGATATATTGAGCTGTTCGGTAAAAAGATAAAAAGATCTTATTTTTTTGGTGACGTAAAATGCACCGAAAATAAAGCTTTCGTATTCGTATTCTGTTCGATCCACCACAAAATTAGGGAGTGTCTCTCCTTTGGTTTTATCTCATCCTCACAAGTCAGGGTTTCTGTGTCCACATTTTGCGACACAGAAACCTTGATTTATCTAGTCAAAGCGACATAACTCCACAACATAATTTGACTTTTATATTGTCACATCAGTCTTTTTAAATCCTTCAAATTAGTCTCGGGGTTTTCGATGTTTTAAGTTTTGATGCAAATTGTTTTCCATAAATGGTTGGGTTTATTGTATGAACAGCGTTTGCGCTATTTTCAGCCAAATTTTACGCTACTGGGCAAAGCGGTTGTACCCATAAAAACGCCTGACCCTCGACAGGAAAATGCTTAGGCAATCCTTGTCAATAAGGTTAAAGTCAGACCCACCCTCGTTGAAGTCATACTAGCTTGTAACATCAGTGTTAACGCGGTGCTGATCAATAGACCTTAAACACTCGATTACTTAGACCCCCCCACCATAACTGATCGTTCGAAGTCTTGAAACAAAAGCGCATGCTTAATTTCTTTTCTACGTTAACATGTTCGGGGAAGCAAGTGCTTGTGTTTCGAGACATCGAACTACAAATGCGACAATTTAGAAAGGTTTGTTTTATTCCGTCCTATGTATTTAGTTCCTATCTGAAAATGTTTGTTTTGTTCGTCGAATGAGGTTTTAACATCATTTTTTACATGTTTTTGGCTATGGCATGGAGTACACTTGATTTGTACAGTAGGGAGACGGAGTAACCTTTGCAAACCCGACCTTACGCAAGAAAATTGGAATAATTGTTGGAAGCGAGCACACTCTTCCCGCAGTAAAGCTTGAGCCCACGAATTAAAACTTGACAGGCACGTGGTCCATAATAGATTACAAATGTAACCACTCGGATACCATGGTCCCACCTGAAAATGAATTAAAGTAAACGAATGTACTGTTATCAGGTTTTGATGCAATTTGGTGCCACTGTACCCGGATATTTAGTGTGAGAATTTATTATTTAAATGTTTTCTATTTTCAGGGTTCTCGGATTCAACTTGATGACATATTAAGCAAAGATTACCAGTCGGCGCCAATGATTGGTGGTTTAGACATTAGAGACGATGCCGATTGGTCTAGTAAAATTCAAACTGAACCTGATAATGACTTAAAGATAGATCTATCCTTGAACCAGTTTTACAAATTAATTAGTAAACTGAAGGGACAAAATAAGCTGGATCTTCAACAAAGGACTAAAAAGCAAATATGTTACGTGCAAGAACTGTGTTAAAAGGGATTCTCCATTGTCATAATGCTTAATGTAAGAATGGAAATTTAAAATATTTTCTCGCTCAAATTAATCGTATTATTCTGTGTTTAGGCAGCAAGCTTTTCACTCAGAAACTGTGGCTGTGATATTTGAGTTTCAAACATTTTGTAAAAATACAAATAAATAATGGGTAAAAATGATAAAACTGGAATGTATGTACTAAACAAAACAAGATCTAGACATCGATGACAATCCGAATATATAAGGTGGAGTATAAACCTCCTTTTTTTGCGTAGGCGACTTCTGTCTTATGATTCTTAAAATAAATCATTTTCCGCTACTGATGATTATTCTTTTTGCTTGTATAATTTAAAATTTGACATAAATGTGCAACTGATATTTCCATTTAGAGTAACACAATTTTGGATTCACAAATGATAATTTTGCCAGCATTTACACAAGACGCTCGTGTATGCAGGTCTATAATTTTAAGAAAAATGTAATTATTAATTAAACAAAACTCGCTGTATTTTGACTTTATTACATTGGTTGTCGAACTCATATTATAACAAGGCGTCTTACTATGAAATATTTATTTTAAATTCAGGATACCAAGTTATAAATATTAGTTAGCTTCAGTTTTAACACTCGAAATCGTTTATAAAGGATAAGCATAAGCACGACCATACAGGGTAAGCAGTTTTTATTTGTCAGGCAAAAAACCCCCACGCTGACTTTTACTAGAGATCTAGTGTTATAAAACAAACACATCACTGGTTGCAGCATTCACGGAAATGACAACAAGAAAGGTTAAGGAGGCAAAAATAGACTCATCTGGAGATACAGCTACCATCCTGTGTGGTAAAAGAGGAACCTTGGAACATATCTTATCATCATGCCATTTGGCACTAGCACAGGGACGATATACTTAGAGGCACAACCAGGTGCTAAGAGAGATATAAGATATCACTCACAAGGAAACATATAAATGGTCATTTTTCCAAGAACAATAATACTTCCTGCCTCAATAAGTAATCGAATCGGACACAGTCGACAATTTTAGACAACAGCTTCCAGATCAGACTTTTGTTTCCAGAGGTAATACCAACAAATTTCAGACCAGATTTGGTAATGTGGTCTACTTACAAGAAGATACAGCTTGTGGAACTGAATGTACTGTGGTTCTTAAGATACTTGGAAACCCAAGAACAGAAGAGAACCAATTATGGTTATGACGTGTCTGCTTGCTGATACAAAACAAAAGCAAAATTTCTAACAAAGGACACGAAAACTAACAAAGAAACTTAGATAATTGGCATAATTTAAAAAAAGACAAATTTTCGGTAGAAAATCGCTTTTTAGTTCAGTTGTTAACTAATTAACGTTTACAAATAACGGGACTAAACCAGTTTTACTTTTCGCATTCAACGAGTCATCAGCCTATTAACTGGACTGAATGTCGTATGTTTCTCATCGTTAATATAATTTCGTTTTAAAATAGTTAAGAAGAGTGGTGAGAAATACACCACTGAGGAATATTTTTCAGAATGTACAGAAGAGAGAGAGAGAGAGAGCGTAGAAATATTTGTAAGAACTTGCGCGAAAAAAAAATAATGAATGAGTTGCACTTTTTGTATGTTGAAACTGAAACAGGAATATATGGTTAATCAGTTACTAGTAAACTATATTTTAAAAAGCAGTAACATAAAATAAAAGATAATAACATGGTCTAATACGAGAGTTGGTTCCGGATCCGGATTTAATTTTCACACTAATAAAAAAGGTATAATGGTAGTAGGTAAATCCACTATTACTTTCAATGTTCCATAACGTGAATTAAAAAAATATATTTATGTCAAATGAAAAATATTCACCAGAATTTTATCTATAGCAAATCGAACAAAACTACTACCACTGTGTAAAACTGAATTCAAACTACAACATACGTGGAAAAAATACATGTTTCCACTACTGACCCTATCAAAAAACAGCATGGCTAAGGTGGTACAGCTTCAAATACTTATGCCTTCTAGCAATTTTATATTATCCCATGTCATTTTTAGCAATTTTCTTACGTTCTTCTACATTTTGCTAGTCTGCACTTCCCGGTAGCCATTTCAATGTTTTGCTTAGCGTCGTTACGTGCGATCAAGACTGTCATTGGAATTAAAGGGTCTAGAGGGGTTTTATTTTTTTATAGCGAGCACAGCTCGCAGCTTCGCTGCCCGCGAAGAGCGGTGAGCTCTACGGCAATTACGTGTCACGTGATCAAAATGAAATCATGTGATCAAAATCTGCTTAATGCTGATATTGATTTTTTTCGTCCGGAAGTTGATATCGTCAAAAAACTGGAACAAAGTGAATGAAGAAGCACTAAATTTAATTTTAAAGAAAGACTTAAAAATAAATTTGATATGATAAAAAGTAAATGTTATGTTTAAAAATAGCAACAAAAATTCATACTATTTTTTGCAATTTCTAAATCGATTTTAAAAACTGACAATCAAATTACATTTCATGTGACGTCACCATTACAAAGAAATACGTCACGTGACCACATTGACGGAAGTAACGTCAATTATGGAGTGCACATTACATTTTGATAATAAAAGACTATATTGTCTGTGCTCGCATTTTGGCAATGCCTACTCCATATTAAAAAAACTCACAGGAGATGTTTATCACACTCCATTAACTTATTCATTACGAGGCTCTTAAAGACATTTTAGTGTTAACTGGGTCTATTTGTAACACATTTACAGTTTTGTTTCCTTTATTTTAGTCTTTTTCCATGCTTTTCAGACTGATTACAAACATATAAATACAGACAATGGTCTCCTAATCAAATTGTTAGTGTTCTAAACAGCCAATCCAGAAAAATGGGCACTATTAGAAACAAAAACATGGAAAAATAAAGTATTTAATTTCTTTAAATTGTTAATATTGTTTGCTTTTAGACTATCTACAGTATACACTGGCAAATTTTCACACACACAATATTAATAGTTTTAAAGTTATACTCTGTTAAACTTGGGTACCATTTTTTTAGTTACGGAAGTTACAGTGTGCCTCCTACAAGTGTCTAAAATTTTTCTGACTTAATAAATCCATTTAATTTGTTGAGAAGTATCAATAATTAATAGATATTAGATAACAAGATACTTATTCATTGTTTGCAAAGACAACGGGCATAAACGTTGAATAATCAAGAGTAAAATGAAAATTTATTTATAAACGAACATTATACAACACCATGAAACAACAATTGTAATTAATCAGATGTTTCCAATCAAAATGAAGCTTTTTACTATGTCTTTAGAAACGTGTTCAGAATAAAATTTTATAAGAGAACCATGAATTAGAATTTTACACCATTACATTTTTTATGAGCACATCATTTGTTACGTAAGTTATGCTGTTATAGAATCTTTAAAAATGTTTTAAATTGTAAAAACTTTAATTTTATTTGAGTTAAAAGTTTTGGAATTTGGCTTTTAAACTTTTGGAATAATTTGTACATCTAAAAAATAATTCTAAAAAAATATATATGCTAAAACCACGAAAAAATAAATAAAAAATCTCATTTTTAGTCTAGATCCATCATCAAATTCAAATTGCAGTGGACAGCGGTGTTCGGTAATAAATAAAATAACAAAATGTATCAAATTACTCTGATATTTTATTATTTTTTTAGCTTAGACACATGAATAAAGTTCTTTTGTGTTATTCTGATATTTCTTATCTCCGTAACGTTGGTGACTTTTGACATCCGTAACAACGACAGGAGAGAAAAAGTATGATTAAAAATTGAATATTGTGTTAAGACTAAGATAGTTTTAGCATATACTACGTATTTAAATAGTATAAATTATTAACATTTATTGTCTTGATTGGTAAGGATTATTGAACGTGATTATGCAAGGTGAAGTTATATTCGTCTGACATCCATAACGTTAATTATTTTATGGATAGTTCCTCAGATGCAGTAAAACATTAATTTTATAGGGGCTTTTCTCACAACTTCAAAATTATGCGAAAACATATATATATATAATGCATTTTTCGGTGTCATTATAGAACAGAATGTATAACTGTGTTTTTCGTCTGACCTCCGTAACATTTTACCAGTCTAACGTAAATCAGTATAATTTTTTCTTTTACTTGCAATATGACGTCGTTATCATTCCAAATGATTTTCCTGATCTTCAACGACAAATGTGTCTAATAACTTATAACAAAACATGTAATCATCACTTCGGCTTATATAATGCATAGCAATAAAAAAACTATACTTGATTTTGTCTTCTGTCCAAATTTGTGGCACTAAAATCGCTTTTGTCATAGTTAGTTCTTGTCGTCTGCATATACCGGTGGCAAACAAAATAATACACTTTGTTAAAAGTAAGATATTTCCAGTTCTTTTTCTTTAGAAAGATCTATTGTTATGGATGTCAGAAGTAACGGATGTCAGAACACAAATTATTTTTTGAAAAAATAATAAGATGAATCTGGATTTGTACAGAATAAATAAGTAGTTTTATTCTATATAGCGTACTGAATCCCAATGAATGATCTCCATTCATTCTTGCACTTTCTTATTTAAAAAAATGCGTTATGTAGGTCAGAGCCTTAAATGTGACATTCAAAATATATTAATGTTTTGATTCGTAGTTTTGAAATCGACTTATATCATTAATAATGTAAGAAAGGTTCTTATTCTTTGTCTAATTTCAACTTATAAACAAGAGTATTACCTTCAAATTTTCACTAATAAAGGCTTTTTATGCAGGTCTAGATTCTTGTTACGGGTGTTGTATACAGTTTGGCGACAACAATTTAAAATCGAACACAAAGATAGATTCTTGTTGATATTTTCTATACTAATGCGGTTGGTATCTATATAGTTATCTGTAACTTTTCCACATTTCATGTTTAAAAAAATCTGCGTATTCAGCCACCGTTTTTCCGGTACATTTTCGGCCCCATTGAGACAAAATGTCTATCAAAAATTATAGGTTCTTAATTTGTTTTTCTTCTCTTGACCATAGTCTAAAGAATGAAAGCAAAAAAACATTTTATTATAATATTATAATTGCACAACCAGCAAGCGACATGTAGTCGAATTTGAACGAAAAAAGAAGGCCCATTTTTCTGGAATGACTGTAAAGTGTATTATATCCACCCTATTATAATTAAGGTAACTAAAAAAAAATTCAATTCAATTCAGATCTTTCTTTCAAATTCGAATAAATGATGTATTTCACCATACAGAGCCTCAAATTCGAGTGTACTACGTCATCATATTAGTTATCGAAAACACTTCACGTTTATTTCTTGTACAATATTTAAACTATGTTCAAGCAAGTGAGTATGGTACAATAATAAGTAGAGAGATCGGTAACAACTTGGTGAAAATATGACTTTGGGTAAGTATTTAATTCAGTATAAAAGAATTAATTTATTTGTTTATCCACCAATGCACACAGTTCATTGACAAAAATTTAACTATGAGACAAGCATACTTATTCTCTTTGACTGACGCCATGATACGGCTGAAATGGCGTAAAACACTTTTCAAACAAAAAACAACTGGAACACGTTTACTACCGTCGTTCAATCACTTAAACATGTAGACTAGTCGGTGGACTTTAGAATTGTTTCCAGTTCATCATCCTATTGGTAAAAGTCCAGTCATTGCTTTGCTGGTTTAGACATCTTAAACAATCACTTAAACGACTAGTCGGTGAACTTTAAATAGTGCATGAAAACAGTTAATCATGAATGCGTCCATCGAATATCGGAAGCGTTTGAACATACTCCATAAAAGGTTATAGCCCCGTGCGGGATCCGGGTGGCTAAAAGAATAGACCACAGTCGCGCTAGCTTGTCGTAAAAGGCGACTAAACAGCGCACAGTACCCTGACCGGCGTGTCAGGTCGGTTTGCCTAAAGACCGACTGGGATGTGTGCCCCGGGTGGTTGAATGGGGTACCCCTGGCAAGCTGGGGTTGTCAGGCCATAATACGGAAAACCTGACCGCAAACCATATTAGTGCACCGTGTTGGGAAAAATGCCACGTTCCTCGCACGTTAAAGAACGCTGCTGTAGTATTCGCTACGAGTAGGGATTTCGATCCCGCTACAGGAGGCTAAATTGCCCGACCCTATCCATCCTCCCATTTGCCAGTGGCAATCTAAAATCCGTTACCCCTATTTTTCCTTGTGTCCCATCCCATTTTCATTCATCATCATTTCATGTTCATTTTATCATCCATTTCATGTTCATCGCCTGAATATAGCTGAAATATTGCTGCTCGGGCGTTAAACACCATTAATCAATCAATCAATCAATAAAAGGTTATAGCCCATTCCAAGACGGAGACGTTGTCACATTTCTGTACCCAGCATACAGTTGTGCTTATGTCAGAAAACCAATTTTAACTATCTAATCACAATCACACGATAACTTGGTCTATTGTTATCGATCGTAACCTACTGGAGGTTATGTTTACCGAAAAGTGTTATCTCTGAAACATTAAATCATACGAAACATTTGGGCTTCCGGAATGACGTACGGTGTCATTTTCTAGTTTATTTGTTAAGATGTAATTGTTTTTATTAAGTGGATAATTTGTAAATAAAAGATGGCACGCATGCGGGAAAAATCGGCTGTCAACCCACTCACAAAGTATTTTCTTTTCTTCGAAAACTTCTTCATTTGGGTAAGTTTTATTGGTTGTTATGAAATTACTAAAACTGACGTGCAGCTTTACAAACAAGAACGAAAGAGGAAGTTTCGTTGCTCAAGGTCAGCGATTATTAAACTCAAAAGACAAAACAATTACGTTATTTTCCTTTCAACAAAGCTATTTAAACTGTATATAGAAAGGCACATTATTTACTGTAGAAATAAACAAATATTAACGATGACAACTTCAGAGATTATATGTATTTATCATCTAAGTACATAGGTAAAAAGAACGCTTCAATTCTGTATATAAGGAGATATGATTACACATTTGCTCTAATATATACACATACATTTTAAACGTTAGTTATGAAAAGTATGCATTTACAAGCGATTTTAATAATTCTTTCCTAAACGTTAAAGCGGATATCATAATATCAACCAGCATAAAAACCGCAAGAAAACACATAGTTTTAATGGACTTTAAGGGTGTTTATTACAGTACATCACTACCCCATCCTTCCAACAAGTCTTGGATCTGATATTTCCATCCACTATATATGATTGATTGATTGATTGATGAGAGTGGTGAACCACTGACACGTGAGAATAAATCCAGCATTAACCTGAGCCATCTTTAATGACTAGTGGTATATGATACCCAACCATTTTCTCCAATAAACCAACTCACATACTACAGTAATGGAAATAGGTTTGACATACCATAAAACCTTGTTTAACCCACCTTTTCTATTGAAATGCCTGTATCAAGTATCATGCTGTAGTTGCTACATTTTTGGTTGTTGATTCTATGCGTTTTCCGGTTTCTGGACTTTTATTTGTAAATTGTCCTTGTTCTGTATTTTATTACCTTCATGTATATAACACATTATAGTCGATTCGGTTTACAGTCGTATCGGACACATGGTAACAGTGAATACCTATACGTGTATTGTGTTATGATTAGTTCAATAGTGGCAACAATTGTTTGATCTGTAAGCTCTGGTATGAATTAATTTTTAAAATGGTAAACAGTAAAGTCAAAATTTTTAAAGCAGTGAAAAAAGGAACTGGTGGCATTATCCAAATTATAAATATCATAATCCAGGTATTGATCAGCATTGGAAAGTTATGCGAATTAGAAATGTTAAGCATTGTCACTCCATGGGACACGTTTGCTAAAGTTTACCTATAGCTGAAATATTGGATAGGGGTTTAAAATCAATCAATCTATTCCAATATTGCGTACCTTGTGTGTTCCCAAAAGGTGTAGCGGTAAGAATTTGAATTGCCACTGGAAAATAAGGTCGTTCCATTCAACCAACACCTATAGCATTGGAATTTATAACGAAATATAATAGTAAATATAATATGCATGTACCGAACCCTTAAAAGCACGTAACTACAATTTACATGCATGTACAAGAGTTAATTGGCCATTTAGTTTCTTTTTGGTTAGAAATTATAAGCTTTAGAATCTACTATACTAAAGATAAACGGAAAACATTATATAAAGACTGTTTTATTGGAAGAAGGTCTCATCGACGGAAAAGCAATTGGAAATGAATCAAGAACTAGAGAGTGTTTGAACAATGTTAGCCATTCTTGAAAGCATATTTAACAATTTCTATGAATAGCCACTATACGTTTAAACTAATATTTCAATTCAAATTTTCAAAATATATGTTCTTTTTCTTTATAGTTTTTTGGTTTAGGTGTGACAGCTATTGGTGCCTATGTATTGATATTGAAGGGCAAAATTGTTAAAGATGCGTTTGACTTTTTCCTCGACCCTTCTTCCATTATGTGTGCAGCTGGGTCAATTACAGTCTTTGTAACCTTCTTTGGCTGTTTCGGAGCTTTGAGGGAAAACACGTGCTTCTTGAGATTTGTAAGTCGAGAATGATTTCAACTTAATATAACCTGTCTATAATACAGTATACATTTAGACATGAAAATATGATGCCAAAGATGAATGTCAAAATAGTAAGAATTAGAAATGGGTACAGCAAGGCAACACAGATAAACATCAATACAACGAAGCAATAAACAACTGGAAAACACGAAACCCGAACAGACCATAGTGTCTAGTTCTAGTTACACAGCTTGAATATACGTAAAAATAGAAACATAGGGTCAAAATTTCGTATAAATAGAAACAAGGCGAACGGAACGCCTTTCATTGTAAAACTACCCAGAATATACTGTAAATCACATGATTTGCTTAGCCAATCAGAATAATAATACAACACACCATATGTAATATAACATGATAGTGGCACGAACTGAGCTGCCATAATTTATATAACTAACACGCCATTTAATTACATCTACACTTTGCAAAGCGACATTGACGGCTTTTACCAGAGAATACATGAAGTTTGCATTGTCATGTTTAATTATTAAATTATATTTCGAGTAATGACGACCGATTATCTTGGTTGATGGACTGAATAACTACATAGAATTCGAACAGTGGGCCATCAAAGACCCGTATCTGGAAACATTTGTCAAAAGTTAAAAATTTTAATTGTGGTATGAAAAGATCAGGTTCCTGTTCTTGACAACGAGAAATGATTCTATTAAAATCTTCAAAACCCGAAAACATTTTAAAAGGGCGAAAACAAGAAATACATTTACTTTGTGCTTTCTTGTGAAATCGAATGCAATGTAATTTTGTGTTTTGTTTCAGCTAGGCCAATTATAAAAACTACTATGCTATTGTCTGTGAATATTTATTTAGTTAAATTGTATGCAAATTTCATGAATTTTTTTTTGTAAATATTGAATATGACAAGTAATTTTTTAACCACGAAATTAATTATTTTTATCATTATTTACTTTTTCAGTATAATTACGTGGTAACTTTCCTGTTTGTTGGAGAAATCACTCTGGTCATATTTGTATTTATATTTTACTTCGTTCCCGATGCGCGGGAGAAACTTGGACTTTTTCCACAAAAATCTATGCAAGAAGCCATCAGCAAATATGGCGTCGTTGATGACGATGATATGGTCAATCTTATAGACAACATACAAAGAACAGTTTGTATAACTTTTTGATACGTTTTAACCAAATTATCCTTAAATGGTCTGCCAGTACTGGTCATATTAGATGTGAAGCACATAGTATCGTTGTAAAGATTTAGAAAATAAAAAAAGCATATGGATTTGTCTTGTTACTATCAAAATTAGGTATAAACGAAAAAAAAATTTTTTTCGGGGTATACTCGTTTTTTTTCAAGGGTTTGCATCGCCATGGTTTCATTGTTGTGGTTTAAGGGTTGCATGCAGTACTTGAAATTTGTTATGAAAAGTTACACTTTTATTACTGTTGCATAAATGTACATTCTAATGGCTTTGTAAACAAATTGTTGAAATATATGTACTTCTTTTATTCTTTCAGCTTAAATGCTGCGGACTTGGAGATAAAGAAGACGGTTATCTCGACTGGAATGAAAACATGTATTTTAATTGTACGCCACTGAGTAAATCTTCAGAAAAATGCTCTGTTCCTCCTTCTTGCTGCATTGTTAAAGCGGTATGCAATGCTTATATCAGACATTAAACGTAAATAATTAAAGATGCTTTTTAAGCTGAAATGTGATGAGTCTGTGATTGTCCAATTCAAAAAGAGCGTCCCAAGTGTTTTAAATAACTTGCCTTGGTCACATGACATATTTTTATATAAGTAATATTTTAAAGTTATATTCATATTTAGTTTAAACATATTTTATTTGAAATCTTGCAATTGCAAATACATATCACAATACAAATTATAACACAAAAGGATTTGGAAACAAGCTGAAACAGCTTATATTAATCCATCTCCTAAATAAATATATATCACATAAAGTAAAAGCTCGTAACAGTTATTTGCATGCTTGTGTGGTTTCAACATACATTAGTAATAAAAATCACAAGGTATAATATACATGCTATATATAATGTAGAAGAAAAACATAGAATTATGACAACATTAATAGTAAAACAAAAACATTAGGATGTTGGATGAAATGTATGCAACTTTAAAATTATTTTTTTAGAAAAGTGACAAATCGTTTGCTTTTTAAAATAAACTTCTAGACTTTTAAAAAGATTTCTTTATTTTGGATTGTATTTAGTAAATTTGACCCGAAAAGTAAAAGGTGGGAATCAATTGGAATTGAAAATGGGATTGATAATATTAGTTCCTCTCTAATGGTATCATATTTTGTACAATTTAAGAGGAAATGAGAGGAGGTTTCAACATGTCCGCATGTGCAGTTAGGAGAGTCCACCAGATTTCGTACGTAGAGGTGTTCATTTAGCGAGCTACTCCCCAGTCGCAATCTGGTGTGTAATACCTGTCCCAGTCGGGTTCCAATGTAGTAATAATCTGGAGGTTTTATGACACGTTTACTTATTCGTTGTTTGAAGATATTTAACGATGTAGAATTTCGAGTATACAGGGGTAATCTGTTCTATAATTTTATGGTTGATGTTCATATTTATTTCATATTCGCCAATGATCTTGAAAAGGCAGAAATGAAATTGTAAAAATTTGGACTCAAAAATGATTTTATAAAAGAACTTTACTTTTTAAAATTTTAAATGAAATTATAACAATTTTTACTGAAAACAATCTTTTATTTCAGGGAGATACCAAAAACATTCTTTGCGGAAAAAATGTAATGAAGTCATCAGTAAGTTGGATATGTCATAGATTGTAGATTTAATTTATCAATTCAAATGAAAACATAAGATGGCATCATTAATTTTGCAGGTTTTCCTCGGTAAACCTCCGAATTTTAGATGATTTTAATGTACCGAAATTATATAGTCTGTATATTTCTGGGTATATATATTTCACACGAGATAACATCGTTACAAAAAGAAAGGTGTGCTCGACTTCAGCCTGCATTGACAAGGATCGCCAGTTTTCCTGTTTGGTGGTTGTCACATTGTATTCCGGATTCCTCCCCAATAAAAAAATAAACACAATGATACTGCTGAAACGTAAAACGTTTAAGCAAGTAAGTTTTGATTAAGATTATCTTCTTAAAATAAATCCTTTCGAAATACGTTTAAAATCTGCAGTGTGTGTTGAAAGTAAAAAAGAGAGAAGCTGTTCTTGTAACCGTCCTTTATCATTTTCAGGGAACAGTTTTAACAGCTGGGGACAATGTCAACATGATCTATACGGATGGTTGTCTGAAGGCCTTGGGGGATTGGATTAATGCTAATGCTATTGTTGCTGGTGGAGTATTGTTGGGTATACTTATACCACAGGTAATGCTGGTTTATGGCTACAAGGTTAACATAACCTTTTAACTTGTTTGTAATTTTATGTACAGTTATAACTATTTAAATTTGTTTGGATCAGAAGTAGAAAGGTCACTACAGCTTAAAAAAATCAAAAAGATATATTTAAGAATGATCTATATATAAATGTATGGCATGATTACAAACGAACGGAACGTTTTCATATAGGTTTGTTGTTATTTAAAATTGTGGCATACGTTTAATATTAACAAGTTATGTGCGCCACTGATCATCAGCCCAGAGTAAAATTATTCTAAATCTACATAATTCTTTTGGCAGATATTTGCGATCTGTTTGTCTCGGACATTACGTTATCAAATTAATGAACAGAAGGCCAAGTGGAACAGACCCGAAAACAGTCCACACAGATTCCGAGGCGACGGACCGTATTATATCAATCCCCCAAAAGGGCAATCCAGAGGTTCGAACAACCCTGCTTTTGATCACTATGATGTAGTTAGTTAATGTTTTGTGATATGACTAAAAATATGTTTCTGTGATTGTTATATTTTGTAGTATATTTGTAATGGTTTGCTGTATTTGTGTTATTTAATAAGTTATTTATAAGATTCATACAGGTACGATAACGTAACTGGAGGAAATGTGGACTCGGGGTTCCTTTGACGTATCTAAAAGTCTCTTTGTAGTTTACAGGACGAAATTCGTTAAAAGGCGAGTTCTTTTTGTATGAAAAGATCTATAATGATTGTGGACTTTCTGCAGACAGTATATATAATTCTATACTTGCCATATTCTGTGACTGTGCCACCAAATACTTTACATTATACTTCTGGCTAGTATTTTTCAGTGGATGCACCAACACAATATGATAATTCGACGATAGCAATTTTGTCGCTACACTAACAGTGAAAATATAATTCAACGCCCATGTATTTGCTCATAACAGTCCTCTACAAAACAACAAAAATAATTTATGGTTAAAAAAACACACGACTCGGAATGCATGTTGTTGATTGCTAGACTAAAACAAAATTATTTATTTGTACATTTTCTGGACCTTGCATGCGTGACTGAAAAAGTTCTTGAATGTATTATTATCTTCCCGTTTAACATACAGTTTTAGTGCATAACATAGAACATGTTTCTCACAATATCAAATTGCAATCGGGTATAATTAATTTCCCTGGTCAGTCCAGCTTTTTTTCTACAAAGAATCGTCTAATGTATATTATTTTAATAATAAAAAGCATTAAAGAAGTGTTATGTACTTTATAAAGTCTTTTCATGACTTGATCTGTGATCGAATGCCCTTCTATGAATAATGTCATTAACACAAAGATTTTATAAACTGTTTTAGGTCGGTAATTTCTGACATTTGATTTTTTTTATCTTCTGTCAGATCATACTTGGTTATTTCCACCTTCCGACGAAGGCCGAGATATGTTCTAATTTTTCCGTCAGAATGTATCTGTAGACTCAAATTTCGCAAAGGACATGGGTTGTTAAGGGCATTTTTGGTTCCGTGATTTGGCAATAAAAAATATATAAATAAATAAAACTGATTGTAATATTCCATGTTTTCATGAGGATTTTAATGGAAACGAATGGAAATCTAGAAAATATCATTCAATAAACAAGTTTATGATTTGGTTTTAGTTGGCTTCGCTAGGTGTAATAAATCCTATCAATTCTATAATGTCTTGTTAATATTCTGTAGTAATAATCCTAAAATGTTCTTAACAAATAACCTGGTTTCCATAAATCCAAACATATACATCATACAAATCAAGACCAATTTCAGATTTCAAATTTTGAGCCAATCTGGGCCCTTAATGCAATTGTTCCTTTCATATAAGCATTACAAATAAAACTTTTGAGGCCAATCAACTTTTATTATAGCTAATAAGTCTGCTTAAAATGTGTATAATCATGTTCTTTTACGTGAATAAATTTGTCCTGTATGTGAGTATCGTATATTTTAGATTGACACAAAAATAAACCAATAGAAAACAAAACCAAGAACATTTCTTATGCATCATCATGTAATAATAGAACCGTAACAAATTCAGCATGTTAACCAATAATGTACCTTCACGCTAACCATCGTGAAAATTTAACTGTAAGCAAAACCAATAAATTTAAATAATATGAAAGCCCATTAGGCTAATTTTGGTAGACTAAACAAAAAAATTGTTCGCGTAATAACGCGTAACGATTGCGTAATAACGCAAAGCTGTCGCGTAATAACGCGAAACTATCGCGTAATAACGAGAAACTATCGCGTAATAACGCGTAACTTTCCCGTAATAAAGCGAAGCTGTCGCGTAATAACGCGAAGCTATCGCGTCATAATGCGAAACTATCGCGTAATAACGCGAAAAATATCGTAATAACGCGAAACTTTCACGTTATTACGCGAAAAATTCTTTATATAATATGTTGCGCAGAACTTTTTCTTCACAATGCGTAATTACATGTATATCTTAAAAGTTAGATAGGTATCTACGTTTTTGTTTTATAAAATGAAGTATGAAACCGAAAAACTTATACAGCTCTGTTTTGAGGTTGGACTTGCAAACAATGAGATTTTAAGTTTTCTAGCAATTTTGAATAGAATCATAATAAGCAATTCAACACTAAAAAGACATTGAAAAAATTACGATTGACGAAAAGAAACATTTTCTCAAATCATTTTGTCGTTTACTTCATCTGACGAATGCTTAAAAAATGTATAAAAAATCCTTTTCCTTTTCCATTTCGGTAAAAATGATTGAAAATAAATATAAACATTCATTATATAGTATGTTTTCGCGATATTACGCGATAAGTTTCGCGATAATTTTCGCGTTATTACGCGATAATTTTCGCGTTATTACGCGAAAGTTTCGCATTATAACGCGAAAGTTTTGCGTTATTACGCGAAAGTCTACCAAAATGAGCCTAATAGGCTTTCGTAAAATAAGGTTCGACGCTGTTCATTAATAAAAAAAAAATCAAAGTTTTTATAAAATCAATGTTATAATATATCCTGTTTTCGGAAGCGAAAATATCTTTGTTTTAATGGTGCTTAACACCACTTTTAGCAATTTTTCCGCGATATCATGGCGTCTAGTTTGTATTGGAGAGAGGTATTCAGAAAAACTCCCGACCTGCGGTAGGAAAACTAGCAATCCTTGAATTAAAATTTGCTGGGACCATACTGGGAGGGTTCCCAGACTAACAGAGCAGCCCAGCGGTGGCGGATAGGAGAGACCCTCTCTTTGAAGGTTGTCAGGTCATAATACCGAAAGCCTGGTCTAGTGTGTAGCGTACTTGGAGTGTGCCATGCTTCTTGCACGATAAAGACCTCTTTTGTGTATTTCGAAAAAGAGTAAGCGCATTGTAGCTGCTACAAAAGGATAAATTCTCTGCCCCTACTCAAAACCCCATACTTTTCCATGTGTCCCCCGTTTCCATTCCAACCCCCTTTTCTGTTAATTAATTGTTTGTTAACTTGTTCTCGTCCTAAATATAACTGAAATACTGCTCGCTGAACGTGAAGGAAACACCAAATCAATGAATAAATCAATCAATTAAGATTGATATAGTACATCCGCGATCCTGTCCAGAGTGAGCCTCGAACCCGCAACGTCAGACCACGTGATCACATGATGCCATACTACCTTAACCACTTGGCTAACGATGCTATACAATTTTGTTATAAATCATAAAATCATCACTGAGCTTCATTTCAAATTAAACAACGTTGTTTGTATATAAATTTCGACGATGGCCATCTTATATTTGGATTAAAAGGATAAAAAGACAACTAGAGGCCATTACAAATGCATAAAATCAAATCATTCTGCCACCGGTTTACACTGACTTTAATATATATTACGAGTTCTTAACGTCTTTTTCAAAAATTATTGTATATAAAAATAAATGCCATACATAATAAATTTAAGATTTTAAAAGAAAACTTGATACAGTTATCATTCACAAAACAATTCGATGCCATGTGTATTCTTATAAGACGATTTTTAATTTTCTGCCAATAAGAATTCATTAATGCCACCCATACAAATTTATGATTAAAATCACAAACTAAACACAAAAATCGACGACGACAGATGTATAGTGAAGAGGTACATTTGAGCTAAAGATACTTACTAAAATTGCAATGTACTTTAATGGAGTTTAACAGACGAGTTAGTCAAAACATAAATCACTCAGAAATTAGTTAAATCATATTTCTTTGATATTATTAAGATTATATTGGCAATAATTTTGTTAGGGCGGATCTACTTTTTGTGTGGCCGTGGATAGTATGATAAGGCTGTATTAAATATATTTTATTTATTAAATGCGAATTATTGTTATATTCGACTTTAAGATATACAAGGAAAATGCCACTGTACCTTTGCTTGATATAATAAGGAATTTATACGCCTCAAAAATGGCAAACATGTTTAAAATTAATCACACGAAAATCGTCTTCAACACGAAGTGTACAAATTTAAGCTCAGAATTATCCTGCCGTCTGATAAATGACCTCAAAACCAAGTACACCTAGTACACAGGTTTTGAATCATATCGAGACTCAATCCGTTTGCCAAATATGGCAGTTTTGATTCTGTTCATATTATTGTCGGTGGGATGGGGCTTTTTACTTGATGACCAGCTTCCGCAGTACTCTAAATATGGACGCAGTCTAGTGTTGGTAGGTGGAAACCAGGAGGACGACAACGCAGCCGTATACAATACTATCGTGGAACTTTCTGTGAGTAGCCTTTATTTATTGAAACAACTATTCTGCATTTCATGGTTTTCAACTTAATATTTCCTTAACTGTTGGTATCTTTTGACGATAAATTAACATACATTCTAGTAATTCCACAAAATGAATTGTATTTTGGTGTTTTAATTAATTGATGTGTATTTCAGGGAGGCGTCAACCAAGCAAAAATAGGTATCGTTGTAGCTGCTTCTGGAGATCCCCCAGATAGTTGTAACTTTTACACAGATATCTTCCTGAACCGTTATAAAGCACTGTCAGTATACTGTGTTCCAATAGATCTTAACCACACTACTGGCAATTCGGATCGTCATGTTATAGAAAACATCAAACAGCAAACAGGATTTTATTTTGGAGGCGGAGATCAACAAAGAGTAATTGACACGTAAGGCACTATTTTGTAAAATGTGTCTAGCTATCCACAGATGAAAGATAAACATTCTTGGTTTCGTAAACATGTTTTTAAGGAACCAAGAGTTCAGAAATTGTACATTTATTGTGGTTAAACAATACTGTAGGCTATATAATAATGTAGGCTAAACAATACTGTCGGCAATACAATACTGTAGGCTATATAATACTCTAAGCTATACAATACTTTAGGCTATACAATACTGTAGGTTATATAATACTGTAGGCTATATAATACTGTAAGCTATACTATAATGTAGGCTATTTAATACTGTAGGCTATATAATACTGTAAGCTATACAAAACTGTAGGCTATACAATACTGTAGGCTATACAATACTGTAGGCTATATTATACTGTAGGCTATACTATACTGTAGGCTATATTATACTGTAAGCTATACAATACTGTAGGCTATATTATACTGTAGGCTATATAATACTGTAGGCTATACTATACTGTAGGCTATATTATACTGTAAGCTATACAATACTGTAGGCTATACTATACTGTAGGCTATACTATACTGTAGGCTATATAATACTGAAGGCTATACTATACTGTAGGCTATACAATACTGTAGGCTATACTATACTGTAGGGTATACAATACTGTAGGCTATACAATACTGTAGGCTATACTATACTGTAGGCTTTACTATACTGTAGGCTATATTATACTGTAAGCTATACAATACTGTAGGCTATACTATACTGTAGGCTATACTATACTGTAGGCTATATAATACTGAAGGCTATACTATACTGTAGGCTATACAATACTGTAGGCTATACTATACTGTAGGCTATACAATACTGTAGGCTATACAATACTGTAGGCTATACTATACTGTAGGCTATACTATACTGTAGGCTATATAATACTGTAGGCTATACTATACTGTAGGCTATACAATACTGTAGGCTATACAATACTGTAGGCTATACTATACTGTAGGCTATATTATACTGTAAGCTATACAATACTGCAGGCTATACTATACTGTAGGCTATACTATACCGTGGGCTATACTATACTGTAGGCTATATAATACTGTAGGCTATACTATACTGTAGGCTATACAATACTGTAGGCTATACAATACTGTAGGCTATACTATACTGTAGGATATACTATACTGTAGGCTATATAATACTGTAAGCTATACAATACTGTAGGCTAAACTATACTGTAGGCTATACTATACTGTAGGCTATATAATACTGTAAGCTATACTTTACTGTAGGCTATACAATACTGTAGGCTATACTATACTGTAGGCTATATTATACTGTAAGCTATACAATACTGTAGGCTATACTATACTGTAGGCTATACTATACTGTAGGCTATACAATTTTGTAGGCTATACTATACTGTAGGCTATATAATACTGTAAGCTATACTATACTGTAGGCTATACAATACAGTAATCTATATAATACTGTAGGCTATATAATACTGTAAGCTATACTATACTGTAGGCTATACAATACTGTAGGCTATACAATACTGTAGGCTATACTATACTGTAGGCTATATAATACTGTAGGCTATATATATATATACAATTATGTAGGTTATACAACACAACACTCAACATAATAAAGCATGGTCATTTGCCAAAGGTGGACATCACTCTACATAACATATTTACCGACCATCTATACACATTTTTATCATCAATCCACGTAATTTATATTTATTGAAAGCGGGCCAACTCTCTACGAACCACCATTCTATGTAATAGCAATATTTTTCAAAAGTGGTCCAGAACCCTATATAATTTAGTGACATTAACTGATTTATCACTACACAAACATATTATCATTTTTGTCCGGTCGTCCAATTATAAAAATCAATTATTCGGAGTGTCCGATCAAAAAAAAATGTCGAGTCCGAATCTATATAATAATATGGCCTTCAAAATGTGCTCTATATTTTACTTCGTCTTTTGACCACATATTCTGAAATCGAAATATCCCTTAGAATAGTCCTATCTTAAAAAAGAGCCAGTACTTTTTTTCAAGGATAGTCGGTTTCTTGACTTGTTAATTAACTAAGTAACTAATAACCATATTTAATTACTCTTTTTTTCTAGGAAAATTGTTCCCCGGACTAGATTTACTGGCTAATTTAATTTGGAAAATTAGTAACCGCGCATATATTTTCCTAGTAAATTGGTCTGTCCCGGACTAATTTTACCAGGACTAATTTATCGCTTACAATAGCAATGCTAAATGGAACTATTTCAAAGGAAAAGGAACAGTACTGAATATAAATCAAATTATTAAGAGTTTCTACATTTTTATGCGTGTTTTTACAACATTAAACAATACGAACATAAGAAGATTTTCAATATAGATAACGCGAGTTTTTAAATATGCATTAGGTTTCACATAAATCTTTAAATAATTTAAATCATAAGTGTTTTCTTATAAATAATAAAACAATATAAATCAATTTTATATACACCTCACATTATACATAAGCAGTAAAATGAAGAGTGCGATATGAAAACGTGTAAAAAAGTTATAAAAGTAAGCAAACACTTGTTGTTATTCAAATATTTGTGTTCATTTATAGTTGAACAGAAAATATTTGCAGTTTTCGCACACATCAATAGTTAGCACAGCTCGTAGCGGGCAGCAGAGCTACCAGCGTATGGTGGCGAGCTCCACCACATTCTATAAAGTGATCAAAATCTGCCTAGTGCGGATATCGCCCCCCCCCCCCCCCCCTCCCCTAAAAATGGAGATAGCGAGAGAACGAGAGGGTAACACGAGAGAAAAGGAAAAGGAGTAATGAGAAAACGAGTGTTTTTTACGCGTTTGTATTATGATATTTCATTTAAGAAAATTCATTGTTTATGGTCATAGTTGAAAAATAAAGCCAGGTAAAAGAAGGGGCAAAAGTAAAAAACGAATCTAGAAAACTTTGTCTGGATGGCTGCTTAGATTCCCGGAGCTTATGCCCCTTGACCTCCTACCAGGGAGCTGCCCTGAACCTGCTGGGGGCCATCAACAGCGGCCCCTAGACCCCTCGCCGAACTTTTACGTCTCCCCTAACACAAATTCCTGGATTCGCGTCTGGTTCCATCACACAAATTGAATTTTAATAATAAAAAAACATTTGCAATAATTTAATGTCAATTTGAAAAAGTATTTTCTTAACACAAACTAACTTATAAAATAACAATAAAAATTTCAGACACAATTTCTGCAATCTCTGAAACTAGACTTCCATGTATAACATAATGTGACGTCACCAACACAACACGTGAACACTGTTAGGATGCTCTGAAGAAACGTCATCAATCTAAAAATTTTCGATGGTCGTATTAAGGCTGTTCTTATATATTCATTTTAACATTTTATTTACATACGTTATTGCGTTTTCTTTGTGTCTGAAAAATATATGCGTCAATCAACAACCCATGATTTATCTATAGTTTCGAAAAGGCATGCGCTGTTAGTGCTGCGATAGATATAAATATATTTTGGGGCTCGGGTGGGGATGGGGGTCAAACACTCTTCTTTTCCCGACAAAAAACATTAAATTATCACGTCATTCTGAAAATGTTGTCTTTTATATTCTGCTACCATTACGAATCAATAGAACAGGACCTTTTAAGTACTGACTTATGACATTTCTCAGAACTTCACATCAAGAGTATCTCAAGATTACGAACGTCTTATCTATAGGACTCAATGTCAGAATTGACAGTCTGTAAATTAAGCGTTGATTTGAAAAAAAAAAAAGAAAAGAGCAATTTTAGAATTAAACACGTTAACACATATTTTATTAAAATTCTTCCCGGGGAAAAAGTGAAAACAATGCACACATAACTATTAAACATAAACAAACCGGGGAAAAAAACTGTGCATGCATGTACATGGAATATATTTTCCTTTCATGTAATTTGAAAGAGATCTCAAATTGTCAAAATAGTCTTCCTTAATGATTCAAAGATACTGTTCAGGCAACTAGTTTGTATAAGTCATATTAGTCATATTACATAATTTTAAGTTAGATTGGCTATAAATTACATTGAGGATTGATGAATGTTTGCAGTTGCCTCCTACTGCGGACCGTCAAAAGCATACAGTACAGAAATAACGGCTACTGCCTCTTATCAAAGCAACAATATTTTACGGCTGTTACTTAATTCATCTAATAGCAAATTGTGACCGAAAATTATGTTTCACTGTTTATCATAACAATATTGGCCTAAAGTGATCCGAAACTCTATGTATCTTAAAAGAGAAAACATTTTAAAAGGTTTTTCTCTGCATGATTCAAAACTAAAAAAAAACAGAACATTTTTTCAACACTTCTGATCTGCTTTTGACCGCTGGCTTGACAGTGTTCCGCCCTGTAAACGTTAATCCACTAATGAGTTAGGCGTAATAGCTTCATCAGTCTTTACTTCTTTTTCTAGATTGTTTTTAAATAATCATGTACCTTCCCCGGCATTATTAGCCATTAGAGAGAGACATGCTGCCGGGGCAGTCATAGCGGGAAGCAGTGCTGGTACCGCCTGCCAACCAACAGCAGTCATGGTCAATGGTACGTTTTTTTTCGCATAAAGCTTATCTGTCTCTATAAGTTATTACTGTCATTTATTAGTTTATTCAGAACTAATGTAACTAAGCTTATATTAGTTTCATAGAACAATCGTGTTGAATTTCCACCCCCACCCCCACCTTTTAACAAGACAATTAATTGTATACAAAAAATAAATTACAAAATAAGATTATATCTGACACTACAACAGCATTTCCAGGAATTCGAACTTACAATACATAATTTTAAAAACGAACTGGACCAGTTATGATTGAATTAAACTTGGCGCATTCAGGCAAACACTTTATGACAAAATTTATAAGAAAGAAAATTGCGATTGAAGACGTAAGGAAACTCTCGAGAAACTGGAAATGTAAAAACAGAAATAGAAAATGCATTCATTCTTTTATTTAGGTGGGATGAGTTGGGAAGCCTTAAGATACGGTGCGCATCAGACAGAAAGCGATGACCATCCTGATGATTTGGTATATAATAAAGATGGCGGCATAGGCTTTTTCGATGGATTTATTTTGGACACACATTTCAGGTTCAGTTGATTTTAAATCGGCATTGATGGTTTTTGATACATTTAATTAATCCGGGGTTCACAATGTTTTTTAACAGTAAATTCAAACTCTTGTGTAACATTTCAAAGACAATATATTTATTTAAGTTCTATTCTGAAATAGATAGTTCAAACTGACTATATTATTAGATAATTGCTTCACCTTTTTCAACAGTCGAAGAGACCTTTATCAACTACGCAAACGCCATATGTTATATTGAATCAAAAAAGCGAGTATTTGTAGTTTATTACAAAGAACCTTGATTTTTTTCTTAAAATCTTGCTAGAAACAAAACTTTGAGTTCTGTTCTGAGTATTTGGCTAGATATATCTAACTAGAGTGCTTATGTAGACATTTCACCCCATTTAGACCAAAATCCTACTCACTCCAAAAATGTAGGTCCGAAAAGTTTTTTTAAACAACACATATTTTGCAGTCAGCGTGGAAGAGAAGGACGCCTGATACGATTGTTGTCTGATACCCGCTATGTTGTCCACGGCGTAGACTGGGGAATCGGAATTGACGAAGATACTGCTTTGGTAGTGACACACGCTGGAACTGACCAAGAAATCGGAAAGGTGAGAATTACTTTCACATGTATTACTAAACACGTGTAGCTAAAGTGAGGAATATTGATGTACAAATATCTCCAGTAAGGTGTGAACTAATGCTAAGTAATTTTAAGGATGTTATCTTGTCATGTATTTTGGTAATATTTTACAAGGCACAAGTAGCTGTTCCCATTACTTGGCCGACATAGTCAACCCGCGCTTTCACTCTACTTGCATGATAAAGAAAGTTACCTTTAGTAGAATGAGAAAAAAGTATGCACATTCTTGCTGCTGGCGAATTGTATTGCCGTAAAAATCCAATTTTAGATGACAACAGCGAATAAACGAATGTGGCAAAGGCAAGTGTGGAATTTATCAACATTTATCAAATATGGACTTTTTACTCTGTCAATACGTAGTTATATGGACCGTGGAGGAAAATATTGACAGAGTAAAAAGTCCTTAATTGTTATATTACATATGAATTTTTCTCTATTTATTTAAATTTAGTATAATGAGTCGGAAGAGTATATCCGGATCTATTTTTAGAAACAAGCCTTAAATATGCTTTATAAATAGTAACATATCCGGATCTATTTTTAGAAACAAGCCTTAAATATGCTTTATAAATAGTAACATGCCTTAAATATGCTTTAAAAATAGTAACAAGCCTTAAATATGCTTTAGAAATAGAATATATACACAGAATATTGTGGGGGTGACATTGTCTACACGAACCAATCAAAATTAGGACTTAACACACCATATGTAATATTGGCAATTACTGACTTGGATATACAGGATTTACCAGCCAGAAAAAATGTAAAATTCACCGAGACTCTGGCAAGGTGCATGAATATACATTTTTGAGGGCTGAGAAATCCTGATAGTCAAGTCAGTAATTGTTTTATTCATGAAGTAAAAACACAATTTTCCTTTATCATTATAAAACAGAGGATGCTAATATTTTGTAATTGTTGGTATGGTGGTTACCCGGTTTTCTGTAAATTCTGCATTTTGATATTTCTTTGCTGATTATCCTAAAATTCCAGTTTCATCACATTTCAAATATCGAAGAGAACAAAAAAAAATAAATATTTTTACTCTTACATTTTTAACAGTATATTTATTTTTTATTACAAATGATTCAATGGCCATAAAATTAACATTTATAGTTATGTTGGAACAGTCATGAAAACAGGCTTGAACTGGTCAAAACCAGGTCAATATTAGATTCCACTTGACTAGTGTGCAACGGAATCGTGCAGCAGACAAAAACTTATACATTTTTATGAATTTTTAGTACTGTTGCGATTAACCGTGACAGAAAAGTTGTTTAAGACTATTCAGAAACACGCAAAATTCTATTCATGTAACAGTTAGGTGGTGAATTCTGAAAGTCACCACGTTACGTTAACAATTATGTGGTGAATTCTGGCAGTCACCACGTTACGTTAACTGTTAGGTGTGAACTCTGACAGACACCAGGTGACGTTAACAGTTAGGTGGTGAATTCCGTCCGTCACCATGGTACGTTAACAGTAAGGCAGTGAATTCTGGCAGTCACACGTAACGTTAACAGTTAGATGGTGAATTCTGACAGACACTATGTAACGTTAACAGTTATGTAATGAATTCTGGCAGTCGCCATGTAACATTAACAATTAGGTGTTGAATTCTGACAGACACCATGTAACGTTTACAGTTAGATGGTAAATTCTGACAGACATTATGTAACGTTAACAGTGGTGGTTAATTCTAGTATTGGTAGACACCATGTAATGATGAATATGATGAAAGTTATTTAGATACAAATTAGATTACTAGTATTAAATTTGTCTATTTTATACAGTGAAATGAATAATGTAAAAAAATAAAATAAAGCATGACATGAATTTATCAATATTTATTAATTTCAGGTTATCGGCACACATGGTGTCTTCTTTGTTGACGTCTCAAAGTCTCACATTGACACAAGTACTCAATATTTTAACATTGACAATGTCATGGCACATTTTCTAACTACTGGTGATAGCATCTTCTTGAAAAACAAAACCATAATGTTCTCTTCGTCAAAAAGTTCAATGACTGGCCACCAAAAGTATGATCACTCTCTTACAACACAAGACATTTTTGGCGGAAGCAGACGACATCCGTCACAGAAACCAGAGTTTACCAGGGTGGCTACTAGTATTTTTGACTCCAGACTTGACACCAGTAGCTATGGTGATACACAGGAAAACACTCCTAGATTTAGAGTGATGATGTCAAGAGCAGTCGCTGGGGCAGAGGGTTATGTAGAGAGAAAGCAGAGTTTCCATACTGACATAACATCATACAAGAATTTGTACCTTAAAATAAACGAAGTATGAAATGTGTTTTTTATTTAATTCTCAAATGTTCAAACAACATTGTTCACTGTAGCTTACCGCTTTCTAGATACAATCATCCATGCATGTGCAAACTGCTGTGTGTACGCAACCAAAAGTAATGATAGTCATACGTGGGCAATTGTAAAAAATACAAAATAATTTCTCGTGCAGAAATTGATTAAAGCCTTCGGTTTCGTCAATGCTACAAATTCGACACATGCAAGTCCCAGAGTTTGCATAATTTTACTAAGAGGTCAGTACTCTGATGATGGCATTCCACATTGCCGATTCCCAATTTGCCTAGTCCAGTTTGCCGACTCGATGTTAAATGGCCAATTAAGAACAATGTACAAAGTATATACATGTACATGAATGTTTATCGAAAGAACTGGTGCAAATTCACTCTTATATTCCATATCTCAATGGGAACAGTAAAAGTTCTACTTAAATTGCAGTATACATTAGTGGGGTAAATATCAATAGATTAAGCTAAACATAACGTAGGAAATCAGAAGAAACAAGGTAAATTATATTTTCTTGCTATTGTTAAGACTATATTTTGAAATACATGTATCCTAAATAACTGCGGATCTACTTTTCGTGTGTATATTAAAATAAGGCTGCATTTTCTTTCTTCTCATTTTTTTATAATTGACATCAAGAAAAACAGAAATATGCCACTGTATAGTGTCAAAGTTTTGTATGATTGTTGTTTTCAAAAACTTACTAACGATATTCTGCGCCGCAAAAAGACAAAAATTTAATCGTTGGTAGGTCATTGATTTCATGAAGTCACGAATCACCTTCGACACGAAGTGTACAGATTTGAGTTCAGAATTGTACGGTCGTCTGATAAATTACCTCAAAACCTAGTTAACAGGATTTGAATCATTTCAAGACTCAATCCGTTATGGCGGTTTTGATTCTCTCCTTATTGTTGTCGGTTGGATATGGCCTTTTACTCGATGACCAGCTACCACAGTACTCCAAATATGGACGCAGTCTAGTGTTGATAGGTGGAGCGCAGGCAGACGACAACGCAGCCGTACACGACACTATTGTGGAACTTTCTGTGAGTAACCTTTATGTTTTAAAACAACTATACTACATTTCAGGTTTTTGTACTTAAAATTTCATTAACTGTGGTATTTTTTGACGATAAATCAACATAGATTAGTAGGTTCTTCCATACGTTTTGGGGAAAGACTGGTTGATCTTTCACGAGTGATAGAAATTGTATGTCTTTTCGCGAGTGGAACGCAGCGGAACGAGCCAAAAGACAAAAACATTTCTATCACGAATGAAAGATCACACGGGCTTTCCCAAAAGTGCTTGAAAGTACCTATTTCTTCCGTAAACCAACAACTTGTACATCACTATATCCTATAGACTCTCCATTGTTATAGACTCCATTGTCTCCGACATCCAATCAGAACGCCGGAAACAAGAACGTCAAACAAGAACGTTGTTATGCTTCCATAACAGAGTTCTTGTTTCTGGCGTTTTGATTGGATGACGCAGCAAGTAAAGATGTGTGCGCATGAGCTCATCTGTACTGGGTATCTGTACCAGAAATTAGCCATTTACGGAAGAATCTATATTTACATATACCAATCTATCTAAAATTAAATCTTTTACTTCTTCCCTTTTTTATTATTGGTCGCTGCGTTCGGGGTAGGGTGGGGGTCACTTGAAAGATTTCATTTTAATTAGATCGTACATTTACTATACAATATATCCATAAAATAAATTGTAATTCTGTGTTTATTCTCCAGCTGTAATTTGCTAATGAATATTTGTAGGGAGGCGTCAATCATGCAAAAATAGGTCTCATTGTAGCTGCTTCTGCAAATCCTCCAGATAGTTGTAACTTTTACACAGATATCTTCCTGAACCGTTACAACGCCCTTTCAGTCTACTGTGTTCCAATAGATCTTAACCACATATCTGGCAATTCGGACCCCCAAGTTATAGAAAACATCAAACAACAAACAGGATTTTTCTTTGGAGGCGGAGATCAACAGAGAGTAATCGACACGTAAGGGACATATTTTTTTATGTAAGAGTAATAGTAATTATATGTAATATTAACAGCTAAGGACTTTTTATTCGGCCAATATACTTTATATGGACCTTGTAGAAAGATATTGACCTCCTTTTTGTCGTCGGTCAATATCATCCTACAAGGTTCATATAAAGCGTATTGACCTCTGTAAAAGTTCATAATTGAATAATAATATGGCCTTTCAACTGTGATCTATTGCTTCATCTTTTGACCACTGTCTGAAATCGAAATATCACTTACATGGTATAAAGTTACATTTAGGAATTTAGCCAGTTTCCTCCTAATGCGGACCGAGCAATAAAAAGTACATTAAAATTACAGAAACAGCAGCTACTGCCTCTTTTTAAATCAATCCTAATTTATGGCCATGACTTATCGCAATTCATATTTTTGGACAAAAATGATATATCACTTATGTTAACAATATTGGCATAAAATTGACCCGACACTTAAGATATTAAAAGAGAATATATTTCCGCATGATTCAAAACTAAAAAGAGAACTAAACATTATTTTCAAGACCTCTAATCTGCTTTTGACTTATAGCTTAAAAATATATGAAGTTCATCGAAGTCATGACATGTTTTTAGAATACACTGTTCAGCCTTCTAAACGTCAATCCACCGTTAAAGTAGGTGCAATAGCTACACCTGTCTACTACTTTTTCTAGATTTTTCTTGAATAATCATGTGCCTTCCCCGGCATTATTAGCCATAAGAGAGAGACATGCTGCCGGGGCAGTCATAGCTGGAACCAGTGCCGGAACCGCCTGCCAACCAACAGCAGTAATGATCAATGGTGCGTTTTTGTACATTGAAATGAGACTACTTTGTCGTTTTAAATCGAATTTTTCTATATCTTTAACCATATGTTTGTCTCTTGGCGTTATTTAAAAGTTCATTCAGAACTCAGCTTATATATCACATTTTATTATTTTTATAGAACAATCATCCTGGATTTTCACCTTCCCCACCTACCCTCTCTTTTAACAAAGACAATTGTATACAAAAAATAAATTATGTTGCAATATATCTGACATTACAGCAGCATTACCTAGAATTCATTATCGTGAAAACAAACCAAGCGAGTCATGATTCAATTAAAATAAGAGCACCCAGGCCAAAACTTTATGAGAACGTTAGTTACAAGGAAAATAGTGAATAAAGATGTATAGAAACTCTAGAGAAACTGAAATGTGAAAACAAAAATAGAAAATGTATTCATTCATTTATTTAGGTGGGATGAGCTGGGAAGCGTTAAGGTATGGTGCACATGAGACAGAAAGCCCTGACCTTCCTGCTAATGGTTTGGCATATAATAAAGATGGCGGAATAGGCTTCTTCGATGGATTTATTTTGGACTCACATTTCAGGTTCAGTAAATTGAAATCGACATTGATGAATTTTTATATATTGATTTAACACTGCGTTAACCCATTTTGTTTTTAAAGTAAATTCAATCTCTTGTTTAGCATTGCAAAGACAATATATACTCTTCACAATAAGAAACGCCTCATGGGTTTTTACATATTTTAATAAGCGACATTCAAATCAATATTTTACAGTAAAACGAACGATATACACTTAAAATGTTTGTTGTATGCAAAGTAACAGTCATTGCCTATACAAATCAATCAACAGTTCAAAGTCACTTCCGGTTAACTGCAAATTAGTAACGTGTGTGACCACCTCGAGAAGCCAGTATTACTCTATATCTCCTCGGAATGTACTCTATCAAAACACTGAATTATCACGAGATATTTTTGCAACATCTGTCGAAGTTGATCCATGGTCTGCGATTGTGGTTTGCGCTGGCGTACACGTTTTTTCCAGTTGGTCCCATTGATGTTCGATGTGATTCAAATCTGGCTATTTTGAATGATATGGCAACACATTACTGTTATTCCGCTCAAGAAAGTCTTTCGTAAGTTGATCAGTGTGTGGCCTATTATTGTCTTGCTGGAATAACTCCCTCTGATGGTCGATAACTGGAAGATGATGTGGTTGAAGTATGTCGTCTCTGTACCGCTGAGCCCTTAAGTTGTGTGGTCCGTACAAAGCTCTGATTTTCTGACATCGAAGATCGCTGCCAACAAAATGACACTACCTTCGTCAAATCTATCCACTTAATGGCACATGACTGCGCGAATAGTTCATTTCGTCGGCGGTATACATATTTTCTGTGATCACGCTTCTGTAGCAGTAACCTCGACTCGTCACTAAACCAATTTCTGCGCCAGAGCAATGTCCAGAGCCTCAACCTGTTGCAACATCTAACTATTTCCCGTCAATGTTGCGTCGTTAAGATTTGTCCAAAATAAGGTCGCCTGGGTCTTATTCCATGTTGTCGAAGCTGGATTCTGACAGTTTGGCGACTGATTATTCGCAATCAAGGTATCCCGACTGCAGTTGTTGTTGCTGTGACTGTTCGATTCCTTAGACGGAATACAAGATGTACAGATCTTGACGTGCTGTGGTTATGTGTGATCTACCACTTCTTGGACGGTCCTTAGTTGTACCGGTCTGTTGGGCCTATAGTCTGGAAATGTTACGTTTTGATCAGTTAGACCATCAAACCTGTTGTTTTTATAGGCTACCGATAGACGGTTGAGTATACCACGAACTTTCCGCGGAAGCGCTTTCAAAATTTCGCGGTAATTCATGTTATGCACTTTTAAAGTGTCATTTTTATAATGGGGCAATAAGTTCAATCTAAAGAAAAGCCTCTAAACCATTTAAAATTACCTGCACATTTAAAAAGGTTCAATTTTAACTTATAATTGATAATTATTAAAAACAAATTTAGAAATTAAATCGTAGACATGCGCTTCTTTTTTCCTGAAGAGTATATTTATTATGGCACATATAGCTAGTTAACACCGACTATGTGATTAGTATACTTATAATTGTTTCACGTTTTTAAAGAATCGAACAGGACAAGATCAACTAATCAAGCATAACTTTACATTGAGCGAGTTTAATAGTTTAATACCGAGAACATCTTTCTTAAAATCTTGCTAAAAACAAAACTTGTGAGTTCTGTTCTGTGTATTTGGCTAGATTTATCCAACTAGAGTGCATATGTAGACATGTCACCCCATATAGACAGAATACTAGTATTAGACAGAATACTAATATTCTGTCTATGAATGGACCTGTCTTTATGTTATGACAGAGGTTAAACTGAAAGCTTAATAAAAACCGTAATCCTACACACTCTAAAAGTTTATGTGCGAGCAACGTGTTATAAAGAGCTACAAATGTCGTTATAGTGAGCGTGGAAGAGAAGGACGCCTGATACGATTGTTGTCCGAAACCCGCCATTTTGTCCACGGTGTAGACTGGGGAATCGGAATTGACGAAGATACTGCTCTGGTAGTGACACACGCTGGAACTGACCAAGAAATGGGAAAGGTGATAAATACATGTTCATACATTACTAAACAGGTGTAACTATTAGTGAGTACTATTGATCAACATATCGTCTTGTCACGCGTATATTTACATTAAGGTGTGGAATAATGCTATGTAATTTTAAGTTTGTTATCTTGTCACGTTTTAGGTTGTTTTTGTTGTTAGAATGTTGTTTAACGCCATTTTCAGCCATTTTTTCAGCTATATAATGGCGTCCAGTTTTTATGGGGGCAGGAAGGCGGAGTACCCGGCGAAAACCCCAGACCTTCGGTAAGAAAACTGGACATCCTTGTCAATTAAAATTGGAGTCGAATACACCCTGCCCGCAGTGAGACTAGAACCCGCAATCTTGGTGTTGACAGACCACTTGATTAATAATAGACGAACTACCTTAAACATTGGCCACCGGGGCCCTTCAAGGTTTTGGTATTATTTAACACGGTAATAGTGGTCGTTCCCATGTGAATAAGCCCACAAAGTTTTCCACGGGTGATGCTTTTGGGGTTATACAATATGGGGAATACTTCTTGAAGGCCGTAGAGCGTCACGTTGCTGGAGATGTCCAATCTACTTGCATAAAACAGTTACCTTTAGTAGAGAGTATGCGCCTTTTTGCTGCTGGGCGAAATATTTATAGGATAATTAATTGGGCGGAGTGAATATCCAAAATATGATCACGAGTGCCGCATAACGCATCTGATTAAACAAGTGCGCGGAACTTTTTCCGCGCACGTGTTTAATCTGATGCTTTATGCCGCACGAGTGATCATATTTTGGATATTCACGATGCCCAATTGATTATCCTATTTATTATATAGATCAAAATTGTTTTCGTAAAATTTTAATGCTTAATCCTAAATTTTATGAACGGCGGGTGAATATCTGTATAGTACAAAATTTTGGCGGGAAAAAACCCGAGAGTGAAAATAAACGATAATTTTCACATGTGATTTACTGTGATTTCTGTCACTCGGAAACTTCGATATTTCATCTCTATCTATATAATAAATTGCCAAAAAAAACAGATTTTAGGTTGGCAAAAGTAAAATGATACATAAAAAATATGGCAAAAGCAAATGAGGAATTTATCTTCATTTTTAATTATGTCAGATTAAACGGGTCACATATATTACACCAATTTAAGTTGTCTGATCACACGTGACGTTAACAGTAAGTTGGTGAAAATTTGTATCGTGAAAAGTAGTAGTCACAATATAACGTTAACAGTTAGTGGTAAAAACTGGCTTGTCATCACGCAACTTTAACATTTATGTGGTAAAACTGAGAGTCACCATGCATCGTTAACAGTTAGATGGTGAATACTGACAGTCATTATGCAACGTAAACATTAAGGTGGAGGTGGTGAAAACAGGCAGTCACCATGTAACGCTAACAGTTATGTGGTGAATACTGGCACAGTCACCAAGTAACGTTAACAGTTATGTGGTGAATACTGGCATAGTCACCATGTAACGTTAGCAGTTGGGTGGGGAATACTGGCACAGTAATCAAGTAACGTTAACAGTTATGTGGTGAATACTGGCAGTCACCATGTAACGTTAACAGTTAGGTGGTGAATACTGGCACAGTCACCAAGTAACGTTAACAGTTATGTGGTGAATACTGGCACAGTCACCATGTAACGTTAACAGTTAAGTGGTGAATAGTGGCACAGTCACCAAGTAACGTTAACAGTTATGTGGTGAATACTAACACAGTCACCATGTAACGTTAACAGTTATGTGGTGAATACTGGCACAGTCACCATGTAACGTTAACAGTTAGGTGGTGAATACTGGCAAAGTCACCAAGTAACCTTAACAGTTATGTGGTGAATACCGGCACAGTCACCTTTAACGTTAACAGTAAGGCGGTGAATGCTGGCACAGTCACCATGTAACGTAAACAGTTAGGTGGGTAATACTGGCAGTAATTATGTTAAGTTAACACTTAGGTGGTGAATAATGACAGACATTATGCGACGTAAACAGTTAGGTTGAGGTTGTGAATGCAGGCAGTCAATATGTAACGTTTACAGTTAGGTGGTAAATACAGGCAGTCACCATGTAACGTTAACAGTTAGGTGATGAATACTAGTAGTCACCATGTAACTTTAAAAGTTAGGTGATGAATACTGTCAGTCACCATGTTACGTTAACAGGTGGTGAATACTGGCAGTCAATATAACGTTAGCAGTTAGTTTATGACTTCTGGTAGACACCATGTAACGTTAAAAGTTTAGTCGTGACTACTGGTAGGCATTATGTAATGTTAACAGTTTAGTGTTGACTACTGGTAGACACCTTGTAACGTTAAAAGTTTAGTCGTGACTACTGGTAGGCATTATGTAATGTTTAAGAAATAATTCACGGAGGCTGTGGTTTATCATTGTTTTACCACGGGTGACCATTTATGTCGTATTATTTTATCCCGAGCAATAGCGAGACATGAAATAACGACATAAATGGTCACCCCGTGGTAAAACAATAATAAATCACAGCCTCCGTGAATTATTTCTATTCTAATAAGTCAATTAGAGTACATTTATAATATTTTCGTACCTATAGAAAACATCATTTCCGCCATAAACTGGCTGTTCCGTCAATGTAACACACAATATATTGCAACGGATAATTATAGCGCGTGTCGCTATTTATAAGATTAATACGTCATATGCAATAGCTTTCCGGTGGGATTTACAGTTTTGTAATTGGAACAGCAGTTTAAACACGCCCTTTTCAGCGCGTGTTGCTCATAGATAATTTTTTTTTACCACAGTTGTGGTCTCAAAGCCTTTAAAGCACGTCATATTAGAATAACAGTTTAGTGTTGACTACTGGTAGACACCATGTAATGTTAAAAGTTTAGTCGTGACTACTGGTAGGCACAATGTAACGTTAACAATTAGGTGGGGAATTAATATTATGAAATTAATATGGATTTCACGTAGATCATTTAAATTGTTGGCATGCAACCATAAATTGTATCTAGTTAAAGAATAAGCTATAGCATGACAGGAATCGTTATTTATTAATTATTTCAGGTTATCGGCACACATGGTGTCTTCTTTGTTGACGTCTCAAAGTCTCACATTGACACAAGTACTCTCTATTTTAACATTGACAATGTGATGGCACATTTTCTAACTACTGGCGATAGCATCTTTTTGAAAAACAAAACCATAATGTTCTCGGCTTCAAAAAGATCAATGACTGGCCACGAAATGTATGTTAACGCTATTACAACACAAGACATTTTTGGCGGCAAACGTCATGTGTCAGAGAAGCCAGAGTTTACTAGTGTGGCTACTAGTATTTTTGACTCCGTACTAGACACAGGTAGCTTTGGTGATACAAAGGAAAAACATCCTAGATTTAGAGTGACGATGTCAAGAGCAGTTGCTGGGGCAGAGGGTTATGTAGAGAGAAAGCAGAACTTCCACACCGACATAACATCATACAAGAATTTGTACCTTAAAATAAACGAAATCTGAAATTAGTTAATTATTTAATCCGCAATGACCTACAACATTGTTCACTGTAACTTACCGCTTCCTAGATATAAACATCCATATGCAAACTGCTGTGTGTACACAACCATAAAAATTGGTATTCATACGTGGCAATTGTAACAAAAATACAAAATAATGTTCGTGCTTAAACTGAAAAAATCCGTCGATTTCGTCACTACTAAAAACACGACTCTTGTATATGTAAGTCCCAGTGGTATGATCCTGTGGATGTTTTGTATACTTTTATAATGTATTTATACATGTAAGAGGTTGGTACTCTAATAGTGGCATTCAAGACTACCATATATACCATATATATATATATAATTTCTATGCTCCACCTACGTACCGGAATACATATATATATATATATATAGCGTTTGAATCTGTTTATCCGTCCGTACGTTTGTTTCATATTTAATTTACGTTCAGGTTTAGCGGGTGTGTAAGTTGGTCATTACTCCCTGAAAAACGTAAAAAAATAATAAATAAAGAAGGAATGCGTTTATTGGACTCGGATGCCCCCGTTGGCCCTAAACGGAAGTATAAGTACGTCAGATCCGAAAGTCGCCTAGGACTACAGTTCATCATACTGAACCATCCCAAATTTTAAGTCATTCTTATGTACGATGTTACGCGCTGAGAAAAGCTTGACCGAAATTTGTACGGAAGGACGAACGGACGAACGGACGGACATGAGTAAAACTATATGTCGTTGCGTGGGCATAAAAATCTGTCCAAGTTAAGAACAGCCGGATTTCGTTAAACAGGAAGTAGGCCTGAAATGAAATCCCACGGTATAGGACCCCACGCTGATGCTGCATTCCAAATATCAAGAGGCCTTGATAGTTGTTGCTGAGAATACTGTTTCGAAAATATTTTCCGCGATCGCGCCCGCCCGACATTCACAATCCAGAAATTCGGCCAATGAACATGGAATGATGAGAAATTGAGAAATATGAGGATGGAGTAGAAAACAAAGGAACAGTAATTTTAAAGAGAACAAAGATCAACCTATTAGGCCAACTAGGGTAAACGCTTTAATTGATACGTGGTCTGGGCACCGCCGTTAGATTCTAAAGCCCCATAGTTGCCTTTTACAATAAGCTGGACTCTGCTGCAGACCATACTAGGGGCACACACGAAGGAAAGAGTTGATGAAATCTTCACGAAACTGTATACATATATGCACCAACCTATGAACTAACATCATTTGCACATGTATACCTGTTCCACCAACTCTATAATGCAGAAAAAAATCAGCCTTCCAAGTACAACTCTTCGTGAGTGCATCGCATAATCGTTTTTATGATAGGTTTATAGTATTGAACATACACGCATTGTCGGACTATTTGGCTGTCGGACTATAGGGTTGTCGGACTATTGGGCTGTCGGACTATAGGGCTGTCGGACTATTGGTTGTCGGACTACCGGGATGTCACCGCCAATTGCAAGTTTGCTAGTTCCAAGTTTGCCGATTCCTAGTATGCTAAATGCCAATTTAAAACAATCTACAGAGTGTATACACGAATGTTTATCGACAATTACAACTTGGTACAAATTCACTCTTAAACCAGTCTTCCTATCTGCTCTGCAAGTTTACTACACCTACGAAATAATGCATACATATAATGCATACAAATATAATACGAATATTATTATATTACATGACTAGACTCATTGTTTATACATCTTTTTTTGTCTCACAATTCCATGACTTTTTAATAACTTTTCAAGACATTGTGACCATTTTCTCATGACCGATTCAATCATGAGTGTCATCGACGCTTGCAATTTTACATACAATATGAGATACTGGCGCAGTATAAATTTTTTTGCATGGAACTTTCATTGGTTATATGTTAAAAACTCTGTCATTACTGTTTGTAAAACAAATGACAGGTAATTTCATTATTTTTCCATGAAATTTTATCATATTTTGAGATTCCATGCAAAAAAGCCTTGAAAGGAATTATTCATATTCCATGACTTTTCCATGAACCTTTGAGGCGTAACTGTACATAAAAAAGTTTGCTTGTTCCTTGTACATTTATATATAGATCACAAGTAATTTATTTTTACAAATTACATTTTACATTTTAGTTAAAGGAATTACCAAAACAAATTTGGTACATTATTCAAGAAAAGGAATTAAGTTGTTTTTTGAATTTTATTATAAAATTGTTTAACTAAAAATTAATAATTATGAAATTAGTACCTATAATTGGTTGATTAATTATAAATTAATTATGACAACTCGAAAATAGTAAGCCATAAAGTTCAAAGAGAGCTTTGATTACAGTTCATCATTAATTAACACAAAAAAAATTAGTACAAAAGTTAACAAAAATAATCAAAAGAACCCAAAGCTCAACTGGCTTCATAGGGGAGGAGTTTCTGAAATTTGTAAAAACTTTAGTACAACCAATCAAATACAGTATTTGTGCTGATGACGAAAAAAAGTCAATTAATAAAGTGGGATTTTTCACAAGTCAGGTCAGAATATTCCTGTAAAGGCATATTGAACGGACAAAGCAAATTCCAAATAAAGAAATCACAGATAAATACATTGCAAAGGTAAGTATTTAAAAATAAAAAACAAGTAATAGTAGCTTGATTTCTTAAAGGAATTGTTTTAGTATTCAGCCAAAAGCAAAGTACAGCTGTGTTCTTTTATTAAGTATATTCCGATTTAAATAAAGTAGTCTCAAATTATGGGTCCTTGATATCATATCCCGAAATCGTAAAATAAAGTTAATTATGGATACATGTAGTTGTATTTGGATTGTTTGTGTATGGAAATGAGGCTTCTACAGTGTTGTACATGTTTGCATGTATATGTTGTTATAGTGTACAATAAAGGGGGATAGTATAGATCCCTTTAGCCCTAATGTTCTTGCAATTGTTCCACGACTCTTATTTATGCCCACGTATTTGTCCTTTCTGTTATTTGGTTTTTTTTTTGGCACATTTTGGGATTTTTTTTCAAGGTGTGATGTTAGTTTATTATCGCATATCAATGTGAATTATATTTTAAGAAAGTTTTTAAATTATCTAGTATGAAAAAAATTATCGACATAATTGTGTACCCTTTTCAATTATTTATGACTATTCGATATTTTCATGTGAATAATAACAAGTATAAATAAATAAATAAAAATATTAAAGTACCTATGTTTAATTTACCATGTATAATGAATCCTCCACTGACGTGTTGTACACGAGATTTATTTTATACTGATTTTACTAAAACTTTAAGCAAGATGAAATATACCTGCTAATAATTTATTGCTTATCTTTTTAGCAATGGACCTGCCCTTCATGTCATTTTACTATCCATCCATTCCACTACAGTTTGATCAGTCACAGACACAATGGTAAGTCATCATTCCTACTTAATTTTAGTACATACATCTCGATGAGCGTTTTTAATTTTTTAATGGCGTTCAGCAATTTTTTCAGCTATATCAGGGCGTCCAGTTTATATTGGGGGAAGACAACAGGTCATTTTTCATAGTATATTTTGCACAAATTTAGTATTGTTTAACTGTAGTGACTTATCTTAGCAACGGTAGATTACACAAGGAACGGGGACTATACCAGTTCTCAATTACCCCCTCCCCCGCATGTGTACTTAACGTAAATTCCCGCGCTTTTCTATGTCGGTTCAGCAAAAATGATTTCCTTATATTTTGTCACATTACATGTGACTGCTATGATTCTGGTGTCTATCAAAATCAGGTTCCTCACAAACAGTTGACATTTACCATAGTTTCTAAAATATGGCTGTTACTATTTAATTGTGTTATGTACCAAAAAATTACGAGACCCTCCTCGGGGACAGTTTTTCTATGAGAGGTTAGTGTAAATTTATTCTTGCCGATTTCTGGTACAAAGACCCAGTACAGATGAGCACTAATCTGCTAGTTGCACCATTCAATCAAAAATACTGAACTTTCTTGTTTTCTAGTATATCGCGAAAAAAAAATTCAATTACTTATGTAAATCGTCAGGTCTTTCCCCATATGTAAGAACATATTAATCTTTTTTATCTTTATAATTGCAGGTCATCAGATAGCATGCCTCCACAGCATACCTACCATCCAGGGTTTTATTACCCACAATCAACTTACATACCTGTCGTACAGCCTATGGTATTACCTAAACCAGCAACAGACAACAAACCTTTGTCGTACAACAAGAACGAACTCAGATCGTCCATATTCGCACAGATTCTCGACACTTTCCCTGAGTTGAACAATTTGATCGGTACCAGCCAGAACAAAGACAAACCAGCATGCATGTATGAGCAGCAGTCGTCTTCAGTAAGGTATTCCGAGCGACGACCATACGAGACCAACTTAGCATCAGACATCATGAGAGAAGAGTTTGATGACAGTTTTGTCAGTTCCCCACCAATTCCACAGTCGACAATTACGCCATACGACCAGGTTTCAGATCTACTAGAGCATGCGATATCGTCTGCTTCATCACGTGTTACCAAACCAAAGAAACAAAAGGAACATATCGAGTGTCCCGTTTGTCAGAAGACATTCAGCTCCAAACCAAACCTCAAGGTACACTTTCAGCAACACCAAGAAAATAAGCGTCCTCACCAGTGCCAGCATTGTGGAAAGCGTTTTACCCAGAGATCAACATTGCGTACACATATACGTACTCACACAGGTGAACGACCATACAAGTGCTCGCATTGTCCAAAGAGTTTTTCCGACTTCTCCACCTTCACCAAACATTCACGTATCCATTCTGGGGAGCGTCCTTACGTCTGTCCGATCTGTGGGAAAGGATTTGCACAGTCTGGCAACATGATCCGCCATAAAGAAGTTCATAACAACAGCAGCTAGACAGTATAAATCATGAACATGAAATGTGAACATTGATATTTTAGTGCTATTTGTTATGTTTTTGTACATAATGTATTTAATAACAAATTGTTAATGTTACGTATCCATACTAACAACGATTAAAATCGAATTTAAAGAATTTCATTGGTGTTATAAAATATCAATACCAATAAATATGAATGGAATAACTTAGAAACAGGACAATATAAATAAAAGCTATTTATATTATCGTGTACGTGAAACAGATTTACCTCTATACTCCCAAACACAAAATTATATATTATTAGTCAATCAATTCACTAAAATTAAGGAATGAAACCTACCAAACAACAAGAGCCGAAAGTCAAGTGACATTTACAAATCCGAATATAGGCAAACGTACAAAGCAAAACAAAAACCAAAAAAAAAAAACACAAACACAACAAAAAGTAAGCCGAACTAAAAAAAAAACCAAGGATGCAATTGACCATCACAAAACACTTCGAGAAATATTTGAGCAGATATGCAGTAGATAGTTTATTGTAGATATTTTAGCTCACTTCCAGCAATATTTTTAGTTAGATCTTGACCAGTGTCAACAATCAGATTCTGACATTCTGATTTCTACCAGAATAATTTCCATCACACTACGAAATTTTAAATACATGTATCTGAAGTACACAATTTGGGGTCTGGGTTTGTTTTATAACAAAAACCACTTGAGACCACGGACAAGAACACGTGAGACTACGGTATCATACACAATATATTGGTTAGTTCTGTGTTTGTTATCTATACAACATAAGACCAAATGAGACCAATGACTTAAATTCACCAAGAACATCCGAGACCACGGAATCGCAAAAAATGTATGGTTAGTTCAGTTTCACATGAAATGTATGTATCCTTGTTTCGTCGGTTATAACACGATCATAATCATTTTCTTGGTGAGGTTGTATGTTTCATAGGTATTAGCATTTTAGACATATTCCCATATACTTGTGTTAATTTAATCGTGCAACGACAGACGTCTTGGATTTCTGTATATACAAATACATGCACTATTAAAAGTATCATCCTATACAATGCGGCTAACATTAACCTGTAGTTTTTGAAAGGAGTGCATTTGAAAATTAATAAGCCCCATGTTGCATTGGTTGTTAGTACAAGAGTTTGTTGGTTTCTTGGACTTTGATTTTAGATTGTCCTCTTTTGAGAGTTTAATTAGTGTTCGGTATTTTGTTATAACCTTCATAAAATCGTTTATAGAGGACCATCTCTTAAATATTGCTGACAAGATTTGTTTCAATTGGTTTCAAGGTAGAAGCGTCTTTAAACTAAAGGTCGTACGTTAAACTAAGTGTTGCGGTGTCAGGTATTTTGAATTTTCGATTGGCATATAAAATATAATATTAGAGAGAACCATACAATGTATACTGGTGATAAGTTTTGTTTCAATTATTTAACTGGTTTTTGGAAGCCTTTTTAACTTTTCTGAATAGAGTCCAATGTTAAACTTAGTCTTGCGGTATCAGCCATTTTGATCAGATGAAAAATACGCACTTTTAAGAGGAACATCCAATAAATATGAACATATAATATGACTTTACAGTTTCATAAAAGAAGGTAAAAATTGTTTGCTGTGGTTGCCATTTTAAATTTTGGATGGGCATAATAACACAAATTCAAAAAGAACCATCTAATGAATACTTCTTAAGAGCTGTGTTTCAATAGCTCAACAGATTTCACAGAAGCAGCATTTTAAAACTTTTTTCTGTAGGGCCTATAATAAACTAAGAACTATGGTGGCAGCAGCTTGGAATTTCTGATCATAATAAAAGACATAAACGTTGTATAGGACCATCACATAAAGATGCACATACAATATGGCTTCAATCAAATGTACGTTTTTCAGAAGGCATCTAAGAATCCTATGGGGTACTATGTAAAACCGTGTCCTGCAGTGGTCGTCATTTTGAATTTAGTATTGGCATAAAACAAACTTTATAAAAGTTATCTCATTATCTAATCTAATTAATGGTGTTGATTACGTTTTTTTTTCAAATGGTAAACCGGGTTTAGAGAAGAAGCCTTTTAAAACTTTTATTGAATGTGTATCAGTGAGTGGTAAGAAGATTTGAATGTTTATCTGCGAGTGGTAACATCCAGGTATTTAATGTTTATTTGTGAATGGTAACTCCAGTATTAAACGTTTATCTGTGAGGAGTAACAGCCAAGTATTTAATGTTTATCTGTGAATGGTAACTCCAGTATTAAACGTTTATCTGTGAGGAGTAACAGCCAAGTATTTAATGTTTAGCTGTGAATGGTAACTCCAGTATTAAACGTTTATCTGTGAGGAGCAACAGCCAAGTATTTAATGCTTATCTGTGAATGGTAACTCCAGTATTAAACGTTTATCTGTGAGGGGTAACAGCCAAGTATTGAATGTTTATCTGTGAATGGTAACTCCAGTATTAAACGTTTATCTGTGAGGAGTAACAGCCAAGTATTGAATGTTTATCTGTGAGTAATAACTTTTAAGTATTGAATGTTTATCCATGAGTGGTAACTTTCCAGTATTGAATGTTTATCTGCGTGTTGTAAACATCCAATTATTTAATGTTCAACTGTGAGTGGTAACTTACCAATATTGAATGTTTTATCTGTGAGTATTAACATCCCAGTATTGAATGCTTATCTGTGAATGGTAACTTCTCAGTATGGAGTGGTAACATAATAAGGCATTGAATGTGTATCTGGTTTTGCATATACATATATATTCATTTCCATTTTAGGGACTGTCCTAGATAGTTATTTTTGCTTTAATATTTGATTTGACAATTGAATGATTAACACCCTACAGGCAGTATTTAGATATACTATAAGGTAAGTTAGCAAACAAAAAAGCAATAATAGAGGTGGAATTGGACTAAGGAACAAAATATTTTCACTGGAAATGGAAAAGTAGGGACAGTTGGATTAGAATGGAGAATTTACAATTGTGTAGCAGCTGCAAAGTTACACTCTAACCAAACTCATCTTTTTTCTGAAATGTAAATCTAAAGTTCAGAAAACCAAATGAAATTTGTATATTTATTAATAAAATATACTGATTATATCTCTAATCAAAAATTTGTATACATTATACCAAAACAAAAAACTGTATGTAAAATGTCACTACATGAACAATTATATTCAATAACTCAACAAGCACTTAATACTTTATTCCTAAACCAGCATTTTCACACATAAATAACAAACATAAAATAAGTATTATTATCTTTTTATTGTCTGAACCATTAATATGTTCTCTGACTACAAAACAAAAGACTTTAGCTCAAAGAGAAGCATTTGGTATTAAGGAAGTCAATCTTAGATAAAATTTGGGTAAAATGAATTCTGGAATAAGTTTATTCTAAATTAAAGCTAGAATATACTTGTAATATAACCCCAAACCAATATTGCATACAAACATTATCTCCAAATAAAAATATATTGAAAACAAGAAAAGTTTAGTATTTTGGTACACAAACTGACATGTACATGTAACATACTGACCTATTTACTGAATCACTGGCAATTACCAGTATGTTCAGGCACAGTTAAATAATCATACAAAATGGAAGATTAATATTTCATTACAAAGGTAAAACTCTCATAAATGAGTAGAAGAAGAAATAATTTTTTTAAAGTTATGTGTAATTCTCTGTTTGAATGATTTTAATAACACAAAAGTCTGAAATGGCCGGGTTGCAAAGCATTGGGAATGGCATACAATGGTGTTGCTCAAATGATTGGGGTTTTGTTCTGAAAATGTGTGACCTAAACGAAACAATATGATCTGTATAAATAAAACCTAAATACTCACAACTGTTATATTTGATTATTATACCTCATGAATAAGAAGTAAAAGTGCTGTTTTCAAGCCTTAAATTATGATTGTCAAAATAAAATGGGTACACACTCTTCATTATGTGTGAAATAATGCATGATGAAGGAGTTACCAGGTAATTACAATAAGTCTTCTGATAATGACTACATTCCCAGTTCTGGAAAACCAAGGAAAGAATCCTTGAACAATTCCATTATAGTAGGTCCACAACTACAATACATGTGCAATATTTCTGTTACAAAGATCAGGGTTGAAAACTGTAGGAGGAGTTAATTACACAAATAAATACGATTGTCTGCAAATGTCTTGAAAAATTACTAAGTTCCAAAGTCTGGAAAATTAGGAAAAAATAAGTGAACAATTCCAGAATAGCAGGTGCACAACTTCAAGACATGTGCAGTTGTTTTGTGAAATTTCAGAGATTTGTGTTGAAAACTGTAGGAGAAGTTGATTACACAAAATAAACATCCAATTTTTCCTGCCTTCCCAAATTTACCATAATATAAACCAGGTGTGCACTTTGTGCAACCCAGCCAAATTGCAAATCTGGAAAAAAATTTAAACATCCTTAACGGAGTGGAATTTACAGATAAATATAAAATAATAATTGAGATTGCCATTCTACTAATAGAATTATACAAAGACAAAAAAAATACATATTCAAATAAAACAACTGTTATGTAGAGATTCCATTAAAATTAATTAAGAAGAGAAAACAAAAAAAAATTAGTCAACAATTAGGTATATAAAAGCATGCAATTAAATAGCAACAAAAACAGATACATTAAACAAGATATAGGATTATTCAAAGCTAATTGAAAATATAATAATTTCTGGATATATATATAATCATACATTATTGTCTTTAAATAAAAAAAACAGAAATCCCACAAGTTAAGAAGCATTAGTTCTGGGAAATGAAGTTCTAAAAACTTAAATTCAATCTAACTATGAAATGTTTTTTTTGTGATGATTCTTTCCCAGATTAATTTTGAACAACATTTTAACAGATGATAGATAGATTAACCCCATGTAAGGAGAATTTCAATGTTAATATTGGTCTCTTTTAAGTAAACCTTCAACACCACTGCTGAGTATCTTCAGTAGTGTTGTAGTTAAAAAATGGTTTTAGGTGAAAGGTTCACTTACAGTTGACACAAAATTATACAAATCATGTGACCTATTTTTTCCCACAGCCTCATAAAAAGAAACTGAACATATGTCAAGACTGTATATGAAACATATATGGTGCCTTAGGAAGGCACTTTCATGGATAGCTGTCTAAAAACATTTGGAATTAGTAAATGCAGTAGAAATATTCAATTTTTTTTAATATAAATGTTCAACCTATTCTAAAGATGTTTTCCCCATGTATGTTTACATGGTACAGTTCTAACAAGAAAACTTCATGTTAATTTGAGGTCTTCAAAGATTGGCTTGTCTGTTTGATTGTTTATATCCCCATAACCTCATTCTACTGATCCCACCATCTGGTGCCATTGAAAGTCTTACATGGGAGATAACTCCACAGTTACTTAAATCATTTTCCTCGTAGTAGTGTCTGTTGTGAGGTGTCAGTTTTTTAGGAGCCAGTAGTATCTTCCATGGATGACCGTTGAATATTTGCTTAACTTCAGGCTCTTTTTCATCATCAATATAACAAGCTGATATAAGAATAAAACTCAGTTAAAACAGATTTTTGTATTCTAGGTATAAAATAAAAATTTTGGCAATTTCGTACATAATTGAAGATCTTTTCTGGTAATGTGTTTTGAGCATTTTTTCAAGTGTGTTAACTGTTTTTTTTGTAAAGTAAAGCAACTGTTAACTGTTTTTCAACCATTAGCTGTTATCTGTTTTCCTAAAAATTGACATTGTTGTTAACTGTTATTATGAAAATAACTAGAGGCTCCCAGGAGCCTGTATCGCTCACCTGAACCTGAAACCAAACAACCCCTTTTTATCCAGCTTTTCTTTGCTATAAGGAATTGCCCAACACTTTTGCAAAAATCATTAATTTTGACCTATTAAGGGAATTAACTCCTATAAGAAGGAGCTTTTGATGCTTAGAGGGAGAAGGGAGGTTCACTTCAAATTTGCTGTACCTGTTATACTTATTTAACTATCAGTCGAAAACTCTCTCGACTCCCCCCCCTACCCCCTTTTCATTTTTTCTATTTTAAGCCAACGTAGCTATGTAGGTAGTCAGGTGTCATGATTTGCACAATTTTGGTACAGGATGTCCTAAAGATGATGTGTGCAATGTTTCAAAGCAGTCCTTTCATTGGTTAAAGAGGAGAAGATTTTTTAAAATCAAGTAAAATTGATTAAAAAAATGTTCAAGGAGAATAATTCCTAAACGGTTCATCAGACAATCTTGACCCTTAAGTCATTTTTGTAGCCCTCATAGAGCAGAACAATTGAGCAATGCTTACTTTTTCTCTAGTTCTAATAATTTTCAAGATTTTGAGGCAAAAATGTCAAAAATAATCAATTTTGACAATTAAAGGGCAATAACTCCTATAAGGAGTCATCGTACAACTTCAACCCAATGGAGTGTTTCATAGAGCTTGTGATGCAGATGAAGGCATGTCTCTTCTGTTTTCCTGTATCTGTTATACTTTTTGAACTATAAGCAAAAAACTGTATTTTGACCCCCCTGTTCTATTTTTAGCCATGGCGGCCATGTTGGTTGGTCTGAGGCCATGATTTGTGCAAACTTGGTAGAGGACATTTTACTGATGATGTGTTCAAAGTTTCAAAGCAATCCCTTAAGTGGTTTTGGAGGAGAAGATTTTTTAAGAAAAGTTAATGACGATGACAACCACGAACACCAAGTGATGGCAATAGCTCACCTGACCCTTCAGGTCAGGTGAGCTAAAAACCCTGTTGCTTTTAATACTATTGACCTTTGAAGAGATTCTGCTGGGTAGTTTCCTTTATAGTGTTTTTTTCAATTTTTGAACTCACTGTTTTCTGTTATCTCATCTGTTATCATTATTTTAAATTAACAGTTATCTGTTTTGGTATATAAGTATAAAATAAAAAATTGTTAACCTGTTAATGGACCCCTTCTCTAGCCCCCACATAATTCTGCAGTTTAATAAAGTTTTTATGGTTCATTGTTGCTTAATCATTTTGCATTTCTTAAATATTTGCTCACTCCAGCTCTGCACAATTTGTATGACCAGCAAACAATAGTAAACTAGAGGCTCCCAGGAGCCTGTATCGCTCACCTGAACCTGAAACCAAACAACCCTTTTTTATCCAGCTTTTCTTTGCTATAAGGAATTGCCCAACACTTCTGCAAAAATCATTAATTTTGACCTTTTAAGGGAAATAACTCCTATAAGGAGGATCTTTTGATGGTTAGAGGGAGAAGGGAGGTTCACTTCAAATTTGCTGTACCTGTTATACTTTTTTAACTATCAGTCGAAAACTCCCTCAACCCCCCCCCCCCTTTTTCATTTTTTCTATTTTAATCCAATGTAGCTATGTAGGTAGTCAGGTGTCATGATGTGTGCAATGTTTCAAAGCAGTCCTTTCATTGGTTTAAGAGTAGAAAATTTTTTAAAATCAAGTAAAATTGATTAAAAAATTTTCAAGGAGAATAACTCCTAAACGGTTCATCAAACAATCTTGACCCTAAAGTCATTTTTGTAGCCTTCATAGAGCAGAACAATTAAGCAAAGCTAACTTTTTCTCTAGTTCTAATAATTTTCAAGATTTTGATGCAAAAATGTCAAAAATAATCAATTTCGACAATTAAAGGGCAATAACTCCTATAAGGAGTCATCATACAACTTCAACCCAATGGAGTGTTTCGTAGAGCTTTTGATGCAGATGAAGGCATGTCTCTTCGGTTTTCCTGTATCTGTTACACTTTTTTAAATATAAACCAAAAACTGTATTTTACCGCCCCCCCCCCCCATCCTATTTTTAGCCATGGTGGCCATGTTGGTTAATCTGCAGCCATGGTAGGTGCAAACTTGGTTGAGGACATTTGACAGATGATGTGTACAAAGTTTCAAAGCAGTACTTTCAGTTGTTTCAGAGGAGAAGATTTTAAAAAATCAATTAAAACCGATTAAAAAAAACAGTTCAAGGGGAATAACTCTTAAACGGTTAATCAGACAATCTTGACCTTTAAGTCATATTTGTAGCCCTCATAGAGCAGAACAATTAAGCAATGCTAACTTTTTCTCTAGTTCTAATAATTTTCAAGATTTTGAGGCAAAAATGGCAAAAATCATCAATTTTGACAATTAAAGGGCAATAACTCCTACAAGGAGTCATCATACAACTTTGACCCAATGGAGAGTTTTGTAGAGCTTTAGATGCTGAAGAAGGAAGGTCTCTTCAGTTTTCCTGTATCTGTTATACTTTTTGAACTATAAGCAAAAAACTGTATTTTTACCCCTCTGTTCTATTTTTAGCCATGGCGGCCATGTTGGTTGGTCTGAGGCCATGATTTGGGCAAACTTGGTAGAGGGCATTTTACTGATGATGTATGCAAAGTTTCAAAGCAATCCCTTCAGTGGTTTTGGAGGAGAAGATTTTTGAAGAAAAGTTAACGACAACGACGACGACGGACACCAAGTGATGGCAATAGCTCACCTGACCCTTCGGGTCAGGTGAGCTAAAAATGGCCAAGATTCAAGTGAAATTACTATAAAATAAAAAACAATAAGGGAAATATAAACTGCTGGAATTCTATCTAATCATGTATAAATACTATTAACTAATATTATGCTTTGAAGATTTATTTTTCAATGATTCTTTTTAAGCATAAATGGTCCATATAATCGTATATAGACCCGCTGGAGTACCGGTATATGTAACGGCTGTGGATAAAATGTGCATTGGATTTACAAATCTGTTGGAAAAACAAAAATAACCAAATATGTGATTAGTAATCTCAGTGAATATTATTAATGAAAAGTAACTGATATGCAAAATGAGTTTACAGAACACAAATAACCTAAAATGATCAGTCATGACAGTAAATTTTGTGCATATGGAGAAATAAGTGAACATAGAAGCTTACAGAAAGTACAATATGATATAACAAATAGTTCATACTTCGGGTCCTATGGCAGTAGATGGACCAGCTGCACTTCGGTCCATATAACTTTTTGGGGCCACCAACTGGTCCATCTACCGCCCTATGACCCGCAGTGTCATGAACTATTTGTTAATTATACATTTGTATTGATGTAAAATTTACGATTTGGTGGGTCACATTTTTTGTTTCATTTTACATATTGTTTGTGCATTTATGTATGAAAATATAACCTTAATGTCAAAAAAGTATGCTAAATTATCAAATGTTATCAATACTTACCTTCAATTTTGCAGGAGTCTGGGTAGTTTCCTTTAAAGTGATTAGTGTCAATTTCAATCTGAAATATAAAGTGCCAAATCTTAAGTGCCGTCTAAATGATTTATACAATTTATGAAAACTATTCTACGTGAGATAATACTGATAGAAATGATTAGATATTTCTGCCAGAAAATAAACATTAGCAAAAAATAATATTAAAATATTGATTTGATTTGTCCCTTTGATTACTTGTAAATATGACAAATAGTCCCAAATTTAACCAATGCAGAATTTAACTTTGGACTGAATATTAACATTTGAAAACCTTTAATACAGATTACTGAATGAAATATTTTCAAAACAAAATAGGTGAATCAAAATCCATTCTTCTAAAACAGATCAGGGGTATTGTTGACAGGAATAGCTGGTTCAGTTTGGAGGAACCTTGCTACAAGTAAATTAGTATTATTGCTATTCTTACTTAATTTTGACAGTGTGACATCTGTTGATTGTGTTTTTGGTTGAAGCATTCAGTCTCCTATATGCTTAATAGGGTTCATGTCTATTGACAAAGCTGCCCCCCCCCCCCTAAAATTGCCTCAGTCCATTATCTTTTTTTGTACATTTCTACAGTTTTCGCTTTTCCAGCCTTTTCTTCCATTAGCCTGGTTATGTTAGCAATTTGTTTATCAAAAGTTCTTTTGTTGGTGACACAGATAAATAAGTTGCTGCCATTAGTAATCTCAAAACTGTTCATTCTGACTTAGTTTTCATGCAGTGATCATAATAATAAAAAAACAAGAGGCACCTGTAATTTCTCTGCTAGAAGTCAAATGACAACAGTTTTACAATTTATAATTTCATTTTATCTGTTAAAGCTTTTAAACTAAAAAATTCATACAAAATTGTTATTAAAGGGCAAGTGTATGACTTGTATTACAGATCATTTTTGGAATTTATAGTTTCACTCTGCCTTTTATAGCTTTTAATTTACAGGGCAAAATCTGAAAATTTCATAAAAAATTGTCATTTAAGGGCAAAATCTCATAGACCGAGTGGTCTAACAATTTTAGACCACCTAAGTAATTGGTAGGCATTGTCTTGGAGAACCAAATACATGTATTACAATGTAAATCTGGCTGTTAAAATTTTTAAGTTATATTGTTACAATGAAAATTCTGTCAAAATTAATTTATTTTACTTTAAAGTTTAAGAATGGTTTTTCTACTTTCATTTCAATGTTGTGGTCACATTGTACCACATTACACACTTTAGGAAGTTTTTAACCAAGATCTCTGAAACTTCACAGAGAGATTAATAGGATCTTGCATATGTTTTTGGGAAAGATTGGAATAATTGGGAAATTAGAGCTTAATGTGCTGATCAGTTTGAATTAACACTTTTTTCCTCAAGTTTTGAGATATTGACAAAAACCTGTGTTGATCCCTATGCTATTTTTTTAGTAGTAATGACCATGTCAGTCCATAGATAGACATTCTGGATATAAATTTGAAACTAGGTACCCTAAGGATGATTGTGATGATAACAAATGCTATGGGATGGCAAAAGCTCACATGGACTTTAAGTATATCTGACCATTTATCAAGAAGTGAAGGCCTAATTTATAGCATAGTGAGAAGCACCCACATTCAGTGAGACAAGCAGGACCCCTAAATAATTGCATCACTACTGTTACAGTAAAAAAAACATCCCCATAAAGTAAAACCTGAAAGCATGATTAGTTTATATATATTTTTTTCATTGAAGCGGTGTTCTGTTGCCTCCAAACATGCCCTAAATAAACACAATAAAACCTTTTCCAATGCTACCAAAGCCAATTGAGAAAGAACTAAGGTATCTTAGGTATCTGAAGACTATATGATTGTAAATGAGACTATCAAATGCTTAAACTCATAACTTGCTCAAGTATCCTATAAAACTAATATTTTGGTGCCTTAACTCTTGTAGAAATAAAACATGATTTTGTGTTTATTGCACCACTTAGTACTTATGTAAACATGTTTTCAGCTGTGCTGCACATAACAAAAGGTAATGTATCAGCAAGTAATGCCATACTTTGGAGTAATGCAGCCATACTAGGGAGCACTGCAGCCATACTAAGGAGTACAGCAGCCATACTTTGGAGAACTGCAGCCATATTTGGGAGTAATGCAGCCATTCAGGGAGCACTGCAGCCATACTAGGGAGTACAGCAGCCATACTTTGGAGAACTGCAGCCATACTTGGGAGTACTGTTGCCATACTAGGGAGTACTGCAGCCATACTTGGGAGTAATGCAGAAATACTTTGGAGTACTGCAGCCATACAGGGAGCACTGCAGCCATACTAGGGAGTTCTGCAGCCATACTTGGGAGTACTGTTGCCATACTAGGGACTACTGCAGCTATAATTGGGAGTACTGCAGCCATACTTTGAAGAACTGCAGCTATACTTTGGAGAACTGCAGCTATACTTGGGAGTACTGCAGCCATACTAGGGAGTAATGCAGTAATACTTTGGAGTACTGCAGCCATACTTGGGAGTACTGTAGCCATACTTGGGAGTACTGTAGCCATACTTGGGAGTACTGCAGCCATACTTTGAAGAACTGCAGCTATACTTTGGAGAACTGCAGCTATACTTGGGAGTACTGCAGCCATACTAGGGAGTAATGCAGTAATACTTTGGAGTACTGCAGCCATACTTGGGAGTACTGTAGCCATACTTGGGAGTACTGTAGCCATACTTGGGAGTACTGTAGCCATACTTGGGAGTACTGTAGCCATACTAGGGAGTGCTACAGCCATACTAGGGAGTACTGCAGTCATACTTGGGAGTACTGCAGCCATACTAGGGAGTATTATTAACTTATAGTATATATTTTTCATATGAAATAATTTTGGATGTATTCATTCATTTTTTTTTCCAAAATGACGTCAGTGTGTAACAGTTAACTGTTTCACTCTTTCCCGAACTACTGTTCCATGCCCGAGAACAATTCACAGTGTAAAGCCCACAAACTACCATCTCATTCATTTCATTTGAAAATTGTCACTCAACCAATGGCATCCAAAAGTTTAAACATGGCCAACCAAGATCCTTTAATGTGATCACACTCTGTAAAGTTTATAGGTTAATAAAACAGTTATTTAATGCCTGTTCAAAGAGCAGTCAAACTATTATGTTGGTGCTCAGGAGATGATTTAGGAACTGCAGCAACAGTTCATAAATCATCTTCAGCACCTGGGGACAAGTTTTGACATCGTGATCAAATACTACGAAGTGCAAACTTTTGCAATCGTCCGTTCCAAAACCTTTCATATATCAGCTTTAGAAAGACATTGGTGTACTGATGATCATATACTTGACAAAAATATGTTTTCATTGAGATATGTATTAAAGTTTCAACAGTTGTGGTTATTTTCAGCTGTTCAATATTTCTACCTTCTACTAACCTTGTCTAGTTTAAATAAATAAGCATTCATAAATTATCTTTGCTGTGTTTCCAGTGAAGTCACACTAAATAATTGCCTTCTTTTAAATTCTGGTTAGATACACATGTACAATACTATCAAATTCTTTTTTCATCAACAATTATTGAAATCATTTGTATTAGGATAATAACAAAACAACATCCTCTTCATACACCAGATATGCATGTATTATATCAGAGGTATAAATAATGCATGCAGAAATTATATTACAATCTCTCTAAATGTAATTTAAGGCTGAGGTATATTTGTTTACTCTTGTTTGCAACATTGTTCGATAAAAGTTTTTTGTCATCAAAACTGAATAATAAATATGACCCTTGAAAATTTTATTTGACTCTCTAAACTCAGCTGCAGATGGTCATCATGACCCCCAGATTTGTAAAGTTTCAAAAACACTGAGTAAAGCATATTTGAAAAAACCAAATCATGAAACTAGTCATGTACACAAATTCCCACACTCTGTATAACTTACCTTTGTGATAACACCAGGATGACCAAGTCTAAACATACACCAGTCCTGACCTACAAATAAAGGCAATGGAATCTACCTTATCAATCTATAAATAATATTTTTAATTTACTAAAAACTAATTTTTTATCATTTATAAATCTCAAATACATCCCATATTTCACAGAAACAAAGAAATTAGCACAAGTCATTCTTAGAGCCAGACTGAGGTGACTAGTACTCAGAATACTCAGAAAGTTTGAATGAGATTTTTTGTTAAAAATTAAAAGTTATGTAAAAAGGTCACTACCATTTTTGTTATCAACAAAGGTAATGAGATATATTAAGTCAATAAATACCATCAGATAGGGGAGATAACTTATTAGTCTGCAACAAAATTTACATGAATTTTTTTTATCAATTCTTACTAAAAAAATTGTCTTTGCAATTTAAAAACTGCATTAAAATTATTAGTTTTTTAAACTGGAATCAACATTATAATATGTCAACCAGATTCTTCAGAACACCTGTACTTGTGTGGCAATATAGTTTGTCTGGTTACTTAGAAGAGTCGGACCATCCACTGCTATTAGCAGCTGTCTTGCTAAATATACAGTATAAAAAGCTAATATCATACTGCCTCCTGCTAGGCAGGGTAAAAAATAAAAAATCTGCCATAATAACTTAATAATAAGTCTAGTGGCATATAGAAGTTTATGCAGAATACTTCACCTAACAATTTCCTGTACCTTCCATTCTGTTATTTGAATGGAAAATAATAAGGAAATTAAATACTCCTGTTAATAGCATAAATTCCAGAAATGGGCTGGAAACTTAAAATAAGAAACTAACATTTTCCTCATGAGGTCATAAATGTGTCTTGCACTAGAATTTGAAACAACGAAGGTAGTAGAAAAGTGACAGAATGGTTTCAATTAATCAACGCATCTTTGAATTAGACAATGTAAGTAAAAACATCATATTTTATATTAGAATTTCATAACTTTTTATTTCATAGCATAATTTTATTTGTCAAATTTGTTATGCAACTAAAAAGTAATCCACTGTATTAATATTACATAATTCATTACTTTCTGCAGTTTACCTGTGGCTCACAAGTGTAAAGTTAAAAAATGAACAAATCTGAATGGTTTACATTATTAGCACAGCACTAGTGATTCAAGAATACAAGTTAAGATAACTTGTCCACATTACTGTCCATTTAACTATATGTAGATACCCACCTGGGACTTTAAGTATTCCTTGGGAATCTGCTTCAAGTATAGCTGGTCTGTCAGGCTGTCAAGTAGAATGTAACAACATGCAATTTTATCCATGTATTGTGATAATTAAAACATCGAACCAATAGTTGACGACAAGAGAAATTTGTTTGAAATGAACAAGGACATCATCTGTTATTCAAGAAAGTGTTATGTAAAAGAAAAATTTTGATTTAAAAAATTGTCCAGGAACAAAACTGCATCTACAGATCATGTTTGCTAACTACTCACCAAGACATAATTAAAAGCCTATTCATGTATATAATTTCTACAAAAATACAAAGGTTATTTTGTCCTTAACAAACCTTCCTAGCTGTCTCCCATCCATCAGCCATGGTCTCTGCTCTGCCAGGCTGTATCAGATTCCTAGCATGACCAAAATGTACATTACTATAGCCAACACAAATACCACCATTCTCCATGGCTGCCAAATCAATCAGCTGTAACAAAGATAACAAAAGTTATCCAAGAAATATTTCTATGTTGACTGCCATTTCTATCATCTGTGAAAGTTATCGAAAAATAACTCTATATTTAGGATGGCTTTAAATCTATAATCTGTAACAGTGTTTGTTTGTTTGTTTGTTTGTTTGATGGTGTTAATAGCCACTTTCGGCAATTTTTCAGCTATATCATGGCATCCAGTTTTTATTGGGAAGGAGGCCGGAGTACCCTGAGAAAACCCCCTAAAAACTGGCAATCCTTGTCAATTAAAATTGGAGTCGAGTACACCCTTACTGCAGTGAGAATCGAACCCGCAACCTCAGTATTAACCGATCGGCCACCGAGGCCCCTTTGTAACAGTGATAACAAAAAATATATCAAAATATCAAAAATATAACACTATATTTACGATGGCTTTCAATCTATTACCTGTAACAGTTATAACAAAAGATATTGAAAAAATTTACTCTATAAGTAGAGTTCTTTTATAACGAAGTTCAAGGGACTGTCAGATGCATTTCGTTATAAGCCTTTTTCATTACATGAGAAATTCCATGTTTGATTACCTCCCCTTATAAACATATTGTTTATCATGTAATAGACTGTTTGTTAAAACTACGGTAAATTGTATTTGTTGAGTGCTTCAAACTTGTCAAACTTCTGTGTTTTGATATGTAGTGTAATATTTTAATCAAAATCAAAGTGCAGACTGCACCGAAGGAAAGGTTGCTTTGCAAGTATGAAATGAGATTCCTGCCTCATGTTTGACAGGCAATAAAACAAACCGATGTAAAATAAATCAGGTAAATTTAGAAACATATTAGATATAAATTAAAAAGACCACAAACAACTTTGCAATCCTCATAATTGATAACCCCAGCTCTCCTATGTCTTGAATGGCAATGTCGAGGGCATGCACACTATAACAAGATCGACTCAGTATTATTCAAAAGCGCATGTAAATCAATTTGTATAAATCCCCTGGATTCAAACAAACAAAAAATTGTAAGACTGTATGAGGCAACATATATCTTCATAATCAGAATGCATGTCAACTAGTCAACTCGTGTGTCGAGAAATATTAATGGCATGAATTACCAATTATTAAAATTAATCAAAAGGACCGAAAACAAATTGGTTTCCGCTTTTACTATGGTATAATTTAGCGACATGGTGAGTGCAATTGATCACCGATGTCAAATAATCCATTTACTATTCTTGTGTCACAAACACAAAATATCTTTTACAATATATTTTAATTAGTTAGAAATTGTTATATTTAATTTAACTTCTTGTATTTTGTTTACGAAACTTCTTCATGCCATTCTCCCAACCTAAAAATTTTTTTATAGATGGCGCCGCTCTGCAAATCTGTACATGGACAAATCACACACTTTTGTGTTGATTTTCATTTAATTAAACATGTTAAAAATAGAATGCAAAACTGTATGAAACTACGACCAAACGATCGCACAAAATAATCCTTAAATCACTTCAAAATTCGTCAAATATTATTAGACTGCTACCACTGTCAGTACTACATTTGTCCGTTCAGTGAACAGCTATCGCAAGGATTGCCAAATATTGCATTGATTTCCAAAACCAAAAAGTGTAACGAGTCTGTCTCTAAGAATGAACAAGGAATATTAGTTTAAATCGTAATATTAGTTATCAGTTATACAGTAAATAAAACATAATACGAAAGGACATTTATAGTAAAGTTGTTCAAGATAAATGTGGTGCACAGATTCATGTAATTGATAGATTCCTCCAATGTGACCTATATTTTACGAGCGTAGGTCGCAGTAGTTTCTATATATTTGAGCGTAAGCAAGGGAAAAGTTTGCTACGCAACCTTCCCCAAAAAGTTTATTTGAAGTTGTAATTGTACTTATCCACCCAAAAAACCCTTTTACTGATTTTTTAATACTTGACCTGTTTGCAATCTATACTAAAAGTTACACCCCTTGCGCTCAGTGTTTTGCATGTATTTTTTTTATTATTCCATATTGTACCTTTGTAGTGTTAAAATCCAATTTAAAACAATTCTACACAATAACACATCCAAATTTCATATTATGCCTTTGTCGTTGACATGTTCCGAATCGTCCTTTCCATTTGCTAAGGGAATTTTACATAGGAAGTCAGCCATTTGAGTTTCTAATGGGACCTAGCGTTGTTTTCAAAAAGATCGTCTCCTTTCATAAAGTTCAGTGTTATTTGAACAAACCACGAGGCTTGCAGATGATATTACCAGAAGGATTTAGAACAGACAACAATGGACTTTTCCAAACATACACTTCCATTGTAATTTCGGTCAAACTTTAATATAGACAATTGCTCTATCACAATGAAAAATCCGCATTTCAAAATGCTAAATAACTGTGGAAAATAATTGTTGAATTCAATTTACTTTACACATTTATTGATCTACAAAAGGAGCATAAGTTGGACCATACGCAGTAAGTAGTTTTCATTTGTCACGCAAAAACAATAACCAAAAAATTTTAGTATTATCGAATTTGTCAAGTACCACTGAGCAATACATTACAAATTGCCATTCAATTCTTTTGATATGATCTAATCAATAAGATTTATAAAGAAACAAAGTCTGTGAAAAAAATTTGTATTGCCATATATGAATAATGACCAGATCATAATGTGTTTGATGTATACATAACAATCAATTTGTCATTTTGTAATAACCGAGTTATTTTCAACATTAAATCTGTTATTTGGACATTCAGAGTTATTCATTATAGCCCTGATTTCATTATAAAAAAATTGTTATATACCTGAAACTGCCAGTTTTATTTTTGTAATTGGGACTGGGGATTCAATTTTACTTCGTTATAGGCCTGATTTTGTTACAAGCCTGTACGTTTTAAATGAACTCGACTTTATTTACGATGGCTACCAATCTATCATCTGTAACAAAGATAACAAAAGTTATCCAAAAAATAACTCTATATTTACAATGGCTACCAATCTAACATCTGTAACAAAGATATCAAAAGTTATAAAAAAAATAACTCTATATTTACGATGACTGCCAATCTATCCTCTGTAACAGTGATAACACAAATATCCAAAAAATTACAATTTACCATATACTTTAATTAACTTGCCTGTTGCTAAGTGATTTTACTTAAGTTTGGTGCAGCTCTGCCCTATATGCAAGTTAAACTTACCTGTTGGTAAGAGATTTTACTCCAATTTGGTGAAGCTCTGCCATATACTCTAAATCTAGCTATTCCACCATCTAAACAAAAATACAAAACTTATATGAAGAAGTACATCTGGATAAAATATTTTGATAAAAACATTACATACAAACACACAAATCTACCCCAAAAATTATGTTTAATGATTTTTAATGCAGTATTCTGAATGTTACTGAAATCCATAGACAAGATTTAGAAAGTTTTGGCTTTGAGACAGCTTTGGGCATTAGAAAATTGTGCAAAATAAAGTATTGTACTAGACATAAAGAATTTAAAGTTAAATTATAAACTAGAGTAAAAACACCTGTGAGCAATGCTCACCATTGATACCCCCCGCTTCACAATTACTTTGAAAATTCAGGTGTTCTAAATTATGAAATTGAAACTTTATCTAGTTAAACGTGAAGGCGAAATTGCAGATAATACATGTAACCCTCCCCAACCCCCAAAGAATGGCATCCCCTATGTCAATGTCCATGTTTTTCTATGGCAAACCTCCAATAATATTCTGATCAAAATGTTTAATATCCAATGTACAATGGCAATATGTGACCAAGATTCTGTATAAGTTTCAACAAATTCCATTCAGTGGTGTAGGAGGAATTGTAAATAAAAGATGGGTATCCCATTATGTCCATTACAAACTCCATGTTTTTCTATGGGAAACCCCAAATATCATTCTGATCAAAATGTTAAATATCTCCTGCACAATGGCACTATGTGACATGGATTCTGTGTAAGTTTCAACAAATTCCATTCAGTGGTGTAGGAATGAGTTGCACATAAGAGATGGGTATCCCTTATGTCCATGACAAAGTCCATGTTTTTCTATGGGAAACCCCAAATATCATTCCAATCGAAATGTTATATATCTAGTGCACAATGGCAATATGTGACAACATTCTGTGTAAGTTTCATCAAATTCCATTTAGTGGTGTAGGAGGAGTCACACATAAGAAATGGGTATCCCCTTATGTCAATGACAGTCCGTGTTGTTCTATGGGAAACCCCAAATATCATTCCGATCAAAATAATAAATATCTCCTGCACAATGACACTATGTGACAAGGATTCTGTGTAAGTTTCAACAAATTCCATTCAGTGGTGTAGGAGGAGTTGCACATAAGACATGAGGACCCCCTTAGGTCAATGACAATGTCCATGTTTTTCTATGGGAAACCCCAAATATCCATCCGATCAAAATGTTTAATATCTCCTGCACAATGGCACTATGTGACAAGGATGCTGTGTAAGTTTCTTTAAATTCCATTCAGTGGTGTAGGAGGAGTTGCACATAAGAGATGAGGACCCCCTTAGGTCAATGACAATGTCCATGTTTTTCTATGGGAAACCCCAAATATTGATCCGATCAAAATGTTTAATATCTCCTGCACAATGGCACTATGTGACAAGCATTCTATGTAAGCTTCATTAAATTCCATTCAGTGGTGTAGGAGGAGTTGCACATAAGAGATAGGGACCCCCTTAGCTCAATGACAAAGTCCATGTTTTTCTATGGGAAACCCCAAATATCATTCCGATCAAAATGTTAAATATCTCCTGCACAATGGCACTATGAGACAAAGATTCTGTGTAAGTTTCATCAAATTCCTTTCAGTGGTGTAGGAGGAGTTGCAAATAATAGAAAGTGTAACGGACGGACGGACACCATGAACACTATATACCCCCCGCTTTTCAAGCGGGGGGTATAATAAATTCAGAGATATTTTGACAAAATACATGAGCATAAAATTAAAGCTTTGATTCGAGAGATATATAGTGTTGACATAATACCAAGACAAATCAACATGCATTACTTTTGTCATTGTTTTTTAATGTTTCAATAAAAAGCTCATGTTTGCTAAAGAACAGAGATTTTCTTCTTTTTCAATGGAGTTCAATGCCTCTTTCATCAAATAATGGCATCCAGATTTTATTGGGGTAAGTCGGAGTACCTGGTGAAAACTCTAGACCTATATAATACCTGGAAACATATTCAATCTAAGGTGAGTTATCCTTCTGTTGTGTGCTATTTCAAAAAAGTTGTGACAGGAGGTCTTGTATCCAGGTTTTAATGGAGTCCTTTGTAATATTACATCCCAATCCTGAAAAAACCCTTGACATATAACTGGTTTTAAGCAATTCAGATTTGTCAATGCATATAGTTGTCAAGCTTTCGTCAAACAAGTCATTAGAGCTTTACATAAGTCTGATTAATTCAAAACATAAAAAAAGAGAGTAAAAATCAATTAAGGTTGAGACCAGACTTTTAAACAGTTTTAATGTCAACTCAAAACAGATTGTTCCTTGGTCAATATTACCTAATAAACAACTATTCTTTTTAAGACCAATGATCCTTTACAACATATTTTCTCAAATTTTAAAACAGTCTTGCTAGTTTACTGGACCTATATATACATATAATACATGTATATAACAAACCTGAGATCCGAGTCTTTCAATAGCATTTAGTTGTTCTTTAGAAGCAGCAGTCCCCATCTGTCCTTTCCTGTCTGGTAGAGTTGGCAGATCTGAAAAAAAATCCTGTGCTTAGTCAAAGCTTATACTGCAGGATTATAAGTATATTTGTAAGTTACCTTTTATCTTAAAGGGAAACTTCGCAAATAAATGAAAATTTGATATGTTATTCTTCAAATAAAAAGAATTATAATTGCCTTTTGATGTTTTATTGTAGTCTTTACCCTTAGGATTCTAGAGTGGATTAATGGTGGTAAAATTGTTCGTATGAGGGCTGCCATATTGACAGTATTTACCACGAGATTGTGTTTTTGATGTAATAAATGTAATTATCAAGTAAATATAAATAATCCAGTTTAATATATGTTTTTCTGCCTTTGCTCTTTGAAGAATATAAAAACTTTGGCGATGGCTAATGACCAGCTGACAAGGTAAGATTATCAAATACGTCTTCATGTTTTAATGATCTTTGTATTAATAAAAGTATTTTTTGACACAAATTTTAACCTGTCTTTATTTAAATCAGATAATTACCTAAATAATAATTGTAATAAAAGATATATTTGTATTTTAATTTTTTTAACAATTTTGCACATCTTGAAACGGCAGTTGTACCTTGATGTGAAATTGTGAATATTTTCAGGTAAATCATTACTCATTTTTGAAGGGTAATTAACATAATTAGCAGGTAAACAAACAGGATGTTTATTGCAATTATTAGATCATTTGACACCGACTTTGAAGTATGAATATTCGGACATTTTCAAAAGCTAATCAGATTGAAGGTTAATCATGTACTTCAAAATTAGAACAGCACGCCCCCTCCTGCCAAGAGCAGGTATGATTTGAATACACCGAAGTGTCAGAACACAGGATGTATATAAGATTTCGAATACCTTTAGATGCCATGTCAGAGGAAACTGGTTAACTATTTGTTACCAAATCAGTTTTTTTGTGTGTCTTAGATCAGGAATACGAAACGTTACCTTGCCACAACCTTTTCTTATAGTACAACCTTCTGTTATTGACCGTTTCCTGTTATTATCATACGGCGACTTTAAGGTATTTGGATGTCCAGGCATCTCTAGAATCGCCATCTGGTGACGAGATAGTGACAAGATGGCGGACCTCCATAAGTGCATTTTTTACACGGTAAATTCAATGTAGGAACTTAACCATTGAAAATATAATAAAACATCAAGAGGCAAAAGTGTTTCTTTTTAACATACAAATTTTCATTTTTTCACGAAGTTTCCCTTTAACTATTTGTTACACAGGAAGGATTTTTTGCTTACAACTGGAATATAAAGCGTAATCTTGCCAGAACTTTGTCTTATAGCACAACCTTCTGTTATTGACTGTTTCACGTTATTATCATACAGCGAATCAAGGAATCTCTAGTATCGCCATCTAGTGACAAGATAATGACAAGATGGCGGACCTCCATAAGTGAATTTTTTACACTGTAAATTTTATGTAGAAACTTAACCAATGAAAATAAAATAAAACATCAAGAAGCAAAAGTGTTTCTTTTTATTTGAAGAATAACATTTAAAATTTTCATTTTTTCACGAAGTTTCCCTTTAAAGCCCCTCTGAAGAGTTAACCCAACTTTCTCAGATGCCTAACTTGCACCTAATTTTACCCAAATGACAGCAAGAGGAAAAATAACTACACAAAAGATAAAACAATGATTCTTATCTGACAAGAATAGAACATATATTCATGTTTACAAGACCTTTAGTGACCTTAAATTTTTACCATTATATGGCTGTTCTATTAACTGAACACACAATAAATAACAAAAATAGAACATGGTTTGATCAGTTGAACTCTAGGTTTTGGTGTCTTTTTGTTGTAAAATTCCTAAAGACATTATGTTAGATGATTAGAGAAGACCACATGTGACGATATGTATTATAAAAGCTTATAAATGCTTATAAAAGGAATGAAAAGTTGTTAATAGAAACTACAAAATGGAAAGTGCTGTGTTTGTAAATTAATGTGTATTCCAGTGGAGTAATTTGGAATGTTCATGTCAAGCCTACATAGTTGCATATTAATAATCATTTTATCACTTTTTTACAATGATAGTGGTCTCAAATTCTTATAAGGATATCAAATTAGAATACACACAATTTCTTTAATTCAAATATTGTTCAGTAAATGGTTTCTAATTTCTGTCTGATGCCAGATATTTTAAGACATTACTTTACTTATATACATGTAACACCAGATTGAAATAATTACTACTGATGAGTGCAAATATATTACTTTCTAAACAGGCAGCTTGTATAGACACTTGTGGTGTGTAGTTCCCAGTAAAAAAAGACGTATCTATATCAACACCAACTATCTCACCGGGAACACCTACAAAAACAATAGCAAGACCTTACCAATGATTCTATACAAAGGTACACTGTATATAAAATTATACTTTCTATTAACTAATTATTAATGCAAATAATTAACCAATAGTAAAGAAAATATTATTCAGAATTAATTGAAAATTTACATTTGTTATTGTGGCCGATTTTGACTGTTTGTTTAAATGGTGTTTAAGCCAATTTCAACTATTTTTTAGCTATATCATGGCATCCAGTTTTAAATGGGGGGAGGAAGCCAGAGTACCAGGAGAAAACCCCCGACCTTCGGTAGGAAAACAAGCAATCCTTGTAAATTAAGATTGAAATCAAGAACACCTACCGCAGTGAGACTTAAAATCGTAATCTCAGTGTTGACAGACCACATGATCAAGACGAATTTCCTTAACCTTCGGCCACTGATTTTTAAAGTAACACATAAGCATTTGTCTATATGTCAAGAAAATGATTTAAAATGAATTTGTTAATGCTGGTAGACATTAACATTGAAAGATATATTTGTAATTGTAATTTGTAAACATTTTAAACATACAATTATTTGTTTTAACAATCGATCCAATCTATACCTAGCTGTATAATACACCAATCATGGCCAGGAATCCTCTTTCTTCTTGTTTCCCATCCGTCCATCCATTTTCCGAAGTCTGTAAAAATTCCAACTTTAAACTCAGGATCTTCTGACTATAATACAATGAAAAAAAATTCCTTGATGTTGTCATTAAAGCAGATATACATGCAGGTTTTTATTTTATATGAATGCTATCTGGCAGCTGTTCATTTGCTTAGTAAAAACAAACAATAAACTACCACTACACTTAAAATATCACTTCTTCGCATTCATGGCTAATCACCTGGGAAAACAAAAGCCTACAAAATTTACTTTTTTGTATTGTTGAGATTTTAATACCTTAAAGAATCTGCCTTTGTGTGATTGTTAATAAATTTAACTTAATAGGACTTTTTTAACATCGGACAACAAGATGCAGATGCCTGTTTAAGATTTTAAAGTGTACATTCAGTATGGTAGATAGTTTTAGACAAGGGTCAGCAACCTAGGCTAATTCACCCCAAGGACTCTCAAAAACAAATTTCAAGTTGCCCTGTAATTTTTAACACTCTCAAATAATAATAATGGTTCACAGAAATTACTTATACATCTGATCATACAGATTTATGCAGACTTCCACCTTTTCCTAAAATATGTTTCACAAAAAAAATTGCCAAGGTTTTGCATATTTAACATTTGTGAAATGAATATGGATTACGTGCCAATAAGTAATATTAAGATGTTTCTACTAAAATGTTCATATTCCAGCATTATTAAAAACTTCTTGTCAGCTCAATCGAATTATACTTTGTTTGAGAAAAGTGGGCACCTGAGGGTGTGAGTTGAAGAATTAAAATTAACGAAAATGTATCTCATTGATGTCTCATCTTAAATTGCTATGATGTTCCAAAAAGTATTTAAAAAATAATGGAACTAAATAAAAATTCCTTTCTGGTACCAGTATCTTTCTTACCTTCAATAAGTTTTCAGCAGCAGCAAACCAGTCATCTGTAGCAAACAAAATCTTTGCTCCAGTCTTCAAAATAATCATACATAAATTATATTTAGGGGGTTTATACAACATTATTGACTAATAATTGTCTAAAAGTCTTAATGATTAAAACTGAAAATACAACATACCAAAGTATTCCAATATGACCGTTACCTATCTAATATGCCGTATTGACTACTCAATATGACACATTAGAGAGGTTGACAAAAGAGGTATAATTACGTCAAATATTCAAATCCAAATGGCTTGGTTTTTTATCTATATTGGACTGTCTAGTCAATAAAGGTTTAAATGCACAATAATACTACATTTGTATATAAAACAACAATACCCTAACATACAGCAGGAAGTCAAACCAATTGCTGTTTAAAAATGTAACTTTAAATGTGATTTTTGAACTTAAGAAAGCAATAAGCAGATGCCTTTTAAAATTTTAAAGTCATGCCAAACTTTATGAGTCAAGTTTGCCAATGACAAAGGTCATGTTCAGTAGCAGAAATGTTAAGCTGCTAAAATTATCAAGGAAAACAAATGACAAAACTTCATGACAACAACTGCCACGACAGATGGATAGCCATCCAAGTTAAACTGTCTATAATAAGAACAGCAGAAAAATAATAAATTAGTGTATTCAAATAGATAAAAAATCATATATTGTTCTATATGTATTAACAAGCATCTTTATGTATGACACCCAGAACCACTTTGGGTAGATAGTTTCTTGTACTTATAAATAAATGTAATTATAATCCTTTCATTAATTCACATCCGTACATTCCATTCACAAAAGGCTATTATGGCTTACAAAAAACCTAATCATCTAATAGCCTAAGGTTGGTTACCCAGGTAACAGTAAATGGGAAACATTCACCTTTTTGAATACCTATTCAAGGACAAAACTCACCTGTTCTGCAATTAAATTGTTCAGGTCTGTAAACTTAGGAAATTCCTGCAGTTGACTTGATGGGGGCTCAGCCATTTTTCAGAAAACTGCAAACAAAAAAATGCATAAAATTAAATTATTTATTTTTTTAACTTTATGCTGCATCTGTACCATTAAAAAAAATAATGGCTTAAAATGCAAAAAAGGTTAAACAGTGTAAATGTCAACAATGAGTTATCCATAAGAAACTAATAATTTTATATATAATTTTTCAATCAAATTATATTGTTTTAATGTTCCTAATGACCAAGACCATAGATTTATTTGTTGGACAAAACCTACAGGAGAACAAAAACTAGAGGTTGAACAAAAATCTGATTAAAATTAAATCTTTCACTTGCTGTTCCCTTATTGTTATTGTTGTTGCATGAAAACTTTCATGCAGTAACAATAACAAAAAGGGGGAGCAAGTGGAAGATTTAATTACAGAGCGTTAACTTTACCTACAAGGCAGATAATCTCTATGCTTTATACAGCAGAGAAAGCAACGACTTTAAAACTTATGGTGAGCACTCAAATGTTTGTTTGCAGCAATTTTTCAGCTATATCATGGCGTCCAATTTTTATTGGCGGAGGAAGCCAGAGTACCCGAAGAAAACCCCCGACCCGTTGTAGGAAAACTGGCAATCCTTGTCAATTAAGATTGGAGTCGAGTACACCCTGCCTGCAGTGAGAATCGAACCAGCAATCTAAGTGTTGACAGACCACCTGATCAATAGTAGACAAACTACCTTGACCACTCGGCCACCGAGGCCCCAACACTCAAATGAAACCTACAGCTGACTGCTTCCATTTATATGTAAAAGGAAAATCTATTTTTGAAGCAATTTTAATTTATATTTACACCTAACATAATACATCACATTATGAATATTTGAATTCATAAATGAACTAGACAAAGTTGATCTAGCGATCACTGATACCCCCGCTTTTGTAAAAATTTCTAACTTTTTTTCGTGGACTGTGACCTTGAAATTTGACAGATTTCCCCCAAAATTGATAGGCTTCTTACCAACATGATATATATAATATCCCACAGTTTCATTCAAATCGGATGCAAACATTTTGAGTTATTGTCCAGAAACATTTTTTCTAAAAAATTATAGTTGTTCACGGACTGCGACCTAGAAATTTGATGGATTTCACCCAAAATTGATAGGCTTCTTTCTAACCTGATATATAACAATATCCCAAAGTTTTATTCAAATCAGATGCAAACTTTTGAGTTATTGTCCGGAAACAACTTTTTTTGTAAAAATTTCTAACGTTTTTCGTGGACTGCGACCTAGAAATTTGACGGATTTCCACCAAAATTAATACGCTTCTTACCAGCACGATACATAACAAAATCCTAAAGTTTCATTAAAATCGGATGCAAACATTTTGAGTTATTGTCCGGAAACAACGTTTTTGTTAAAATTCTTAATGTTTTTCGTGGACTGCAACCATGAAATTTGACGGATTTCCCCCAAAATCAATAGGCTTCTTTCCAACCTGATATATAACAATATCCCAAAGTTTCATTCAAATCGGATGTAAACTTTTTGAATTATGATCCGGAAACCAAGTTTTGGTTTAAATTCCTAACGTTTTTCCTGGACTGCGACCTTGAAATTTGAAGGATTTCCCCTAAAATAGATAGGCTTCTTACCAACCTGACATATAACAATATCCCAAAGTTTCATTCAAATCGGATGTAAACTTTTTGAATTGTCATCCGGAAACAAAATGTGGACCGGCAAACGGACGGAAAAACGGATGGACGGACGGACATGAGGACCACTATATACCCCCGACTCTGTCGAGCGGGGTATAAAAAGGTATCTTGTATTTGCTTGTCTAAAACTTGCTCTATATTTGTTCGTTTGAATGTGCTTAAAGCCACTTTCGGCAATTTTTCAGCTATTTCATGGCGTCCAGTTATTTCTGGGGGAGAAAGATGGAGTACCTGGAGAAAACCTCGAGCTTCTGTAAGAAAACTACCTTTACCACTCTGCCACCTACACACTTACTCTTACGAGTACAGGAAATACAAAGTAGCTGAGCAAACATATTTGTATAAACAATAAAAAACAGAACAGAAAAATAAGACAGGCCAATGAACAGAATAATATACATGTATAAGATCATCAGTTAATTAACGGTTCTTTTAACAGTAACCTTAACTGACAAGGAATGCCAGTTTTCCTACCGAGCTGAAGGATAAGGTTTTTTCTCTGGGTAGTCCTGCTAACCACAGTAACCGGTGAAAAAATGGGTAATTTCATAGACAATGGGACTATTAAAATAAGATCAGCATAGATCTGTCAAAATTTGCATAGACCTGATTTGTGGCTACATTTAAAATACTAAAGAAATATTTAGCTCTGTCATTCTTCTTTTGCAAATAGTCCTACATAAATGCCTGTACAATTTTTAAATATAAATCCTTGATTTTTGTCACTATCTTCAAGCTCATTTACCATTTAGATTTCCTGGCTTTTCAGCTAGCAAATACACATCTTATTCTAATCAAGCTGGCCATTATTAAATTACATGGTTACAAAAATCCTGTAAAAACATGTCTTTACTGGTTACCCATGAAATCCTGTTTATAATTAACCCAAGATTACTTCAGAACAACATTTCATCAATATTTATTTATGTATTTATTACAATTTAAACTTTTACATAAACAACAGGCATACTTTAAGCTCTAACACAGACTGATCAAATTTTATCTAGACTGTCTGTCAGCACACAGAAGTTGGTGGTGAAATATACGGTAGATTAAAACAAGATAAAAACAACAAGTAATGACCAACCATGTGTAACAAGGAGTCTAACAAAAAATACTGTATATAATTTTTTTTTCCTTGTTGTTATGTTTACATTTAGTCATTTTTACCAGGAAATATTAAAGAGTGTAAGTGGTCTAAATACTCAAATATTTGTTTAAATTCTGACTTCTTTTAGAGTGATCACTCATTAGAAAATGCTTTTTCACAATGAAACTTTTTTGCTAGGACAAGATGACCTATTGTTTGATTTTATGTAGCTACCACAGTAGTCAGACAATTGTAAATCCTACTGTCCTAAATTTCCTGGAAAACCCTTACCTACTGATCAATTTACATTCCAAACAATGAATCGTCATCAGGACAAGCATTAGGGAATGTTATTTTTAGAAAAAGGCCAAACAAATAGTTTTTATAATTAATTTATTTCAGTTAGTTTTTATGGCCAGATTATGAGTTTAGTAAAAAAATTTCATTATAAAACCTTTATATCTATAGGTGCAGAAAATTAAAAAACTTAAAAGCAAACTGTTTTATTACAACTTAGTAAAGTTTCTGTTATATAATTATGTTGATTTTATCACAAGTTTGTGAATAACTTCATGGCATGGCAATATCTTATTGACTAGTTGTATGAGAACACAAACATTTTTCTTCACAATAATATTATTGAGTAAGTCTTTTTGATAGAAAACAAGACAAGTATTACAATATGAACGGTCCGTAGAAATACCGCAAAGGACCAAGGACCCTGAATTGCACTAAGGACACGATAACACTAAAAGAGCACAATGAACATGCTGTATCAAAGAACTTATTACAAAGAATTAGAATACCAATTTTTAAAAAGGAATCTTTCAAAATAAGTGAAATATCGATTATTTTTATTTATTTTATTTAATCGCCATAACAATACGATTCCCAAACACTGTGGGAAGCCACTCGGGACACAATAAACATGTTAATTGCTATAATTATTTGTTTAGTGAACTTTAACAGTTCAATCAGTCATGAATAATTATAAAGGAAACAAATAAATAAACCCAAATTTACTTCAATAGAAATGTGTTGTTGTCAATTAAGCAAGTATTTTTTAACGGTAAACTTAACATAAACCTACATCAAAAGATCAAGTGTTAAAGATTTTACTCAAATCGACAGTATTTAATTAAACCGAACTAAAAATATTATGAATAATTGTGTAGGGTCATCTTGCTTCATTATCATGGCTTTACACGTACGAAGTACAATTTCATAGCATAGAAGTTTTCGTCATTAATTCACAATGGCATGGCAACCGTGGAATCTTCCAATATAGTTTATAACTATCACCACACACTACAAAGGCTTCAAGAAATATTGCATATGTGTATAATTATATTCAGATTTTCCTAACAATAATCTTCTTACTAAAGGCAATTTGACAGCAAGCGATATATACAACGCAGACATAAATACAGCAAATGTTGTTCATGACCAGATTCCTCCAGGTACGAAAACAAATGTGTATTTACTTGTGGACAATAGAAATAATGTAATACGTCAACAAAAGTCAAAACACAGCTCTTATCCGACGACTGCGGAGCTTGGGATTCTCACAACGCATATTAAAGATAACATCACGGACTATGTAAAGAATAAAATTCCTGTCACGCAAGAATAACGCTCTGAAATTTTGTCTGATCTGTTTGGAGAGAATGGTCTTGTCAATGGTGATGACACAGTTGATTATGAAACAATGAAACAAAGTCTCAAACTCTTTGTGGTAAATTTCCAGTATTTGCAGACTATTTTAATTCCAGACTAAAAAATAGGTTTCTGCAGTATGTTAAGAAACCGTCAAGAACCCTAAACCATTCCCGCCTATGGACAAACTGTGAAAGCATAAACCACATATTTAAGATTGCCACTGACTGAAAGCCACAACTTCTACCAGAGTTTATCGATAGTATCTACAACATTGTACGATTAAGTTTTGCTGACTTGAAAAGAACGATATACGGACAAAGCAATTATGAACTATTAAGCGCATTTAAAAGTTTGTATATGCCAAAAAGCCTTTGGAATACCAAAACTTCCACTGAAAAAGAAAAAAAATCTTTAATAAATTATCAAACTTTACTACAAACTAAATGACAATTCCAAATGTTACACGCTTGGCACGTAAGCCAGGTCAGCGTTGTCGACCAAAAACTGTAGCAGCAAGAACAATGCCACGATACAACAATTAGAAATGTATTTAACTGTATCCAAATATTGTTTTTTTATATGTCTTGTAAAATTTGTATACACAAATAAACATTAAACTCTTTGCTTATTTATCTATTATTTATAAAATTAATTAATGTAATTAAATAAAGGCACGTCTAATTATTGTGTTTTGTCATGGTTAATTTAACACAAAAAACAATGTGTTAACTAATTATATCTGTGTGAATAGTACGTGCTGATTAAAATTGCAATAACTTCTTTATTAATAAAGATAAATCAATAATATTTGGAATTCTTGCTATTTATGTTATTCTTTTTGTTCGAACATGTGCATTGTGCTCTTTTAGTTATGTTATCATGTCCTTAGTGCAATTCAGGGCCCTTAGTGCACAAAGGAGGTCCTTTGCTGTATTTATGTGGACCCCAATCAATGCCCTTTTTATTGTTTCAGTACGCATGTCAGAATAAATAATGAGTTTTATTAGGTCACGAACTTGCAATCACATTCACTTCCAATATAAAATAAATGCTTTGTCAGAATAAACAAAAGTTTCTCAGATGTTAAGTTTAATTACAACAAATTCCCCAAGGTAAAAGTGGCTGCATAACTCCAAGAATGCCTTCACTATAATTGAAAATTTATTGCACATGTTCTGCATAATTATTGCTTCATCAACTACTAAGGGTAACGAATTTTCAAGCATCGAGGATAATGGTGACACCAAAATATTTTAAGGAGTCAACCGATTCTAGAGTATGGCCCTTAGTTAAGGATATAATTGTACTTGACTTTTAGAATCATGGCTGGTAATCGCACTCATGCACCACAAAATGTGATGCAAAGAAAAATGTGAGAGATTTCCGGTTATGCAAGAGAGGTATAAAAAAGTGTGCTTTTGACATGAAAAGGTAAGGAATTTCGCTCTATTCATGCTTTTTAATATCTTTTATTGACAAACCGGCGATGTTTTTATAATAATAAAATAAAATAATAAAAACATATTCAACAAAAATAGAAGGCTCTCTTTTCTCTTTTAAAATACACAAATATCTATTTATTTCTGTTATTATTTAAAGTGTTTTTGTACCAAATATTTCTTAAAATCTGTTTTAAAATTTATAATTTTGATAAGTATTTATTGACTGAAGACAGACTTTTTAAATTCACAATGGAAATACTATCACTATTTGGTCAAAGGCTCTGTAGAGCTTATGTTGATTGTTATATTGTCATGCCGAAGTCAAATAAAGTTTTCTTATCTAAATTACCAACAGTGCCAAAGGGCCTGTTATAAGCCTCGTATCTAACTGGGATTTTAGCGTTTTTATTACCATGAATTACATAAAGGTCCAATATGACATAATTCCCCTTACTTCAAACACTTTAAAGATTCCGGATTTGTTCAAATTCCGGTAGCAGCCGAATTTTCATCAGCTGGTTGAGTCGCTGGTTGGCATGGGTGATTACAGCCTTCATCACGTGGAATTTTATGTTCATGATGGACAAAAATTGACAAGAGAACTCACAAACAAATACAATTTCTCAAAAATTGCGAAGCGCATATCAAAATATCATAATCAATGGGTATTAAAATCTGGACAGGCCACGTTTCTTGTTACTCAACCGGTCGAAGTTTCTGATGCAATTGCAGAAGGTAATTCTGGTGACCACTACATATCGGACTATAATATTCAGCTAGCAGACAATCAGAAAACAAGTGACTCCGGATTTTCAAAGATATTTGTTGACACAGTGTGTAATGTAGCTTTGAAGGTCAAAGACGTCAATGGGTGTGTTCAAAGAGTGTGTAGGGCAGGGGGTGAGGTTCTTAAACTCCCAAAGATTCTGTCAGACAGTAATGGCTCAGTGGAAGTTGCAATGATAAAATCATGTGTAGGAAATGTAACCCACACAATCATAGATGACAGTAAATATGGAGGACCATTTTTACCTGGTTTTGAAGGTGATGAAATTCCAGAAATTCATTATGAAAAATCATTAGTTACACATATTGATCATATAACATTTGCCTGTGGCATTGGCTCTTCCAGTTCAGTATTAAAGTGGTATGAAAACAATTTTGGAATGAATAGATTTTTTATAAACAGGTATGGTTTCAGTACGAATATTTTTTATCATTTGTTCTTGCAGCTTTATTAACCATGTTTTATCCTTAAAAAAAATATTGAAATCAGCAAAAATCTGGAGTTTTTTTTAACAGTCGCCATTTTTGTATGTCATTTTTACGAACTTTATACTTTCAGACCATATATCATCCTAATGCAAATTACATATATAAAAGGTAGAGACAAACCAATTCGCCTTTTATGTCGTGTTGCAGCATATTATTTTTGTTGTGAATCCCCAGTTATTATCGGATTACATAGCATGAAATATGAGCACGTTTTCGGGAAGATGTCGCAAATTTTTAAACGGTCCCCTTAAATAAAACCAATCCAGGCTTTTATTATGAACGCAATATTCCTTTTTCTTTCACATTCTTCAGAATGTTTTAAGAATGCACAGAAATAGGTCATAATTGATAACATGATTAATAAGCATACTTTTTTTTACCTTTTTTCGAACACCTTTTATCCCCGAGGACATCTCCATCCTGTTACATATTTTCAGCTTCTATTTTACAAGAAACTCTTTAATTTTCATGCAAATGATAAAAACATTTCAGAATTGGAATAAGTATTTTTTACAACCCATTGTCTTTTAATTTGGCGTACACCTGTTGCATTTGTTATGTAATCACAGGTGTGGTGAACAAATGGTTCAATAAACAACGGTGTCAAAAGTTGTCTGAGGGTACACCCTAGGTAGCTAATACCTGTGTAATCATATAAATTGTCTAATTGGTGAAAACAATAAACATCAAATATAATAATACAACACGGTTTTGATTTTAATTCACTGGGACTAGTACAACAATTGAATTTTAGAATTAAAAACTTTTGTTTTTGTTTTTTGTTTGTTGTGTATGTTTTTTTTTTCTTTTTCTTTCTGTTTTTTTTTTGTTTGTTTTTTTTTATGTGTGTGTTGTGTTTTTTTCTAATTTGTTTAATTTTTTTATTAAATGCATCAATGTATTGATATTTACACGTAACTTGCTTGAGTCTCGAACAGATTGTTTCGTACAAAAGCCGTATATACGGTCATATCCGTGTCGACACTTGTTCGCAAATTTGAGTATTGGCGCGATGAGGAAAAGTATATGATATTGTTAGATTCCAGTCCCGTTGATTTATAGGTTCCTGATTCATGCAATGTTAAGAAGAAATTCATAGAAATCAAAACTTACTTTACTAGTGCATCTTATGATTTATGGCAGAGTTGGTTAAAATTAAGGTAGTTAGCTATATAGTCTGCTATTGATCATGTGCCTGAAAAAACTGAGGTTTGGGGTTCACATCTTACTACAGGTAGGGTGTTCTTAACTCATATCGTAACTAAGGTCAGAGTTTTCTCCAGGTACTATGGCTTCATCCCCCAATAAAAACTAGATGTCATGATATAGCTGAAAAATTGCTGAAACAAGGTTTCAGACAAACTAGGGCGAAACCAGATTTTCTTCTTCTTTTCCATTTGTGTTACTAAAAAAATTAATGTATATAATCTTTAATTACAAATTGTTTTCATTATGTAATTTTTATTATTTAAAGATTTTACAATACATGAATATGTATAGACAAAACTAGTTTTCTTAAGAAAATATTGGTTGAATGCATTATGAGAGATAATGGTTTAATCTTACAAATGAAAGTTCTTAAAAACTACTTTGCATTAAAATAATTAATCATTCCAGAAATGCAAAATTATGAACTAGTTTGTAATTCATTTTCAGTAATGAAGATAGACATGATGGGTTTGTTATAGACAATGAAGATGTTGGGATACGTTTAAAGGCATTTGAGTATTGGAAATGTGCAGAAACTGGTCTGTACTCACATGGTCCAGAAAACAGTGTTAAATTTGTGATAGCTGAAGCACTTCCAGATCAGGGTAAAAATGAGCATTAAATGTGTTTATGCTTCTGTTACTATTTCAGAGTATTAATAAAAAATAAAATATTATTTAAAAACCAATAACAAATAATACTGATATAAGTATCAAATTGATTGATTTTTTTAAATACTGCTTCAGGTATAATTTACACATGTACTTGAAGTTTTGCTAGTCATCTTTTGCATGTATAATTGAGTGTATAAATGGTCAGCTTAACATAGTTCCACCATTTCTTAAAATTGCTGGAAAAGGTTGTATTATCTATTTGAAATCAATTAAATTGATCTAATTTTTCTATCTATTTGTACAGGACCAAACCAGATCCATACTTTCCTAGAGCAACATAATGGTGATGGTATACAACACATAGGACTACATACCAATGATATTGTCAATAGTGTATCTACATTACAGCAACAAGGCGTTAACTTTGTAGAACCACCTTACACCTACTATACAGAGGTAATACTACATTTGTCACTGTATTTATTGAAAAAACTGTTTTGGTACAATGTAACAAATCTTTTAAAGAAAAGAAATATAAACATTCCCAAAATTGTAAAGTCATGGAAAAGGGTGACGCCCCCACTGACAGCTGTCTTAATAACCAGAAATAAACTGGTGTAATGAGTTAATGACTTTCACAGAGTTCAGTGTAGACATGTTATACATTAATTTCTGTTACTTATCAACTGTTAAGTCAGACAACAGCATTAAGATGTGGAACAATTTGATCCATGCATGACATTTCATTTTGAGCAATGGTAATTTCCGTTTGACACTGTTACAAATTAAAAATGTTTAAATCCTACTTGTATGACAATTCTTTGAAGATTGGAAAGTTAAAGGAAATAGAAGAAATACAAGAAAATGTAGAAGTTTTGAAGAAGTATGGAATATTAGTGGATAATGAAGCAGATCCAGAAATCAACTCTGGTGAACAAAGGTAAATTAAATCTTTAAAAGAAATCAAACATAAATTAAGATTGTAACCTATGGCAACCCTGTTTTAATTAATTTGTACAATCCAATTGACATGGACTGTAGCCAGTTAACCAATGTAACATAGTAAGTTGATGGTTAATACTTTGGGAAAATGACCCAACCAGTTATTAATTATTATGACAAATTTGTTATTTGTTTAATTGTTCTAAATTTAAAAGAAATTGTAATCTTGTTTATTTAAGGTATTTGATGCAGAAGTTTACACAGCCCTTATTTGATAAAAAGACATTTTTTCTTGAAATAATCCAGAGATTTGGAGCTCGAGGATTTGGCTCAGGAAATATCACAGCATTATGGAGATCTCTACAAGCCTATCTGTCAGATGTCAACAGTTGATGTTGAACATCATTAGGAGTAAACAAATTACTTGATTTTATATAATAAAAATGACAAAATTTCATGTATATTTATCCCAATAAAATGTGCCTAATACATAATGTAGTAAAAGTGTATAATATGGTATCTTTAGTAAATTCATGTATTCTTGGTCGTTTGCAGTGAAACCTGCAGGCAGCTGTCCCCCCTCCCCCCTCCTTGAAGAACATAGATTGTGGGTAGTGGTCTTCATAGTAGAAAAGGAAAATGAAAACATTCAAGACTTTCAAAACATCTTGCCAAACAGACCTTCTGCCATCACTTTGCTCCTGTCATTTCTTTTTTTTTGTCCATCCATCATTACAACTTAACCCCACCAGTGAAACTACTGGGTCCATTAAAACATCTTTTTGCAGAAAAATTCTTGGATTATAGAAAGAATAAAATTATTTTTACCACATGGTAATGTGCACAAAATGACTGGACATGTTCATTTACCATTCTTGCATAAACTGCTATATTTTTTTTGTGTTCCAATACAATAATCTAATAATTCCAATCTAATTGGATTTGTGTTCTTCCTGTGTATTGATAGGTTTGTTACCATCTACAGCCTTTTGCATTCAACTTTTCACAAATGTCAAGTCCAATCTAAAATTTATGTATTAAATCACAGATTATAAATTATAAGGAATTAACCACTTATTCCAAAATTCATATATACATGTATGTAAAATCAGACCATTTACTAACAAAGTGGACATACTGTTCTTTAGTTTGTGAATGATGATTTTACATTCTGGAATCCGCTTAATGTTGCCACAATACCTTGATGCAGTTGTTCAAGATGTGGATATATTTTTCAATTAAAAAGCTACGGTAAATATGAATTTTGGTTATCCAGCATTTCACTTATTGAACATCTTGGTTATGTTGTTCCAACAGCCAAGTTTAATCAACCATGCTAAGCAGCAAGTTATTTTAGAACAAACAAAACCACCATGTAGATAATTGTTCATGGAAAACCCCTTCACTATGTGAAATAGAGAAAAGTTGTTTAATGCAAATGCTTACCTTTTCACTGGAAGTCTATTGAGTATATGAGCACTCAAAAATATGGCTTATATCGGTAATGTCAACACTGAATAAAACCTTTTTAATTCATAAAAGCCATAATGCCATTTTAAATTCCAGCAAGACCAATTAAATAAAACCAATATGTGTCGGAACATTTTACAAAATTGAAATATACGAGTCATTTTCTGTATCTGATTTACATCGAAGGGGCATATTTCAAGTCTGATAGGATGAGATAGTGCCCTTTCGCTGTCAATCAGATACAGTAAATGATTTGTGGAACGGTCCAATGAAATTTTTCTATGTCAAATTTATTACCCCATAGTTTTTAAGTTACAATGTGGCAAAATTTTAAAAACTGTAACGATGTTCGATTTCAAGTACATAACAGAAGAATCAAGAAATGAAACTTTTTCATCATGTTTGTCAGTGGGAGCAATCTTATGATTTTTAAGTAATGTATGGCCACAATATCATGATCGTTCCAGTTTGGACGATTTACGTTGTCACAATAGCTGAAAACATGAAAAATAAACATTATGTTTTCACCTAAATGTGAGAAAAGTAAAACTGTCCAACAATATCTTCCACATGTAGATTTTAACTTGGATTTTTCAATGTCAGACAGTGAATCAAATTCTAAAGTGGAACCCGATTCATATGTTTATTCGTCGAGGTGCATGAAACCTATTACGGACGAGGAGCTTACATGTAGATGCTGAATATAAAAATAGTATTTTGTCATATCATAAAAATGTGAATGTATTTAACAAACAACAGAGTGAAAATTTAATCCATTGAAGCCGAAATTGCTTTATGTAAAATTGTTACAGATTCGTTCTGAGGCTAAAAAAATAAGATTGGACTAAATATACCCATAAAGTTTGTACTTATCGCATGATAAAATGTTCAAATAAAGCTAAGGGGTGGAGCAATAGTTATTGAACAGTTGTGATGTCATACAAGCTCCAACCTTTGCATCATCTAAATTTAATTTACACTTAACTTTAAAGAAAACCAAGACAAACCATTACACAATACTTATTATTAACAACACAGTAACAACTTTCAAGTTTTAATTTCATTCACATTTAATGACAATAGATAATTTAGTTTACAATATATACATTGTATAAGAATGAAAATATATTTACAGTGGCCAGTTGTAAAAAGTGGACAGATTATACGCTTTATTTAAAAGATCACTTATATTCATTTTCTGAAATAAACTTGTTAAATTATTCTGATCTACTCGTAAATTGTTCAAAATCTAAAAATAAACTTTCTTATACAAATAAATGTCAAAAAATTTGGTAAAAACTGGAACTTAATACACATGTACACTGTTCATGTCTTGAAATTCAAAATAATAATTAACTATGTTTATTGTTGTACCCTTAATGTATATCTGTTGAATGATCTACAAAAATGAAAGATCAATATATTAGCACTTACATCAAATGCCTAATTTACTCTCTTATTTCCCATAAAAGACAGATGTAACTTTTACATTCAAATTTTCAAACTTTGAGCATTAAAATAAAATAGTAAAGAAACTTGTAAAAGAACTAAAAAGTGGTAAAATTAATATGCCGTATAAGTACACTACAACCCAGATGGAATTTGCCTTTACCAACCATCCAGTGGGAACAAGTACATGGTGGGCAAGTTTCTAGCTTCTCTATCCTATCCACTCTTTAGCATAGTCATGCCCTTTTCTTGTGCTTCATCACAAGACTAGCCCAGTATAAAATAGCAGACAAGCTTTTTATTTTTTTTTTATACAAAATTATGTCAAAATATAATTGCAATTGCTGGCTATTGGAAGTTCAAAAAAAAAAAGATAAATTCACTGGAGCTGTAGTCTTACTAAATAACTAACTATAAAACTGAGTGTTATTCCATCAACAAATTGTTAAAATTTTGACATGGATTGTAGAAATTAGCATATGCCCATTAGAAAATGCACAAATTGACCGAAATAATGATGTGGGCTCATTTTTGGTCTTTTGTCCCATTAATACCTTTTAAATACATTGAAATTTAATGGAATAGTCCAGATGAACAAATGTAAAAAAAAAACAGAATTTAAAATATGTTTAAATAAAGGTTTTCTTAACATTTAAATATAACACAGAAGCAGAAATGACTTCAGGTTACTGTGGTAACTTTCACACAACAAATGCATGTTCAGAACCAAAAACATCCCAGTACATGTATACATGATTTTTTTATAAACTATTTCAATTGCCAATAAAGATAAAAAATATGCACAGAAAATCAAAAGCAGCTTGTTATACAAGCATGAAAATAACAGAAATGAATTCTTTTGGCCTATGAGAAGGTATTTAGATATTTTTGCTAACATTAGGCATTGCTTTATTAACAAAAACCCACAGGACTGACTTGACACCTATACTTGTAAAAAGCACTAAGGATTTTTTAAGTGAAATAAATATCACATGAATGGAAGGCAAAATGATAGTAGGTATAAGAAAAAAGGCTATTTGACCAGTTTCATAAAACTCAAAATGGGATCTTCCTAAAATCCTTGAGATTTTCCTCAAATTCAAAAATTCCAGCAATCTGATTGGTCAATATTTGAGTTGAGGAGTACTTGAGGAAATCCTCAAATTTGAATAAATCTGAGATTTTTATGAAACTGGGCTCCGGTACATTCACTTTCACGAACAGTCACAAACCACACAATCTCAACAAGACACACAGCTATCACAATAATGGATACAAGAAAAGTAATGAAGACAAAGGTCAAAGGTTAAAACACCAGACAGACTAGATGACATGAGTTAAAACAGTCGAACAGATGAACATGAAAAAAAAAGATGGATGTAGTGTGAGAATGCTTTATAAATGATTGAATGGTTTTGTACATCAGTTGTAGCATACTACTAAAAACAATTTTTAAACTAAACAACATCAAATTATTTATCTGTTATTCTTTATATACCAGTAAAATAAAAGTCATAACAATTACAGAATGAAAAAATTGTACCTTGTTTAATATGCAAACATTTTGTTTTGGCTGGATTCTTTGCTGATACTCTTTTTCAACTGAAAATTAAATAAAACGAGCAACACCTGGGAGTTTTTAGAAAAAACCAACTATTTTTTTTAACTATTTGGTTCCTGATGCAGGAACTTGGTTTAACACATGGTCAAAAAATTGATTTCAGCAATTGTAAATTTATCTTGGTGTCACATGACTTAACAATACTGGAGTTTTGTAAAGCAGATCTACATGGCTGACTTTAGTTTATCATGCTACAATTTCTTTGGTGTGTCTTCTGTGTTTTCTGGTTTCACTATTTTAAATGTGATCAGGTATTCTGGGTAGGCCTGAAATAAACAACATGCATGTATTTTATTCATGTATACTTTATGTAAAATTAGTTACCAACAAAAAAACTATTTTTTTGGTTTATTATTGAGAGGAATTTATATTTTTTAATTCTAATATGATGTCCTTCAAACGCTTTGAGAACACAGTAGGGCTCTAATAAGCATAGAGCATGGTGTGACGTCACAATTAGAATTCCAACGTCATATACGCTCAAACTGAAAAATTTCAAATTGGAACAAAGCAATTTTGTTAAGATTTCTCAATATTTTTGCTTAAAAGGTACGTATATTCAATAAATAAATCTTTATGTCAATAATATTTGCTTTAACATACTGTTTGAAGCGATATCTCATTAGTTTATAAAAAATATATATCACCATTGAAAGCTTCCTCTTAGAGCCACTTCCAAAACTTTAAAGCATTTGTTAGACAAATTAGAATCGAAATAGATTATTGCAATTGGGCTCTATGCGAATTAGAACATGGTCCGACCTTATATTTGTCTTCATTGTATACCTCGCTCGGTATAAAATATTGACAAATATAAGGTCGGACCATGTTCTAATTCACATAGAGCCCGCTCGCAATAATCTATTTCTTAAATTTTTTACATTATCCAAACATATTTATGAGCAAAAAGTGAGTTTTTGCACTCTAAGAAACATTTTATGGGTATTTTTAAGATCAATTATAGATTACAAGATTACCAATCATCACGAAATTAACATGTCATACAACTGAGAATGATAAGATCTAAACATTTAAACATTTCTACAAAATTTATATTACACTGCAAATTGATAAGTTATTTTCCACAGATTAGGTTAATTGATGTAAAATCCAGCAAAACAGCGACAACTATATCACTACCAAATAACAAATAATAATACTCTTTAACCCTGCCGCTCATACACAAAAGTTCTAAACGTGTTCTTAAAACACAAACTCACAACTTTATGCAAATAAACAAAACTTACCTGTTCTCCCCGATATACAACATATTCAGGGAACATCAGACCACCACTACTGGGACGTCCTATTATAGAGTGATGGCCTGGGGGAGAATGAGCCATCTTTATTGCACTAAACTGTAAAAATGATTTTCCCAATGTCACTCGACACAATAATAGTTGTCTGAAATGGAGAACAAATGTTGCATTAAATGTTGATTCAACATTAATCACAAATAATTTTAACAAGACATGCCTGATATGTGAGCTACCACATTATCTTTTAAATTATAAAAAAAAAAACTTGAAGCAAGTAAGGTAATTTCAAAACACTGCCAGTTTTAAGCTACATTTTAATAATCATGATAATTGACTTTTAATTTATTTTATACAAATTTCATAATAAATCCTACCAAAAATAAAGACAAAATGTGTTACCTATGACATTAACAGATACAAGATATGTGTTTCTACATTCAAAAATTTACAGCCAACAATAATGAAAGGATTCAAAGAGTTTTAATGTTTTAAACTTTCACATTTTGAAAACATGAACTTTCTATTCCATTTATTTTCCTTAGAAAGTTGCTATCATTTTTATAGATGTTTCCTGCAATGTGTATCATGCAATACAATTATTTTTCACAATTAATACTACGATCTGACATATATTTTTCTCCTCAAAAATGCATATCTATTTAAAACTCTCCATAAAATAATTGAATTGTAGCTTTATTTAAATTTTTTCCTTACAATTTAATGCTGCATGTGACACTTTGGTATGACTAGCACAGGGTAAGATCCAGTTATATCCTAACCCAAAGATCAGAAATCGCTGCTGAAATTACTTTTCTAAAAATCTTGAAAAATAACACACTACCTCTGACATATGTAACAAGATCTGTCTTTATGAGCAGGACATCCTGTTCCTCCTCCAATACCATAAACATACTGGTTACTTTTGGAGGAATTTTCAGCGAAGTAAATTCCTATAAAAACAAATTGATTCTGATTTAGGAAACTAGTCTATTACTCAAACATTAAGTTTTTCTTCACAAATCAATTAACTTGAAATTAAATATGATAGAAAATATCAATAGCTAAGGGCAGGTCGGGGGTTTTCTCGGGTACTCTGGCTCCCTCCCCAATAAAAACTGGACGCTGTGATATAACTGAAAAATTGCTGAAAGTGGTGTTAAACACCATCAAACAAACAAACAAAAACAATAGCTAAGGTTACAGCAAAGTGCTTTGCTACTTTAATTACTGAAGATGTTGGCCATCAAGTTTAATTTGAAATACAAAACATACACATATGTTCAAAATATTGTATCTGATATATACCTGCTCCAAACATGCCTCCAATGTAAGCATGTCTCTCATCAAATCCTTTCTGTACAATAGCATTAAGGAATGGAGATCCATGAAACAACAGTCTTTCATTCTCATGGCCATGATTTTCCTCTGCTACTTCTTTCCTCCTGTGGCAGTACCGCGCCCATAGTCTTTTATTACTTATTTTCTGTATCTGGAAAAACAGCAAATTTCCATAATAAATAGTTCTGTGATCAAATAAACATTTCAAGAACTAGAGGCTCCCAGGAGCCTGTATTGCTCACCTGAACCTGAAACCAAACAACCCTTTTTTATCCAGCTTTTCTTTGCTGTAAGAAATTGCCCAACACTTCTGCAAAAATCCTTAATTTTGACCTTTTAAGGGAAATAACTCCTATAAGGAGGAGCTTTTGATGCTTAGAGGGAGAAGGGAGGTTCACTTCAAATTTGCTGTACCTGTTATACTTTTTTAACTATCAGTCGAAAACTCTCTCGACTCCCACCCCCCCCCCTTTTTTCATTTTTTCTATTTTAAGCCAACGTAGCTATGTAGGTAGTCAGGTGTCATGATTTGCACAATTTTGGTAGAGGACGTTTCAAAGCAGTACTTTCAGTTGTTTCAGAGGAGAAGATTTTAAAAAATCAATTAAAACCGATTAAAAAAAACAGTTCAAGGGGAATAACTCTTAAACGGTTAATCAGATAATCTTGACCCTTAAGTCATTTTTGTAGCCCTCATAGAGCAGAACAATTAAGCAATGCTAACTTTTTCTCTAGTTCTAATAATTTTCAAGATTTTGAGGCAAAAATGGCAAAAATCATCAATTTTGACAATTAAAGGGCAATAACTCCTACAAGGAGTCATCATACAACTTTGACCCAATGGAGTGTTTTGTAGAGCTTTAGATGCTGAAGAAGGAAGGTCAGTTCGGTTTTCCTGTATCCGTTATACTTTTTGAACTATAAGCAAAAAACTGTATTTTGACCCCCCTGTTCTATTTTTAGCCATGGCGGCCATGTTGGTTGGTCTGAGGCCATGATTTGTGCAAACTTGGTAGAGGACATTTTACTGATGATGTGTGCAAAGTTTCAAAGCAATCCCTTTAGTGGTTTTGGAGGAGAAGATTTTTTAAGAAAAGTTAACGATGACGACGACGACGGACGCCAAGTGATGGCAATAGCTCACATGACCCTTCGGGTCAGGTGAGCTAAAAATGCCATATTCATGCAGAATATATCAAATGTGACAGTGGACTAAACAGTTCAATTATTTCTGAATTCATCACATATGAAAAGTACAATACATACACCACTTAATAAGATAATACAGTGATTCTGTAAAAAGTGTTTCTACTTACATACATTAATTCATTCACTGTAGTTTATGAAACAATTTTCATGTCTTACCTGCATCAGGGTCAAATTGCTGCTGTAGACATACTTATTTTCATGGAGTACAAATTTTTGAGGTCCATTAAAAGCCATTAAAAAATAGTAACTGTGAAAGTGCAAATATAATTTCTTCTGGAACAAAGTTTAAAACTGTGAATGCAAGTACATGTATCTGCAAATTGGACAACATCCCATGAAATGTAAATATAAGTACCCACAAAAATTAATATGTTTACAGTATTTGTAAATTTCAAAGCAGCTAGACATAACAATCATACATATGTAAGGAGCAATTAGTTTCAATACAAAAAGAATGTTTAAGTTAATTTATTATACTTCATGCAAAAATGTCTTTTTATTGGACAGCAATAAACCATGTGTTAATTGCTACTGATTCTCATTTTAGCCCGGCCTATTATATCAACAGGTGTTAATTCCTCTTGATTTCCATCCAACGGGTGATTTAAAAAAAATTAACACCTGCTCAGACCAGAGATTGCCGAACTGGAAAATTATCAACTGCTCCAGCCGAAGTTTACGAGTGACATAAAAAAATTTTTGAACCGCATCAGCTAAAATTTACTTAAAGGTCGTGTGTCTTTCCGGGTAAAAATGTCTAAGATAACAAATACATGAAAATGGGCAATTATTTTTTGGAAAAAGAACTAGCATACTAACAAGCATTTTCCATTAAAAATATGATTCAGTACAGGATCTATGTGGTAGTTTACATTTCTTCATTACATAATAGGCATTCAGTATATTAAAAATCATACTGCCTTTCAACTTGTGTGTTAGCGAAGATTATCACATGAAGAAAAAATTATCACCCTCGACTTTGTCTAGGGTGATTATTTTTTCTTCATGTGATATCTACCCTAACACCCTCATTCGAAGGCAGTATGATTATATTATCACATTTGGTATTTACATTTATGGTAATCAAAATATCTACAGTACATTTACAGGTAATAAACAGGCTAAATAATGAGTAAAATAACCATGCCAGTCATTAACCTACCTTTAGCATGTTATACTTGTTGTATGTTCCACCAACATTGTCTTTATGTTCTCTTAATGTACTCTGCATCTGTAGCAAATAAACAGCAATTTATACGTTAGTATTAAACATGTAAAACTATATCTCTACCTGAGAGATGTAATATGAACAACTTATTTTAAATTATATTTGGAAATAAGCAAATTCCTCCAATATTAATAGTTTGCTTATTCAAGGAAAGCCAGATTGAAGAGGGACAACTGCAATGAACTTATATTACCAGGCATATTTTAGGCCACACCAATTTAATTTCTTGTTCTTCTGATTTTTGTTATTTTAAAACGGGGCGAGCGAGCGAAATAATAATTTTAATATTATTATTTGGATTTTCAAAAAATCATAGGCCAACAGAAAAATTTGAGGCGAGCGATCACTTTTTTTTATTATTATTTTTTTCAAAATAAGAAAATGTACTTTCATCGATGTATATATTCGCAAAATTCAGTTTCATTGTGATTTTCTTTCAGAATTGGGCATACTATGCTTACCTGAAGTTTACAAAAGCATGTAAATGAATAAATGAATTATATTTTGTAATTATGGGTTCATCATTCAAATCATGTACAATCAATTGCACCTTTTAAACAATTCAGTATTGTAGGTCATATACATGTACAACATACTACATATATGACTTTCAAAGCATTAGAGACAGCTGGAAGCAAAAGAATGCCTGTCACATTCATTTGCAAAAATATATTTTTTTAGAACTTATTTAAAATGCACAAGTGACTACACTGTACATCATTTATTGATGAAGATTTCTAGAGGAATGAATTTTAAAATGTCATAGAATAAGTTATATCCATTCATTGTGTTTGCTGTAATATTCCCACTTATTGAGACTTTCTCTTTTGATCGAACAACCAAAGACAATCCAAAATTATAGATACATGGTGTCCAATGTCCAATATTTGAGAGAAAAATTTCAAGTCCCATGCAAGCCATTAGAAAACAGAGATATATATGAAAAATGACAATAAGACAACCAGATCAAACAGTTATATGCTGACTCTAAATAAAAATTACTTTAACTTTTCCACAAATAAAACTGAATAACCATTACCAGTCATTTCATTTTCTTTTTTTTGGACATATCACAACCCTTGCAACAATGTCAACAAATTTAATAAGCATTGTAGTTTCTGTGGTCATTTTCTTTTATCTTGGTGGAGATAAACAGAAATCGGATGTGCTTCATTACGTATACTGAGGCTAAAAGTTCACCATGCTGTTGCAACCAAAAGTTTCAAAGTGTCACTCGAATTAAGTTTTTTGGTCATCCATCTGGCAATCCTGCTCCAACGTCCTATCTACTATAAATACAAATATTACTCACGAACTTTGATTTAACGTTTTTTATTTAAATGTTCCTGTATCCTCGTTTTACGTTTATTATGTCGGCGCTAAGGTCAAAATGTTTGATTTTGACACATCTTTGAAAAGCTGTGCCAACGCACCACCACTAAAATAAATCGCTCTGTTTTGGACAACCATGCCTTCCTTTATGACACAATATCCACACTACTAAAACGGTATGATTGTTTCTTTTCCTTTTTCAAAATACATCAATATTTTTGTTTGTGATGCAATAAAACGGCAGTTGCATTAAGCGTTCACAAGATTACGATTTCAAAGAGTAAAATAAAAAAAATTCTGGATGACTTTCCGGGAGTGGGGAGCGTAATTTTTTTTTTAATATTATTTTTTCGATTTCGATAAAATATGTGCGGTCGGGTCCGTAGAACAAGAAATTTATTTGGTGTGGCCCTATATAAATTTATATCTTAATTGAAAACAATTTTTTTTACAAACCTTATCATACAGAAGTACTTTTTTTATTATAAAATTATACAACATATAAAAGTTTGCAACATCCCATTTATAACTCTTTCCCATTTTTCCACCCTGGAGATACTAAGAAATAGAATAGTCCTCACCTGTTCATCTACAGATATATATTCAGGATCATCTGTCATCAGATCTACAAGTACTGTTCCTTGATGTGGCACTGGTGTTAACATAATGCTTCCTGTAATCAGAACAGGGATATAGTTATGGTGCATTTTTTTAGTTATGGTGTCTGGCATATTCAATAAAAATGTGTTGCAGAAATTAGCCTTGTTGACTTTAGATTAGGAAACTTATCACTGTACTGTCATTTGTCGAAAACAGGGAATTCATTCTAAGTTACAAAATGTCTCATGCAAACATTTAGTAGTCAAGTCTAATTTTGTATAAATGAAGTGGCTTTACATGACCTCTAGATACATGGTCTAATAAGCCTGCTAAAGCTGATATATTAATCTGTATTAGCAGCCAGTCACAGCTGATAGTATATTATTGTAACTCTCCCACCAATTGGTCTTATAAATGATGCTTTGCATTTGGCAAGTTTTTTCTAACCTTAAAATTATATAAATAACCCACCTTTACCAGATACCATTTTCTCCAATCCTTTCAGAATCTTATGTCGATGTCCATAAGCATTTATACCAATGTCTTTTAATTCGTCATGCCCCATTTCAATTAAAATGTCCATTGTTATTTGCTCCTTTTCAAAAATATCCCGTAACTGTTCAAGTCCAATACTAGTTAAGAATGACGAAACACTAATATTGTCCACAGTTCTCTCCCCTTCTGCCATGGTACGCTCCATCTGTGCTCCATCACCAATCTGAGGACTCGCAAGTACACTAGCTGAGGCTCCGGATGCCCCAGCGGCAGCACCTAAATCTGTATTGGTGAACATGGTACTGTAAAAAAATACAGACTCATTATATGCAACCTTAACAAAATTAATTTTTTATAAAAGCTAAAAAATGGTATATAACAAGTAATTTCTTACATTTATTTCTTGTAATAATTTATTGCCTTTCTAAATGTTTGTGTTTGTTTGAATCGGGTTTAATGCCATTTTTGCACATGTTTTAGCTATATCATAACATCCAATTTTTATTGCTGAAACTGAAGCAATCTGTGAAGCCCTTGACCTGCAGCAAGAAAAATTGCAATCCTTGTTAATTAAAGTTGGGTCCAGGGCACCCTGTCTGCAATTAGGCACGAACACACAATCTGTTTCTGAATGCTCAAATGTAGTTGATGATACAGCATTTTTATGTTATCTACTCTGATCAGGGAACAGCAACACTTTACCACCTGCTTTTTTAATATTTATGAAATTAAAATACTTTCAGGTTAAATGTTTTGTGAATGACATACATGCAGTCCAGATAGAAAGCCTTATAAGGGTTGTACCAACACCATATTACTTTCAAGACAATGTGATGACATCTAAAATTAACATATAAGCAAATACAAGAATAAATAATTAAAGTCAGTAAAACTAACCTGTTTCCAGAAGATGAACTGGTATTATCTGCCACCACCGATGTCATTAATTGTGATTTCTGTAAGGTCGGAGGTTGTGAGACTGGAGGCATGGCATCTTGTATCAAAGCTCTTACATCATCAGCCTACATTTCAACATACATGTACGACAATTATTTACAAGATTTCAATAGATGGCACCTACAGTAACCAATACATAAATACGTTTTCTGACGAAATGTTGAAAAAAAGAAGAAAAATATAAGTCATTTTAGATAAAAAATTTTAATAATATTAACACATCAACATTGTACATGTAGTGTGCCTGTAAAATCAATTAACTGAATACAATTAATTAATAGTGATTTAATTTTAAATGTAATGAAAAATATCAAAATGTTATGGCATATTCTATTATACAAGTATAAAGGGTAGACAGAAGTCATGAAATGGACCTTGAATTAACATAACCTTTTTGTTTGCCTAATCACATTTGAATACAGGGTTTTCTGTATTGGGTCACATGTCATTCTGAGACCTTGTATGGGTTGAGGAAAAATATGGGACCTGACATGGAAAACCCTGTGTCATAATTTCTTTTTCATACATTTTCAGCCAAGACCTTTTATTTATATGGTACTTTACATGTATAAACAACATCTCTTTAACAATCTTTACATCACTCTCTGTTCTTCTTTTTACATGTTGCATTGTATCAACAAACGTGTCGGTATCCTCTACTGATACATTAACATACCAGTCAGCCATTTATAAATATTTATTACTAACAGACTTTATTTTAGTGACCTTACCAGAAGTAATAATCGTACAGTGCATGCCAGGCATATCATATACATATCAGGACCTATAACAAAATATGACTAGGACAATTCTGTATGATAAAAAAATGTATGACTTATGTCCACAAATAATTCTTAATCAGAATTTTTCACTGACTAGACCTAATTTATCAAAACTAACGAGAAAGCTTACAGTTGCTAGATCCAATGGTGTTTGTCCCTCTTGATTCTTCATTGAAGGGTCTGCACCATGGGCCAACTGAAAAAGGAAAGTATAAACTCTTTACAATTTCTTTTCTATAAAATGTAAAACTTAGTGCAATATATATATCTTAGAACAGGTAAGCAGATTACACCTGAGCTTCATCATCAATCTTTCGTTCACCCTTTTTTGACACAATTTCACCACTTTCAAAATTTTTTTTTAGAAAACAATAAAATTTTAAAATGTATATAATGGGAAAAATTCCCAGTCCTTATCACACAATTACTGAGTTTCTTATTTCACCACCTTTCTCCATTTGAATGATTATTAAGTCAGAAGGAAGTACCGATTTCTCATTTCTAAATATGAAGATTGGCTTATGATACACATGTAGCTTAGAAGAAACATGTACAACACAATAATTACCAGTAAAGCACACAGCTGTGTCCTTCCTTTCTGTGCAGCTTCGTGGAGTGGTGTAAAGCCCCACCTGTCTACAGCATTCACACATGTGTTAAACTTGATCAACAAGGCTGCTATATCTACATGCTGGAATCAATTAAAAAAATACATGAGTTTGAATCTTTAAGTTTTGTTTTCATGTTCATAAAACAACTAATATTTTAAAATATTTTTGTGTGTTACATTTCTAGACCAAAAATGAACAAATAAAACAAGTGTGGACTGATGCTCACAAAGAGATACCCCCACTTTGCTTCAAGTTCAATTATCTCCCCTGAATAATATCCGACAGCGACAAAAATTCTTCATGCACATCTACATATGATGTACTTCCTTCATGTAAAGTTTCATCAAAATCTGTCAAGCGATTAAGGAGAAGCGCTTACAACGGATGTGGACAGACGGACAGACAGACAGGGTGATTCCTATATATCCCCCCAAACAAGTTTTCGGGGGTATAATTACCAAATAATTGACATACAAGTCTGCAACCTTATTAATCTCTAATCTATTTTGATGTGTTCTGTAGGAAATATATTTGGCGTGAACAAAACATGATCAAAAGTATTTTATTACAAAAAAATAAATTTAGTGCTTGTTCATTATTTCAATAAAAAAAGTTTGTTTGTTTGTTTGTTTGATGGTGTTTAACGCCACTTTCAGCAATTTTTCAGCTATATCATGGCGTCCAGTTTTTATTGGGGGAGGAAGCCGGAGTACCCGGAGAAAAAAATTAAAAAAAAAATAAAATAAAAAAAGAGTAAATTACTTACTCCATAAGATGATGCGTTGTGTAATGGAATTAACCCCCCTTTGTCTTGAGCATTCACGTCTGCTCCGTTCTCTAGTAAAAATTCTGCTACCTCTACATTGTTATAACCAGCTGCAATTTAAACATCAAACAATTAACAGAATAAAATAGTTGTTTGTAATTTCAAACTATTAAAACTATGTGTAATCAATGATCCAATGAAAACCTCTTACCAGATGCTATAACATCAAACTTGTAACAAATATTGCTGAGGTTAAAACTGTGTACTTATAGTAATTACCTTATTATTTCCTGAGAACTGCAGCCTAATTTACAGAGAAATTAAAGATGATAGTGTTAAATGTTTCCTTGCTTTCTACAATTATAACTTACCAGCCAAATGAAGTGGAGTTGAGTTTCTGCCTTGATTGTCTCTACAATTGATATTTTCTTGTGTAGATAATTTCTGCACTCTTGATAAATTGCCCTTTTTGGCTGCCTCTAACAAAGCAGCATCCCCCCTCAGTAAATCTGCTACATCATGATCCCCTTCTTTGACTAGGTCCAGGGGTGTGTTTCCATCTCTATTCTTCTTATTGGCATCTGCTCCATGCTATAACAAAAATTAAGCAATTATTTGAAAATAGTCCAAATATACATTAATGCTAAAAATTTTGAACAGTGGAACGCTCCCCCTCCAACATCATGACCATGAATTTCTGCATTTGTTTATATAGCTTAGTTATAATAAGACACTAAATAATTTGGCGATTTAACTATTATTTGGGTTAAACATTATCTACATAACTTTTGGCCTTTTTGTAGAAGCCAATTTTATTGTTAGTTGTGGAATAAGTTTAGGGTCTTGCACTAAAAGATCACATTTTTTTTAATGGAATTATGCAAAACTGTGAGAATAAGAAAATTTCTAATGTGTATTACATTTGTTAAAAAAATCCTGTTTTATCATTATAATTTTACCTTTAGAAGCAATTTACAGATTTCAAATTTCCCTTTCGCTGCTGCTTCATGCAAGGGTGTAAATTTCCACAGGTCGGCAACATTTACACAAGCACCATGCTACAAGAATAATACATCAAATTACTAAATAAACAAAATTTAATTTATTATATATATATATAATGTATATCATATACAATATCATTTAAAAAACATAATTTTATTAGGTATATAAACACAAACAAATATTCACTTTTTATTTCATTATTTCACTTTTTGCAAGAAAAAATTAAAGTTGTGTCGACATGCTCTTTGACAGTTAGTAATATTACCTTTATCAATAATTCTGTGACCTCATAGTGTCCATAGCTGCAGGCATTATGTAATGGAACGAGACCACTGAAAAATTTAATTCAGAATAGTTAAAATATAACATTGCTTATTTTTTATTTTGAAGCCAACAAAATCAGGAAAAGTTAATCAATCATGGTTTCTTACGATACTCTTTTCTTCAAAGTTAATAATCAGTAAACTGAACTATAAACTTTAGTTTACATATCACTTGTCATGCTATAGTTTTAACACCCATTAAATCAAGATAAAATTGTATAGACACCATAGACAGTTTTCATGACTTAGACTGTATACGACTTGTTTCATATTCAATATTTACCCTTTGTCTTTAGCATGAACATCAGCACCATGTTGTAATAGATATTCTACTACTGTTACTCTGTTATAACCAGCAGCAAAATGTAATGGTGTAGAATGTCGACCATCCAAGTCCCGACAGTTAACCGAGTGAGGGTTTGCTGATATCAGTTTCTGTAAAATCAAAACATTTAAGTTTAACAAATTCTTTGTTTAACATATTTGTGATCAACAGAAGTTATGATGCCTAATTATAAATACTGCTTTCTTGAGAAAATTATCAAATTATATTTTTATTCTGATTTATATAGTCGGATTGATATTCCATGGTATCAGTGAGCTTCCCTAAAACAGTTCAACATATATTTATGATTATTAAGTAACTAATGAAGAGTTGTGACACTTAATAACCAAACAGTATAAAGATCTGCTAAAAAACTAAATACCTTAACAACTTCCATATCCCCAGCTTTTGCAGCTTCTAATAACTGTATGTCAACGTCTGTACCTCCGACCGGTGGGTCCTCTGTAAAACAATATTTAAGAGCTTTTTTTAAAAATCATTATGATCAATCTTAGATATGGCTGCCATTTATTCTATCTTCTTTTTTTTAAATTTTGTAATGGCACATTCGATCAAGCTTTTGTTTGATAAGAAATATTTAATTTTAAGCCTCCAATGAGCTACAGGTACATTTAGGATGTGAGAAATAAAATCAATCTAATTAAAATTTAATCTTTCTTTACAAAAGTAAAAAAATGGGCAGCAAGAAAAGATTTGATTTTAATTACAATGGAAAAAATAATATGTAGATTACAAAAAATTAACCTTACTGAAACTGGCAGACCCTTTAATAATGGTTTCTATATATATAGATATGAGACTAGTTTAAATAAGTCGGATAAACCCACCTTTTAACATTTTTTGTATGTTTTCTGGAGACAGTTGGGCAGCTGTGTAGCCATGTAATGAGACAATAGAGGTGTCAACACCATAGGACAGGAGAAGACGACAGGCCTGCATGTTTCCTTGTTCTGCTACTCGATGTAAGGCTGTACGACCTTGACCATCTATTGCATTTACCTGTCAATCAAAAGCAATATAAACTGCAGAACAGGTTAATGTTTTTAACAGTAACAATATTTTAATAATTTATCTTACAGGTCAACAAATGCCCTTTAGACCAGACTTGCTAGTTGACTTCCATTTTTTAAAAATCTGGTCAAGTAAGAACAGAAAAAAGATTTATCAATTTGATGCAGAACAGAAATCAATTCATCTGACAAAAAATAGAACATACAACCTATCATATAACTTTATTTGGCAAGTTTTCACATTATTGCTATGATGTTGGTATCATAATGAACATAATCTCCAGGACTAACACTTTCTAAAGAAGAAGTGTCAACAAATTCATTCAGTTTATACTATATACATAAATGTATATGTATAGAATCCATCAATATTTACCTAAAATAATGTTATTTTTATGTTAACTCTGTCCAGATCCATTAAAGTTTTACTTAACTAGAACTTAGCAAAAGATGATCATACCTTAGCACCATGCTTTAATAACACATCCATTACATCATAATGAGCTCTGTCTGCAGCCACATGTAAGGGAGATAATAACCTACAAAATACAGATCAAGTAATGAGTAAGGAGAAAATTAAAAATAAATGTGATTGATAATTAGCTGTCCTAATATTTGACAAAGAACAATCCTGAAGCTTTTAATACAATTCAACAAAAAGATCTTTCTAATTAACTGAAGTAGCATAGTAATGTCTTGCATATTTACAAAGATGCAATGCATCTTCCAGTTCTAAATGAATGTCAGCAGTGAACAACTTCAGTTTTTTGTGAAAGGTTTCATTAAACCTAAACATTTTAACTTACAGTATTGTGCACATAACAAAATGTCAATAATAAATTTTATAGACTCACTCTTTGTTTTTCTCATTCAGGTTGGCACCTTTCCTGATTAAAGCTTCCATGACTTGTTTTCTTTTTGGGAATGGTGAACCAGCTGTACAGTGCTAAAATAACATAATATTTATAAAATATGTTACAGTAATTAATATTAATCAAGTAAAATAATAACCGAATTTTGGTTTATAGAAACTTTTCTTATTCACAATGTTAACATATTTATCTCAAATGTATTTTAGGTTTCTGGCTAAAGACAACTAAAATGGTCTTGGTGATATACATAAAACATAACTAAAACCTCCCTGAAATAAAACCAATTCCTGTAAATACATACCAGTGCAGTCTCACCAGTGTAAGGATGTTTAAAGTTGACTACTTCTAAATACTTTTTAACTCTAGCTAAATCTGCCTGCCTGCAGCCCTCCAATAAAGAATGACCTTTAAATTCATCTGAAAACAAAAAAAGTAAAATTAAAAAATTTTTAAAATACTTTTCAACACAATTACAATATTACAAGAGAGACTTTTTAAATATTTTTTACAAGATATTCGAAAACCTATTTTTATCTATTTTTTGAAATTCCCTTGATATTAGGTACACATCAAGGTTTATCTTTATATCAACAAAAAATTATATATCTGTGTGTAACTGTGCCACAATATCTGAAAAAGACATGAAAATAATCCTGATTTTTTTTTATTTAAACAAAAAACAAAAAAATTCTGGGTGGTAGGGGATGAGAATATACCAAGTAATTTTAATTTGCCTTAATCAAAGTAGCTTACTATAAAACAATGTTCACTTACACTGTAATCGTTCTTGAAGTTCTCTGGTAGGAGAAACATCTATAGCACTTTTAGAATGGCAATTGACTAAGGTGGGATCTGCTCCATGTGCCAGCAGTAAGGAACACACCTCAACCCGGGACTTGGAGGCAGCTTCATGTAGGGGCGTAAACTGCCATAAATCCATGGCATTTACACTAGCACCAGCCTGGTGAAACAAAATATATGAAATAAAAATTAGTTATATATGCAAAAGGAATGTGAATGTACATGTATGGAACAGATTAAAAATAAGCTAACAAGCACTCAAATGTCTGAAATTATTTCTGATCACATATGAAAGTAAACAGAGATATAACACAATATTTGATACCCTTAAGTAATCTCTTTTTATATCAATAACTTATAAATAAATATGTTAATTGTTAAATTTTACAGAAACTATTTATCATTTATAGGCTTTGTTTGCCAAGAGGTTATGGCAGTCATCTACTTTTCACTACTGGCATGTTAACACGGAGGTTGTCAGTTCAAGTCTGATTTCAGGTCGGGTGTGCAAAACTCTAACATTAATTGACAAGGGCTGCCTTTTTACAGCCTGGGTTTTCACAAGGTTCTTTTCCTTCATCCCCAAGAAAGACCAGATGCCATAAAAAGATGAAAACTGCTGGAAATGGCATAAAAAGTACAAAAAAAGTAACTATTCGTACTACCTTTAGAAGCATTTCTGTGACTTCAAAATGTCCATAAGAACAGGCATTATGTAACGGTACCAGACCACTACAAAAAGAGAGTAATACCTTTAATTTGAATGGCTCATTGTACTTTATAAACAATAATGGTATTTATTAAATAGAAGGAACAGAAAATAAATGTTATATAAACAAGATAATTCAATCAGTTTTCCTATTCAAGAAACATTTAATTACACATTTTTTGTGTGTAGCAGCATCATTTTTATTTGCAATTATTTTTTCCTTTATAAATGTTAGGTGTGTTAATGCATTTTATAAATCATTTTGGAACAATATTAAATGTATGTTTATTTGTATCTAGATATCATTTACTCCAGAGTCAATTGTGCATTTATATTAAAGAAAAAGTGTTAAACAAAAACAACATGTTAGCTTTCAATTAACAATCTAATTAGCTCAAGTACCAACAAAATAATAACTTATAAAAATAACAGTGCTGTCTATTAACTTGATTTTGTACAAGTACACTAACCCTTTATCTTTAGCATGCACATCAGCTCCATGTTGTATCAGTAACTGTACGATTCTTGTTCTGTTATAACCAGCAGCTAAATGTAATGGTGTTGACTGAAAACCAATAAATAACAGTTCAAACAAGAAATTTATAAAAAATTTAACAACAGAAATTAAAGCGTTGATTTTCTCAGTTACAGACATATTTTTTTGTTGTACAAGTTATTGTTAAGCTCTCAATTTTGAGGCATTTAGTTGTCGAAGTACTACATGTACAGAAACTGATATTCATCAGTTCCCTTGGGAAATGAAATGCTAAAGGGCTATTATTGCACAAATAGCAAGTGAAATGTCTTATTTTATAATGTTATATTAAGTCTTAATAATGGCTTTTATTATAAATAATTTTAATGTTCGTCTTAAATATAAAATGTTTACTGGTAAGTTAATAAAAAGTTTCTTCTGGGTTTTTTTCTATTTTACAAGCAGAAGTATCAGTTCTAGCATATTCCAGCCAATACAACTTGTTTTGGTTTTTTTTGGAAATAACTGCAGATTTTCAATGAACACCAACCTTTCTTCCATCACTGGCATGACAATTGACATTTAATGGTGTCAATAGTGACATTAACTTGTCCTCATTCCCACTCCTAGCAGCTTCCAATAACTCATCTTTCTTATACTCTCCTAAAAAAGTATACACATCCCAACTATTTATTAAAATTATAAACAATTTTAAATAAATGACAGATTTTAAATACAAAATGATCCCTTATCTTAAATGCATTTAGGTATTGTTGCAAAATGACAGATTTAAAATACAAAATGATCCCTTATCTCAAATGCATTTAGGTATTGTTGCAATCAGGTGTCTTTAATTATGGGTTCTAACCATACTTCTGTATCATAAAATTGTATATACCCCTTCTAAAATTACTGAATTGCACTGCAGGAAAACACCACACATTGGCAAGTTGTGCAATATAGTAAGTGAAAGTTACATCACAAATCCTTAAGCTCCATTAGAATTGATTAAGTACAAACTTTCCAATCAAAACTAAGATAATCAGAGATAGGAGAATCATTGGCATCAGAGATGACACTCTAATCTATAATCTTTACCTATAATTGATTCCAGATGTAAACATGATAAAGCCAAATATCTCACTGTTATTTTACTTAATGCTTGTATTTTTACTAAATGAAGATTTTGAACAGAAAACATTCCAAATAAGTTTTTAGTTCTCAGAAATCAAAAAGTCTAAATAAAAGAAACAAATAATTATTATCAAATAAGTAATCATTAAACAAATGTTACAATACTACATTTAGAAAATATGCTTAACAGTAAAAACAAAAGGTATGTACCTATCATAAATTAAACCCAAATTGTTTTCCTCATAGTATACTACCTATTTTCAATCAGATGCATGAACATTTTATATTGTAAGACCTTCATATATCTCAATGCAGACTGTATAAACCTTTTTTTTTTTAAATATACCTGTTAACACTGCCTTTGCTGAAGGGTCGGCCAGGTCCAGCGCAGTCTTTCCATCTGTGTTCCTGATATTAGCATCAGCACAATGTTGTAGCAGAACTGTAGGAGAAGAAGGGCAAATACTGGAGATGTCAGACAAGTTAAGATCATACATACTATATCCCTGTATTCCAGGGCGATGGTCTCCATTCATTTTCATTTTTTTTCAAATAAAGTCAACTTTTGAAATCAAAATCTCTACAAGCAACCACCTCTACAAAGATTTCAATCACTATGTCTTATTCTCTGTCCATTGCAGGCGAAGTCACAAAAAGAATCCAATAAGAATTAAACAAATTTCCATAATAATACATATATCCATATTGGATCTAATACACAGCTAAATAGATGCATCATATTCACTAATGCATCTCTCCATGCAAAAATGTCTGCAAAACTTCCCTCATATGGATTTTATCTACTTAATTGTTTGAAGTTATTTTTTTAAATGTCCTCATTTCTTAGTTGACTACTGATCAGACACACAGAAGTGACAAACACCACTCAAGTGTCCTGGGGTGACATGTGTCAACTGGGCCATTAAAACTGATCTGACATGCTTCACTGAACATAATTTAATTGTCTCTTACCACCTTGTTTGAATCAATTATTAATCAATGATTGTTGTGAAAACATTTGACCACTGACAAGTACCTAATAGATTTATAACAATAGTAAATAGTTTCATTGCATGACTGTAAAGACTTAACTCATTGCAGTCATGCAAAAGTATTGCCTGTACATGTACTTGTATTTCAAAATATGTGATATAAATTTTTATGCATTATGACATGTAACCAAAATAATTTTAAATGTGAACATTTTAATTTTTAAGGGAAAAATATTAAAAATACATTAAAGTAGTCAGAAAAGAAATTCTAACTGCACACAGTTGATCCTCAGTTCAACTGTCTTAACATTTCTATTCATGAAGAGCTTTAGCCAGAGGCTATATACTGACACAACTGTTGTCACTTGGTAGGTGTTATTCTAATAAAACTTTTTAATATAGAAATTAAATAATCAATCAATCATAAGACCAACTTTTCTCGCATATAAATTTAAACTTAGAAACCCTCAACCAGTTATGTTTTGGCTTTGTTACCACTTACTGACTGAAGACACACTCATGGATATTTTCTCGTTTTCATGAATATTAAAAAATTTATATCAGCCAAAGTGATACCTTTTTTGTATATTAGTCTTCAATTTTGAAGGTGCAAAAACTATATGTAAACATTGCTTTGATGACTTTGAGTTAATGCAGGTTTTGCATAAAAAAAATAACAGATAAAATTTATACAACAAAGTTTTACAGAAAGATTTACATCTTTTCTTTAAATGAAGGCATGCAGGTGTTGTCAGATAGTCAACTGACTTGATGAAAATTCGTCGTTTACATTTTTCATGCGAACGACACATTTACTAATGGAAATCATGGATGTCATCTCTTATTAGATTAGTTGTAAAATATCTACCAGTGTGTCCACAGTTGGTAAGTGGTAACAAAGCAGGAACGCCACTGAAGTGGGTTGCGGACAATGGAATTCAAATCAAGTACTTACAAACAAACAAAAATTTACCTATAAACACTAGTCAAATATAATATTTTACATGTAAAACCCTCAGTGTTTAAACCTAACAACATACAATATACTTTCCTTTCTATCAGTTGCTATACAAATTGATAAATTCAATATTTCAAGTCCAACTTCCAGAACAATAAACTTTACCAGGATAACATTGTGACTGACATGCTATAATGCTTAATATTTATTAAATACAGTCAGTAGTTTAGTAAAGAAACTAGAGGCTCCCAGGAGCCTGTATCGCTCACCTGAACCTGAAACCAAACAACCCTTTTCTATCCAGCTTTTCTTTGCTATAAGGAATTGCCCAACACTTCTGCAAAAGTCATAATAATTCCTATAAGGAGGAGCTTTTGATGCTTAGAGGGAGAAGGGAGGTTCACTTCAAATTTGCTGTACCTGTTATATTTTTTAACTATCAGTCGAAAACTCTCTTGACTCCCCCCCCCCCCCCCCCCCCCATTTTCTATTTTAAGCTAACGTAGCTATATAGGTAGTCAGGTGTCATGATTTGCACAATTTTGGTAGAGGACGTCCTAAAGATGATGTGTGCAATGTTTCAAAGCAGTCCTTTAATGGGTTAAAGAGGAGAAGATTTTTTAAAATCAATTAAAATTGATTAAAAAAATGTTCAAGGAGAATAATTCCTAAATGGTTCATCAGACAATCTTGACCCTAAGTCATTTTTGTAGCCCTCATAGAGCAGAACAATTAAGCAATACTAACTTTTTCTCTAGTTCAAATAATTTTCAAGATTTTAAGGCAAAAATGTCAAAAATAATCAATTTTGACAATAAAAGGGCAATAACTCCTATAAGGAGTCCTCATACAACTTCAACCCAATGGAGTGTTTCGTAGAGCTTTTGATGCAGATGAAGGCATGTCTCTTCGGTTTTCTTGTATCTGTTATACTTTTTGAACTATAAGCCAAAAACTGTATTTTACCCCACCCCCCCCCTCCATTCTATTTTTAGCCATGGCGGCCATGTTGGTTAATCTGCAGCCATGGTTGGTGAAAACTTGGTTAAGGACATTTGATGGATGATGTGTACAAAGTTTCAAAGCAGTACTTTCAGTGGTTTCAGAGGAGAAGATTTTAAAAAATCAATTAAAACCTATTAAAATAAACAGTTCAAGGGGAATAACTCTTAAACGGTTAATCAGACAATCTTGACCCTAAGGCAATTTTGTAGCCCTCATAGAGCAGAACAATTAAGCAATGCTAACCTTTTCTCTAGTTCTAATAATTTTCAAGATTTTGAGGCAAAAATGGCTAAAATCAACAATTTTGACAATTAAAGGGCAATAACTCCTATAAGGAGTCATCATACAACTTCAACCCAATGGAGTGTTTCATAGAGCTTTTGATGCAGATGAAGGCTTGTCTCTTCGGTTTTCCTGTATCTGTTACACTTTTTTAAATATAAGCCAAAAACTGTATTTTACCGCCCCCCCCCCCCCCCCCCCAATCCAATTTTTAGCCATGGTGGCCAGGTTGGTTAATCTGCAGCCATGGTTGGTGCAAACTTGGTTGAGGACATTTGACAGATGATGTGTACAAAGTTTCAAAGCAGTACTTTCAGTTGTTTCAGAGGAGAAGATTTTAAAAAATCAATTAAAACATTAAAAAAAACAGTTCAAGGGGAATAACTCTTAAACGGTTAATCAGACAATCTTGACCCTAAAGTCATTTTTGTAGCCCTCATAGAGCAGAACAATTAAGCAATGCTAACTTTTTCTCTAGTTCTAATAATTTTCAAGATTTTGAGGCAAAAATGGCAAAAATCATCAATTTTGACAATTAAAGGGCAATAACTCCTACAAGGAGTCATCATAAAACTTTGACCCAATGGAGTGTTTTGTAGAGCTTTAGATGATAAAGAAGGAAGGTCTCTTCGGTTTTCCTGTATCTGTTATACTTTTTGAACTATAAGCAAAAAACTGTATTTTGACCCCTCTGTTCTATTTTTAGCCATGGCGGCCATGTTGGTTGGTCTGAGGCCATGATTTGGGCAAACTTGGTAGAGGGCATTTTACTGATGATGCATGCAAAGTTTCAAAGCAATCCCTTCAGTGGTTTTTGAGGAGAAGATTTTTGAAGAAAAGTTAACGACGACGACGACAACGGCCGATGACGGACGCCAAGTGATGGCAATTCGGGTCAGGTGAGCTAAAAATTAACTCATTATAAATGGATTTAAGTCCAATTTGACCCCATACAAAATGCCACACTTTTGCAAAGTTGTCCCCCTGCAAAAAAGCCCTTCTTTTAAAAAATTGCCTCACTTTTACACAAAAATTCACCCCTTCAAAACTTTTTCACCTTTTCTAGTCTTAGCAAAATTGCCCTACTTACAACTATATCTTGTTTATTGTGTCCATGTCTATCAGTTTGTTAAAAAAAAGGATCAAATTGCTCATGTGGCTTGATCAGAATTTTTTTTTTACCATTCTTAAATATCAATCTGTGAGCTTGTTTATTCTTTTGATGTTCTAAAAGACAAGTATTTAAGAAACAAAGAGAGTTAAAAAAAAATTGTCATCAACATTAACAGTTCTTCGTGAACATAAGAGTAATTAGAAGAATAATTTTAAAAAATTATAGTAAATCAACAAATCCTTGTTCATTATTTTTAAAACTTCTGTAAATGTTAAATCTTGTTGCTGATAATAAAATCAGCAACAAGATTTAAATATACTAACTCTAATATGCAGAAAAGGCTTTTACACTAAAGCAATTTTGGTAAGTGACAGGATTTGACTAACGATGGGGGCCTTTTGCAGTGGGTCCATTTTACAGTAGGGCAATTTCTGTAATAGTGTGAGCATTTTTTGATGGGGGTGATTTGACCTTCTTCTATTAAAAACCTACCTATGCATACATCTATCTTTCCTTTAATAGCAGCTTCATGGAGCGGAGTATAGTTCCAATTGTCTCTCGCATTTGCATCCCCACCACTCCTCAGTAATAACTGAACAACTTCTGCATGTCCAAAGGAGCAAGCATTGTGTAGGGGAATCAACCCCCCATCATCTTTGGCATGAACACTGGCTCCACACTCCAGTAAATGTTCTACTACATCCTTTCTACCAAATCCTACAAGACATAAATTAACTTGCTATGTTCCATCATGTCGAATTAAAAAAGCCAACACCGGTCAAATTTTTTAGCTCAAAACTCATCAACAAATTATGTTAAATAACAAACAAATAGGTTGTTACTAGACTTCAAATTGTGCTCCATACAAAGATGAATTTATCATGAACAATATTTTTTAATATTTCCACTGTCAAAAAAACAATGATATACAGAGTAGTCCGTAGTTATCGCGCACCTAAGAAATTTGTGCAATTTTTTTTCAGTTTCAGAAAAAAATATTTATTTTGAAAATTAAATGATTTTATCTTTGAATACATTATTTTTGAAACATACAACCCAATTTGTTAAAGTTCGTCGGCAAAGTATTGAATTTTGTCATTTTGTTCAGCATGACCTGGTTTGATGTAAACAATGGTGTGTCCGGTGATATCGCGCATGTGCATAAAAAATCAATACAGGATTGAATTAAGAAAAGATTTTTATATTTAACAATTCTAAAGTTAAACATTGATAAAGCAGTTAAATTTTTACAATAAAAGAAATCAAATATTCATTGATGTACTAAAGATTGATTGACGTCTTTTAAAGATCGTGTCTTTCAGGTTAGCGTTTTTTATGATTTTTAAGAAACGAATGTTTATAAAAATAACGCCGCAGAATTAAACGTCCGAATATGTAATATATTGAACACAATTTGTCCAGGAAGGTGAAATAAAATATATAATTTTTTTTAAATACAGAAATTGGAAGATACATAACATGCGCGGAATCACCGGACGCGCGATAACCGGTTCCTTGACGGTAATTATAATAAAGTAACACTTTTGTCAGCTGTTAGAAAATAATAATATTTTTGTCTGTGGTTGATAACATAGTACAGATTCATATTTCAAGTAGATGTTGAGATGACATCAAACAGTCAAAAACAAAAGTATTTGAAAATAATTGAACAAATTATATGTGTGTTATAAAAGACACACAATTCATAGCATACGTCTTCAGCTGGTTTTTTAATACTTATTACTGATGATGTAAACCAATGCCATATTTAACTAAGTAAATACCAGTCAAGAAAGCTTAAAATCACACCATAAGGAGCAGACCAAGACAAGTGTTTGGATAAAGTGATTTACTTAACTGATTAATTTTAATTGGATTAATTGGATGATAATTTCTTATTGAGCTGAAAGCATGTTTTTCTTATTTGATTAATTTAATTTGATTATATTTAATTAAATTTAATAACAATTCCAGATTAATCTTAGCAAAATGAACTGTAATGTTGTAATATTTTATTTACAATTGATACAATGAAAAGCTATATAACAACTAAATCATTTATCACATTTATTTGTTTTTAGCTATGACTAAAACAAGAGATTTTGATTTGACAGTCAAATTTGTCCTTTTGTATTTTCTTCTGGAATATAAAAATTTACTTGAAATACACGAAACTGCCACAAATAAACAGAAAACAATTTATCACCAAGACATCAAGAAACACCAACCTGTCATAATTTTATTTTTAACAGCATAAAATGACTCAGGGTGAATGATAATGGGGACTTTCAGGATGAAATGACTATTAAAAAAGGAAAATAATAACATATGTAAATCTGGGTGAACACTCAAAGTTATATCATATAACTGTATTACAATTTAAAATTGAAATAAAATGTGCAAAAGTGTTTATATAGGCACAACTGTATAAGTCGTGAAACTGAACTATATAGTATGTCTAAAAGCAACTATACAGAATGAAGAACAGGCGAGTAGACAAATAGTTTGCAATAAATCAAGAGCATTTGCTTATTTTTGAAATGAACAAAATCGCATGTTACATGGCGGAAGGAAAATAGTCAAAAATAAAATTGAAGTGTTATAACAAATTCAAATTCTGTTTTGAAAACAAACCTGCTGCGAAATGGAGGGGCGAAGACTTCCGGCCAGCTGTATCTTTTGAGTTCACATTGTGGCAACTGACAAGTTTCTTTACTTTGTTTAAATCTCCATTTCTGCAAGCTTCAAAAAGTTCTCTTCCCGGATCATTTTGAGACGGAGAACCACCTATTTCACTCTGGAGAAGTGAGCGACGAGCTGTCGCCATCTCCAAAATTTCATATTTCTCGTAAATTAACGCCCTGGACGAGACAAGTGAATAAAGGAGAGATCTCAGTAGAATTGCATTATTTAAATTATCTATAAAAATAAACGATAAACAGTCAAAATATTGAAAATTATAATAATTTTTATCATAATTACTATTTTGATTTGATTTACTTTTCGAAACATACCTTTAAGAAAATAATTTATTTATCCTTTAGAGAGTTGTCAATTGTAATCTTTCTTTTAATGACAGTCGGTTTTGCAGATAACAGGTGTTTTTAAAAAAACTTATGAAGTTTGCCAAGAATTTTCAGTTTATCTATTTAAAGTTATAAATATAAATAACCGAAACATTTTTTTGCAACAAACGGAGCCTTTGTATCAATATTTTTGGCAGAAGCCAAAAAAGTGCCAACCGTTGTATAAATGTATCCCGATATATTTTATCAGTAATCTCCCTTGCAAACTTTGTCTTATAATATTAAACAATATATTATATGTCTTTTATAGTGTCTGTTATTTTGTAACTAGTTTTCATCTGATAAATACATGATAAAACTATCTAACAGGCGGGGTTTTGAAGCATCTGGAGTGAGCTGTATTTTGTACCAACATTTCTTCAATCTCCGCAAAGTTTCTATCCAGTGGCTACTACATGTATTTATGGATTAACAAGTTACAATTCAATGAGAGTATTTATATCACAACCACTTGTTAACGAAATTGTTCTTTTTTAAACACGGGGACCTGAGTCTATAAAGTTGCATCATTCACAAGGCTAAATGAGACAAAGTGAAGTTACAATATAAATTGCAATTGAATTAAAGTACAGTTCTCATAAACACCATCAATTGTCTATAAAAGACAAAAGCATATGTCTGTAAATAAAGTAAAGAAGACAAAAAGATTGAAAAGACTAATGCATTTAGAGATAATATAAAACTTTTGGAACATGCGAAAAGATAGCATGCCATGCAATAAATTGCAAATTTACCAACAATCATAATCATTCAAAATGTTTTGAACATCAAAATAAAATTGTAAAGTCCTGGCATAAAGTTAAAGTTCTAATCACAAATGTTCATTATTATTGAAATTATATCCATATTAGTTATTCATAAACTCTAAGGCAGGTAACTCTGTCTAGTATGTAGGCCTCAGCTGCTACATATCAGCATGTCCTAGTTGTTTTTTGTTTATAATATATGCACCACTTGCCTAAAGTTGAAGAGGATGTTAATACCTTATATTGTAGACCTATCCAACAGCTTTATTTCAACAGTCCTTTTGCACATTTAACTGGTATGATTTATTATGGTATATTTTGATTTTAACATCTGTTATTTCTGTCATTTTTCAATGAAAAACCTAATATTGTGTTAAAGGGTACCCCAATATATTTAGAATTAATATTAAATAAAATGAAAATTTTAATACACTTAATAAATTTTAAAGCAGAACATGAGATCTATGCCACCTGCACCACAGGACATGGTTTAATATTAGAGAATCACTTTTTTTGCTTTATAAATCATATGAGCAATATAGATATAAGCCTGCAGTATTTTGAAAGGCTTTAAATTTGTAAATAAAATTACCTGGATACAAATACACAACTGCTTTTTGTATTTTTGGGATGTATTTTATCAGCTGCTTTCAAGTTATTTGGTTTGCAGGCAGCATGGACAAAGTATATCAAAGTAGTTTAAAACTTCAAAATTTTGTTGTATGTCAGTTGGTATTGAATGAACTTTAAAATTACTTTGGACAGTTTGCTTTGACATTAATTATAATATTTAAGCTCCCCACTTTGTCTGTCCATAACCATAATTCTATCTTTCCAGTATCATTGTTCTGTATATATTTCCTGGACTGTTTGACATGACTTCAAACTCTGAGGTTAGATTGATCACGATGAGTAGGAGTGCAGTGCATAAGAACCAAACTCTGTCTTAATTTTTTTATTTATCCCACATGAATAGTTTATTTTTCCGGTCCAGAAAATAAATTAAAAACTGCTGAATAGATTCACTTTAAACTTGGTATCTGGTGTTGAATAGGAGTGCAGTGCACAAGAACAATTACTCTACCTACGTTATTTGTTATCTCCCTTTGTTTTATTTTCTTGACCAGAAAATAACTGAACAACTACTTGATGGATTCATTTCAAACTTATTATATAGTTACCTGATAATGAGTAAAAGTTCACAAGAATCATTATTCTACCTACATTAATTGTTTAGTTATCTGCCTTAGTTTATTTTTCTTGTTCGAAAAATAATTTAAACGATTTATTTATATATACTAGTATAGGTACCTAGTGATTAGTAGAAATGCTATTTCATTTTGTTTTTGTGTGTTATAAACTTTAAATAATTCAAAACCCAATTTATTGGGATATTTGAAAATCATAATATGATATTAAAATATATATTGCCTATCACTAGAGAATAATAGAATGTACTATACTCCTCTTAAATTATCAACTGTACGTTAGTATCACTAGTTTATTAATAGTAACATTATTTTTCTTGACTTCATGCTTATTTCTTTAATTATGTTACTTTTTTCCTTCTTTTTTTAACATCTCTAATTCACAAGCCATTGAAAATGTCTCAAATTAGTATCATAACCAGTGGTTGCATGGCTCAGATGAATTTTGAGTGAAAATATTTTTGTGCCCACACTAAATTATTTGTTCATTAACCCCCATGTACAACTATTTATTAAATGGATGCATTTTAAATATTGGTCATAACCTTCTTTATATTTATGTAAACATTCTTACACCAGTTACTGTCCTAATATGGATATTTTTTTAATTTTTTAACGCATGAACATTAATGAAATGTGTATTATCATATTTTGTTGCAAGTACAATGTATATTGGTAAATATTTATGAATTGACTCATGTCCTGTTTCCCACAATCTATGCCAAAAAAGTTACTTCTTTTGTTTTTAAAACACCAGATTGACCTTTAGATTTGTTCCAGTAATATTTGTGAAAAGGTCAATCAAGTTATCATAAAATTACCCCAGTTTTTAGTCATGTAATTTCACATAAAATCACTGGTAGATTAGCAATCTAGAACAATCATTGGATTTAACAGTCAAAAATTTGACTAATTCTTCACTTTTTTTAATTTAAAACAGTATATCTAGATTTTTTCGTAATTTTCTTTAGACAAGATGGCAGCTCTGAAGTGGGGTATATGTGCTGCTGGATTGATTAGTAAGGATTTCTGTTCTGCACTGAAGACCCTTTCACCAGAACAGCATCAGGTATATAGTAATTGATATTTTGATGGAACAGTAAAGTTTGTGTAAAATGTTTAAAAACATTATTTCTGATTAATATATAACTAAATCATTAGGTTTTTTAAGTCCTGATAAATTTTCACATTTATGTCAAATGTTATTATTACTGCAATTTTATGTCTTTTTTTAAATGGTTGTCAAATTTTTTAGTTAGTAGCTATAGGAGCAAGGTCACTGGATTCAGCAAAAACATTTGCTGCAACATACGAGATTCCAAAAGCCTTTGGTTCATATGAAGAGGTTGCTGCTGATCCTGAAGTTGGTTAGTTTTAACATGTTTAAGGTCAAATACATTTTGATGTATACATGTACAGTATATTTTTTGTCTAAATCATAATACTGGTATTGTAATGGCTTGTTCATTTGGTTCAGTGTGAAAATACATTCAGAATAAGACCATAACTCTTACAATATCAGTACACAGGGAAATATTGTTCACGTGAAATCAGAATTAACATGAATTGCACGTGAAAAGTTCACATGATTTTCACGTTAAACGAGCATATTAACATGAATTTCACGTAAAATATATTTAACATGAATTTCACATGAAATTCACGTTAATATCATGTGAAACTCATGTTAACTTTTCACGTGAATTTCACATGAAAATTCTGAAAAATGAGAATTTATTTAAGAAATAGATTATTGCGAGCGGGCTTTATGGGAATTAGAACATGGTCAGACCTTATATTTGTCAATATTTTATACCGAGCGATAGCGAGGTATAAAATGAAGACAAATATAAGGTCTGACCATGTTCTAATTCACATAAAGCCCGCTCGCAATAATCTATTTCGATTCTAATATGTCTAACAAATGTTTTAAAATTTCGAAGCGGTTCTAAGAGGACGCTTTCAGTGGTAATATTGTTTTTTTAAAACTAATACGATATATCCCAAAACAGTATGTTAAAGCAAATAAAATTGACATAAACATATTTTCTCGTCATTTTATTGAATGTACGTACCTTTTAAACAAAAATATTGAGAAATCTTAACGAAATTGCATCGTTCCAGTTTGAAATTTTCAGTTCAGCGTAATATGACGTCGGAATTCTAATTGTGACGTCATATTAATTCGAATGTAGAATTGTTAAAAAAATAATGTATCGGGAGTAGTTTAAATCATATAAATATCAGAATTCAGACTAAAAGTAACTAAATTATTAACTATAACGATAATTAAGGATAACACATAACAAACGGCATTTGTAAGTCAGTTTTTACATTTACACTTAACACGCAGTTTACGCATGTGCGAACTAAACTTATTGGAATTTTGACACGGCTTTGTTTACATAGCTAAAGCAGGACGTCATATTAGAATTCTAAATATTGATAGAATTGCATGAAAATTAAAGAACATTAAAAATGTTGAGAACATTTTTTCACATGAAATTCACGTTAAATTGCTCATTTAACATGAAATTCACGTTAAATTTGTCACGTGAATTTCACATTAATTTCATGTGAAATTCACGTGAACAAAATTTCCCTGTGTATACAATGGGTGTCGAGCCATCCTATTATTGCTATCATCTTCTTTTCCAGTGGCAGTTAAAATTTTGTTCCCTGTGTCCCATACCACCCCTTTTTCAATTGATGTATTGTTTGTTAACTTATTCCCATCCTGAATATAGCTGAAATACTGCTCGCTGGACGTAAAGCAAACATCCAATCAATCAATCAATCCTTCCAGTCTCTTTGTAGACAGACTATTAATCTGTAGTTTATTATAGAAATTTATCATGCTAGTGAGTGGTATTTGCCAAAAGATATTGCTTGAGAGGCTTGTGAGGATTTCACGAGCCATTAGGTAAGTGAAATCTTTACAGCATCAAAAGCGGTATGTTTTGGCAAATACAACCCACCAGCATGATATATTTCATTAATTCTGCTTAATGTTTTCACCTTCAATGTAATACACAGTATAGTTATGGTTTTTATTTGAAATAATTATTTTTGATCTGAAAACAGGTCTTCCATATTGATTAATCTTTTTAAATTTCATGACCCAATTATAATAAATAGTTTGGACATGCCGATACTACTTAACTGAGTTTTGACTTAGTAAAGTCTGTATTTGATATTTTTGTTATTGTGACAGTGGTTCTCTCTATTGACAAATTGATCAATCTGTTGATGCTGCTAGCTTTGTTGTTAATGGTTTTAATACCCCCGCTCGACAGAGTCTGGGGTATATAGTGGTCCTCATGTCCGTCCGTACGTCTTTCTGTCCGTCCATTCGTCCATCCACATTTGGTTTCCGGCTGAAAATTCAAAAAGTTTACATCCGATTTGAATGAAACTTTGAGATATTGTTATATATCAGGTTGGTAAGAAGCCTATCGATTTAAGGTATCCGACCCATAATAGACCACGTGATCATATTTGGTGTCCCGAATGTCCATTGTTTGTCAATGGAGCAGACCTCGGTAATGTTCGGCAAACATCGGAACTACTATTTGAGCAACTAAATTTTTTTCTCAAAACTGTTAACATTGACTCAAAGTTAAACAATATATTTACTTTGTATCATTAATTAGTAATATATTGAGTAAATAAATTTGCATTTCTTGGTCTTAAAATAAAATTAAACGGTGACTTCAATTATGGGTCGGATACCTTAAGGGGAAATTCGTCAAATTTCAAGGTCGCAATAAACGAAAAACTTTAGGAATTTTAACAAAAACTTGGTTTCCAGATGATAATTCAAAAAGTTTACATCAGATTTGAATGAAACTTTGGGATATTGTTATATATCAGGTTGGTAAGAAGCCTATCGATTTTGGGTGAAATCCGTCAAATTTCAAGGTTCGCAGTCCATGAAAAATGTTAGGAATTTTAACACAAACGTTGTTTTTGGACAAAAACTCAAAAAGTTTGCATCCGATTTTAATGAAACTTTGGGATTTTGTTATATATCATGTTGGTAAAAAGTCTTTTAATTTGGTGAGAAATCGGTCAAATTTCAAGGTCGCAGTCCATGAAAAACGTTAGAAATTTTTACAAAAAAGTTGTTTCCAGACAATAACTCAAAAAGTTTGCATCTGATTTGAATGAAACTTTTGTATATTATTATATATTATGTTGGTAAGAAGCCTATCGCTTTTGGGGGAAATCTGTCAAATTTCAAGGTCACAGTCCACGAAAAACGTTAGAGACTTTTTACAAAAGCGGGGGTATCAGTGATCGCTAGATTAACTTTGTCTAGTTTTTATTGCTGTTTAAGTTTAAAGTCAGGTATTTCCCACATACCGTGGTATGTTTGAAATATACCAGAGCAACCTAATGGCGGAAAAAAATATATCATGACACAAAAAATGTTAATGCAATAGATTTAAGCAGTTTTATCATGTGGAACAGAAAACATTGTAATTCAGTAAAGGAGTCTTTTTTTAATGAAATATTTGTCACTTTATATTTGTTATATTTTATAAATTTGTGCAGCGCTACATTTTTAGCAAAATGTGTACACTTTTTTAATTGTAACATTTGAACTGCTTAAAAATGTATTTGCAAGGATGAATCTTTGTCAAATACTGAACATTTTTCATTTAAGAAGATCAGAAGTGCTGACTGCTTTTAGAGTTGTTTCCCTTAGAGATAATGTTTAACAACAATAGAACATTAGGTCAGTTTAACTGAAAAAATTTTTATGTATTTTTGTGTGTGTAAAAATCCTTTATATTACATGTACAGCTTTAGACAGCTGGTATGCCACCATCTTTGTCTTAAAATATTTTGTTTTCCGTGTTGACATTTGTACAAGAGATTTATTTTCTCAACAGAAATAGTGTTTTATTTGGATTTGTTTTTGTTTTTCCTACAGAAATTGTGTATATTGGTGTTATACACACGGAGCATGTTAGACTGAGCCTAATGATGTTGAATGCAGGAAAACATGTGGTGTGTGAGAAACCACTTGCTGCATCATGGGAGGAATGTAAAAGGGTTCTGGATTGTGCTAAGGAGAAAAACCTATTTTTTCTTGAGGTATTGAAATTTTTTGTCCTATAGGGTTATTGGCATGGTTAGTAAATATTGCAAATGTTAGGATTGTGCCGATTTGAATGCTAATATGGCCACCACATTGAAACAAATTAACATAGAAAACTTTGAACCATAGGGGTAATACATATTATTAGCTTCTTTAAAAATGTTTTAATGTATTTAGACCAATCAAATACAAATACTCATGAAGTGTCCTAGACTTATTTTGAACTTTTAGTGCAAATTGTCAATCCTATGTGACCAGCTCCATGGAACATTGTTTAACAATGATATATGTAAATTATCAAGATGACTCCAGTGAGTTTGGGTTATTGAAGTTCTACTTGTATTTGTACTTCAATTTTCAATAACAGCAATTTTTATCTGGCTATGAAATCAAGATTAGGATTTGTTTTTTAGAGTGCCTTCATAGATTATTTCCATTCTGCCTACAGTTGTTAATTATGTTAGCCTCTTGGCCTATATACTTTTTGATAAATTTCTGATTTATGGTTATAGAGTTATGGGATTTTGTGAAAAAAAAGGGGATTTTTTTGTTTTCAGACTAAAACTCAAAAAACACTTTCATGACTTTTCTTGAAATTTTGGAGAATTGTTTATTTTGATAGATGCAAGCTACTTTTAGTTTTTGTTAAAGTTTAGATTTATTGCTATTGAGTTATGGGCTTTTTTCTTCAAAATAAAAGTGATTTTTTAGTTTTTAGACTATAACTCCAAACCCTCTCGTGTTTCGAAAGTTGGGGGAATAATTATAACTGTTATGGGACTTGTCTGTTAAAAAAGGGGGAATTTTTAGTTTTCAGGCTATAACTTCAAAACTCTTTCATCAGTTTTATGTAACGTTTGTGAATTGTTTATATTGATAGATATACATGCTTCCTTTTAATTTTTCATAACATTCTGATGTATTATTATAGAGTTAAGGGACTTTGTTTGTGAAGACAGGTGGAATTTTTTCCCCTTTCTGACTACAACTAAATAACACTTTTATCAGTTTTATGTATGTAACTTAAGTTACATCACATGTTGTTATCAGTATCAAATTCTGTTGGCAAGCAGACCCAGATTTAAAAGTTATGAAAAGTAGGCTTTTTCAAATTGTGCACTTTGCTGGTTAGCAGGTACATTGGATGCAATACACAATTTTAAATTCTAACAATATTATTTTAATATTGTTAACCACAGCCAACTAGTACTGTGTTTAATTTGGACCAGTCATTTAACTTGGAATTAACCAGTTATCCATACAGTAGTTAATTCAACATGTTAAAGCATTAAAGTAGGACTGACACAATTTGTGATAAATAGCATATGAAACCATTTATAATATGCTGCTTATAACACTATCATAAAGTTCATGTATCAACAGTGATCAATTTGTGCAGTAAGTGTGCTTTGGTGAACTTGCATTACATGGTTCATTAAAATTTCTGTAAATTTTGAGAAATATTTTTAGCATAAAAAATGGTCTTACTAAGCCGAATTAATATTGTAATGATTTTCTGTACATAGGCATGTTGGAGTAGATTTTTCCCAGTTTATCAGGAAATAAAGGAGGAAATAAATTCAGGAAATATAGGCGATGTTTCTATGGTAACAACACAGTTTTGTTTGCCTTTAATGGGGGTGGAAAGGATTAGAAAGAAAGATTTGATGGGAGGTGTTTTGTTAGACATTGGGATATATTGTGTTCAGTTCATATGCCATGTCTATGGTGAGATGCCTGAAAAGATCATAGCAGCAGGAAGTTTGAATGAGGAAGGTAACTATAGCAACAGAATAACATTAACTAAAATTGTTTTGTTTATATACATGTAATATGATACATAAATATATAGAAGGTGGGGCCAAGTAGTTAAAGTAGTTAGCCATCTACCATAATTTACATGCCTGTGTACACGCTAGTCTTGCTGTTTGAAAGGTATGCCTGACAACAATCTTATTTACAAGAATTGCAAGTTTACCTACCATTGATGAGAGTTTTCGCTAGATACTACAGCTTCCTCTCCCAATAAAAACTGGACACTATAATGTAGCTGAAAATTTGCTTAAAGTGGTGTTAAACCCCAACAAACAAACAGAAAATATATTAAGTCTTTTCATGGATTTGTGTTTTGTTGTAAAACAGAAAAAATTCCTGTCACATAAGAAAAGTGTGCTTTGACATTTGTTAATTGGATTAGAAGTTACTGATGTTAATGCCATCAGCTTAAATTGTAGGTGTCAGAGTAGCGATGAAGTCAAACTGCTATTAATTTGACAAAAGGTTTCACTTGCAATTGCTTTCTGGACAGTACCACACAAACTAAGCATCTAATCTCCATGAAATGTGAATGCATGATGCACACAAGCAATTGAAATGCTGTTCTTGTTGTAGGCGTTGATGAGGATGGGTGTGTTATACTGCTGTACAGTGGAAACAGAAAAGCCAATATGGTTTACAGTGGGAAAACTTCTGCTGGATATAACTGTGCTACTATTATGGGGTCAAAGGGCAAAATATTTGTAAGTTTTGTGCTACAACCAAGCATAGGATCAGATGTTCAAATATCAGTTTTTGTGTGTGCTACAAATACAATTTTTTATTTACTCCAACATCAATTTCTTGTAAGCCATTCAAGTGGACTGTTTTATTGATGTCTTTTGAAGCTAGATTGTTTTTGTTCATTTAAAAGTAAAATTGAATAACAGAAGTGTTTTAAAGACAAATGTTAGTTCTGTTTAATCATACCCATTATAGGAACACTATATTATAGGTAATCAACAGAGGCATTTTTATTATCTTCATGTTTTAGTATTACACCAAAGAAAATGTTAATCATAAAAGAAAATTGGAAGTACCAACACACAATTTCAAAATCACTTTCTTGGCCATCATAAGTGTCTCTTATAGAAATAAGTTTTTTGAGGATTCAGAGTATAATAGAAATAAATTTCTGTCACGACATATAATGGTTGGGATTTATCAACACTCGATACAAACAAAAGCAATCATTCCAGTCTCCACCATTTCTGTTATAAAAATTGTTGTATTGGTTCCTAAACACTCATCCAAGTCCCTTAATGCCATCGTTTATATAGATGATGAGTGCATCTGGTGTTTAATTCCAAGTGATTAATGATCAAACAAGGACGAATCATTGATGCCTACAACCATACAACCAACCTCTCTTTGGTGTTTCAAGGAAATGACCACATCCATAGAACCTACCACACTTTGGTGTTTCAAAGAAATACCCTCATCCATACAACCAATCTCTGCTTAAGTGTTCTAAGGAAATACTTAAATCTATACAACCATGTTCTCCTTTGTGTACCAATTAAATGCCCACATCCATACAAGCAGGCACTCCTTGGTGTTCCATGGTAATACCCTCATCCATAAAGCAACTTCTCCTTGGGGTTCCACGAAATGCCCACATTTATACAACCAAGCTCTCCTTGCTGTAACAGGAAATGACCACATCCATACAACCAAGCTGTCCTTGCTGTACAGAAAATGACCACATCTATACAACTAAGCTCTCATTGGTTTTCTAGGAAATGCCCACATCCATACAACCCAGCTCTCATAGGTGTACCAGGAAATGACTACATCCATACAACCAAGCTCTCCTTGTTGTACCCGGAAATGTCCACATCCATACAACCAAGCTCTCCTTGGTTTTCCAGGAAATGTTGACATCCATACAACCAATCTCATAGGTGCACCAGGAAATGCCCACATCCATACAACCAAGCTCTCCTTGGTGTACCAGGAAATACCCACATCCATACAACCAAGCTCTCCTTGGTGTACCAGGAAATACCCACATTCATACAACCAAGTTCTCCTTGGTGTACCAGGAAATACCCACATCCATACAACCAAGCTCTCCTTAGTGTAACAGGAAATGCCCACATCCATACAACAAAGCTGTCCTTGCTGTACAGAAAATGACCACATCTATACAACTAAGCTGTCCTTGGTGTACCAGGAAATACCCACATTCATACAACCAAGTTCTCCTTGGTGTACCAGGAAATACCCACATCCATACAACCTAGCTGTCATTGGTGTACCAGGAAATGCCCACATCCATACAACCAAGCTCTCCTTGGTGTACCAGGAAATACCCACATCCATACAACCAAGCTGTCCTTGGTGTACCAGGAAATACCCACATTCATACAACCAAGTTCTCCTTGGTGTACCAGGAAATACCCACATCCATACAACCAAGCTCTCCTTAGTGTAACAGGAAATGCCCACATCCATACAACCAAGCTGTCCTTGCTGTACAGAAAATGACCACATCTATACAAATAAGCTGTCCTTGGTGTACCAGGAAATACCCACATTCATACAAAAAAACCAGAAACAATCTGTACAGAAAATGACCACATCTATACAACCCAGCTCTCATAGGTGTACCAGGAAATGACTACATCCATACAACCAAGCTCTCCTTGTTGTACACGGAAATGTCCACATCCATACAACCAAGCTCTCCTTGGTTTTCCAGGAAATGTTGACATCCATACAACCAATCTCATAGGTGTACCAGGAAATGCCCACATTCATACAACCAAGCTGTCCTTGTTGTACACGGAAATGTCCACATCCATACAACCAAGCTCTCCTTGGTTTTCCAGGAAATGTTGACATCCATACAACCAATCTCATAGGTATACCAGGAAATACCCACATTCATACAACCAAGTTCTCCTTGGTGTACCAGGAAATACCCACATTCATACAACCAAGCTCTCCTTGGTATACCAGGAAATACCCACATCCATACAACCAAGTTCTCCTTGGTGTACCAGGAAATGCCCACATCCATACAACCAAGCTCTCCTTGGTGTACCAGGAAATACCCACATCCATACAACCAAGCTGTCCTTGGTGTACCAGGAAATACCCACATTCATACAACCAAGTTCTCCTTGGTGTACCAGGAAATATCCATGTCCATACAACCAAGTGCTCCTTATTGTAACAGGAAATGCCCACATCCATACAACCAAGCTGTCCTTGGTGTAACAGGAAATGCCCACATCCATACAACCAAGGTCTCCATGTATATTAATAAAGCAAATACAGGACCAGTTCAAGCTGGATTGATTAAATTGTTGCCTCACGTCCAGCATGCAGTATTCCAGCTATATTTGGAACAAGAACAAACAATACTGGGGGAACCAAGTAAATAATTGGGACAAAATTTTGACTGCGACTAAATAAATGTGGAGGGTTAGATAGAGATGGAGAATACTTTCTTTTGTAGCGGCCTCAATTCCTCTACATTTTTTTCAAAATCTACAAAAATGGTCTTTATTAAGCACAATGGATTGTATGCGTGTTCTGAGTTACTATTAAACAGTCTTCTATTGATTTACTCGATACCCTCTTAAAGGGAAACTTTGCGAAAAAATGACAATTTTATATGTTATTCTTCAAATAAAAAGAAACATTTTTGCTTCTTTATGTTTTATTATATTTTCAAAGGTTAAGTTTCTACATTAAATTTACTGTGTAATTTATGAACTTATGGAGGTCCGCCATCTTGTTACTATTTCGTCACTAGATGGTGACACTAAATTTCTTGCCAGCCAAATACCTAAAAGTCGTCATATGATAATAACGTGAAACAGGCAATCTTAATCAACATTGCGTGTAAAGTAGAACGTTGTAATGTAAAAGGATGTTCTGGCAAGAGTGCGTTTTGTATTCCTTATCCAAGGAAGAAACCCGATGTGTGTAACAAGTGGCTCACCAATTTAAAGATTTCTGCTTTAGACTATGTCTACAACAAAAGCAACTTAGTATGCGAAGATCATTTCAAAGAATGTTGCTTTGAGAATAGTTTAATGGTAAGGTGCTTTTATGTTCCAGAGATCTTCATTTAGGTAAACTCGTTTTGAATTTTATCCTCGAATTTTAGTATGAATTGTGTCCATAAAAATTGAAAACTATTCATATTATTATTTTCAACGCGTATTTTGTAATCATATTATGCAAGTTATTAAACGAAAGTATTTTATACGAAGCTGACTATTAAGAAGTACCAGCAGAGACATATAATTACAAACATTAATCTCTGATGTCTTTGGTACTGGTAACAGTCATTAGGTACAATATTTTTAAATTTCTTTGTTTTGGGCATAAAAATTTCACTACTTTTCGTATATGTATTATTATTATTATTGGTAACATTTTGTATGTGCATAAATAAACCTACAACACAGTTTAAAAAATTATATGTATATATATTTGTGTCATCGTGTCAGTTGTACATTTCCTGTTACCTGGCATCTAAAGGTATTTGTAATCTCATTTACATCTAGTGCTTTGACACTTTATATACCTTACAGGAAATAATTAAACACCATCAGTGATAATTCTAATTGGTTTGAGAAATTCACAATGGAGAAATTATAACATTTTTTTACAAAATAAACAATTGAGTGCTTATTTCAGACATAGATTATTTGATCTAAATTAATGTCCCTATGATATCATTTTTAATTTCTAATTAACCTTTAATATGGTTAGCCTTTGAAAATGTCCTAATATTAATACTTCAAAGTCTGTGTCAAATGATCTCGTAATTGCAATAAACATCCTGTTTGTATACTTGCTAATTCTGTTAATTACCTTTCTTAAACGAGAAATAATTTACCTGTAAAATTTTAACTTTTCACATTCAGGTACAACTGCCGTTTCAAGACGTGCAAAATTGTCTACGGAATTTTATTTTATGTTTAAAAAAATAATGATATAAATATATCTTTTATTACAATTATTATTGGTAAATTCTATCCGAGTTAAATAAAGACGAGTTAAAATTTGTGTCTAAAGATACTTTTATATTAATACAAAGATCATTAAAACATTAAGACGTATTTGGTAATCTTATGTTGTCAGCTGATCATTAGTCATCGCCACAGTTTATATATTCTTCAAAGAGCAAAGGCAGAAAAACATATTTTTAAATTGAATTATTTATCATATTTACTGGATAATTACATTTATCACGTCACAAACGCAATCTCATGGTAAATACTGTCAATATGGCGGCCGCCATACTCAGAATTTTACCACCTTTAATCCACTCTAGAAGCATAATGGTAAAGAATACAATAAAACATCAAAAGGCAATTGTATTTCTTTTTATTTGAAGAATAACATATCAAATTTTTCATTTTTTCGCGAAGTTTCCTTTTAATGTTCTAATCAATAAGTAACTAGACAAATTTTGATTTCTGGTGTAAGATTTTTTGATATACAATTTGGAGAAATATAAGCTATATAATGACATCAATAATTGTACATGAGATTCTGTGAATAACATACAATGTAAAAAAAGCAAAGAATTTATTTTCAACAAAACAGAGCTTGCTGGACTTGAACAATCAATTCATGAGCAATATTGACAAATTGTAACTGAAAAAAAGTAGTTGCAGCTTTTTTCTATCCATTATAGATAAGAACTAATTATATTTTTGAAACAGATTGCCTAATTTTAAAGTCATTGATATTTTAAGGTGATTTACATAGAAATAATTTTTTTATTAAAGTAAAAGATACTTTTTCTCACCCCTTGTGAACAGTAGATTTTTTTTTCATTAATTAAAACTACATGTTTTGCACAGTTGTACTTTTATATATTGGTACATGAATGTAAACTAATGTAAAATCAAATTCTGAAAAAACAATTACAGCTGGAAGACACATTTTGGTGTCCAAAACAAGTGAAGTTGACCAGTAAGACCGTTACCAATGATATACCTCAGGGCCCAACACAATACCACTTTATGAATAGTGGAGGATTGTCATACGAGGCTGATCAAGCTTACAAATGCATTAGAAATGGTAAGAGTTTGAGTAGTGTTCACTTGTGAAGTCATTATTTTGTTTCTACCGAGTCAAACATGTACCTAATAAATCAATCTTTAAAGGCTTTTAATGTTAAGAATCTTGCCATCATGTGAAAATTTGAAGAGTTTTTTTAATTGTTTTTGTCATTATTGAACTGTTAAATATATTTGTAATATCCCAAATGAAAGTGCGTTTTTGCACAGTAAAATCAAAGTCACATGAAGGTTCTGTAAATCTTGACATTTAGCAAAATTATTGGAAAAAAAATGTATTCTATTAACTTTTACCGAGAACTAAAAACATTTATCTGTCCTTTTTTCAAATCTAGTTATGGTTTAAAAGTCTTATGCTATTTTATAAGTGATTTACATTGATGATACACACACAGGGTGTGGATATTTCTATTCCTATTCACTTGACCTTGAATTTTGTTTTGATTCTGCAGGTGAAATAGACAATCCTAAGTATGGTTACAAAGATGTAGAAATGATTCACAAAATTATAGATGAAATCTGTCAACAGATAGGATTGAAATATTAAAGTGGTAACCAGCTCATGGATGACATACTGATTAATTACACCTTTATCTTGTAACAAGGCATAATCAACTTCTTCTCAATACATGTATCAAGATTCATGACAAAAATTAGTCTAAAAAATGAAAAAGTGTTATATAATAGATTCCTTGATGAAGATAAGTTATATACATTTGAATCTTACCATAAGTATCATTGCTGCTCAGCATGTAATGGTTGTTTAAGGTATCCGGACCACAATTGACCACGTGATCATATTTGGTACCCCGGATGTCCATTGTTTTTCAATGGAGCAGGCTTCGGTAATGTTTCGGCAAACTTCGGAAATGCTATTTGAGTAACTAAAATGTTTTGCTGAGAACAGTAAACAATGACTCAAGGTAAAACAATATTTAATTTGTATTATTAATTAGCAATACATTGAATTAATAAAGCGTACATTGTATTTCTTTGTCGAAAAATAAAATTGAACAGTGACTTTAATTATGGGTCGGATACCTTAAATCAGTTTGTAGTACCAATAAAGAGTTCAATACTTTGAGAACAAATTGAACTTTATTACCTGTTTTTTAATTGTACAAAAACATTTTTTGTGTATTTTTGTACACAGTACTGGAATGTTGAAATATAAATCTTCTTAACATTAGTATAAAGGTTATCATTTGGAACTTTTTCCCTGTAAAAGATTATAAATTTGCTTTGTTTATCAAATAAAGGTGTACTTAATTTAACACAAGGGTAAAACTGTAATGTACATCATCAGGGATAGGCTTTAGGTAGTGCATTTCCACTTTAGCATCTTTAATGTCTGGTGGCCAGTCTTCACCATTGATTGTCGAAAATGAAAGTGTCAATGATCGTATTCTGTTTAATATTATGAATTATGTAATAATGTTTTAAGTGTATGTGTACTTTAACATGAAACAAAATTAATTAAAACAAACAGTCTTCTTTAATACATTATCAAAAAAAAATTGTGTTTGTGTTAGTTATTTCCCTACCAGGAAAGATTGAACAATATAATACTTTTCGAAATGTTTGTACAAAAAAATTAGAAACACATTTATGTCACTTTAAGAGACTTATTGGGATATTGTAATCAATAGTTTTGATTTTATTTTTATGTTATTGGAATTATGTATTGTGATCTATTTAATAATATACAATTTTTGTAATTTATGGTTTATCAGTGTTTACACGTTACCCAAGTTTTTTTTTATTCTGCATGGTAAAAGATTATATAATTCTGGTATGTGTAGTATATTGTAGCAGTTTGACCATTGTATGTTTATCAATTACTTCAAAAATGTTTTAAAGTGCCTTTAGTAATGTTAAAATTTACTTGCATGAAGAGCAAATATATGAAAGTTAATCCTAAAGGATTTATATCTTATTGTTAGTTTAAGGGCATTCTTATATGAATTGGTTCATCAATTTTTTACCATTTAAAATCTCAGGTACGTTGATTTGCCTTGCATTATTGATTGTAGATTTTACAGACATCCAAGTCTTTACCCTTCGTTTTGTTCCAAATAAATATTTAAAATTCAAATTGACCATTAAATAACAACAACATACAAATTATTATATATATAAAGTGGTTAACATTTTAAATCAGTCTGGAGCATTATACTATAATTTGTTTAAAGCTGAGCTTCAAATAAATTAATTTTATGAAACCTGGACTGAAGTGTTCTGATGTGGATAGGACAATGTAAGCTTTCTACCATTTAAATAACTAAGCCCACATTTACTGTGTACAATATTTTTAATTTTATACTTGATGGCTGTTCTAATCAAACATCCATCGTTCCCAAAGAAGACAACTTTTACTTGTAGCTTCATCGAGTTGAATGTTCCATATCATAGTTTTACTAAGATGGAACTTCCCATCCACAACAGCAATTTCAATCTCCAGGTGCCATTTATGTTTTACTAGAAAGGCCTTAAATTGTAAATAGCTATATATGTTATATAAAGGTTGTATATGCAGGATTGTTATATTGCTTACAAATTAACCTTGCTGCTTGTTGTGTCTGTTTAATATATGCATTTTGGTTTGTTGTCAGGGTGTACACAAATAATTTGAGGATAGATTGTAATTAGTTTCAGGTTCATAAAGAAATAAACTAAATTGTATTTTACACACAGGTCATGCATACAACATCTTTGGGTTTTTTCGAATGAACTACTTATAATTGAGATAAATCATTAAAATTTATGTATTAAGCATTTTTATGATTAATTTTTTTAAACACTTCAAAGAGGGAAAGAAAGTGTTTAGAATTAATCATTTTCCCATTTGGTGCACCTAACCTTTCAAGTGCCAACATGATAGATTGTGTTTATTGCTGTATAAACACAATATTCAACCAATCAAAAAAAACATCTTACAAAAAAAAATTAAATTATGTATGGTTCATATATTGTGGCAAGTCGTCAGCAGGGAACACCAAGGTTAAATTTAAGAAAAGTAATTAAATATAGGACAGGTTTAGAAAAGTTTCACTACCATAAAATTTTGGTTGTAAAACATGTTAAGACCAGTATTACTTGTGTTCATAACTTCTGTTTGTGTTAGAAATTTGAGTTATTTTTATATTTAGGCAGTATTCTTTTAAACATGCTTTAATCCAGAGAAATAGAAAGAATTTTTAACAATACAAGTGTGATACGCAATCATGTTTTATTAAGCTTATTCGTCTTGTTAATTATTATACAATTGTTGCAATAATTCCTATAATAAAATTAGTATATGGATCCTGTTGTTGATTGTAAAAGTATAATTACCTTTGCAAACTTGATGATACCATAATGCTGAATAAAGGTGATGGGGAATGGGGGGTTGCTTAGTAAGTGTAGTGTACAATTCCAGAAAAATAAGGGGAAAGTGCTGATCAGTTTATGGTAAACTGCTAAGAAATTGTAAGATAAAATTTGAGCTATGGGCAGGGTAAAATATTCTGCAAATGTAGGACAAAATGCTTTTCCACTGTAGAATTAAGTGTTAGGCCAGTTTAGAGTAAAATGTTATGCCAGTGATGGGTACAAATGTAAGTTAAAATGCCTGACTAGTATTTGGTAAATCTGATCACTTTATTTTCTAAAAAAGAAACATGTGATATCACTGTATACATTTTAAACTCGGCTTTGTTCCAATGACACGTACATATCTTGCACATTTGTCTTGGTTAACTTATCACATGTCACAATGCTTATTTTATTGAGATGTACTATAATGCCAATGAAGGTTAACACTAAGGAAACAGTACAGGTATCGATGATATGCCTACCAGTACTTTAAATGGCAATGAAGCCTAAATACCAAGGAACTATACAGGACTCAATGATTTGTACTTCACTCTAAGTATCTTGTAACAATGTTTATAGTTAGGAAGGGTTGCAATTCTTATTATCAGGAAGGGACTACTACAAAACTGAATTATCTGTACTTTACAATGGAGATTAAATAAAATTTGAGATACTGTTCTGCATGTAAAGCACAAAAACTTATATCTGCCTGCTAGTAGTAGAGGATTTCAATAATTGGTTCAAACTCCAAACATGATGTGACGGGTAGAATGCTTTCATACAGTCATAATAAACTGTCTTGCCATGTTGAACAATCAGGGAGACAGTGCCCCATTAAAAGTTGCGCTCAAATAATACCCTGTGTTTCTCATTTGTTTTGGCTTTAAACATAAGTAATAAAAACCTTTCTCCTTTTAGTTCAACAGGCTGAAGGCCATTTGAGTTTTTTCCATTATCTGGCATTGGCCATATATGTGTAAACTTCACACATTTTCATCTATACTTCAGAATTTCAGGAAACTTGGCAGAAATGTTCCTCACAAGGTACCTTCTGAGTGGTGTTACTTTCATATACAAACATGGCAACCATGACCAATTATAGTTTGTGATTGGCTGAAATTTAAAAATCTTTTCTGAAAGTACAGGTCCAACTGTTGTAACTTAGTACAATTGATGAATCTGATGTCATTTAGAAACATTCCCCATTTAGTTATGATCAGGCATAGAACATGGTTGCCATCAGCAATCCTTGCTTCTGATTGGATGATATGTAAAAAATCTTTTCCTCTGAAATTATGTCCAAAAGTACAACTAATGTGAGGTCTTACAAATTTTCTTTGTCACAGGACAAATAACGTGACAATTATTGTTTCTAAATGGCTGAACGTAATGCAACAGATTGGACTTTGCAAGACTGTAGTATATTAGGTTCTTTACATTACAAAGATTACTCATCTATGCTGACTGGATTTCAATGAGGAATTCTTATTTCTGATTGTCTAACATTTTTAAATGGCCCCGTGCGGGATCCGGGTGGCTAAAAGAATAGACAGCAGTCGCGCTAGCTTGTCGTAAAAGGCGACTAAATAGCGCCCAGTACCCTGACCGGCATGTCAGGTCGGTTTGCCTAAAGACCGACTGGGATGTGTGCCCCAGGTGGTTGAATGGGGTACCCCTGGCAAGCTGGGGTTGTCGGGCCATAATACGGAAAACCTGACCGCAAACCATATTAGTGCACCGTGTTGGGAAAAATGCCACGTTCCTCGCACGTTAAAGAACGCTGCTGTAGTATTCGCTATGAGTAGGGATTTCGATCCCGCTACAGGAGGCTAAATTGCCCGACCCTATCCATCCTCCCATTTGCCAGTGGCAATCTAAAATCCATTACCCCTATTTTTCCTTGTGTCCCATCCCATTTTCATTCATCATCATTTCATGTTCATTTTATCATCCATTTCATGTTCATCGCCTGAATATAGCTGAAATATTGCTGCTCGGGCGTTAAACACCATTAATCAATCAATCAATCAATCAATCAATCATTTTTAAATGTGTTACCTTAAAGCTAAAAACCTAAATGAGGAGTAACTTTGCCATATTAAAGTATAGTGAACAATTTTGCATTTCATATTATACATGATAAGTCTACTTTAAAGTTTCCCCATTTTAGGCCAACTACACCTTTAGGATTGCCAGAAAATAAATTTTAGTTTTATGGATGTCTATAAACCAATTTAATTATAAAGGCTCTCTAGGACCTCTTGTCATCCTTGCTGTTATTTCTATTATTGTTGTCTTGTCTGACTGTTGAAGTGAAGGTTTGTTTTGATTTAATGTCCTTCCTTATGTAATGTAGTTTGTCTAGCTCTATAATATATGAAAAGAAATTTCATTAAATTTAAACAATATTATATATATTAACAAAGTATGAACAAAAAATCACATTATATTCTTCTCATTTCGGTCTTTCAATTTTGTGAAATCTTTAAAATTTTCATTACATCACAGAATTTTCATATTGTACTTGAAACGCATTTATAAACATTTTTCACTTCTTCTTTGCATCTTTCTTCACTTCTTCCTCTGTTTGTGCCTCTGCCTCACCCTCCTCTGGTTCAGGCAAAGGAGGGGGTGCTATGTGCGGGAATGCATTAGGCCCTAGTGGTTTTAATTTGCCCTTCATTTCTAATTGTTCTTCAATTTGTAAAAGTCTGTTGATTTGTGCAGTTCTCTCCCCTCTTACTGGTGCTCCCACTTTTATGAATCTAGCATTAACACCAACAGCCTGCAAAATAATTAAAATAAAACTTACTGCCTGTAATGCAGGCAAAACATGTTATCTCGAACACTAAAATGCAAGGAAAAACAATAAATTAAAACTAAAACATGGTACTTAAAAATCACACCGATCTTGTGTTTACTGGTTCTAAAAATTAATACAGTACCAGTATATACATTATGCATGTTTTGTGCAAGGTTAGGTAGAATAATAAACTGTCAATTCTGTAACTTGGCATACAAATTGAAGAATTTAAGTCCAAGTCTGACAAAACTTTTCTTATCCAGGTATGGTCAATTTTGAATAATCATCTACAAATAATTCTCACAAATTTAAAAGAGCAAAAACTATCATTTGCCTGTTGAATATTATTATTATTTATTTTATTTTATTAGTCATCAAGCTTAGCCTTGTTCAGTGACAAGACATAATTTATATAGCAGAGTGTGAATTAAGGTCCGACTATGTACATCATCTTTCTTCTCCAGAAGGCAATCAAGGAACTAAACTTAATATAAGTACAAAAACAAATCATGAGGAGGTAAGCACAATAAGTACCCAGTGGCATCCCAATAGTCTGTTGTAAAATGCATTCTCCAAACATAACACATATACTGTCAAGTTAAAGTCTAACCAATTGATAAATTTCATTTTAGTGTATTTGTTTATATTTAGAATCAAGGATGTAATTACCAGGTATTTATATCATCTCATTCTGTTTTTCATTCAAAATGGTGTTCAAGATCTTTATGCTTGGTTTTTAGCTGCATATGGTGAATGGTGGTGTAAAGTAAGGAAAAATTCAAAAACTCAATGCTGTTACCCTGGGAAAGAGACCCTGACTTAAGATGTTGACTATGTGTTATGAATTTTTCAGTATACAGATCTAATTTATGCCACTATTGGAATAGCAAGTGTCACTTATTTTTGGAGGCCTGTTTATTTTAAGTATTTTTATTCAAATATCAGTTAGAGATAACCATATTGTACATTTTTTTAAAAAGTGTTCTTTTAAGTCTTGGACTTATTCATTGTGCTAATGCACCATAAATTTGTGAAAAATTCATTGATTGCCATACTCAATTCGTTAAAAAAAACAGATATCTTAAAGTTTGATTAATAATGAAAAATTCAACAGCTTGAAGTCTATCTTTAAAAAAAAATTAAAATAAAAATGCAACTTTAAGCAGCATTGAAATTTTTGGAATGTAATAACTAATCCTTATTTTGGATTTTATTATCTATGTTTATTATCAGGAAGGATTTAAAAAATTGTGGTAAAGTAAATGGGGTTGTCTAACTATTTATAAGATAACACTGTGTTAATTATGATGATTATCCTATAATTAGTGGGCAAGGTTGAAAACTTCAGAGTGCTATTGAAATGCACTTTTTTTCAGGGAATATCAATGTTATATTAACAATAACTCTAATCTGCTAATAAATACACTGAAGATGACATCTGTCATATGTTTGATTTTCTAAATGACAACATGTTTGTTATGTTTGGAGGACATGTTTTCAACAGAATGTAGGTATTCCAATGAGTACTAATTGTGTTCCATTCCACCAACCTGTTTTTGTACTCTTATGATGCCAAGTTCCCTACAAAGCCTCCTGGAGAAGAAAGAAACGACACTGGCCCAGACCTTTAATTTAAATTCTGATATATTTATGATGTCTTGTCCCAGAACAATGCTAAACTCTGTGACTATTTGCATATACTATACACTAGGTAGGTTGAAATTAAGGACTGAACAAATACACTTAGGTTGGCATCTTACATAGACTTACTTCTAGAAATAGATTCTAGAAAACTACAAACTAGACACAACGACAAACGTTATGACAATTTTTCCAATTGTAAACTTCCTGTTTATTGATAGCAACACTCAAGCAGCTCCAGCATATGGTGGATACATTATACAAATTATACGTTATGCTAGAATCTGTTATCTACTTCTTGACGTCACAATGAATTGTATAACCAGTGATTCGGTGAATGACTCTCATTCTATAAATGAAATATGACATCATAATATGTGTGACGTTGACTACTAAGCTACTCAAACAAGGGTTTGTTGCACCAAGGTTAATGTTATCCCTTCAGAAGTTCTATGGGCGAAACCATGACTTAATTGGTCATAATGGAAAATCCATCTTTCAAATACAATTGGACATTTTCGCTGAGCCATAATTAGTCTTTCCTATTCCTGGATTTGGCTTTTCCCTTAGACATAACAATGAGTAACTGGAAAAGTGTCTAATTAGAGGCAGACACTGCTTAATCATCCGGAGTACAAGAGTGCAACCGTGGTTGTTATTGGGTTTGGGTTACTCACTTTCAGTTTTTGTTTTTTTGCCTTATGTTTTGTGTTGTATAAGTTGGTCTAAATCTCAATTTGTTATCATCCCTTGAATTTGGGCTCCTGTTGTTTGGATGGATTCCTTGCTATTTTTCTTTAACCACAATAGCATATACTAGATTTCAGTGAGATGGTATCCATCTCTGTGGGCCCCGCCGACCTTCAGGTCAAGGTCAAAGGTCTTCAAACATGGTATGTGACACATCGCCTTGATATTATCTACCCACATTCAAAATATCAAAAGCCTAACTCAAAAGATAAAAAAAATTACAGCCCAGACATGAATTTGTCATTCAGAAAGCAATAATGTTACCTTAAGGTCAAAGGTCAACAACCACAGTATGCAATACATTGCCTTGATATTATCTACCCACAATCCAAATATCAAAAGCCTACCTCAAAAGATAAAAAAGATACAGCCCAGACATGAATTTGTTATTTCCAAAGCAATAATGTGACCTTATGGTAAAAGTTCAAGGTCAATAACCATGGTATGTGACACATCGCCTTGTTATTATCTACCCACATTAAAAAAATCAAGAGCCTACCCCAAAAGATAAAAAAGTTACAGCCCGGACATGAATCTGTCATTCAGAAAGCAATGTGACCTTAAGGTCAAAGTTCAAGGTCAAAGGTGATCAACAATGGTATGTGACACATCACCTTGATATATCTACCCGTATTCCAAATATCAAAATCTACCTCAAAAGATAAAAAGGTTACAGCCCGCTCATGAATTTGTCATTTTGAAAGCAATAATGTGACCTTTAGGTCAAAGTTCAAGGTCAAAAGTGATCAACCACTGTATGTGACACATTGCCTTGATATTTTCTTCTCACATTCCAAATATCAAAAGCCTACCTCAAAAGATAAAAAAGTTACAGCTCGGACACAATTAGTTTTGGACGGCTGTACAGACACACAGACGCCTAGACAGGGCTCCGCCACAAAGTGGTGGGGCCCTAATAAACTATTATTACAGTAGAACTTTACAGATGCCAAATTTATAGTCTTCTTTTGTAACACTTGTATTAATGACACAGTAAAACAGCCAATCTAAACAAAACAGGAAATAAATTCTCTTTTATGACTTACAAAATCTGCAAGGAATGTGTCAGTGGTCTCCCCTTGACAAGAAGACATCACTATCTCATTATCTGCTTCTGTCAATAAATGTAAAAGTTAATTATGATAAAAGTTGTTAAGCAGACAAGCAAAAGTTAAAAAATATTGTTATTATGTTCACCAAGTAAAACATGACTCGTAGTGCTAATTCAGAAAGTCCTGTTGACATCAACAATAGTTTCACTCAAGCATGACATCAACAACTATTTCAGTCAACATCAACAGCTATTTCAGTCAAGCATGACATCAACAACTTAAGCATGACATCAACAGCTATTTCAGTCAAGCATGACATCAACAACTTAAAATATGATATAAATGGATATTAAGCGATGTACTAACTGTTCTAGGTACTAGAAAGGGTGTCAATGACTTCACAGAACTTCCCAGCAATTCCTCTGATGGTGGATAGATGAGCTTTCAGGTAATAATGCAGAAACCCTGACTGGATCATAGTGTTAGCAGACTGATCTCTTGTAGTTTCGAAAAAGAGTATGGTAGGTGCACTTTCAATCAATCATTAAATCAATCAATATACTAATTGTTGCCAATCATTTTTTATAAATTGTTCTTTAATCATTGTCTATGCACCCATGGAATAAAATCAATTTACTCAAAGTGAACAGAGTTCTTGAATAGTTAATTGTAGGGCAATACCCATGATGTTAAGGTTCATTCAAAATTTTATCTTGATTATAGAATGCAGTGATGCGGTGAAGATATTTCCATGAAAAAAAGTTGTCAGTACACTGTAATTTTTTATTACCTGGGTAGGGGGAAATATCATTAGTTTTTTTTTCTTTCTTTTTTTTGAGAATGCCATTTCTAATTTTGGTGATAGTATCCAAAGTTGTCACTGATGCTCTGGTTCTAGTTTTCAGTTTAAGTTTTCCAGTAAAGACATTAAGTTGCTTGACTTTCAACAGTTGTAAATCTGGGTAGGGGAAATATCATTAAGTTTTTTTCTTTGTTTTTTTTGAGAATGCCATTTCAAATTTTGGTGATAGTATCCAACGTTGTCACTGATGTTCTGGTTCTAGTTTTCAGTTTAAGTTTTCCAGTAAAGACAATAAGTTGCATGACTTACAACAGTTGTAATTCATGTATACAAACCATACTTATTATAAGTCTTACAACTAGTTGTGAAATATAGGCCTCATCCCTGCTATATATATTTGCTAAAAGACCTATATCGCTGACCACAAAGTATGAATATAATAATTTTTTTAACAATTATGCTATTCTTACCTTCCATCTTTTTAACACAAGAAATGATATCAGAAACAGTATTGGTTTGCTCCAGTTTAAATGTAATGCCACTTGATTTAAATTTGTCTGTTAATTCTTCATCTTTAAGCAACCCTGGTCTGTGGTATGCCCTACTACCAATAACCAAACAACAGTCACTTATTCTATCACATAATCTCATCCAGTGTTCTTCCTCCTGTACAAGACGACTTTATCATTGTATATTGTTTGTTTTAATGGTGTTTAACATATCTTTCAGCAGTATTTCAGCTATATCATAGTTTTTATAATTTTTGGAAAAATCCTTGTATTTCCGGTAGGAATCGTCATTTAATAAAGTGAATTACTCACTATATTATATATTTAATAATATAAATATGTAAATGTGTTTAACAGTTAGGTCAAACAACTCGGTGCAGTTGAAAATTTATGTCACAGTTAGGTAAAATGCCTACCTGTAGATAGTAACAAAAATCTAAACAAGTGGTCTGCAATATAGATCTAATCACTATGATGGGTTAAAAAATACACCAAAAGTTGATCAAATAGGGTGGGTTTAACACCACTTAATGTTATTTTTACATGGGCAGATAATACCACTTATATAATTGGTATACAAGGATACAAATCCTGTTACCTGTTGATTATTATATCAATTTATTTGAGAATTTGTAGACACACTTTGTCCACTATAACATTAATAATTAAATCATGCATCTGCTTTCCTTTTTGTTCAATCATTAACAGTGTACCTGTTTTTCATTGGCTTAATTATAGCTATTATTGCATAAAAAATTTAATGTACAGGCACACTTTGTCTGTTACCTTCTTTCCCATTGGATCAATTTTTGCAATTATACATAAACAGCATACCTGTTTTCTCATTGGATCAATCATGGCTATTATTGATGGATAACGATTTAGCAAATCACACCAGAATTCTACCAGATCGTCTGCTACCTTAGCTATACCAACTATCACTTCATACTTTCCTTTCTCCTACAAAAAATTACAACTTTCATTTTAATATCCTTAAAATGAAATACCAAAACTGATAAATATTAAATCTTTCATTTTCTCTCCCATTTTCTATCTGCCATGTGATGAAAACTGAAGAAAAAGAGCAGAGAAAGTAACAGATTTAATTTAAATTAATTTAAATGTAGAAATTTTTATTTGTTTACAAAGCACTGTATATTAAAAAGTTCCTCAAAAAATAGTTATGTTTGGCAAGTCTACAAAAGTGTGTATATATACCTAATAATTAAGTTATTATGTAAATTGGTCTGCAATTTTTAAGTAAAATAAAAACAAGTACATTTAAATGAAAATCAGTTCAAATAAAAAATTACCACATGATAGTATTATTAAAAAAAGGAATTGATAAGCAACAATAAAATTATTGTCAAATAATGTAAAAACAACTGTTTCTGGATGTTTTTATCCCTATATCAGGATTTTTCTCAAATCCATCTGAAAATCAATGAGACAAATAAAAAAGCTGAAGAATAGCAATATGTTTTTGAATCATAAAAAATACTCAAAATCAATTCATAATTTCCAGTAGCACTCTACATTTAATGAAATCATCATGGGAAAGAAAACAAGCTCTAATAACCGTTTAGCTCTGTTTTCTAAACGAACACCACACCAATATATGTGTTATATAACTCTGGTCAATGTTAAAACAACCACACAGCAACCAACAACGAATCTTTTGTAATCTGAATATGATTCAATCTTGTTTCTAAAATAACTTGACATAAACAATTTAATTATTTCAAACAAGGAAGCTACAAATTAAAAATTTTGAATTGTTAACAAAAAAAAATCAATGACTGACTGCTATTTATTCCAGTAAAGTTAGCTCCAATGGAGATATAAAACAAGATTCAACTCTATTGTAACATAAAATATGTTTGTTTGTTTTAATGGGGTTTAAAACCTCATTCAGCATTTTTCAGCTATATCATGGCATTCAGTTTTTCGGGGGCAGGAAACAAATTCACATAAAATTACTTGTATGTATATTTTTTCTTAATACTGTTACCATGTAGAATGTATACAGCCTGGAGGTTTGCTTATTCTTCACTCATCAGGTAGTTTAAATTAGCTTAAGTTTGACAAATTACAATTTACAAATAGCAAAGAAACCTACTTAAAATAATGGTTTGTAAAAAACAAAAACAAAATGGATATGAAGTGATAACTCAGTGGGACTTTTTTGACCCAAATACAATGTATTTCTTTTAAATGCAATTATATCGTAAAGTTTTATTTGCATCTAGCATCTATAGATTGCATTATATAATGTACCACATACCACAGACTCTGTTGAACTCTGAACACTCTAAACAGTACAAACAAATAAACAAGTTTAATTTGAGGGATACTTCAATTGAATACACATGTTTTAACAAATGAAATACTGTACTTGCATAATTGTCTGACTATGATGTGATATGAAATATCCAATGACTGCTTATAATGAATGGTATAATTAGTTTCTTATATTTACTGGGTATATCCATCTGTGTTTGAACTTTTTTGTAAATAAATGAACAAAGTATAAATTACTCTCAATATTATCACTAACTGTAGTTGACAATCAGTACTGTTATCATTTTAGTTTAAATGGTTTTACCTGTCAAATACCATGTGATTTACTTACCAGAATACCTGCCATTATGACTATTTCACATACTGACCACATATTGAGGAACCTTTGTTAAGAAATATTTCTAATTGTCCTTTTTAGGAACATTTTAACAATTTTCAGCCAATCCAAAAGAATGAGTGAACATGGCAGCCATGTTTTTAGTCAGATCAAGATAAAATGAGCAACCTTTGACCCCACATACATTATTTGTATAAGTTTCAAAACATTTGGACTTCCTGTGGAAAGCTTTTTTAAATTTCATTCAACCTTCTGATTCAAAATTTAAGTTAAATTTAAATTAACGTTCAGAGGAAAAACTGATTAAAATATCAGTCAATAAGATGGTTAGCTGAAAACACAAGACAGACAGACGCTACCAGTATGCTTGAACCATTAGAGCAATCAACAATACAATTTGAAAATACTTAGCCAACTTTCCAGTTTCTAGTTCTGCATTAAATTTATGAAAGCAAAACACTTGATACAGTATACTTACAATGTTATTAACTAAGGACAAGCAAATGTTAATATGACATAAAACTGTAGGACTGTATTACAAGGGTTAATTTTACACCAAAACAAACATGTTAGGCCATTTCCATGGTTACCAATTACTACCTTGTGCATGTCCTGACCAGGGAAGTTTGCCACTTTATCAGTTTTACCAGCCATGGGTACAGGATCCTGTGTTTTATACAATAATATCTAAATACATGTACTTATATGTCGTTTGTTGACTATATATCTCATCTCCGGGCAGCACAATTTGCCAGTTTGAAGCTTAATATTGAAAACTTATAAATAAAAAGCAATAAAAATAGTAAACACTAAAGAGTTCATAATACATGTTCCTTTTTTTTTTGGTTTTCATGATTCTATGCTATAGAAGAGTACAGTTTGCAGCTTATAAGTAAAAAGACTTAAAAATACTTAATATTGATGAAAGATTAAAATATCAATAAAATTTGTACAATTAAATTCAATTTAAAAATCACCATCATTGGTGATTTTTAATGCAAAGACATTATTTTTCAGTATTATTTAATATCAGATAAAATATATTTTCAAACTGGCAAACCATCATTAGAGGAAATGAAATTTACAGTCAAACATTGACCTCAAAATGTCATGTTGGTGGCTCAATCCTCCATTTTCAGAAGGTATTACACTAGTAGCATGTGAGACACATGTGCCAAGTATGCAATAAACACATAGGCATCCAACATCTGTACATGTGTTACATGGCTATATGCCTTCTATGTGATGGTGACAAATAGCTACAAACATGTTACGGAGACCCTCATGTGCATCATATTCAATCACTTCAAATATTAGTAGCACAGAAAACTATGGTGAGAGTCATAAATAGAATTTCATATAAAAAAGATAATTATTTTAAATCGCTACATAACTAAAAGTGAAAGGAAAAAAGTCCATGATGCCATCATGTTAATAAATAAATGAAATAAAAACTTGAATTAAGATATGAGCCCAAAGTGATTCTTTACAAGAATAGCCCTTATTCTTTTTATCTCCACTACTCTGACCAACCAAGACAGGTAGCAATGTACTGATTTCATAAACTTACATAATCAAACATTTCAGGTCCAGCACAGTTCAGGCCAATGAAGAAGTCTTCTCCGGCTGTTAATCCACAATTTGTTATGGCTTCTTGCAGCAGGTCTAGTCCCTGTTCAGGCTTATCAAAAGTAGGACACATAGCTCCTATGTCATTAACCAACTTGGTGGCAGTCTACAAAATCATAACCTTTAGTCTTTTTTTCTTTGAAAGATTTATTGTACATTGTATTTTAGTTGCATTAATTTACAATCATTTTAATGCTTTTGAACAAAGAACAAGCAATATAGATCTGCATCACATAACTTTAAATACACTTATTTCTATAATCCTTCACACCAGTAAATACCACATGTAAAAATTATGTTTGATTCATATGGAAAACTTCCTTCTGAAAACTTCTTTACCATACAGAATTAAAAAATAAGCACTTCCTATATATTATAAAGTTTTGATTTCTTACTGCAATTTTATCTCAGAGACATATAATACCAGAGATGGGTAAATCCTTTTTAAGACCTGTCACTTAAAAATAATAAGATGATGATCTTATCTAACATCCCCAAGAACTTTTTTTCTATCTAACATATTGATTGGCAGTTAATTTTATTTTGTTATATATTTTTTAACTATAGGACATGGCATGGCTAAGAGTTGCTTTTGAAAAACAAACATTTCCGGTTTTATATGTCTCCGATTATTATTGTCAAAACACAGTAAGCAGTAATAGTTTTCTCTTTCATATTTCCAACACCCTATACCCAGTGCTACTTCTAAACCATCAATTCACAAGCACTTCTTTGTCTAAAGCTAAGTATCCCGTGACCTAGCTTATGTCTGCTAAATTCATAATACTTTTAGTGTCCATTATCATTCCTCAGAATTTTAGTTATTTCTTTAAAAATGCTAATTGGGGTAAAAAGGGATGCAGATAATCGAAAACCAGAGGCTCTTAAGAGCCTGTATCGCTCACCTGATTTTATAGGCAATGAAGATGGCATTTCCCTGATGTTAAAGTAAGTCCTGTAATTTTCAATAAACTTTAAATAGGACCATCCAAACAATATTACTAGAAAGCTTTGTTTCATTGGTTAACCAGTTGTATAGAGAAGATTTTTTTTATTTGCCCATAGGGTCCTATGTTAAACTAAGTCCTGCGGGGAGGTGGCCATTTTGAATTTCCAATTGCAATAAAAAACATAAACTTTATAAAGGACCATCCAAACAATATTGCTAGTAAGTTTTTGTTTCCATTGATTAACCGGTTTCAGAGAAGAAGCCTTTTAAAACTTTTTCCCATAGGGTCCTATGTTAAACTAAGTCCTGCGGTAGCGGCCATTTTGAATTTCCAGTTGGCATAAAAAACATAAACTTTATAAAGGACCATCCAAACAATATTGCTAGTAAGTTTTGTTTTGATTGGTTAACCGGTTTCAGAGAAGAAGCCCTTTTTAACCTTTTTCCTATAGGGTCCAATGTTAAACTAAGTCCTGCGGTGGCGGCCATTTTGAATATCAGATTGGGATAAAAAAACATTAACTTTATAGAGGACCATCCAAACAATATTGCTAGTAAGTTTTGTTTCCATTGGTTGGCCTGTTTCAGAAAAGAAGCCTTTCAAACTTTTTCCCATAGGGTCGTATGTTAAACTAAGTCCTGCGGTAGCGGCCATTTTGAATTTCCAATTGCCATAAAAAACATAAACTTTATAGAGGACCATCCAAACAATATTGCTAGTAAGTTTTTGTTTCCATTGATTAACCGGTTTCAGAGAAGAAGCCTTTTAAAACTTTTTCCCATAGGGTCCTATGTTAAACTAAGTCCTGCGGTAGCGGCCATTTTGAATTTCCAGTTGGCATAAAAATCATAAACTTTATAAAGGACCATCCAAACAATATTGCTAGTAAGTTTTGTTTTGATTGGTTAACCGGTTTCAGAGAAGAAGCCCTTTTTAACCTTTTTCCCATAGGGTCCAATGTTAAACTAAGTCCTGCGGTGGCGGCCATTTTGAATATCAGATTGGGATAAAAAACATTAACTTTATAGAGGACCATCCAAATAATATTGCTAGTAAGTTTTGTTTCCATTGGTTGGCCGGTTTCAGAAAAGAAGCCTTTCAAACTTTTTCCCATAGGGTCCTATGTTAAATTAAGTCCTGCGGTGGCAGCCATTTTGAATTTCCAATTGCCATAAAAAACACAAACTTTATAGGTGACCATCCAAACAATATTGCTAGTAAGTTTTTGTTTCCATTGATTAACCGGTTTCAGAGAAGAAGCCTTTTAAAACTTTTTCCCATAGGGTTCTATGTTAAACTAAGTCCTGCAGTGGCGGCCATTTTGAATTTCCAATTCCCATCTAAAACACAAACTTTATAGAGGACCATCTAAACAATATTGCTAGTAAGTTTTGTTTTGATTGGTTAAACGGTTTCAGAGAAGAAGCTCTTTTTAACTTTTTTCCCATAGGGTCCTATGTTAAACTAAGTCTTGAGGTGGTGGCCATATTGGTTTACCAATCAAAATAAAAAAACACAAACTTTGTAAAGGTCCATCCAATGAACATTATGGCCAAGTTTGGTTTCAATTGGCCAAGTGGTTTCAGAGAAGAAGATTAAAATGTAAAAAGTTTACAGACGCCGACGACGACGACGACGACGCCGACGGACGCAAAGTGATAACAATAGCTCACATGACCCTTTGGGTCAGGTGAGCTAAAAAAGGAAGGAATCTGTAACAGGAGGCCTATCAACATTCTAGCCAGGTAGAAGATATATATAAAATAAATTGAGCTACAGGAGTACTTCTATCTTGCACATGGTTAGCATTCCGGCTGGTAATACAGGGATCCCATGTTCGATCCCAGGAGGTGACATAGTTTTGTTTCATTCTCTACTGTTATATTAGTGCCCACTAAAAATATAGCAAATTAAAATCAATTGAGCTAAACATGTTTTTTTAGTTGACTCGTGAGCAGGCTAGCTCGTAATACAGAGATCCCAGGTTCGATCCCCAGAAGGTGACATAGTGTTGTTTTGTGCTGTATCATACATAAAATTGTATGCTATGAAAAAAGTTGCTCAATTGTTAAAATGAATCGTCTCACTTAAATAACTATTTCCTGAAAAGGGGCACAGTACTGCTACAACAAGTCTTAACAACAGTAGCAACTGGATGAAATGAATCTAAACCATTCACACTTAACATATATTGTAAACAGCAAAAAATTACTTTTCAGCAATTTACAGCTATATCATGGTGTCCAGTTTTTATTGGGGAGAAAGCCAGAGTACCTCTTATCTGCAGTAGGAAAACTGACAATCCTTTTTAATTAAGGTTGGATTCACGTGCACCCTGCCCGAAGTGAAATTGAACCAGACCACATATTAATAGTAGATGACTTAAACTTCCTTGACTACGCAGTCTCCCAATAGAAGCATAGAGAGTAACAATATGTCAGTCTAGACAAATACTTTTGACTGACATGTGGATGGTAACTCTAATTCTGAGGAAGGATTTATTTTTCTATGATCACCTAACTTACTTCTTTAGCTCTCTGAAATACAAAGACACATAGAAGAAACTTTCATTACTAACAAATAAATAACAATTAAACTAATTGAAAGTGAACTTTAAAATATTTAAACAGAATAAAAGAAAGACATTTAAAATCTTTTTACAAATTTAATGCAATATATTTCTAAAAAATAAGACTTTCTTCTTTCAAATGACGAAAAGAGATGTACACATTTACTGTCTAATGCTATAGAACCTACAAACACAAAGATCAACGTTTTCCACCACATCCTTTTCAAAGTAAAATAGTTTTTTCAGAAAATACCAAAGACAAAAGCTACAACATTTTAAATTTTAAATTTTTTAGTCATCGATGAAAAACTACTAAAAAAAATAGTCTTATACCACAGTTGGTTGATCTGAAAAACTTTCATCCAAATCCTGAAAACGTATCTTCTACAGAAGAAGAAAAGTAAAAAGGTTACAAATGTTCAAAAGCAAAGAATATAACAAATTATCTTTATAATTATTCTTCTTAATCAGGTTAATGCATCATGAAGACTGAATTCAATCAAAATGAGTCAAATGTATTACATAGGAATATTAAGATTTTCATTCTTAAATGAAATAAAACATTGAATAATAATTTCAGTTACTGAAATACAGTAAAATTTTTGGAGGCTGAACTTGGATTAATCCAACACCATTGATTTTTTTACTTATTTTTAAGTTGAACACCAATTCTCAGATAACACCATAAATAATTCAAACTAAAAAAAAGTTCCAGAAATTGGCACTGTGTAAAACAAAGAACCTGACTAACTGAAGCCATACATGTACATGTAGCAAATGAAGTATGATTATGATGATTGATGGCAATTTCCAAAAAAAAAAAATTGAAAGCAGAGAATTATCTATTCAAAATGATTTTGGTCCAAGAAGTAAACACAGTAAAGAAAAATTCATGAACAAATATAAAATTGTACAAAACAGATATAAATTACTGGAAACTATGGCAGCTAATAATATCCATAGCTTAAACGGTTTTTGATGACCCTTTCATGTTTATGGAAGTTCTACCATAGACTGTTAGCAGTTAAGCGGTGCCTATTATTGCTTACATGGTGACCCATTTTGCATGTTATAAATTCTAATAAACTGGGTAAAGTCATGTCCAGTTGAATCATTCATACAAATAACTTTTTCTCATAATAAACATTAATAACCAGCTTAAATTTCAGACCTGGCAAAAAGTAAGATTTTGTGTAACGGTATTCATTTTTGTCAAAAAAAGCATAATTTGCATGTATCGCAAAATCTGCAAAATGTAGATTACATAAAATCAGTATAAAATGTAAAACAACTCATTATGATATGGCAGCAATTTAAAATTGAATCTATTTTATTTAAAATCTTTTTTTGCGATAAAATTTAAATGTAAGTAAGCTAATGTATTCTAAAAAATGACTCTGAATTGATAACAAGTTTTTTGGGGAAAAAGATTTGTAATTTATTTAAGGATTAACTACAAAAAATATTTTTTTCATTGAGGGATCATACAATTTCTGTTTTGCACAGTATATAATCCATGTAGCGGATGGAAAATATATTTTTGTAGTAAATACTTATGTATAAATTAAAACTTTGAAATAAACTTAAAGATTAAATTTTTGTTATTCTACAATCTGATGAAAAAAAGATCACCACATAAATTGTAAGTGTTCTGTGGAGTAATATATAATGTCAAAGGGGGTGTTTCCCCGTGACGATGATTTTTTTTTTACCATTCTCTAACAGAAAATATTTTCTAGCCAATCAAAAGTCAGTATTCTTATACAATTTATTTATTTCATGTCAAAACAAGCCTACCATAACTTTTAAATTGGATAAAACCAACAAAATCGATAAAATTGTAAAAAAAATATCTGAATATGTTTAAGCAATTATCTTCATGAAACCTATGTTAAAAACATTAAACTAGATTTGCTGAATAATGCAAAAAGCTAAATTTATTTTGTTCACAAAGAGATACTTACCCCACCTTTAGCGAAAAACTGTTTTGCAACATAATTATATATCTGTTGAATGTATGCTATGCTCTGAAAAAGAAATTTCTTTTCTGTTACTGTGTTTTACTAGTTCAATTAACATTTAAAAATATATTTTAAGTATATAAGTAAATGTAATTTGTAGGAGGTGTAAAAATATAAATTGTATGTTAAATTTTGATGCATGTTTTTCCATTTCTCGTATTCAGTGTGCATTTAAACCCTTCTGACTAGTTTTTATTTATTTATTTATTTTATTTATTTTTAACAGGGTTTAACACTGCTTTCAGCAATGTTAATCTATTGTATAGTATGGCATCCAGTTTTTACCGAGGGAAGGAAGCAAGAGTGCCTGGGGAAAAACCTAACTTCTCCAAGAAAACTGACAATCTTTATCTATTACGATTGGAGTTTGCAGTAAAACTCACCCTACCTACAGTAATCTACAATGGAATTAATAGGTCACAATACAAACCTTTTTCAAAGGCATATCATGTTTCGGGATGACCATAAATTCTTTCACACAGTTCAGTTTGCCTGGAGCTGCTCGTCCACTCTGCATAATTGTCACCATTGGTAAAGGAATTGACATTTTTTCTGGTAGCTACAAAAAAAAAGAACAAATACTAGTACCAGTAGGATTATGACAGACTTTATTGTTAAGTTAACTAATGGAATTCAAGGTTTGCTGAAAGCATGAACTATAAAAAAACAAGTGTGGACACAGACAAATTTATCACCTGCATTCTGCATCAGAAACAAAAAAAAATTATGTCATGAGCATTACATAAATAGCATTAAATTGTTATCATTTAAAATATACAATGCATTGTTACAGAGAAATGGACATAATCCAGAAACTTTTACATACTCACTGGAAGATGAAATTTAGATCATGGTCATGTGACACCTACCAGACACTCGTGTACTAATCACTAGCAACCTATATACCAAATATTCTCATCCTATCATGCATGGTTACAGAGGAACTGTCCCAAACCCAAATCTTTAATGTAGTCGCTGGACAGTGAGGTCAAGGTCAGGTAACACCTACCAGACAGTCATGTACTATTCATCAGCAACATATATACTAAATACTGTCATCCTACCATGCATGGTTACAGAGGAATTGCCCTAGTCCAAAAACTTTAATGTAGTCACTGGACCATGAAATTTAGGTCAAGGTCAGATGACATTTACCAGACATGCACTATTCATCAGCAACCATATACCAAATATTGTCATCCTAACATGCATGGTTACAAAGGAACAGTCTTAATCCAAAAACTTTAAGGTAGTCACTGGACCGTGAATTTGAGGTAAATGTCAGATTACTGACTGGCAAGTACTCATCATAAGCTACCACTGGACCAAATTTGATGGACCTAGGGCTTAAGCTTACAAAGATATAAAGCAAAACTTCCAAGTGTTTACGCCGCCACCAGTGGATCCTATATATGTCTCGCCTCCATCGACTATCATCACAGGCAAAACAAAATCTAACAGTTATATTGTATTCATTCAAATATACAATTTAAATATTTATTTGAATCATTTTAATTTTTAGATTACTCAAAAACTGAAATAAGTGTAAATGTAACAGATAAGCATGTTGCCTTCAAGCAGATTTTTGTCATTTTAAGTCAACATCAAAACCAAATTGTTTTAGCAGTTTGCTTGATAACGGCATGTAATGAATGGAGACATATTATGTTTTTAAGTCAGAAAAGATAATTTGTGATGATGTACATATACATATGTTCCATGACAGAGCCATTGGATTCTGCAACAAAGCTGCATAGTTCCTGATCAAAGTTTATGACCATTTCTTAATTTGTGTTACTGATTAGGTCTCTACCTCTAGAAAATTGCATGTACTTGACAAGGGGGAGTGTCTTACATCCGCTTCTGACCATCTGATGATATTGGTTGGACAGTTGTACATGTACTGAATAATAATCTTGAAAAACAAAAACACACACACACATACATGTATTGAGTATAGCTTTCCATTATAAATTTATGTCATAAAATATTTTGCTATTTCTGTGGTCTGGATTTTAAAATTAAATGACTTATATGGTTACAAACCTTTCCATGTCTCAGACAGGCTATGTGTTCATACAATTCTATTTTTTTTACTTGAGCTGCAGCACAACAAATGGCCTGACTCACTGATGTAAAGGCATTACTGCCACACAGAAGTCTTTCTTTTGGTTCATCAGGAACATACACTACTGGCTGACTTTTTGTTTTCCTAAAATATGTTAACACCAACTGATACATGTATCCATAACATTACAAATTGTAGACCTTATATTATACTGATAAACTGCTACAAAGAAAATTTATGAAATCATTAAGAGACCAAGAAAACCATCCTCCTAGGTCATTTCCAAATATTTAGCTGTTATTTGGTATGTGAGTCAACCATGATGAATTACAGGGTAAGGTGAAATATCATTTGGGAGTGACAATTTTGACACAATTATTGTTTGATTTTGTTTGAATGGTGTTTTAATGCCACTTTCAGCAATTTTTCAGCTATTTCATGGCGTCCAGTTTTTATTGGGGGAGGAAGCCGGAGTTCCCGGAGAGAACCCCCGACCTGTGGTAGGAAAACTGGCAATCCTTGTCAATTAAGATTGGAGTCGAGTACACCCTGCCTGCAGTGAGAATCGAACCCACAATCTCAGTGTTGACAGACCACGTGATAAATGGTAGACGAACTACCTTGACCACTCGGCCACCGAGGCCCCGACACAATTATTACCCTTGGATATAGACAATTTCTATTAAAAAAAAATAACAGTATTCCTCACTTTTTTTCAAAACACTTGCAGATATTGAGCTGATTTTTAGTATATGAGTCAACCATCATGACTTACAGATCCATAAAAACCATTGATGAAAGTATTTTCATTACAATTAACATTTAAGAAATAGAATAAGCAAATAAGATAACAGTGAAAGTACTTAAATTTGTGGGTATCAAATTTCCTGTACTTGTTTATAATCGGCACATGAAAGTGTTTATTTAACAAAGATATTGATTTTCACTACCTAATAAAGACATATTTGCTGTTTACATAAATAAACATATGCCAGAAAATTCCTTTATAATTATGTAATTAACATTAATTAATGTGTTAATGAGCTGTGATTATTTTATTCATTAAGCTGTAAAGGTAGGTCTCATTTTTATTATCTTTTCATCTTTAAAATTTAAAACCTTATCCAACGAAAATAAACTGGTTTTTTTATTTCAATATTTATCATTCCTTATTTGATTTGATTAATTTAATGATCTTAACATCTTTTAAAAAAACAGCTGGCTAGACTTTTAATTTATTTATCTTAATCGAAGGGATTAATTTTGTTTGAAACTACCCTACAGGTTTTTATATAAAGGTAGTGAAGGTTTTTTTGGATTCAGTCGAGTTTTGACAGTACTACATAAAATTTATTCTATTTTTTGTTTATTCGAAAAGAACATGTGAACGTACAAGATACATTATAACACTTCTGTACACATAAAATGAACACTTTAAAAAAACATTTTAATAAACTGGTATAACTGACTTGCACAAAAAAGTATGAAATCATTTAAATTTCACCAAATAAACATGACAAAAACTTATCTGAGATATTTTTAATGATTGACTTTGATATCCAAGGTATTTATCTGGTAGATAATTCAAAGATTGGCTGTTCCCATAGCTTGCAACCTATTAAAAATACACTTCATTGACATAGAGCATCTGTCCACATTGTAAAACCTAGCTCACATCCATAATAACAATACAAAAGAGTTAATACTTCGTTGGATTCTTAAATTCGTGTCTCAGCCTACCCACAAAAACCATGAAAATTGGTACCCCACAAATAAAAAGGGATTCACAGTACTATATATAATTATGCAAATAGTCTGCAGTACTTAGTCTACAAGATTCAGAAAATTCCATGGATTTGAAGTTTTTATACACAGCATACCTTGCAGAAATGCAAAATGCCTATTTAACAATAAATGTATCTTGTGTCCCTATAATTAAGTCTTGGTGAAAGTAATGAAATAAATTATATTTTACATCCACGTGCCATACCCATAACATACATATATACAGTGATATGCAATAAATGAACGTCCAAAATGGCCTAGTTAACATCATGTTATGTATCAAAGGTGTAGTCAGTGACTTTGTAATATTTTATTATGACATTTATGACAAGAAATTGGGTATCTTTATTTAGCTTAGACACATGGGTATCACGTGGTTTAAAATAAAAAGGTCAAATTTGTCGTCTGCTTAAAGTATTTCCGGTGCGAAAAAAATGGCAAAAGTAAGAAAAGTATTGAGTAGTGACACAAAGGAAGCGATTGTGAGCTTACATACGTCTGGATTGAAGCATGCAGAAATATCTCGTAGATTAAACATTCCCAGGACAACAGTTTCTGGTGTAAAAAGTTGTTATCGGGAAAGAGGTAATGTGGAAAACATCCGGAGAACAGGGGTGCAGACAAAGTTGAAAGCTAGGGACACGAGGGGCCTTCTAAGGATCGTAAAAGAGAACAGAAAAAGAGTCTTATCAGACGTGACTGCTCTTTTTAATGAGAGAAGGAATGTTGGTTAAACAGTATCAAAGTGGACAATTCAGAGGACTTTGTACAAACAAGGCGATTTTAGAAGAGTTGTGAGGAAACGCATTAGAATACGGGAGGCGAACAGAAAAGCACGAATTGCGTGGTGCAGAGGAAATCATTACAAAACCATCAATGCATACTGGAATCGTGTGATTTTCAGTGAGGAATGTAAGATAGACATTGGTACTGATAACCGTGTTTTCATCTGGAGAAGAGTCAGAGAAGAATGGATGCCATGTTGTCTTTCACAACCACCAACCCCCAAGTTTAGTTTGATGGTGTGGGGATGCATTACCTTTAACGGCGTGGGGACAATAACTGTAATTGATGAAAATGTAAATGCTCAAAGGTATATTGACATATTAGAAGCACATTTGTGGCCTGTTGTTGTTCGACATTTTCTGGAAGACAACTATATTTACCAAGATGACAATGCTCCAGTACATCGTGCACGAATCGTTCGACTACAAACTGGAAAACAACATTCATTCTATGGTATGGCCAGCGCAAAGCCCGGACTTGAACATAATAGAAAATATGTGGTTAAGACTTAAACGAGAACTCAGAAACGGTGATAGAATTTACACAACTAATATTGAAGTTGAAGCAGCCGTTCGAAGAATTTGGGAAAACACTCCTGCAGATTATTTCCAGTGCTTATATAGGTCTATCCCATGAAGAATTTTAAAAGTTTTGAGATCAAAGGGTTATATTACAAAATATTAAGGTAAGACAATTTTTCTTTGTTCTTTATTTATGCTTTAATAATACTACATAGTATTATAAAATAACGTCCGCCATCTTGAATTTGGACGTTCATTTATGGCACATCACTGTACATATCTTCTAAGGAAACTACAAGTGTATAAATAACTCACTTTGGTAACTTCCATCAACAGTAATAAATTAACTATAACACAACAACACACATACTATAAATTTTCTTGACCCATGTGACATTTTGGGGAACATTAATCTTTTGATTCAGTGTGTGTAGTAACATTACAGCTAATAGGTTAACTAACATAGGAATTAAGATGATTCTTTAAAGATGCAAATCAAGTTCACCTTACATCATGGCTAACAGGTTATATAAGAAAGGAAGTAAGACTATTCTTTAAGTATTCAAATCTAGTTCACCTTACATAATGGTAAGAAGCTGGTTAATTAACAGTCGTATGCAAACCAAGTTGACCTTACATCATAGTTAACAGGTTAACTAAAGGATTAAGTATGAATATTCTTTAATATGTAAATCGAGTGCACCTTAAGGATTTAAGCCTTTTTTTTAGGTATGCAAATTGAGTGTATCTTTTGTAATTTACAGAAGTTTGGCTAACACCTCAGCCGCTACAGAAATTTACAAGTAAAGGTATTTGCTGAAACTGAATACCAAGTAGGTTTTGTTGAGTTATTGTTAATATTTCAAGATGTTTTCAATGTTGAATAGTAATTAAATAGTTTTACATGTTTTTAAAAATTAATTTTTTTTATTAATTGCAACACAAATATTAATATACATAAACACCACTCATGTTACTTTTTCAATAACAACCACATACTTTGCAGAATTTTTCCCTTTTTTCCCACCAGATTCACTAGCTTTATCTTCCTCTTTGTGTGAAGATTCTCCGTCTTCTGAAACCTTTTCTGCAGCTTCTTTAGCTAGTCTTTCATCTTCAACCACCTTTAATTCATCATATAATTTCCTAAACAAAAACAAATAAATCTGTATTTTCTCATATGGAAGATGATTGTTTACATCATCAGAATAAAACGCCTACAATACTAGTTCCATATAATTTAGATTTCCTAAGGCACAACTTCCATTATGTATTGGATTGCAGCTGATTTGTTTAACTCTTGCTATAAGTCATTTTCAATTTTGTATTTATGTTTGTTTTGTTTGTTTCTTTGTTTATTGTTTAAAGCCACTTTAAGGAATTTTTTCAGCTTCATCATGGCATCCAGTTTTTGTTGGGGGGGAAGTAGAAGTAGCTGGAGAAAACCCACAACCTTCGGTAAGAAAACTGGCAATTCGTATCAATTAGAATTGGAGACGAGTACACCCTTCCTGCATTGAGTATCCTTAATCTCAGTGTTGACAGACCATGTGATTAATACTACACGAACTATCTTAACCACTCAGCCAAACAGGCCCTTGATATGTCTGTTAAATGTTTGTTTGAACAAAAGGCATTAAACGCCACTTTCAGCAATTAAATTCTCATTTTGGCAGTTCTGATTGGAAATCAGAGTATCAGGTGAAAACCCTTTATCTTGGGCAGTAAAACTGGCAATTAAGGTTTAAGTAGATGTCTGTATAATGAGAAAGTGAGTAAAAATAGCTAAACAATCACATAATACATTACACAATGCAGATGGTGTAATGAATGTTTGATATGATTAATAAGGCCACACCAAATAAATTTCTTGTTCTACGGACCCGACCGCACATATTTTATCGAAATTGAAAAAATAATATTAAAAAAAATGTCCCACTCCCCGCTCCCCGCAAAGTCACCCGGAATTTTTTTTATTTTACTCTTTGAAATTGTAATCTTGTGAACACTTAATGTAACGGCCGTTTTATTGCATCACAAACAAAAATATTGATGTATTTTGAAAAAGGAAAAGAAACAATCATACCGTTTTAGTAGTGTGGATATTTGTCATAAAGGAAGTCATGGTTGTCCAAAACACGGCGATTTATTTAGTGGTGGTGCGTTGGCACAGCTTTTTCAAAGATGTGTCAAAATCAAACATTTCGACCTTAGCGCCGACATAATAAACGTAAAACGAGGATACAGGAACATTTAAATAAAAAATGTGAAATAAAAGTTCGTGAGTAATATTTGTATTTATAGTAGATAGGATGTTGGAGCAGGATTGCCAGAAGGATGACCAAAAAACAATTCGACTGACGCTTTGAAACTTTTGGTTGCAACAGCATGGTGAACTTTCAGTCTCAGTATATGTAATGAAGCACATTCGATTTCTGTTTACCTCCACCAAGATAAAAGAAAACGACCACAGAAACTACAATGCTTATTAAATTTGTTGACATTGTTGCAAGGGTTGTGATATGTCCAAAAAAAGAAAATGAAATTACTGGTAATGGTTGTTCAGTGTTATTTGTGGAAAAGTTAAAGTAATTTTTATTTAGAGTCGGGGGGTCAGCATATAACTGTTTGATCTGGTTGCTGTCTTATTGTCATTTTTCATATATATATCTCTGTTTTCTAATGGCTTGCATTGGACACCAGGTATCTATAATTTTGGATTGTCTTTGGTTGTTTGACCAAAAGGGAAAGTCTCACTAAAATGGGAATATTACAGCAAACACAATGAATAGGATATAACTTATTTTATGACATTTTTAAATTCATTCCTCAAGAAATCTTCATCAATAAATGATGTACAGTGTAGTCAGTTGTGCATTTTAAATAAGGTATAAAAAAATATATTTTTGCAAATGAAGATGTGACAGGCATTCTTTTGCTTATAGCTGTCTCTAATGCTTTGAAAGTCATATATATGTAGTATGTTGTATATGACCTACATACTGTATTGTTTAAAAGGTGCAATTGATTGTACATAATTTGAATGATGAACCCATAATTACAAAATATAATTCATTTATTCATTTCATGCTTTGGTAAACTTCAGGTAAGCATAGTATGCCCAATTCTGAAAGAAAATCACAATGAAACTGCATTTTGCAAATATATACATTGATGAAAGTACATTTTCTTATTTAGAAAAAAATATAAATAAAAAAAGTTATCGCTCGCCTCAAATTTTTCTGTTCGCCTATGATTTTTTGAAAATCCAAATAATAATACATGTATTAAAATTATTATTTCACTCACTCGCCCCGTTTTAAAATGACAAAAATCCAAAGAACAAGAAATTAAATTGGTGTGGCCTAAATACACTTTCAAAGCTAACAAATCTCCAAGATTTGTAGAAAAAACCCTACTGTATTTACATACATTATTATACTATCTACAACATCCTGTTTGGACGGGTTCGTGCCATGAATTCTGTTGTTGATATCAGTGTTTAAAATGGTTAAAGCAGCATTAATATTTTCTTGTCTGCGTTGATCATCAACCTCTCTTTCCTCCACTTTAGCATTGTCCAAGAGAGAACTGTTTGGAGTAGCACTAACATGGGTAGATATCAACTGCAAATGCATATTATTATTGCTAGCATTCAATATAAGTAATTCATATTCATGTATATGCATCTTCATAAATTCAATTCTCTGTTCATAAATCTCTGGCAGATACTGATTTTAATTATAATTTAAATTTAAAACAAAAATTATATATATAAAAGAACTTTTCTTTGCACAAATTATATAAATTTTCTGGCTGTTGAGAAAATTTAAAATAAGACAGCTAAAGCTACCTTGTTGTACCTAAACTTTTGAACATAGAAATGCAAATAAGGATAGCAATGGGGTACTATTATAACCCAAAAAAATTAATAAGATTTGACAAATATTTTTAATTTTGTAGAATTTTTTATGTACATGTAAACATAACAAAAATATCTACTGGGGTTCATAGATAATTTTGGACATGCAGATATTACAACTTCTGCCTTTAAAGTTTGGGTTCTGAGTCCATATTACACAATGTGATCATGAAGGAGAGAATATGTAGTAAAAAGTCAAAAAATGTTGAGAATTTAAAAAAAAATATTCATTTGATATTCAAAATAAAGACTTATAACCGATTTTAAAAAGTGTCATATACCCTGGTACACATACTAATATATTGGAAATAATATTTCAAACTTTTACCCTTTCCTCATTTTTAACTGTGAAATATATTTCTGTTTGAACTGTAGGTTGTCCTTTACTGTCAAAAGCTTGTCTAGTTAACACCTGCAAAACACAGAAAACATAATTTTGCAAACATGATACTCTAAATGTCAAATAATCTACTAATAAAAATTGGAAGTGGGATAATATACTGAAATACCAGAATATTTCATTAATAATTCATTGAGACCATGGCTTATCATAGTTTTACTACAGGCTAGCCATTTGTGTGACATTATTTTATCCGGAGCAATAACAAGAAAAAAAATACCATAAATGTCCAGCCCATGGTTGAATGATAAACCATTGTCTTCATTATTTTATTCTATTATTTTGATTCTAATATGACGATAACAGTAGATTTAGAATATTTACGTTACCTATAAGCCAATACCATTTCCACCATAATCTGGCTGTTCTTGCACAAAGTTAATTGTGACTTGAAATATATGGAAAATCTTCCTATGACGTCACAATAAAATGTGTTGATCAATTATGACATTGGGCAAGTGTTGCTCATAGTAATTAATTTTTTTACCATGGTTGTGGTCTCAAAAAGTTTAAAGCATGTCATTTTAGAATGCACTGATATAAACTAGTACCTAAATCATTAACTGATATAAATTCCTACCAGGAAAATCTACTGATTAATTGGTTCCAAAATTAATCTACATACATACTAATAAATTGGTACATGTACCAGTATAACATATATATATATATATTATATATAAATACTAATATAAACTGTCACCCTAATAACTGATATATACTGGTGCCAGTAAAATTTACTGATATAAATAGTAGCTGAGCCGGAATATAAATGGGTAACAGTATATGTACTGTTATCACTTAGTACTACATGTAATAATCTTCTGATAAAAAAGGAACAAAACATGTATAAACAAAACAGTTTTGAACACATGAATAAAGATACTAGTACACTGTTGCAAAGAAAATATATCCTATATATTAATGTGATAGACAATTATTTATATAGATGACATACAAATAAGCTGCAATCTAATTTTTATTGAGTTATTTTACCGAACCTCTTTAACTTTCTTTATGCTCAACAAAAATGTTTATAAATAAGTTCATGTATGTTATTAAATATAAATATACTTCGTCTTAGGTTTACTGAACTTACCTTTGAGACAGTTGGGGGTGTAGCCAGAGATTCAAAGAAATTGGACTGAAATAAAAACAAGAGATATAAAATTTATAGTTCCTTAACTTAACTAAATACAAGTGCTATATACTGATTAAAAAATTCAAAAGGTGGACTTGTACATACATATAATAAATACAGATTTACACAGATAAACTATTTTCATATATCGGATTTATGTATATTAATACTACTGTCATGTGATAAATATCCAACATGGATCTTATTTTACTGAATTTTAAATATTTGAAAAAAAAGAGCAGGAATTTAAAATTTATGAAAATGGAGGATGTTTAAATCATTATACTAGTAGACTGATATAGGACTCGCAGAGAATGTTATATATATTATTCTAGTCATATGGAAAATTTACAGAGAATCCTCTGCAGTCTCAGACTAATGGAAAATAAATTATTTTTCCACAATGAAGGTGAAAAAAATTTGAAACAGATTGTCAAGATTTTTTTATTAACCCATATTTGGAATCATTCTATTGAACTATTGTATGTAAGAATATTTCGATACTATAATTTTAACATTATCATAAAATTATTTATATATATATATGTTACTGGTAAAACAGATGATGTCGATTATAGCCCTAAAAGGGTATCAAGATGTTGCCATGCTATTGTATATACCAGACATGATGCTCAATCCTTAACTGTAATGCCCTGTGAGCAGTATTTCCGCTACTATATATTCAGGATGAAAACAAGTTAAAAAATCCTTCAAAGACAGAAATGGCAGGATTTTGTTAAACAGGACGTAGGTGAGGGAAAGACCTGAAATCGAATCCCATGTTATGGGAGGTCATGCTGATGCTGCATACCAAATTTCAAGTGAATGTGATTAGTAAGGTAGTTGCTGAGAAAACCGCCTTCCCGCCCAACATTTACCATATTTACCATATACCCGTATTTTCACTTCCTGAAATCAGGCCAAATATAACAAATCATTTGGGAATATGTGGTGACTGATTGGCAGGAAATTTTGGAGAGTTAGGTAGGCAGAGAATTTGTCACCACATATCAGGACTATGATGTGCAAGGCATGTGGCACTATACCAACATGTCACCCACAATGTCTATGGGCAGTGACTAGGATTTCTGTATTATAACACGACAAGCTCTTTACCCAGCAGGACAGAATCTTTTGTACTCCACTTGGTAACATGCTAGGCAGCTCTTTTTCTTTAGATCAAGTCCAAAGAACCATACCTGTAGCTATATTGCTTCAATCGGGACACTTTTGGGACTTCCGGGGCATAGTGCCATTACCTCTATAGCCTATTCTGCCATAGTTTTATAAGATGTTACAACCATGGTTTCATATAACTTGGTTTTGAAATGTACAAAACAACAACTTAACAAATAATTATAATTACTTAAACATATGTCATATGTTAAGTGATTTTGTTTAGTCATGTCTTAATGTTTTTGATGTTAAGTAAATAAGTACGTAAGCAATTAAAGCCATACATAAATTCTATTACATTTTTTTTTCAAAGTTTCATCATGATTGCTAACTAAATACATTTCATAAAAAACATATTCTAATTATGCTCATTTCAAAATCCAACAGTAATACAATTCTGGGATTTACAACTTTTTATTGCAGGGGTCCATTGGATGCAGGATCTATGAAAACAGGGGTTCAGCAATAAAGTTTAGGGGTCCAAGTCATTTGAGTATTACAAATTTAACATATTAATAGCCATATAGTTTTATTAATGTAAATTAAATAAACACTGAATAACATTTACAGCTTTTAAAGATTTGATGTCTTAGTGAGTTTTTCTAGGCATACTAGTATTCAGGGCTCACACTAGGTAAAAAAAAAAGAAGTCACTTCTCGTTTTTGAGGCTGAGAGGGAGAGGTGGGGATAAACAGGGAAAAGTGGATTTACAACAGGTAGAAGTTGTTGTGAAAGTGCCCTGTCTTGTTTGTTTTTTTAAATAGGTGTTAGCATTTGCATTTTTATTTGAGTTTAATTTGAGCAGTTTTAATTACTGAGGATAAAGTACAGTTTTAAAGATAGAACAGAAAGTTTGATTGACAAATCAGTCTACTAATATCACACATTTTCATAAATATTAAACATAACAATAAAAAAATTAACTTGTCACAAAACTGTTACCAAAATAAATGTTTCTTTGTCATTAGTACAAAATACGAAGATTTCTTACTGAAATAGGAACAAAATTCAAACACAACACAGGGCAATTGTGTTATGAGTTATGACAAGGCGGCTTCAGTTCGCTTTTGAAGATGATTGATGGCAAAGTGGGACCATGATAAGTTGACTTCTTCCCCCTCCAACGAGAGCCCTGATATATTGTGGATCCACGTGGACACATGTGTGTTCATTGCATAGATTTATGCATATAATTATGCAGGATCCTTGGTCCAGTAAATCCCTGTAATTAATATAATATGGCCGTAATGTACTGTAAGGACCATAAACTCGACCAAACGCAGTAGCAGTTTTTAATTTTGACAGGCAAAATCCCATTGGACAGACACGGTAAAGTTTACTATAGTATGGATGAAACTGAGTATGGTTGAGACACCCGGGCCAGAGCCAGATTGGCAGATACCAGTCATTGATATTGCTGACCTGTAGTAATGCCACAATATACACAACTATAGGAACAAAATTATTTCAAATCTTACCAAATACCCATAAACATCAGGTGGATTGTCATAAAACATGGCGTTCATTATCTCTTCAATTTTCTTGGGCACTCCATTTTCATCGTAATATTTAACTGCTTTTTGTTTGGCTTCGTACAATTCTCTTGCTTCACGGGACGACATTATCGTTGTATCTTATATATAACACTTTGTAATTTATATATTTGTTTTACAGAAAAAAAACGTATAGTATAAAAGGGGCAAATAACGACTGCTTGTTTAGAAATTTGAATGTTTGACGTCCATTTTGAACGTTGTCAAGGAAAATTGAAATCCTTATAGTTTCGTAGCAGACAGTATTCGAAAATGAATCGATAAAAACTAAAAAATATGTTTTCAAAATAATAAAAAAATTAATTATTTGATTTATTTTATAATTTTATTCATATATAATTGAATATTTTGGACATAAATTATTTACGAAACTACGTTGAGCATGTGCGAGAAATATCTGTAAACCACAATGTCACTACAAGATTATAAACTACAACGTACGTTATGGTTAGATGACATCGGTTATGTCCCATGCTAAAAGGAGTTATATATGATTATATAACTCATTTGATTATATATTTATATCATTCATATTTATTAATTAAATTAATAAGCTTATCACGAATATATTCCTAATTATGTAAACACATTTCTTACATTACAATGAATACTATATTGTCTTACTATGTTTTTGTATTGCAGAATTCATAAGGGGATATTCATGTGTGGCTATAGCAAATAATTTAGCTATATCTTATGATTACAGCTTCTGTAATATAGATGTTGTCCTATTTTATTAATTAATTCATGCTTTAGTTGATTTTGATGAAACATAATACTACAGAAACATTGCCATCTATACTTTACACTTGGAAATTGACAAGGGCCAATTAAACCTAATTGTACTTTAAAGCAAGATTACTTCAAATTTTCAATTATGAACTTTCCTTGAAGTAATATAAATTCATTGATATAGGTTTTGTACAGATTCTAAGTCTTGTTTATTTTGATTCCAAGTGTACATGTACATTGCCAATTTTGGTACTGCGATAAAAACTTGTACCCGTAAATATCTTTAATTATTATTTGGTCGTTCAGATATTTGTGTTTTAATGCCACTGAGGAGTATTGACTATACAAGGATCTGGCATAATAAATTGTATGAACCTTGGAATATATATTTATGTTTTGGTTTTATTTCAGCACCACTCCTGTTCCTGGGCCTGTGCATACAATCTGGATTTGGAAAGATGATTGCTGCTGAGGAAACTGCTTAAAAATGGATTTATGACAGTTTATAAATTGAAGTCTTCACTTCAGTTCTATGGTCACCATTATGAATTGGGTGATCTCTACTGAGACTGATTACTCAATCAGAATTTGTTTTTAACATCATAACCTCTTTCCATCCCTGCACTGCTTTTACAGCTTTTTTAACTAGACTTTGACAATTACCTTAGTAAAAGTTGTCACATTTGGAAAAGAAATTAGCTTAGCTTTCCAGATCACTTGAGTTCTACCCCAGTTTTCAGTGAGCTTTCTGTTCCTTGTTATTAGTTTTCAGTTTTCTTTCTTTGAGATTGTTGTTTATATATAGTCTGTATTTTTTAAATTGTTGGCCACAAATTTGTATTTCTGTTGATGTATTATTTTTTATCACATATATGTATCTTCTGCTTTCTACCTAAATTTTCAGGAAATCAATTCCACATGCAAATTTGTAATTTAAATTTAGAAACAAGGGGTTTAATAATCTTAGGAACTGAAATACATTATGTACCCTAAATATATTGTCATCATCAATATGTGGTGTCTTAAAATCTTCCAACGGTACACAAGATCCTGTAACTGCTAACCTTAAAGACAAAAGACTCAATTTAAGCTATCAACATAGGATGTGAAGATAAAACACTGCTTTACTTTTATCTGGTGCTTATCAATGTTTGCTGTTGACAGTTTCTCTGTTGTGGTATATTTTTCAAAATAGCCAAAAATGCAAAAAAAATGTGAAACAATGATCATTAACTGACAACTCCTTTAAGGCATGGATTGACAATTTTGGTCACGTTCATTTTTCTTGTAGATGAAATAGGTCCAAGCCAAGTTTCACTCAATCAAGAATCCATCCAAAGGACCAATCATAAACATAAAAGTACAAGTACAAGGTCATCTGCCAACAGACAAATACATGTATATGCAAGAGACTATTTTCATCCAAGTATATGTATGGTTAAAACATAATTCGCAGTTTTTATTGCAGAAATAGAAATAGATTCTTAATAATTTCGCAGAAGCTATTAGTGAAAACAATGTAAAAACAATAAATACTCGCAAAAATGACTTTTATTCATTTAAAATGTAATCAGTAACATTAACCAATACAAGCAGACATAAAATGTTACATGATAAAATGTAAATATATGAATATGTTGAAGATAAACAAGTTTCAAATATTTATTAAACATAACTTTTTCAGTAAATCGTTTACATTCAAATAGCATTAAATAACTTGGATGAGGGTTTATCATTTAATTTTATTGATTTTTAAATCTATTGGTTTCAATTTTCTTTTATAAAAGTTATGAAGTAAAATGTCTAATATTGATATAAAGATGGATCTTTTTCTTAAAAATCTATAAAAATAAATATAGAAATATAAAACACTATTTTTTTTAACACAAAACATACATTTAGAAAGAAAAGTTTTCTTTAAACATATATAAAAATGCTGATAATCTTCATAAATGCATTTTTTCATAAAAAATTATATTTGTCAGCAGTTAAATACAAAATATTATATAAAAAGATAATAAATATAATATAACTATTATACACTAGGTACTATCACAGTTAGTTATTAGCAGATCTATTGGTAATATGTACTACCCTGTTCTAGAGAATGTTTCTTAATGTTCCATGTAAATAATAACAAGTTTATAAAAATAGTATGTAAAAACTATTAGTATTGTTGAAAGTATAGATGCAACTGAACTCAAGAAACATCCAAATTTCAGAAAGAATAAACTAGTAAAAAATTTCTCAAAATCCGAAAATACATAAAAATCTGGTCCAATAATGGAAGTTGTTGATCATGTAGTACTACATTTTACGAGCATAACAATGCATTGTTTTACACGATGCCTTAAAGAAAATATTTTTTTGCCTCTGGTATTAACATTGTTGTTAAGCAATTGTTGTGGCCCATGTCATTTTTATTTGGTTTATATGTTCTTAATTGTCTACAAGTTTTAATTTATGGTTTGCCTTCAAATCATTTGCCTTAACTGGCAAAATAGAATACTATGATTTTAAGCAACAAACTATATGAAATGGCATGTACATCTTTAAGATGACAAAGTTAAACATCTAACTAAATTCAGAAAACCTTTTTGATTAATGAAACATAAATGTATAAACTATAAATATAAAACAAGTTAATATCATTTAAACTCTAATAATAAAATATATATGTCTGTACATTGTACATAAAATAAAAAATGTGTCAACAATATTTACAGTGTATCACAAACAAGTATATTGCTAAACAATTATGGATTTTTCACAACTACATCACATCTGAATGCATCACAAGTGTCAAGGTCATATGGCTAAGAATAGCCTGGCAAGACATTTAAAAAAAAACTTTTTTTGGTTCCAAACTTTGAGACTGGACTGGTTCTTTTTGGACAAAATTCTTCCTGGTACATGTACAAATATGAAACAAGTAGACCTATTGTTTAATACATGTAACAGAAACAGCAACAGCCCCCTTCCTGAAGTTAAAAATTTTGAAGAATGGATAAATTTTGGGCACTTCTGGTACTCTCTGAACTATGTTTGATGAGTTTGATATTTCATAAATGACAGGCTAATATCTGCATTCTATGATACTTAAGTGTACTACATGCACTATTTTTATTGTTTAATATTGTTTTGCCAGTCTGCAATAATAGGCAACTGCCTACACGCCTCTATGTAACTTACAGCCATGCGATCTCGCCCAATTCACCCCCATCATATTTTTTATATGGAAACATACCAACAATCTCCCACATGTTTTTGAATAAAATAGTTACATGAGTGCTGGACGTAAAAGCAAAAAAACATTGAAATCAAAGAATGTAATGGAATAACAATAATTCCTCAAATAACTATTAAAAAAAAATATTTCAAAATTAGAAGTAATAAAATTTTGTCATTCAGTCACATTTAATAAAATCTTGGAAAACAGCCAACAAACAATATTTAACTGAACAATTATTCAACAATATTTGATTATTTAAAATTTTCACTATTTCTTTTCAACTACATCAGTTCAAGCACACTATGTATATTTCATCTTTGATTTTTAGGTTTTGCTTCAAGGTCATTTCAGTACATATAACAAAGGTTCAAGGTCATTTGGTCTATTAAGCGTTTGATTATAAGGCTTGATTTCAATCTCAATGCAATAAATGTAACAAAGGTTCAAGGTCACTTGGTGTATTTTAAATTTGATTACAAGGTTTTATCTCAATGCCATTGCAGTACAAGACATTGGGTTATAGTCCCTTGATATGTTGATATCTGATTATATAATGGTTATAATGTCATTTCTATACATGACATCAGCTCAAGGTCACTTGATACATTTTAAACTTGATTATAATGTCGTCTCAATGTCATTTCAGTACACATGACATTGGCTCAAGGTCACTTATACTGACTATTGTATCTACAACTACAATACTGTTTAATATTTAGTTTAAACTATTCAGGTTAAAATATCACCACTTTTTTAATTCATGGTTATTTAAACGTTTGGCACAGTAGTTTTATTTCTAGATTAAATGTTTACAATAATTCATTCATAATAATGAAATCATCATTTAACTATAACTAGTTTATTTTGACTGAAGTTTGCCTTTCATCTTTCGGAAGGCACCAACGATTCCCCCACTGGACATCCTATGATAGTTTGTATCATGTTGAGCAGCAATAACATGTACATCCTGGTCACAAAACTCCTGCATTCTCTGAACAAGTACTTCTTGTACATCAAGGTCAGGGTCAAAGCCATACAAATGGTTCTTAAATATCCTCACTTGGTCGATAGCATTACAAATGGATCTATAATAATAAATTATAAAACATCTCACAAACCAGTAGAAAGAAACTAAAAGTTTCATATTAGAAACTTCCTAATTTGCGTCAAAACTTTGAAACAAATTTTGTATTTCTCTTTTCTGTTATGTTTATACCAAATCAAAGTTTGATATCTGAAATTCTTAGTCTTCATATATCATCAAATATCAGCTGTCATCATCATGAATTTTTTAATCAGGATGTAGCGTCTATGTCAAGATGACCCACAATTTGTTCCCCTGATGTGAAATCTTCCTGTAACTTTTACCTTGTTTATTGCTCCTATTTATTAAACTTTGACCTTTACTAGTAACACAGGTTCCATATGTGTAGCAGCTAAACTTACCCTTTTGGAGATCCAGAGTTCAATCTCATTAATAGTGAGTGTGGTTTATGTTCCTGATCTTTAGTTTTCCGCGTTTGTTCTCTAAGATTGATTTTTGTCATTTCTTTCAAATTTTTTGCCACAAGTTTATCTTTTCACTGATTTATGTTTTTTACCATATCATGCTATCTTCTACTTTTATGCTTACCTCATCTTAATCCATTTGTACATGCCATTGGCCAGTTTAAATCCTCCAATCTCACACTGTTGTATGTGTAACAGAAGTAGTACAACAGAGGGAATTGTGGGATACATGTGACTGTCTTTTTGGTTGACTAATGCCATAACATCACTTTTTAAGAATAACTGAAAGAAACAAGAAATCTTCTGATTGGAAATCTTATTACCACACCTTGTTAGATCAATTGTAAAGATGAAATTATGATATTGGTTTGTTTATTTTTTGAATGGTGTAATAAATAGATAATAAATAATCCTTGGTTGGGGTTTTTTTCTGTTGTCATCATGTCTGAGGTCAGTATAGACACATTGATAAAATGTAAACCTATAAATCTAAAAATTCCTTAGTCTTCTTTTGGCTTATTTTTTATAGACCCCCAAAAATTACAAGAGATGCAATATTTAATGGTGCTTTGTTTAAAATTAATCAGTCTGTGTATTTTGCAGTTTAACAGGGAATGAAGTAAAACAGGAATCAATTAAAAACAGGAAGATAACCATAAGTTTATGTTCTCTTAATTTAGGAGCATTAACATTTTGTACAAGGCAAACATATATTATAGGTTTGGTAATGCATATAGGTTATGCCTCTTGAGTTTAAATTCATTATAGTTATGGTATCTATAACATCAATAACGAGTGGTATTAATTTAACAAGTCAATAAGTCCATTCAATCTACACTTACCCTAGCAGATGTCAGTTCTTCCATAACATTTATACACTTAGCAGGCAAGTTTTTCCAGACAGGAAGTTGCTTGACAACTAAGTTTTCAAGCCCTTCTAAGATGGACATACATGTAGCATAATTCCTCATATCTTTACAAGTTTGGGCAGTGTATAGAAGTTTACTAATGACTGCAGTCTGGCTCTAAAAAATAATTAAACATCTAAATCAAACAATGTGTAAAATAAGACAACCACGACTAATGACAAAATAATGGCAAAAAACCTTAAGCTTGACAAAACATAGTATGAGTTATAGGGCTAGAATAATTCTAACAAGAGAAAGAAAGACACTATTTATGTGCTATGTAAAGATTACTGGTACTTTGTGTTATTGGGACAAGTGTGTGCTCATTTATACATCCTGGGTACAGAGCCAGGATAATAACCTTTAAGGAACCTCTATGTGTTTGATTTAAATTCAGCCAGTGTTTTTAGTTAAAATATACCAAAAAAAAAAACAAAAGACAGATGATGAACAATTAGGTTTCTAGCTAGTTCAGATAAGAATGCTTACTATAGTTAATATAACAAACATCAAACATAATGCTCCACTTACCTTGAAAGATGATCAGTCAACTATATGCAACAGCCTTGTGTAAAATAAGCTTAAAAACTTGACTTACCTTGGTAGAAGAACAACTAACAATCTCTGCAGCAACCCAATGTGAGACCTGGTTAGAAAACTCAATCATCTGATGTATGTTGGATTCATTCTGAACATCACATACAAATAAATTAGAGGTAGATTGGCTCTCATTGTCAGAACTGTTTAGTCTGGAAATGCAAAAATATATTTCTTAGGTTCTATACTGGATATTGATTTTTTTTATAATCTAAAAACAATTTTGTAACATTAAGCACCTTGAAGGAACAGGCATTGATTCTTAATTTAGAATTTAACCTATCGACAATAGGTTTCTTGGCTTATTTTTACAAATATCTGCAATTAAGGGTAATAAATGTACGTCATGCCATGTCCAGCAATATAAAGTAAATGAAGATGTTTCCTTATAAACATTTATGAACTAGAATTCTGCACATATCTAAAATCTCTGCCTCTATGAACACAGTGAATATGATTCTGTTAAATCTCAACCCTCGGATTCATACAAAAAATCTCCAGATAAATGCAGATGCACATGCAAGGGCATTATAACAGATCATTTAGAGGTGATTATAGTTGTACTTACTTAAATGTAGATGGTGCCCTGGACTTAGCTAATGTCAACGATACGCCGACACCTTGAGCTTTAGAATTCAAATAATGAATGGGATGTGTATGCTGGAAAAATCCCTACAAAAAATTAAAAGCATAAAATTTGAATCCTAGCAAAAATAGTACTATAAACTCCAAAATTTTTAAAACATAAATAAAAATTGATAGAAATATCTGTTTCAGCACATGTGCCTCAAATCTGTGAAAACTATTCAGTAACTGGTACCCAATTTATTGGAATTCAAAACACTAAACTAATAAACTGTTTCCATCCTTATCTAGTGAAAAGCAAATATTTATAATTATTAAACCTCAATTTCATTTACAATGTTAATCTTCCATAGGCCACCGTAACATATAAGTACTGTAAAAAAATATTTACTGTCTGAAAAATACTGTCACCCGCTAAAAATACTGTCTCCTGCTACCATAGTTACGTAATGTTCTAAAATTATACTGTACCATTCGCGCATGTGCAATATCTATTTTTACATTTCCGTTGTAAAGAGACGACAATAATGTCAAGCAACAAACATTTTTCTACCACAAACGAGGCAGATTTAAAGATCTGGATACTGTTAGTTTACTTTTATTGTTAAATTGTTGTTTCATTACCATTATTACATCAATTAAATACCATTATTGAATAAAGTTGTTCATGGTTTGAATAGTTTTTCGGTATAATAAAATAAATGTTACATGTCTGACAGGGTGACAGTAAAATTGTCAGACATGTAATATTTATATAATGTTCAATTTGTCATAATAAAACTAAACAAATAATCATTCAGTTTTATTGACAGTAGCATTGCCATTAATTTTGTATTTGATTGTCAAAATATTTCAGATTTGTATTGGCATATTTTGGATGGGTTCCTTAAAGATTAGCCAGATAGTCTTCTTTTAATGCACCCCCAGATTCAGTTGTCTACGTTTTGTCGTTTTTCTGGGATTTTTTGTTATCCACTTTATTAATTACTGTAAGATGTCAATGTTGTTATCAATCATAATGGATTTTTTCTTGAATGAAGAGTATAGGGATTAATCGTAAAGTTGTAAATAACGATTTTTTTTCACCAATTTCCCTTGTTTTTTTTCTGAAGCTACACACATACCTGCTCTATTAACGTCAATTGTTCTGCCAACTTTTGTGGTGTGTAATCGGCAAGTGTAAAGTTATCTGTCCTTCTGGTCAGTTTTAAATCCATCTCTATATTACCACGTTGTTTAACGGGCCCAGGTTTAACGTGAGGTAGAACTGACTTTCCTGACTTTGGTTTCATAACTGACTTTAATGTGTCCCACTAAAAACCAAAAAGAAATACAGTTATTTAAATCCTTTACCAGTTTATAAGAGATTTTTTGCTTCGATACAGATGATTTTTATGGAAATAGTCTGTCAGAAAATCTAAAACTAAACAAAAATAAACAGCAATTTCTTATACAATAATAGACACGTTAAATTTAAGATTTTATTTTCAAAAGAGATTAATATACATGTGATTTTTATGGAAATAGTCTATCAAAATATCTGAAAATAAATAAAAATAAATCATTTTAAATAAATACCATAGTCTTATGCCATTATAAACATACAATTTTTAATAATTTTCCAAAAGAGATACATTTTGAAAATATGTTCCCACAACAACTGCAGATATAAAAATATGTACTCAAAATATCACCAAAAATTCCCAACTGCATAAGCATGCATCAGTACAGCAAAAATAACTTGCAATTACATGAATCAAATCAATAGAAATAAAACCACAAACCTAACCTGTAACCTAGTGTCAAGATCTAACCCCAAATTTGAAAAATTCAACTTTATTTGTGTTGATATGAGTTTTAGTCAGGAGACAGTCATACAAAAATATTTCTATACAGAAAAAGTTTGCTTTTTTGTTTAAGCAGAGTCATTCAATTATTTTATGTTTGGTATACCTGAAATGAGAATGACGGTAACATTGGTTTTAGTATGTTGAAACTAAAGTGCACACATGTATTTGCGAAAAAGTTTTATTTATTATTTACCCAATAGCTTTTTTTTTTATAAAATAAATTATGATTTTGAAAAAAGAAACCTATAAATACAAAAATTATTCTTTTAGATTCAGTTCTTTACAACATGTATTTTCTATTTAATATTTAACAACAAGGTCAGTTCAACAATATTGTTGCAGCAAATTTTATGTGAACTTTGCCACTTAAAATAGAACCTGCATTTAGATTTTTGTTCTATATTACATTTTTAACGTGCCATTTTCATTTAAAAATTCTGGAAAACCCATTCAGTATTTCTTATTGCTCTTTCAGATTCTTAATATGGCAACGGAAGCCATCTTTTTTTCATATTTGCATTCTTTTTCTTAGTTTCTGTTTTCTTCATATTTTTAACATGAACATAAAATGAATAACACAAAATGTTATCAAATTGAAATAGGTTTGTTAATTCTTTCACTTTCTTATGATTTCCCAATGTAATATGTAGGGGGATAAAGATAAGAAGTTAAGAATATTGTTAATCATAATTTCTACAATACCTATCTTGTGAAAACACAAAAAACATGTATCCACATTAAATTTTTAAGTCAGATATCTACATATATGTGAAAAATATAAGGGTTGTAAATAAACTTTACTGTGAATTAAGGTTAATTAATAAAATTATCATCTACTAATTAATTAATAATGATTAACCTAAAATAGATAGTAAAGGGACATTACTCAGTTAGTTTTACCTTCCACATGCTAATTACCTGAGCTGGTTCAAAATTACTCTAAATATAAAGTGAATTATTTATAATATTATACACAAGCAGTGAAAAGATACAGTGAACAGTATACAAACTATTTACTTATGACTCAGCAAGTGCATTAATTTAAAAGTCAATTAAATAAAATTTATATTACAAATATAACCACAATATATCATCTTGTAATATTAGAAAAATATCTATTTTACTCAGTACAAAATTTGTATTTAAAACTAGAAGCAAGAAGAACTAAGTGTATCTGTGAGCTAATGCTAACAGGAAGTAGATGACCAAGAAGCATGAAATCACTATATACCGTTTGGCACTATAGGATTAAGCAATATGCAAAATATCAGGCTTCTACATGGTATAGTTGCTTAGAAAACTGTGACAGAAATTTTTGTTATGGATGGACTGGTGGACAAGGGTACAACATTATAACCCCTCTTCTTCGAAGCAGGGGTATAAAAAGACAAACTTTATTGTAAATATTTACTTGTCAACCCAAACTTGTCAGTTGCAATAGGGATCTAGTATAGTCTTCAGTTTCTCTAGAGTTGAAGTTCTCTATGCCCAATTATTGTTGGGTTAAGGGCAAAAGGGTATTTTTTTCTTTATTTTATCTTGTACATTGAACCTGTGTTTTATATACTAAATATACTGTAATTTCTACTCATACATGTAAACTAAACTTAAAAACATTTACCTTTCTCTGGGTCCCTGGTTTATATACATGAATATTATCCTCAGTGGCCCCTGATACAAGGTCTATATTTTGACCTATGAGACAGCTGTTTAGTAAATCTTGTAAAGTAGGCTCCTCATATTCTGATGATGGTTTAATGCCCTGTAACATATAAACATTAGTTGAGATTAAAATCAGAAAAATGGACAAATTACATTTGAAGCCATTGAGAATATCTGGTGTGTGTTTAATATACAGTCAACCCTCTTTACAACGACCATGCTAGTTTCCCTCCAGCATTGACGTTAAACTGAATTTGCTGTTATAATGAATTGTATTTTTGTACTTGGATTATCTCCCTTTTTTGCGTCTATTGAAAACCGTTCAAGTCTGCTCAATACCCAAGCTTAATAACAAAAAATAATAAAATGCTCGTTTTCTTGCCGATATTTAATTAAAAACCTTTTTTTCTTTTTTTAACAAAAACAAAAAAAAAATTTATTTAAATTATTTACATTAGACAGATTTTCATTAATTATCCTATTTCTGATGTTCCGCTTCAATCTTAACACACTCCTAATTAAGCCAATAATTTTAAGAAATATTTGAAGATTTAAATATTTAATAGCCTTTGACACCTTTTTAATGAAGCCATATCCCTGTTATCCATTAGTTTTGTAACGGAAATGTCACGCACGTTTATTATGCAATAGCAACAGGTGTTCCCTGTGCAATCAACCGTTAGAAAAATCAATTCTCTGGACAGAGATAATTTTTCACAGGTAAATCTTGATAATTTGTCGTTATAACGAATTATTTAAAGCTTGCTTTGGTATATTTGTTACCGACATAAGCAGTCGGAGTCGAGCATTAACAACACGCTGACACGTTTGTTCCTACTGAAATTCGGTCGGATGTCGAATATTCCGTTAAATCGAATGTCGTTGTAACGAGGGTTCACTGTATGTTCTAATCTAAATCAGAGTACATTTTCTATCTTCTTCTATCCTCTTTGAAAAATCCTCTTTTACCACAGATTGAAATGCACTTAAAGTTTTTATTAGCACAAATAGTACCTTAGATTTTTTTTGGACATATTTTAACAATTGTCTAATAATCTCCTCTCTAAAAAAAGAATGGTCCTTTTGTTGCACAAACATTTTTTCAACAATTTAAAAATTTAATTCTCATCTAAAAGAGAGTTTGATACTTTTGTTGTACACACATATTTTTACAATTTTTTTTATAATCTCCCCCATTGATACCCTGTGCCAATATTGAAAGATATTATCACAAAAGTACCATTGAAGAAAATTTTAAACATAATATTTCAACAATTTCTTAATTATCTCAACTTTGAAAGAGGGTTTGAGCCTCCATTTGAACATACTTTGAATTTTCAAATTATTATTTCTGCTATGTTTGATTGAAATTAGCACAAATATACCTGAGACAAAGATTTTAAAGTTTTGACATTCTATTTTAACAATTTCCTAATTATCTCCCCTTTAAAGAGGGTTTGGGTCTCCGTTTGAACACATTTGAATTCAAAATATCTTAACAATATAATCCTACTTTGTCTCAAACCAAGGCTAATCCATTTTGAACTCATTCTAATTACTTACAGATTCTTCCAGGAAATTTTGCAGGGAATCAATAAGGTCTGTTTTATCATCAAAGTCAACAGAATAAAATCCTTCGACCCAAAAGTATAACAAATCAACGATTCTTTGTCTCAGTCTAGTAAGATTTGTCTCCCCTGATTTACCACTTCTGAAAAAAAAATATAAATATTTTTAAAGAGAACAACACTGATAGTAATTATACAAAGCCTGCAAAAAATTATTTTGTCAGAAACCCTTAAAAAACTTTTTTGCAAAGGACACAATTTATTGGGTTATTCTGGAAAATTACAAAACATCCATTTAGCTATGATGGGTACATAAATATACACATGTACTTGCAGCTGTTTGATTGTTTGTTGTGTTTGAATGATGTTTAACACCACTTTTTGCAATTTTTCGGCTTTATCACTGCATTAAATTTAATCGGAGAAAACCAGACCTTCCAGTATTACACTGGCAATCCCATCAATTAAGGTTTGAGTCAAGCAAATGCTGCAGTAGGACTTGACCTGCAACCTCAGTACTGACAGCTGAGTCTGTATATGTTGCATGAAGAACACTTGCCATGTTGCATGAGGACCTACATATGGTCTATGTTCTTTACATTTTCCATTATATGTCTTTGAATACTTACCCATGTGCACATCTGTATTTTGTTAATAAAAACTTGAGTAATTCTGTCTGTGAAACAAAATATCGGAAACAAAACAGGAACTGGTGAATGTATCCAAAACTCAGAGCAGTCCTGCAAAATATCTGGTTTATTATTTTTTGTTTAATGAAAGTATCAGGATTGTTGCAGACAAAAAGAAACTGTTTGTTTGGCACATTTTAAATTCACCAATTTAATATCCATAAATTTTGATACAGATTGCTATCAAAATATTAAGTGAAGCTTTATGAAATCCTACACTACAACAACATCTACTTTTTCATTTTCTCTAACATCAATTTAAATTCAAGTAAAAACTAAAACATACTGTTCCTTCTTTTTCAAGACAATTCTTCTCACTGGTTGTAACATATTAAACTTATGTGTGAAGCAAATAAACATATAATATTCCCATATGACTTTAAACTGTACTAAGTGTTATACATTTTTACGATAAAACATCAATACTTACGACGAAAATAAATAAGAAATAAGTCCCTCTGTTGTTCCTGCCTGTAATGCTTGTATTTCACAGCCTGTCTGGGGCTCCCTTAGGATCTGGAACTGTAATAGGGGATTCTCCTGACAAGGTTTAAGTTTGAGGGTTTGATCATCATCACATGTGACAACAGAGTACAAGTAAGTTGGATGGATACTGGATAGTTCTGTCAATGCCATCTAAAGTAAGGCACAAAATACATGTATAAGCTTGTGTATTGTATATGTTTAGTACATTAATACATTATGTGTTTCTTTGTTTTGATACATGTAACAACACATGAAGACAACAACATCAAATAGATGCTCAGCTGAAATTTACTAGTGTATTAATTTCCAGCCATTTTGTTTTAGTTGGATGGCTCTTGAGGAATATGTTATGTTATGTGTTAGCATTGTAACCTGAACAATGAAAGAAGATAAAGCTGCATCAGATCTACCATATGAACCTCACAACACATGAACTTTTTGACAATAAAGGGTTATCTACTTATTCAATCACAATGAGGGCATCAACAAAAAATGGCACAGGGCCAAACAATGCTGAATTGGATTATGACATATGGGTACTACAAACATGTACCTTGGGTACATACTTGTTTACAAAATTGTACCCCATAATTGGTCCCTGTCGCATTAGGTACCAAGCATCTGTTGCATGTACCCTGTGTTTTCAAGTATCGTGATCAGTATTGTGCGACTAAATTCAGCATTTGTGGCAAAAATGGTGGTCAATGACATAAAACAAACAGTTCATTAAACAGAACTAAATAAATTTTTGGATACCATAGACATATTTGAAAGAGTAGAAATGGTTAGAAAAGGGATGGAGGTAGACGCTTATGTTTTCTTTACATTTCTCCTGTCTGTATATAAATTAATTTTTGACAATTATGCATATGAATACAAAAATTCTTCCAAACCATTTTTTTACACCTGTTTTTATTCTATGAACTATTTGTTCATCCTCACTAGATGAATAAATTTGAATTAGATCCATATATTTGATGGGTTCATGACAAAAACTGGTTCCATTTAAGATAAAATGGTAATTGAACCTGTCACGATTGTCCCGTAAAAATATGTTCACTGCGAATGAGATCTGGGGTACCCTAAATTTACAAAGGGTACAATTTCTCGCCAAAACAGATGCCAAGGTACATTTTTGTAAACAAGCATGTACCCGATGTATATTTTTGTAGTACCCCTTACGTCGAAGACCAATACAGCCAAAACAATTGGTGATGCAACATGGGAGAGGTGAATCATTCCTAATTAGTGTTACTTCTAACACAGTTATTATACTCCCATAAATGCGACCAATGGTTCAAAATAATCAGACATGCCACAAATTCCATTGGTTTTTTCTGCTATTTATTAGAGTGTTTCAACTTTACTATCAACATATTCTATACTATCCACATGTGTAAACTTAGATAGAATAGAAAAAGTTGATAGTTCTATCATAGCAAAAATATTAGAGGGAGTTATGGCATGTCTAACAAATTGAATTGTCCTTTAATCTTCTGACGTGACATAATTGCAGTGATTTACTGATTAATTAGCACCCTTGGTTTTGACTGACCTGTACATGAGTCTGACATAGTTGCAGGAAGTGAATCTTTGAAGCCATTTCATCCAGATCTTTGCACACCTGTTGTAGTGTTGACTTCTGCTCACCTGTAATAAACAATAATTTAATTTGCTTTGTAACCTGAAATCTGATTGGTTAATTCAAATCAAGCAACACATATTATAAGATATAATGTGTGTGACCTTCAACTTATTCTTGCGCCCTTTAAATTCAAATAGTTCCATGACGTCATTAATGTTTTTACTATACAAATTGTTAAAATTTGTAGTTAAAATTAAATTATAAGGAATATTTCAAATTTCTGAACAGGTTATACAATATAATATGGTTTGGGTAAGTTAACACCATTCATAAACCGCTTCACGGTTATTAGGCGTAAACAGACCCAAACCATATTATATGGTATAACCTATTCAAAAATTTGAAGTATTACTTAAATAAACTACGTTTATCAAATTTTATTTTCTCAAAGTGTTGATACAGTGGTTCAGACAGGGATCCAGTCTATTGGGAATTTGACCCCTTTTTTTCATTCATTTGGCTTCTGTGGTTTTTCCATGTTTTTAAATTATTTTTCACCCATGAGTTTCAATTTTAATTGAGTTGTTCATCCAAGGTCTCCTGGATAATATGATTGATTGTTTGTTTTGTGTGATGGTGTTTTAACGCCACTTTCAGCAATTTTTCAGCTATATCATGGCGTCCAGTTTTTATTGGGGAGGAAGCCGGAGTACCCGGAGAAAACCCCCGACCTGCGGTGGGAAATCTGGCAATCCTTGTCAATTAAGATTGGAGTCGAGTACACCCTGCCTGCAGGGATAATCGAACCCGCAATCTCAGTGTTGACAGACCATGTGATCAATAGTAGACAAACTACCTTAACCACTCGGCCACCAAGGCCCCTAATATGATTGAGATACCTACATCTTGTTTTGGATGTAAAAAAAAATCAATCAATCAATCAATCTTTAAAAAAATATATATGGAAAGTTTCCTTACTGTATATTTAATAAACAGAAGGAAAATCTATCATTCTAATAACTTCAATTATTTTCATGTAAAAGTTGAGTCAATATTGTTAATGTAAATTTTGTATTTCAAATAAAAATCTGCAGAAATCTTATAGAATAAAAGACAGTTGTGTTCAGCAAAGTGAAAAAAAATTATTTATTGTCAGTTAGTGTCTTGCTTTATTTCTGTACTTTAAACTTTTAATAAATAAATTAGCAATGATGGAAAAGTTTGGAGATTTAAAACTTTAACTGGGAACTGTATCATTTATTGTCATTATTTCTTTTCTCCTTACTTTTGGAGTACTATTTATGCGAGTCAGCCAGTAGATCATACTGCACTAAGGCATATGATTTTCATTTTTGGTGCATTATCATATGACATTATTGTTATTCATGCACCATTAAATATACAGAGTAGATTTGATAAGTGTTTTTAAATTTTCTTGAACTAAAAATTGGGTAATCATGTAAATAGGCAGCTTATTAGCCAATCTAATGAAAGTTAAATCTTTCACTGGCTACTCCCACACACAGTGACAAAAGGGGTAGCAAATGAAAGATTTAATTTTAATTAGACTTCATATCTGCAAAACTAGTGTAAGAATACATGTACTACTTTCTGTCAGAAATAGGCCATAAAAGTGTATACAAAATAATTACATAGTGTATGGAAACCTAGGGTCCAGATATAAATGGTAAAGTTTGTTTGTTTGAATGGTGTTTTAACACCACTTTCAGCAATTTTTCAGCTATTTCATGGCGTCCAGTTTTTATTGGGGGAGGAAGCTGGAGTACCTGGAGAGAACCCCCGACCTGCGGTAGGAAAACTGGCAATCCTTGTCAATTAAGATTGGAGTCGAGTACACCCTGCCTGCAGTGAGAATCGAACCTGCAATCTCAGTGTTGACAGACCATGTGATCAATAGTAGACAAACTACCTTGACCACTCGGCCACCGAGGCCCCCTAAACAGTAAAGAAATCAGGAGATAGTATTCTTAATTGTCTGGGTAACTGGTGCTGAAAACTATGCTTTCCAACACGTAACAGACATTTGTCTGCAATATCCCATACAAATCACTAGTAACTTGATACAATTGTCACAAAAATAAAACAGTAACTTATGCATTTAGTTTTACCAACAGCTTTTTTGCTTTTTTTCCTAAGTACTTTTTTGACAAGAAAGGGAGACATAGGCAAAAAATTGATATGTTAATTTATGTCCCTCTAGTTTAAATCTCACTAATGAATACCAGTGTGGCTTAGATTGTCCCTCGAAAGATAAAAATGTGGAAAATCTCAAATCTTCGTCAAAACTGTCTAACATTCCCTACCTTTTTCTGTCTTCGAACTCTCGGTCAACTTAAAATAAAAGTTTTCTGATTTCTTTTTCTGTCTTTTCTCCATCATAACTTGTTGTTCAAGAGATGTCAGTTCAGTTTGTAAGGAACTCGCATTTTCCTCGTCCTACATGATTATGAAAAAAATAATAATTTAATGTATTCACATGAATACAAATTACTTTGTCACTTTTACAGAAAAAATATACAGGTGACTATGTCTGTCATATATTCATTGTATAATGTGTAATCAAGAAGTCAAGAAAATATAACGTAATTACAGATTTACTATGTGTAAACAATCAAATGAAATTAATCAACAGATATAATGAGTAGATAAGCATGAATGACTTTAAAATGTTAAGCGAAGTATACTGCAATTAACGTGTATACACATAAAAGTATTCAATAAATGTACTTATGGGCACACAAAACAGTTATAGGCACACACAATTATTAGTGTTTTTTAACTGCTTCGATAGGGTATACATATTGGATTCAAATTATTTTCAATTACTTTTTCTACTTTTGACAATGAATGCAATTTCTAAATTTAGCTTTTGTTAAATTTATTTGATATTCTTGGTCAGTATTTTATTTAAACCTGAATATTTCAGTGAGATCTAGCCCCACTTTACAATTACACCTGTAGGTTTTGCCTGATATGTTTACAACTGCATCTTGTTTTCATTGATAAGCGTAACTAAGAAAGATCTATAGTACTGTCCACAGCTATAACTGTCAATACTCTGTATTAATACATATTATGGACGGAGTTAGGGGAACCAATTATTAATGTTACTTCTATATTTTCACAAATTTTGGTTTCGTTTGTTTGTTTGTTTGAATGATGTTTAATGCCATTTTCAGCTATATCATGGCGTCCAGTTTTTATTGGGGGAGGAAGCCGGAGTACAAAATTTTGGTTTAGCATTACTCCCTTTAATGACATAAAAATAAATTTGAGTGGTGAAAATGCCTTCAGTGACTGGCCAATAATCACAATAAATTTTGGTTACAATTCACATTACTCACAGTGGAGAAAACTAAGTAAATAAATAAGAAATCATGCTTACTATGCTTTGCACAAATTTGTCTATCTCTGCCGAGAAATTAAGCTGCATAGTGGCATAATGATATACAACGTTACATTTCCTAGTGTGTGGTGGAATCTCTGCTCGCAAATTGTCAACCAATGACAACTGAGACAAATGGCGAGTCAAGTTACTTCCCTTGTTAATCAAACCACTGTCTGCAGATATCACACGATTTTTATTTAGTTTGTTATTTTTTCTGTACATTCCATGTTCTGATTTTTCTGTTTGACTGTCTGATTTGTTGCTTTCTTCTGTGGAATCATGGGAAGGATGACTCCTTTGACTATCAGAATTATTCTCATATGCCCGCACATCATTGATTAAATTTCTTTTTTGATAATTGTTGATGTCTTTTACAGGAGTTTTCTCCCTTTCTAACACTCGATCACTTTGATCAGATAAATTTACAGTAGTATCATCACTCAATCGATCAGCACTATTTGGTACACTTGAAGGTTTTTCTAACGATACATTGGATAAAGAAGATGTCTTTGATTTGTCATGATGATGCTTCCTTCGAGGCCTTCTCCTACGTTCATAATTCTCATTGTCAGTAGAATCCGAGGTCTCTGGTTGATGTATTCTTGTATGGAGTGATAGTGGTCTTGGACTAGGAAAATCTCTTTGATTCTGTACAAGTGTAGATTCTAGAGGAACAGTCTGTTGAATCTGTGGTGATCTGAAATCAGAGTTATCCTGTATTATGTTTCTCTGCCAAGATTACTTTTCTACATTAATCTGGGCAAGAACAAACAAAAAAAGACTGTTTCATTTAATAATTAACCACACATAATGTTTGATAAGTAAAAAAAGTTCCAGTTTAATTTTACATTAACTTAAGGGGTCATGGTGTGGTCTAGGAAGTTAGCCATCTTCTAATTATACTTTACTGTAGATTAAGTAAAAAAACCCATTCCAGTTTTACTTTACATTCACTTAAGGGATTGCCGGTTTTTTGCCAAAGTATTTCACCTAGTTCTCTGGCCTCTTGAAGCAATAAAAACTGGTCATCATGATACAGCAAAAGTGGACATTAAATATATTTTTTTCATAGGCACCTAAATTCTAAATTATTTAATAATCTTTTTTGCTTGTATTCAGAACCACTGGAATATTACTTAATTGAATGCTGGCGTCAGAGAGTACATCATGTACATTATTTTCTGACAATTTATAATCTAAAATGTTTCTAATCTTATCAATTAAACCATTTGCCTTCCTTTCCTCCATGCTACCAATGCAGCAAGCCAAAGAAACAGAATTTAAGATCTGGGCCCAGCGCCATAAACATTTTCTTTGCTGAGAAATTTTTTATTCTTACTTTCAACCGTTAAAATCTTTCATTTTCACTTGTTGTCACAGTAATTGAGAAAATTCTCATGCTGAGCAAAACAATTTTACTCAAAAAGGTTTTATGGCGCTGGGGCCTAGTCTTTGTGATGTCAAAATAAAACTTCATAGTTGTGTTTATGTTTCAATTCATGAATTTGTATTGGCTTTACTTGGCTAGCCAACAATATTCAATACATATGTATATGGAGGAAAGTCTAATGGTTCATCTAAATGACGGAACTGAACCTGCCTTGATTACCTGGCATCATTTTCTCATACAGTATACTCACCTATTAGAAGCTCCATTTACAGCCTTATACAGACTCATCAATAGATCTGGTGCCCAATACATATCACAATATTTTTCTGTAATTGCACTTGCAAAAGTCTCCCACTTGAGGCTCCCTAAGGAAGCAATATACTCAGCTGTAGCTAAATCCTCAACACCATTCTCCATGTAACCATCAAATGCAAACTCCTCTCTTAATAAATGAATCACACGACCTAATTTTTCTTGTTGAGAACTATGAATGTTATTGAGAAGCCGCTCCACCATGCTCCCAGCGGCTGGGGGTTTATAAGCACCATTCATACTACTAATGCCACTGTCTTTAGAAGCAGATGGGGAAGACGATTGGGATTCAGATATCGGTGGATGTGTCACTATAGTATTATCTGCTCCTGCCTGAGAATGAGGTATACCCTGATTTTTTGCATGCTGTAATGGATTGAACGGTGAGTGAACGTTTGTGTGATTATTTCTATTTACATGTAATACAGTATCATCATATGATGATCCTGGTTGGACTTGAAATGTAGAAAGATGACTAGACATCCTTTTCATTGATTCCCCATCTGAATGAAAATGATCGTCATTTAAAGCATGTGCAGATTTTGACCTCCATAAGTTACTACTTTCTGCCATACTATCTGCATGTCGTACACTCTGCACTCTCCCAGTATTTTTTGCCCGCATGTTGGCCGTTTTTTGTAGTAGATTTTTAGCTGCCCGCCCAGGTCGTGCTGCCGTACTAACATTAGGTGAACTATCCATCTCACCACTAGTGTTTATAGGTGACTGATTTAATGTGGAATAATTTGTGTGTAATTTCTGACTTTTCCCGGAATCGCTTAAATGTCCATAATCCATAGCATAGTCATTCACGGGAGGGGGGGGGAGGGGGAAATGGCACGGACATTCCCACTGGAATCAATTGCACAAATCCTGTCCGTGGATCCTGTTGCAACTGAACCTGTATAGGATAACCTGGCATCATGCCACCTCCATACTGAGGTAGTGTAACTGTTTGGCCTAAAACATGCTGTTGATATTGTGAAGGAATATTCAAATTAGGCCACATTTGGGGAGGCTGTTGATTGATGAACTGATTATTCTGACTTTGCACCCAGTCTTCAGTATCTGGTTTAGAACGCTTAGGCTCTGCCTTACTCATATAATTCTGTAGATGTTGTGCAATAGCTGAGGCTAAAGTATCAGTATCAACCTGTGTCCCTCGCTTCTGTACTTCAGACAGTAAATTCTCTAGAGCCCCCATTCCTTCCTTTGACTTATCCATATTGCTATCGTCACTAGATGATTTCTGATTGGTAGATTTTTTTGGAGTTTGTGAGTTTGAAGATTTTGATGGCTTAGGTGAGCTTGGAGGAGTTTTAGTTTCACTTTCACTTTCTTTTCCTCCAATTGACTGTCTATGTTTCATCAGATTCTTTTTTAATTCCTTCAGTTTCTTTACAACTTCTTTATCTTTTTCACTGGGATGACAATCAACTGATTGGCTAGATTCCTTATTTGCCTCTTTTTTCTCTATGGGTGTTTCTGCTCTGTGTAAAACTATTGGTTTAAAATGTGTTGCAGTTGATCTGTAAGCTGTGGGTATTGGCTTTGATGACTCATCAGCTTTAACAGGGATTGGTTTCTTAGGAACAATTCCAGAACCAATGTCAGTTTTTATAGGACGGAAGGCAGATCCCATATCTACTTCCTCTTGTTTGTTTTCTTCTTGTTGTTTACTGGAAATTTCTTCTTGCTCAATCTACAAAAAGCACAATATTTTTTTAACATTCATTATGTACCATCTGACTGTTCCAAGCCAGCAGTTTATGCCATTGTATTGGTCCTTTCTGTATTTGTTGTTTGTTAATTTTTGGTGATTAGTTGTTGTGTCATTTAGTTATTATAAGATTTATATTTGACATCCAGCTATTTGTCATGTCTGACTTTCTATGATTCTATTCACTTTGATCTTTCTGCTAATTGTTTTCTGATCACACCTTTACCCCTTTTAGTTGTTAAGCGATCATCATATAATGACTATTAGGTATCAAAGGTTTTGACATTCTTCTCATCTAATGTTTCCTTTATTAAAAATAAATTAATTATTAGAGTATTTTCTGCTTGTTTTAAAAAATTGTTTTGAGTGGACAAAAATAGGTTGTGTAACAAATGTTAATGCTTCTTCTAAAAGATCATACTTTGTTCAAACTAAAGGTTTATAGGTTGATGCTCCGCTAAAACAAATTAACATGTAATTGTAATTACTAGTGAATAATTTCATACAAACTGTTTCCTGTTACTAAAGCGTGTCAAAATATATCATTATAGAGAAATAATCATGTAACCATGAAAAATTATATCTGGTACACATGATTGCTGCCATTTTTATCTCAAAATTTATTGTGTTAAAATTTGTAGCTGAGTAGAATGAATTAAAAAACAATAACAGTCACATCTGTGTTGTGGAATAGTGGTCCAAGAACCAAAGAATTCAATTTTGACTGCCCTTAGTCAAGTTGCCTGCTTCACCAGTTGCAGGTTTTCTTTTATATGTAAACTTACAATTTTAAGATGTGCATCTTGAAAGAGCTGTTGTAAGATGACTGCTGATGATTCTCCAGTCCTACCATCATGGATACCACATATCTGTAATTTATTGATCACTGTTATAACTCTATGTGTTTTTATTTTGAATGAATCTTTTTTTGAAGCATATCAGTTTTGATTGTATTGGTTTTTTGTTGTTGTTGTTGTTAATTTGGGTTTGAATGCAATTTCAGCAATTTTTCAGCTATATCATGGTGTCGAGTTTTAATTGGGGGAGAAAGCTGGAGTATGTGGTGAAAACATGCAACCTCAGTGTTGACAGACCATGTGATCAATAGTAGATAACTAAACTACCTTAACCACTTGGCCACTGAAGCTACTGATTGTATTGAAAGTACTGGAATTCGACTTACTGCAAAAGGTTCTAAAGTTGTAGTTTTTTTTTAAAAAACAACTAAAAGCAACATTAACTCTCTTACTAATTTGTTAGTTTTATAAAATAGATATACCAGTAAATGTATTAGCATCCTTTAATACAAGAATAATTGTATATCATGTACAATTAATAAATGTGTTCATTTAAAAACAGAACGCTTACTTTTAACATTTAAGACTAATTTTGTAGAATCAGAGTGCATGTTGTTTAATGTTGTTTTAATCAGTCTTTTGGTGGTACAAACAAAATTATGGTACTTATAGATTATTTACGTTTTCAAACGAGATGAACTTTTTCATCCATATCTCATCGAAGGGCGACAATCTATAAGTTATGCATATGATGCAAAATGGTGTTATAATTATACATAAGATGATTCAGTAAACTGGGTGTTACACAATTTAAAATTATATATTTTAAATTGGCTTTAAATGCAATATGCAAGGAAACATGTCACAATGGAAAAAAAATGTTATTCCATAGTTTTGATCCAGAGTATGGAAATGAAATGATTTCAAAAATCATTTAATTATTAAATCAATATTTATTTTGCTAGTGATAGTTTGACAAGTAACCCTCATACGGAATATTCTGAATCAGAACCTGAAGCTAGAAGGCATGTTTTACCTCTATAACAGGTATATTATGGGAATGTAAGATTTACCTCTAAAGTTTCATCAATACTCGGTCGTTGTTGTGTGTCTGGATGAACTAACTGGCAAAGTAATTCCTTAAGTTCTTTTGAAACACCTAGAGAGTTTGCTGATGAATACTTCCCACCTCCGGCACACCTCAGGGTTGTTCCTAATCCATACAAACAAGCCTAAAATAAAAAGAAAAGAAAGATATATTTTTTCTGATATTTATATTTGCAAAAACTTAAAATATTGATCTCAATGACAAATCAGCATTTGTTTTATAATATACATCATAGTAGCTTTTCCTCTCTTAATGATTGGCTTTGTACTTGCAAATTGATGCAAACAAGTTTACCACTTACATACCAAGGGAAAGTAAAATTTCACTAGCATTCTGATTGCCACAACTACCAGTAGTTAAAAAAATTCTAAAAAAGGTAAACCCTCAAATCTTTCAAGGGCAATGGCCACATAATGTTACTTATATAAAAAGACATTTATTACAGGTTTACATTATGTATAATTTTGTTCATTTCGTATTTACACCTATAACCTCTTCATTTTTGTGAGTTGTATATTACTACCTTTTCAGAGAGTTCTCCTTTCTGCTGTAACTCAGGTGACATAAAGATAACCTCCAGAGGTTTGTCCTCTGGGATAGCTCTAAAGGATATACTGCCATTATCTCTCACTAACAGTGTGTCCAAAGAAAGGTAAGCAGCTGTAATAAAAAGATGGCCATTAATAGTTCCTATAGATAGTTTTTGAAGATTATGGGTATTCTAGAACTAAAACAGGAATGTAGAACTGAAACAAAATCAAAATCTCCCAACAAGACAAACTGCATACAAACAATACACTTTGTTAAAATTTGGAGAACATCTGATGAGTAGAACACACATTTTTATTATACCTCACTTTATATAAGATATAAAAGAAATGAAATTTTTTTTAAACAGTATGTAAGGGACATAACAACGATTGACATTAAAAATATCATGAGAATATAGACAGCATTAGCTAAAAAAGCAGTCAAATTTCTATGTCAGACCTGATAGTATTAAACTAAATAATGAGTTCAAGTCTACTCTGCCAAGTAAAAAACTCTTTAAAAAAACCAGTACATTTGTTTGTACTTACGCAAATGTTTCTTTTTCCTCTGCAATGAATAAGCACCTTCTTTACACAAGGCCCATAATTCTTCCTCAATTATATTTCGATTTATGCACTCAAGAATTTCACTAATAGTCAGACCCTACAAATATTTTTTTTTAAATGAATCAAGATATACAGCTGCAGAATTATACAAAATCTATTACCTAAAACAATCGATAGGTGCTTAGTATACCACACAAAGAAACACAGGGTTAAAAAAAGATAAGCATCTGATCAAAAGAAATAGGTATGTCTAAAAACCATATGATTTAATGAATGGAAGTAATTAGCATGAAATGTATATTCCCCATTTCCTAACATGTGTACAGTTAAAAACAATTCTTAACTGAAACTCCATTCAATCGCTGATGTGCAAGTAAGAATAATTGGCTATGTAGAGTATAGTGCATTTTGTTTTAGCTCTGTCAATGAAGGTATTATACACATTTATTCACTATGACAACAGAATCTAATGACAATATAAATGTGACAAGAGACAGTCATCTCAACATGATAAGATCTCACATAGTCAAAGGCAACCAATGAAGAAAGGTGTTTTGTCAAGGTTATAAACTTATCACTTCTGTAAACATGGTTAGATTTCAAAAGAGACAATTTATTATTAAAAATTCTGCTCCAATTTCAAAAAAGAAAAATGTTAAAATTCTGCATATTTTTCAGTGGCAATACACGTCTGAAAGTTTGTAACTAAAGTGATGATTTTTCCAAGATGGCACAGAAAGCTAGAATGCATTTATAATAGTACTTTAATGTATATTCCATAAATCAACTTAATAAAACTCTTCATCATTTATCATAATAATAGATAAATAAATAAATCAGTTCAAATTAACATTTCTATTATGTTTGTTTTGTGCATAGCTTTGAAAACTTTGTTAACTATGGGCTATTAAAATATAACCATGATTCTATTTTACAAAAGATAATTATGAACAAAAATCATTGTTTATTCACAAAATGTTCATAGAAAGTGGATAAAAGTCATCCATAATCTAAGATCATAAGATAGCCAATAAAAATAAATTCAGGATAAATAATTTGTGGTCCATAATTCTAATTATGATTGTCAAACAAACACAAAATCATTTTTTTGTAATAGATAACACTTTTAACCTATATAGAGCCAACTAGTATGAATTATTAACCCAAATTCATGTTTATGAATAACATTATAGATTATATAGGAAGTCTAAGAATCTTAAATTCATGTATACATGTACTACTAAGTCATTGTTATATCAGTTGTCTTATAGTTAGCTAAACTTAAATTATGGGTCATAATCCTAGATTATGTATAAAATGCTGTATTAATGTTTACTAAGGACTTGTTAAGGTGACATCAATATAGCTACACTTACTGAAAATAATTGTTCATATTAGATATCAGTGAGATGATACCCATCTCTGTGGGCCCCGCCGACCTTGAAGTCAAGGTCATACACATGGTATGCAACACATTGCCTCGATATTACCTACCCACATACCAAATATAAAAAGCCTACCTCAAAAGAAAAAAAAGTTATAGCTCAGACACGATTAGCTTTGGGCAGACAGAAGGACGCATGGACTGATCACTATAAAGCATCTGCCACAAAGTGGCGGAGCCCTAATAAAAACTCGTCACTTGCTAACAAATGTTTTAGTGTATGATAATTCAAGGGAAATTTTAGAAATCAAAGACAATATTGTTCAAATACTATACCTGTCGTTTCTTGGATCTAGTTGTATTATTTGATGCTGTCTTATCCTTGGTTTGAAGAGCTTCTGAATGTTTCCTTTTCTGAGGGATAGGTTTAGTTTTCTGTACACTTTCATTTTTATCATTATTATTTGATAAATCCATATCATTAACACCAGAATCATTATCCAGCTTCTTTTTTAAGTCAGGTTTTTTAGGAATCGGTGGTTTAAATCCCAAGTTATCAACACTATTTTCCTCGCTTGAAGTTCTGTTCTTATTTTTTTTGTTATATGGTGAACTCTGTTTGAAATTACCAGTCGGTGTAGGTATACCTGTATAAGATCCACGAAGTGCCATATCATCTGTTGCAGACGACACTATGTCAGGTGACCCAGCAGGTGTAGAATGCTGTTGTGGATCTGTAATATTTAAAGCAGAAGAATCTGGTAAAAGTTTTGACTGGGTTTGTAAATAGTTAGCTAATCCTGCAGTTACATCTGCTAACGATGTCAAGTTTCCATCGGGTGCTGGAGAAAACTGTGGTACAAAAGAACCGATTTTACAACAAATATCTGCCGAGGATTTACCCACAAGTTCTTCTTCACATTGAATAATAACAGATTCTAAATCTGGACGATCGTCCTGTTTCTCAGATGTCATAAAACCAAACAACTGTCTTAGTTCTGCGCTGATTTCTGGTCTACCTGGTTCCCCATTATATTCTGCTGCATACAGTAAAGTCATCCCAAGTGAAAATAGATGTGACTACAAATGGAAAAAATAGAATAGACATTATAATACACACAATTTGTTTAAATAAGTCCATATGTTGTTATTCTTGTCTTTGCTCAATATAATAAGCTACAAATTTCAAATTGTTTTAAAAATGTTGATTCAGATATATACAGGTTAACTGAAATCAACATTAACCCATTATCAAAGTAAACATAACCAGTATTTTCTGCTGCTTTTCAAATAAAATTAAAATGTTTCCATAAAAATTGAATCTACTAAATCCTGGCTTACATGTCAAAACTTTTACAATGAAATAACTAAACAAAATTAGTAAGCCTTTTCTGAAAAAAATAGTCATTTAAAAACACAGGTTTTTATTGGAGATACTCAGGCATTGTCATATTTCTTTTATTGTTTTCCATGAATAAGTAATACTAAAAGTGTAATAACTTTGTCTCTTTAAACTTTAGTTTAACAAAACAAAATGAATTTTCTGTAATTAAAAGAGAATTAGTTTTCATATTATGACCATTTCTCCAAGGCAAAATAAAAGAATTCAATTATAAAATATAGCACTAATTTATTAAAAAAATTCAAAAGCCTCAAGTGTCCAGAGTAACGAATGTTACATGTTAATATTTCAGATGGCTGGGACATACTGGACATATAGGGGATATTTTATTATATAAAATTTAGTCTTTTGTTGTAATAGAAACAGACTAAACTGAATAGGCTGGCCTGACTTTTAAAAACCAGTAGTATGAGTTGTAGTCCGAAAATCCTCTGCCGTCCAACACATTTTTTTTTCTTGCGTGGGACCCAAGCAAAAAAAAAAAAGGCGTTGGACGGCAGGGGATTCTCGGACTATATGAGTTGGTACCCTGCTTTCAGTCACATGACAATCCTGATAATCTGCCATATTGCCCTGTCGTAACCCTTATGTATAATTACAATGACTTAAGTACAAGCCAATGAAAAATTGCTCAGACTAAACAAAGCATTTTAACAATCCAATGGAATATCAGTCCATCCAATAAACCTTAAATAACTAAATAAAAAAAAGATGTGAGTTGATAAAAATTTGCATCAATTAACTGACATTTCTCACTATAACCAGGCCAACATAAATACTGTAGTTGCTCACATGATTAAATTGTTAGAATTCAGTAAAATTTGTATTGATTTTTCTCTCTACATTAGGAACAATAGCATAATTTATAATGTAAAATTTGTAAGCAGAAAACACTATTTCAAAAATCAAAACAAAATGGTATCTTTTAATCAGCTTTACTTTCAATAAAATTAAATGAACCCGAATAAAGCTTTTAATTGATAACATCAATCTCACTTTAAAAACACAATGTTTTTAACGATTTGACGTGTTATGTGGGCTGATTTTCTGGTGTGATAGCTTTGAAAGTTTTAAATTGCTTGTGTTACAAAAAGAACAATTTCCTAATATAATTCCATCTATGGGAGCCAACTCTTTAGGGGGTCATGAATCATTCGGTACTGTGTCAAGAAATTCTGCCTCAAAAAATCATTATCAGTTACCCACAGTTGATTTGATTTTATTTTGATCTGTACTCCATCACCCACAAGTTCATTCATATTGAAATCTTTTGTTCAATACAAAATCATATATATTTTTTTTAAATAAGAAAGGTGCTTCTACTGGTATCTGCTGTTTGACAACTCAGATTTTGCATCGAATACAGAGTTGGTCATCATCAATTGGCCTTCTGATTGGTCATTGGGATCTGTTAAATATTCATAAAAATGAAGATTTCTATATGAATGAACTGATGAAGTTATTATCAATCAGGGTTACCAACAATGCTTAAAACTGCAAAAACAAATCCTCTTAAACTCTAAATTATATTTTCTTGGTTATAATTATATTTGCACTAAGGATCATATTCTCTACATTGGATTTTAAATGCAACCATGTATACTGTAAAAAATCTTGACCTATATATAGTCCAAAAAATATAATAACCCCACATTAAACCCTAGCAGAAATGCTTTTTTAAGTTGATCTCTATAACAGTGGTTTATAACCCCACATTAAACCCTAGCAGAAATGCTTTTTTAGTTGATCTCTATAACAGTGGTCACAATTATCTGAAGTACAAAATACTTAGAGTACCATATGAGATCAATGTGATATAAATGTATTTATTTATCTGCATAGGCTCAATAAACAACTGTCTGTATAAATGTTTAACTGAAATATGGTCAGAAATTGCGATTGTCCACATTGTCACAAGTGAATTTGTTATGAATGTCTGCTGTTTCTGACTCCTCTCATTTCATGCTTATCTTGCAGGACTGTTCATTCTGAATTCCTCCCATTTCATGCTTACTTTGTAGGACTATTCTTTCTGTACTCCTCCCTATTTCATGCTTACCTTGTAGGACTGTTCATTATGTTCATATTCTGGTGGTATATATAACTGTTCTGGCTCTGAAAAAGAATGATTGCATTTATTAATGTGCACTATTAGGTTTGTTTTTCTTTAAATTTTGGTAATGTGTTTAGTATTGTCTCCACTATATTTTATATCACCAAAACAAAATAAATTTCTTCAAGTTGAAAAATGAAAAATATATTGTCAGGCTTAGAAACTGTATATTACTGATACCTGATTTGAAACTAGAATTATTAAAGCAGTTATATGACTGGATCTCGGTTTATATTTTGCACTTTTCACATAGGCTTATAAATTAATAGATGTAAAGTTATGGACTTTAAAACAAAGTATTTACCACACATTATTATTAGGAATTGACAGATTTTTCAAACAAAAATATTTTGCTGTGCATTTATCACATTTTTGAAACAATGTAAAATATATTAAAATCTGCTTGCAACTATTCAACTAATAACGTTATAATTTTAAACGGGTTCCATGCCATTTTCTAACCTTTCTTCAATATATTATTGCAACCAGTTCTCTTAACAGTTGGACAGGACATTAATAAATTTAGTAAACAGGGCCTAAGCTTTTTATAATCAATTACAAATCCTGAGAATATATCATTATTTTTATTAGAGGATATAAAAGGCATATATGTACATTTAATAATAAAGCAACTTAAACAGCTAGGAGTAGGGAGTATAAATTTGAAATTAAAATATGCATGAATTAGAAATAAAACAAACTTGATGTGAATTTTATGCTACTTTATTTTGAACAGGAGTTTAAAGTGTACTAAAATACAAAAGAAATTGAATCATACTAAACTATTTCCCAAATTTCAATTAAAAAAAGGAAATGAATTACAAGAATACAATTTAATAGTGAAAATTAGCAAACCAATTCAATCCTATGAAATTAATTTTTAACACTTTAACTGAAGTTTACTTCAAAAATTGTATCCAGTACATTTTCAAAAAGTATATTTATATAGCAGGTATAAACAAAAGGTAAGCTACAAACCCTTGATCATGAACACCAAAAAATTAACAACCACAGGCTAGTAACCTAGTGAAGGCAACAACCTGAGGCTTGTGACAAGAGAAAGCTAATAACATAAGGCCAGCAACAACAATTAAGGAAGATATCAACCGCAGGCTATTAACCAAACTAGCTAACAACCAGAGGGTAGTAACCTGAGGAAGCAAACAACCTCAGGCATGTACCTAGAAGAAGTTACCAACCTCAAGTTAGTACCCAGAGGAGCTAACAACCTCAGGTTAGGAGCTTGTGAAAGCTAGCAACCTTAGGTTTGTAACCAGAAGAATCAAACAATTGCAGGCTACATACTAGGGATAACTAACAACATCAGGTTAGTAACCAGAGTAATCCTCAGGTTAATAATTGGTTAACAATAATACTTGGGAGTCTCCTGTACCCAGTAGGATGAACACAGTGCAATAACTGTACAAACAAACAAAATAGTTTCCCTACTGTTATGTGCACAGATTGAAAATTGACAATTTCTGTTAGATACATGTAGAGATTTAAGGCATGATTTGTAAATTTAACTAAATGGAGTGACTGTGATTGAAGGGGCTTTAGTATGAATGTTATTTAAAAATAATTCATGAATACCATATTTTATTGTCATTTTAACATGGGTGGGCATTATCTACATGAATATTTTCTCTCCAGAAATAGGGAGGGGTAAAATATCAGGAATATAATGCCCACCCATGTTAAAACGACAATGAAGTAAGGTATGCATGGACCATTTCGATATGACAAATATGGTAATATATACACTGAGGTGGAATATAAATGTGTGCCAGTGTATAGCTATTCCATGTCCTGCATGTCATATTTTAGAGTGTGAAAAAGAATTTAATAACAGCATGTTAAATCCTGCAAATCTCAGAAATCATACAAAATAAATAATTGTTATATCAATAATAATAATTACTTTAAGTGAAGGTTTTTGATAAAATTTACCTGCGAACAAAATTTATTGGAATTTTAGCATGGCTTTACATAGCGAAAGCATGACGTCATATTAGAATTGCTTTTTTTTAATTTTTAGTTCTGTCTTTATACTTATTAAGAGAACTTAATAGAATATTAGAATATACACTTTTAGAAAACATTTATTAAAAATAATTAAGTTTTCTTTATAAAGATTCCTGTTGACATATATTTAAATTCCTTTTTTTTTTTACTTTAAAATGAATTCAAAAAGAATACTTACCATACTGACTTTCTATAATTTCCAATATTTTATTTTCAAAGACTATAATTATTGAACTTAAACACACTTAAACAACAGAACCAACAATTACACCTGACAATAGAAAGGTCATAGGTTGACATTTAGAGGTATCCATTACTTTCTCTCTTGGCAATTTTCCGATCACTCTTTTTGTTTGAAACAAGTTCATAGCACAAATAGTAAACAATTTTTTGCCCTACCCAATTGTGACTGGTACAGTCAATTTAAGAATATTATTATAAACAATTTATTTAAATAGTATTTTTTAATATTTTTTGCCATAAATCTGCCAATGAATGTTACTATGCAGTACAATATTAAATCATTCTACAGGTGTTCTTTAAACAATATAAAGATATACATGTCACAGAGTTTTAACAACTTCCCCAGTTCCTGAGAAGACTACGGTACCCACATCAGTCTTAAAGATCTTATATAAATTGATATAAAAGCCAATCATCGGTTAGAACAGATTGGCAGAGATTTTTACCATATAAACAGTGGTATCAGATTAAACAGTTCTTACGACCAGACACGATAAATAAATTTTGACAAATAATCACATCAAACCCAAAGAGTGATCAACAGATAAGTGATAACTGTATTATAATACAATATTCAGAATCTTATAAACAATCAACAGGATTCAAACCAGAATGATGTTATTTATTCTGAAAAATTTAAGAACTAGAAAACTCTTATCAACATGCTTTATACAATTATGCCATGTAAACTAAAAGTTAATTCCTAAAGTCAGTGCTCCATAAAAATAGGTAGAATGAATAATACCCTCACAGAACCAAATATTGGTTAACATTTTGAAGAAGTTGTGGACAGAGTAATAGTCATTTTTTTCTTTCAAAACAAACAGGGGTCTTAGTGGCTGAGCTGTTAAGTTAGTTAGTCATGTTCTATTGGTCACTTGCTTGTCTACACTAAGGTTGTGGGTTTGAGTCTCACAGCAGGCAGGGTGTGCTTGACTTCAATCTTAACTGACAAGAATTCCTAGGTTTTCATCTGAAGGTCGAGATTTTCCCCAGTTACTCCAGCTTCCTCCCCCAAAAAAACTAGATGCCATTATGTATTTGTTCTCTCATGAAACTGCAACCACAGTAACAAGTTCAGTAATAATAAATGTGGTTTATTCATGTAAAATTAAGCGGCGGGAATACCATAGTATGAAAGTCTTACTTATGTACTTATTATAAATAGACTATTTTTCATTCATTACCTGAAAATTTCAAATAAAACTAAGACCATAAATCAAAACAAATTGAAAAGGAAAGATTATAACATTTTTTGTCTGAATTTTTTATACAATGAGTCCTGCATAATAATATTAAGAACTTTTGATATCTGGAATCTCTGATATTATAATTAATCTTATGCAAATTTTTTTGAATTTACATTGAGACATTGTTTTTCCAGAAATTTGATGCATTTCCCTATCATAAGCCTAAGAGAAAGTTCAAAATAGACTAGAAATTTTGTACTTTTTTATTCTTTATTTATTTTGTTCCTATGAATAAAAAAAAGCATTTTCCTATACTTTCTGTCAAAATAACTATAAACTAATATTTTATAGTGATTTCAACATTTCTGTCATCATGCGATCCAGGTATTCATACATTCCACACCCAACCCCTGACTATTTACAACTAATGTTGCACTAATTATACCCACAAAAATTTACATTTCTGCATAATAATAAATTGCCATTTAAGAAACAAAATTTTTGTTTATTAAAAAAAATAAGAAGAAAATCAGTTGTATCGATAAAATATTTTACTTACTTACCCACTTATCAGTAAAATTTTGAGGATAACTTTCGTGCGTATTTCTATTAAAGATTTGATTTACATATAAAAGAAATAAGACCGTGAATAAATATTGAGACAACAACGTCACATATAATTATTATCAGACCTACTTAAATTTTTATTGAATATTTCTTAATAATAGAAAAGATCATATCATTTTCGACCAAGTCTAACAATGAAAACAAACACACTCCGAGGCTGCAGTATTATGTTATGTTTACAAAGGTTATAGATGAAACGATATAATTCAAGAGGAAATAAGTCCTTAAGACTTGATTAATTCCCTTGCATTGTTATAATATCGCCGCACATTATTAATTTACTGTTGATTTCATATACTTAAAAGATCGAATTTTTTACATTCAACAATTTAAAAGGTCAAGTAAATATTCTTGCTTAATCAAAATAGAAATGTACAAATACTACTGATATATAGCCATGTAAGCAATATATATTTGCTTATGCCTAATAATTGTTTAAATGTTCAAAAATCTGTTACATAAAGGGCCCCATGGTTGATTTGATTTTCTGATGACCCAAATATGGCAGTTGTGAAGAAAGATACAATAACAAGAAAGATAACTCCTGACAAAATGTGGAATGCAAATTTTAATTACATTTTATTTTTTAATTTGTTCGATTCCATTATAATGGAACATAGTGATATGGAAATTGATCTCAGCTTTCTGAGATAAACATATTTGGTACATACTTTACGGAATAAAGGTCAAGAAAAACCCAGAATTAAAACTACAAAAATATGTTTTACTTGACTTGTAGAAGTTTTTGACGTCCTACCTCTTATGCCCTTGGTCATATGATATGTTTTATTTATGTACACTTTGTACTAAATAAAGTGTTTAGTGATAATTTTTGTCATTTAACCTGTTAACATTTCATTAAAAAGTTTGACAAACTATTTCAGTAGTATATTTTAAAAGAGGTTTATCCTCTACACAAAATATCCAATAATACTATCCTGGTGATATGTACAATTATATCTACTGTTCCTCATACCTACCAAGTTTCTTAAATTCTGATCAGTGGATGATTCTGAGGAGAAGTGCTAACAACTTGTTTCACATATAAATTTTGAGAAATTTCTAAGTTCAAAGGGACATAACTGCACAAACAAATATTCGATCAAAATTTCCTGTTGATATGCACAACTACTTTGAGTGTCTTTCCTTCATTCCTACCAAGTTCCATCTGAATTCCTGTTGATATGCATGACTGCATATGGTAACCTTTATTTCTACCAAGTTTCATAAAAAAAATTTTTTTTAGGAGTTGTGCTTACAAGACCGACAGACCCATCAAAAAATTTATACCCTCTGCAACTTTTGTTGCAATGGGTATAATAAAAAAACATAGTAGCTCTTAGTTTTCCGCTTTTCATTAAATACAACTATTATTTCAACACTGAAAGTTATACTGATGTGCAATAATAACCTTTAAATGACCTAAAAGTTGGATAAACAGTTAAGGTAGTAAATTTAATTTACAAATATTTAAATTTTTTTAAATATATTGTTAAAAATCTTTTTTTTCTTTCAGAGCAACAATGGAGAGCATGATTCATGTACTGATAAAATGTACATTTCTTTAATGTAGTGTACCTGTAAACAGGATATATGTAAGGAACAACAGATTTGTTTATTTCTGTTCTTATATGGTGATATTTAACTATCTGTCGTATGGCAACTGACATATAAAATTACCAAAGAAAATAAAATAACTGCATAAAAAACATAACAGTAAATAACAGAATTAGATGATAATCGATATTTATTAGAAATAAATATGTAATACATTTCTCCCTCAAGCTTGGCACATCCACCTTAGCATTTAATGGTATGTTAACACCACCAAATAAACCATTAACCATAAAATATAAGGTACAAGTGCTCCAAGCATTTAAAATGCAGTCATGATGTAGTTCGATTACAACCATACTGATACAAGATAAACGTTCTTTTACGTAGGTCAAGGTCAATACTAGCAAGAGAACTATATAATTGTCTATACTGGTACTAGTATATATCTTGTACATGCATTTCATAAAGTAGACAGACAAATTGAGATTTTAAATTCATTTAAATACTATGCTGTTTTAAAGTTTTAGTGTTTTATTTAAATACTAACAAATGTTTTAATTTTTGCAGTGTTGGCCAGTTAGAAACACAAAGGATAGATAACAAATATCTGGACAAACAGTCTTTGTGAAAACTAGGTTTTTATTATAGTATGTTGATATACCAGATTCATACTACTTTGATAACAATTCAAAATTTCTTAAAAGACTCAAGATCATGTGTACTTAAACATGAATTAGAAAATTAGAAATAACATTTGTTTAACAAGTGCCAATATTAAATAGATACTAAATAGATTTCCCTTATCCATTGACCCAAAATATATCGCCAACATTTTGAAACAGCATGTTGTCCAAGGCTTAATGCCTATATAGAAAAATTTGGATCTATATCTATATGGAAAATTTATACATATAGATATAATGATCTTAACCCTAAGAAAAATGATAAACCAATGTTTTCAGGCTTTGTAAATACACATTCCTCCAACAACTGGAAGCAGACGACACCAAGGCGTGTTAGGATATCACAGATTTCTTAGCATGAATTAGTAAATTTCTATTCTGATTGATGAAAAACGGTTCACACATAACTAATATTAAATCCAACTGATAAAACACCTAAAAAAGTTATAAAAATAACTTCATGAAATCTTTAAGAATTTAATTGCTCTATTTATCGAACAAAAATTAACTGAAGAAAAAGTAGAGAAGAAACAGAAAGTTCTACATAAAGAAAGAAATTGGAATTATTTCTTACACAATATCCAGCTACTGGTAAACATAAAGTAAGGGTAAAATAATGAGTGCAGTTTAACTTAGAAGGGATCATGACCGTGTCTACTCATGCTATACGCAGTACACACATATACATTCAACCTTAAAACTTACGATTCATATATGCTGACCAACCTGTTAATTGATAAAAGAGCAACAACTATAGCATTAAAATCGTTTAATATAAAGTTTGTTTGTCAATATTTAGTGATAATGCAGAAAATTTTTGAAAGTCCAAAGAATTCAAGTTGTGATTCAATGCTTTATCAATGAATAACACAAACTAAATAACTGTTTTTCTGTTGATTTATAGATTAGAAAGACATTGTTTGACTGGGTGTTGTGCTGCTTTTTTGGCATTTCATGTGTTGGGACAATATATTTTTTGGCAGAGTGTCTTTATTCTGCTATAAGCAGTTTCTACAGCTATCTCACCTAGACATGGATGGAAGAAATTAGAAAACATTAGGAAGGACCAAGTTAAGAAAGAAGAAACCATTTAACTTCATTGCATTCGATTGGGAGATCAATGTACCCGGTACCCATTTTTTTAATGCAAAACAAGGCATCAACTTGATTGGACAATGAGCTCTACTGAAGGAACTACCCGGTCCCAATTGGCTACACAGGCTGCATAACAATAAAAATGCAAATTAATATCAATATAAGTAATACCTAAGTCGTCCTTAGGTGTTCATACGAAAATCAGTGCAAAGTCATACACAAAAAGCACAAAGACTTTTCACTTCTTATAAATTTAAATTAAAGATTTGTTTCATATATTTTATATTCATTGAAATCAGAGAATGGTCAACAAATCATAGTGTATAATTGATGGACATTTGATATACATGTACAGTATCACTCTAAATTTAGATTCCAAATTAAAATAATATTAAAGTTTGTTTGTTTGTTTGTTTGAATATTGTTTACCGCCACTTTCAGCAATTTTTCAGCTATATCATGGTGTCCAGTTTTTAATGGGGGTGGAAGCCGGAGTACCCGGAGAAAACCCCCAACCTGCGGTTTTAAAGTTTGATATACAAAGATCTTTTGTTAAAATCTATGTCAAGCATTGACAAACTACGGTCCAATCCTGATTTAGTCATCAAGACGTTCATTATAAATAATGGTTGGGTAAAATAATTTAAACTTGAATAAAAAAAATATTAACACACCTCTTAAGTCTTTAATACAGACCTTTTTAAAATAGTTTTCATGTTTTTTAATATACTTATCATGACCAGATTTAATAACTGCAAATCAATAGCTATTCAGTTCAATGTTTTCCCTTTAAAACTTTTTTTTCAATCCTAAATTGTGGTTAAACTAAGTAACACTAATGACTATTGACATCAATCATGGGTATGAGTAAAAGACAGAAATGGTTGAGCAATAAAATATATTCATTAAAACTTAAAAGTTAAAATCCATGTACTTGTATATTAAAATGAATTCATTGCACCTGCCTTGAACCTCTTGTTAATTATAACCTTAGATTCTGACAAGAAAATGTCAAATGATTTTATAAAAAAAGTCTCTACAAGTCAAAAAGACAAACTCATTATTGAAGCAAAACAGAATAAAAAATGTCCACATGTTGTGTTTGGTGAGAAATGTCCTACTGCACTGCATAAATAGCTATTATACAACTACCCAACAACAAGAGCTGAACACAACCCAAGTTCAACATCCTTGAGGGTATAAGTAATTCATGTGCTATGTACACCTATTACAGGTAGTGTATTTTTTTCTTCTGTATTAAATTTGTTATTAAAAAGCTAATAGAAAAGTTTAAATGAAACAATCCTTTGTGAATTAATATAAATAAGCCATAAAAGGATAGGACATATCATTCAGCATTATTCCATAAAGGAATTTTGAACTTGGCATGATTCCAAGTAATTTTGATTCATTTGTAACATTTAATCTCCATACAAAAGTATTTCACCATTTTAAAACAGCTTATGCATGTTCTAAGTTTTTAGTCAACAGCTGACTTATTAAAATTCCAGTCCCAAGACTGAGCTTTACGTGATATTTTATCAATGTCAACTGATCAGTTCAATAAATTATTCAACAAAGGGAACAGTTAACATTTGTACAGCATTTAAAAAGTGAATTATCTCCCATGGAAAAGGTTACAAACTTCACATATAACATTTTATGCAAATTCAATTCAAATAAAAACACCAAAGTTCTCTTGTTTTCATGTAGATTTTTCAGATACATGTAAAAAATGCTGGTTTAAATGACTTAACAAAACCAAGCAAAGTAAGGGAGATAAATACCTTCTATAATATGAGGGAATTAGGGTAACCAGAATGACCTGAATGTATGTTGCCAAACCATTATCATTTTCTTAAGCTGTTTGCTTTTTGTTTCCTAATATGGGGTTTAGTGCCACATTCAGCAATATTTTAGCTATATTATGGGGTCCAGTTTTTTTTCTGAATGAAGCCAGACCACTTTGTGAGAACCCTCCAACAAACAAAAAAATGTTTTAAATTCACTTCCAAAAAACCTTGTACTCATTTAATGACAAGATTCCACACAGTTCTAATTTCTAATATTGTAAGAGACTAACCATTGAAGCACCAAAACGGGATCAATAATTATACCTTGACAATTCATAAGGACATAGACAGTCTGATTTGATAATTCAAAAGGACTCAGACACTCTGTCTTGATAATTCAAAGGCATAAGTCATTTTACTTTGAACTTAACAACCAGTCATAAATTTAACGCAATGTTGTGAAGGCACAAAAATTGTGAGCTCAAGACATTTTTAATCATTGGTTGCTGTGTTAACTCTCTAAGACATACGTTATAAATTTATTATTTACTTTCTATTACAAATGAAGTTGTAACTAAAACTTCTCAAGAAAAAATACAATAAACGTCAATACTGCATTAAAGTACTATGTATACTATAGTTGTAACAATGAAAAGTCACTATCGCTTCATAATACATTGAAATACTATAGAAGTAACAAGCTGCTGAACAATAGGTATTAAATAAAGCATAACATGACGTATCCGCTTACAAACGCTTACAAAACCCAGATGATTTTGGTGAAAAAACTAAGATGTGTCACCTATTATGGATCAGCTTACAAACATTAACAAAACCCAGTTGATTTAGTGGAAAAACAAAGATGCATAGCCTACAGCTGCATAAACATGATTGATCAACTTACAAATTCTAACAAAACCCTAGACAATCTGGGGAAAATAAAATTTTGTGTCACCTAACACTGCATAACATGACAGAAAAATTTACAAACACTAACAAAAACTGATTAACGGAAAAAAATATGTCGTCTAACAATCGGGAGTACATGTATATTTGGAGAAAACAAAGATGATTTTAATATTTTTAAAATCTGCAATCATACATGTACATCAATAAACAATATCTGAAAAACACAGAAAAAAACAAAATAATTGAGACCCACTATTTTCATTATTAACATTTTTAGAATTTTAAGATGTTATACTGAAATTTTTTGCAGGATTATAAATTAAATATAAGATGTAGGCTGTCTATCCCTCACCCCCTTGACTGGGGATAAAACATAAGATATCTGTAGAACTGATGAATGCTCCGCTAAGTACACCCTTATTCATGAATGCACAGTAGATGGACAGTGCTTCTTACTATTGCCATGGGTGGGTATTCATAGCATTAAGAGTTATGTTGCATTTTTTGGTGATCTGCATTCACAGATAAATGTACAACAGGTTCGGTGGTTAAGGACTGAAAAAACTAAGGAAATAGCGCTAAAATGCAGGTAGGCACAGTAAAGATTCTTCTGCATTGCAATTTTTACTAATTACCAGATACCTATAAATACCAAGTCTGAAGTGAATGCATGCAGTAAGTATCAAATATATTTGACTGACAGACTGACAGACAGACAGATGGAAAAAACACGTGGAAAAAATAAACTAAAGGAGAACATAATAAAATACCATTGTCGTTTTCTTAATTTGACAATATTAATAACTATTCCCTTCAAACATTAACGTTAACAACACAACGTTAAGTTAACAACAGAGTGTTGTCACAGTATGTCATATGATTATCATAGATAAGGTCAGTTTAATAGGTTGAATACTCGGTAATACCTATAATTATGGGTACAATTAATGTCACAAGAAATTTACAAGGTGAAATAGACACAGGTAAAAAGGAAAAATCAGCTTATTCACGACAGGTGTGCTGGCTACCTATAAAAGTTGTAGATCTGAGTTTTGTACACCTCTTATCCATATATAATGAATCTGTTTCATCCTTTTCAGGATAATAATCAATTTAAACTTGTATGAAGTTAACAACTGAGAAAAATAACCTTTTATATGAAGGAGACAATTTTTGCAAATCATTCAGTTTAATGGGACATTCTTATGGCCCTTCTTTCAATTTTATGTAACAAGTCATTTGAATATGTAAAGCAGTCAGTTTTAACCCATTCAGGTGTAACATTCTAGTTTGTATTCAAATATGGGCTGCTGAATAGATTTACAAATGTACAAAATATTACCCACGTTATAATTGTAATTTATACTTGGAGTTAAACACTACAATAAATCCATAATTATTTCTTTCTATTAATTAATGGTTTTACCAGTATTTCTGCACACCCATAAAACCTCTACAATTATAGAACATTCTTTTTACTCTTTTTCATCATATTCTTACAGTTTCAAAAAAAACTTTATAAGACCGAATAAAACAGGCAACTTAACTTGGCATTGGTTTGATGCCAATGTCAGCAATTTTTCTTCTACAACATGATGCAAATTTTTTACTGGGAGAGAAGTCAGAGTTCCAAGTGAAAACACACTACCTTTGGCACAAAAACTGGCAATCCCTCTTTTCTGTAAAGACTGAAGCCTACTTGCGTGCAGTATGGCTCGAACCGCAACCTTATAGTTGACACACCAGTAATCAAAAATAGACAACTACTGAGCCACTGAGGCCTCCCATTAGTGGCCTCCCATTAGTCTTAAACATTAACTTATTTATAATAAAAATGTTTAACATTAATATATATGTATTATTGAGGTTGCAATTGGTCATAAGAGTAAGGTTAAGTCAAAACATATCACTTGAAGTTCAGACCAACATAAAGATCATAATCCTTTAATGAAAGATTTTTATATTTTGAATTTTAGCCTGTAATATAAATTGTGTATTCTACACCTAGCCATTATTTCCTTTCATTAAAACACATTAATCATATACTCAGAAGTTGAAAAAGAATCAAAACTTTAACGATTTTTACGATACTGTAAATTTGCCATAAAGTCAGTAGATTTAAACACAGAAGGCTCCAAGAATCAACATACAGGTCAAACATAAATAAAACTGTATAGATACTAAAATATTCATTACAAAGGTCTATTCTCATGTGGTCTCCAGAATAATTTTATAACATATTTACACAAAAGAAATACTTATTGAAGTTCAAACAGAAAGTGCTATTTTTGGTGTAATATATACTGGTAAATCAACTTATTTTATTGGACTCCTAGCAATTAGAACATATCTGACATCAGCTTTTTTTTTCTCATGCCACAATGATACATCATTTTTTACCAGATCACAGAATATATAAAATATTTCATTGATTATGGCTAAATAGCACTGTTTCTGGTGTTATGTCAAAGTCTATCATGCTTAGAGACCTCTGCTATGAAAAAAAGGTTACAAAAAGGCAATTACTGGTAATGCTTTCCTATTTGGTACCCCTTGCAATTAAGATCCTATGTGCAAAAAAACAACTAAATTTTACTCCCCAAACACAATTTTAAGTATAAGTTGAAATGTAAAACTTCATTATTAGCAATTCATCAAGTATACATCATGTGTCAAAATTGAATAAAGTCTTTGGTTTGAAATACTAAAATGACACTGACAAAATTGTATAACCTCACTGTTTAATTGTTTAGAGCTCATTCTAGCAGGCTTTTATAAATATCCTCAAAATTTTTAACGTTTTAAATAGATAATGTTTCTAGTTCAAAATTTTGCTATTTTCAGAACCCCAACATCCATAAGCTGCCTTCGAGTTTTTTCTTCTATATACTATCTTAGAGTTAACATTTTTCCTGTGCATAGTAAACGAAAAATTAGGCTATTATTACCTGAAAGGCCACTATAAAGTGTCAATGTAGACATAAGTGGACCAATTGTCTGAACAGACCACCGACTGGCAAAAACATGTACACATCAAAAAAGAGAGGACAATTATCTTACAAGACCACCAATTTCCAAAATACATGTTGGCATATATGTATAAATAAGAAGACCAATTGTCTTAAGCACCCCAGACTTCCTAAATACACTTCTCACATATAAAAAAAGGACCAGTTCTCTAAAAGACCACTGAATTCAAAGGAACATGTAGACATGATAATAAGTGGACCAATTGTCTAAAAAGACTACTGATTTCCAGGGTACATATAGACATAATAAGTGGACCAATCTTCTAAAAGACCACTGATTTCCATGGGACTGAGGGTACATATAGACATATTAATAAGTGGACAAAGCTTCTAAAAGACCACTGATTTCCAGAGTACATAAAGACACTTTAATAAGTGGACCAATTCTCTGCAAGACCACTGATTTCCATGGGACTGAGGGTAAATATAGACACATTAAGTGGACAAAGCTTCTAAAAGACCACTGATTTCCAGGGTACATATAGACTTGTTAAGAAGTGGACCAATTGTCTTCAAAAGACCACTAAAAACAATCAGATTCTATTATAGGCATGTAGGTAAAATTATAATTCTCAGGAAACCATTTTTTGCAACAGGAAAGTCTTTCAAGATAGCTTACAATGAATTAAAATTGTAAAATTTCCTACATTTTTCTTTCTAAATCTTCATGCAGCAACCCCACAAAGAATTGAGTAAATCCTTATAATGGTTAACATGTTATATAAAATGTGTAACCTGCACTTAATCAGTTTTTCTCTAACAATACCCTATTAGACCCTACATGAAACTAATGATGTCTACTACAGTGATAAGCTCAATCCTTCTGCTTGTTTAGAACATAAAGACTGTCAGTGAATAGAGTAGAATAAAACTGTTCTTACTGAAATAATAAAGAAAATGTCTTCCCCCTGTTTAATTATACCCTATAGGTAGTTTAAGCAAATATCCACATTGTAAGCTAGGAGACATACAAGTCTGTTAAAATGTTGAAGAAAATAATGAACAAAGATTACAAAAATCTGTCAGTGTTAACCTTCCCCTTATATTAAATTCCTAATAATTCTTTTTTTTTTTACAATGTACAGTTATTTTTTAAAATATAAGATTACCTCCCTTGTAGATAGGTATCAACTGTAGTGTTATGATAATGCTATATTAAATAGACTGTGTGTGGAGGTGGCACCCCCTAACTCCCCCACCCCACAAAAAAAAATACTGCTATTTCCAATGAAATAATTGTAAAAAGTTCAGAATAAACCATTTGAAATGATGCCAAAACATTGACTTTGATTGTTTGACATTGTTTCCAATGACTCGGACTGTCAACATTTGAACAAACACGGGACATTGTTGTATATCTATGAATTTACAACATTATATATGAACAAGCAAAACATCACAATTACACTGTATAACTAAGTTTTCCTATATACCGGTACGGTATCATCGACACTAAGGGGGCTCAGTGACAAAGTGTTCTACGTAGTTAGTCATTTAATGCAGATATGGGCAAGACGACTCTGCAAAAGAAGAGATAACTTGCATGGTTTTGGAACTCAAAAAGTATGCCTGCACTGCATGTTTATTGCAGCATAAGTTTATTAACTAAACTGACCCACCACTTAACTATAGCAACACACATGTATCCCATGATAGTGTAAATCATTTCTGCCACCACATACATTTTAATGTCAGGTCTCTTATAAGATGTCTATTAGATTTTGATTGGTTGATTGAATGATTTGCCTTACATCATATATTCAGTATGAGAACAAGTTAACAACCAATAAATCAAGATGGGAAATGGGATGTTCTAAAGGGCAGACAACTTTGACTGCCAATGGAAAAGTATGGAATACTAGATTTTATGCCCTTTTCATGTCATGGCATCCATTTTAATTAAATGGACCATCACATCTTCATTAAACATAGATAGCATTTTGAAGTTTTTTTATAAAATTAACCAATTTTCAATATAAAGTCATGTAATAACTGAATGTTAACTAAGAACTTGACTATATGTATTATCATCTCTTTCTATGCTCAGTTTTTTTTATTGTGAAACTGTCTGTCAATCAAGGTTTATTACATAAGCAATTTTTACTGCATGATGCTACAATTTAGTGATTTTTTGATTGGGTGCTATTTTTTTTCAATAAATAGGAATATCAGCTGGAAATGAACTATTAGGTCAAAAGGTGTTTAGAAGCTAATTATCTTTCCTACACAGAACAAATAGTTTCTAATAGTCAAGAGTTACTAAGTCAAATTTTTAAAAAATAAGTAGAAAAAAAATTAAATGCCCTGAAAGGTGAATTAAGAAGTAGGACCAAAAACTGGGTGAAAGTTAAAAAGGAGTTGCTACTTTAGGTGATTTATTTTAAAGTTAATAAAATACCTGTCTCCAAATCAAGGAAGCAGACATTTCCTGCTCCATCAAATGCTACCGTGTCTGGTGTAATACATAAAGTCTGGAACATTTCTGGTGAACACTTAACAACATCCAACACAAGACAACATTCACGACACAAGGCCCATAACTCTTCCTCAGACAAACAGAAATCTCTGGAAGAAAGAACATCGGCAAGACTGATGGTTTCATCTCCTTCTGGCTCGGGGCTTACATTCTGTTCGTCTGCTGCCCCATCCACATACTCCATATTAGGTGGAGGAAATTCTGTTTCCATGATCATAAATCCATACTGATTATTACATTAAATCTATCCTAAAATTATATAATATTACAAGTCATTATTAAAAGTACCCCGAATACGACTACATTGTCTGAAATTAAGACAAGAAATAAATATAAACATGCTTAAGTTAAATACATACAATGTATTTTAATCAGATAAGTATGGTGTTTTATCCAAACAATACAAGAATGGTCACCTTATTAAAAACACAGAGTACTGAAGTTCTCCCAACTATTATCTCGGTAGCTAAATATAATATTTCCTACAACAGGATCCTGCTTTTGAATATCTGTTCAGAAATATTAACAAATTTACAAATAAAATGGGCTTTAAAGTACAAAAACATGTAGGTCACCAGTTATTTTGATTTCTGATGAACATTTCTTGGTTAAATATATCAGACATTTCAATCCTACTTTAGTTAATTGAGTCAACTACATATAGTTTTTTGACAACCACGGCTTTGATTCAAAATACTCTTGTCTTGTCAACAGATACATATATATACATGTGTCCAAATCAAATCACTATAGCACGCAAATCCTCAATAACTAAATAAACATCCATAAAAAAAATAAGTGTAATATTTTGTAATGTAGGCAAAGACTTGATGTTAAAGACCATCGGTCAAATGATTATTTTACATATATATGCATAAGTATGGTCCTGTCAAATATCTCAGTATCGGATGAGCCTTGGAGTACACAAAGGTCACCATTATACAGGACTAGATTTTCATTACAATGAATAACCATCCATTAAGTAACCAATGTAGTCAAGTTAAATGTACACCGAAAGACTATTAGATTGTAGATAATGACACATATTGGTCAATCCACCTTCTGATGATAAAAGGTCAATTCAATCCCTCTAAAATAATTGGCTCAAGGAAGTCTGGTTACTTGGTGGCTAATGCACAGATATAGTCAGACATGAAGACTTCATGGACCACCAGAAATAATGTGACATCATTCTAACAATCTATTCAATCTTGTATATACACCATAAGCATAAGTAATGTTGGCTGTATGTATAGTGATAACTTTGTTAACTTAGCAGGTTTATTCCACAAATCTCCTGAACATGTAAAAATTTCATCAACTTAGTATTGTTTATGAGGTTTTTTTTTTCTTCATTATTTCATTAGTTGTATTCTTAACCCATTTCATAAATAATCACCAAACAACAAAATGAATTTCAGTTCATTAGTTATTTGTCACAACAAAGTTTTGTTCCTTTGAATACTCTGGTTTCTCCACTAAAAACTTCAGCAATTGGTTTTATTGGCTGAGGAAGTTATTAATAGACATCAATGCATGTATCCAAAACTTTGAATGGAAACAGCTAATGAAACATACATGTATTTATAAACAAAATTTTGATTTTACTTAACCAAACCAAGACCCTTTAGGTAACTGTCAACTTAGTGTAAAGAAACAAGCGCCAGTGTCATCTGATCTTACAATCATAAACAGAATGACTAGTTTTTAAAAACAACAAACTTTCATCATGTATACTAGTTTTGGGGTTTTTTTTATTGTATGATTGTCAATAATTACCAAAGGATCAAACCTGGACTAAAACTATTGGGATTGGTTACAAACATTCTGACAGTTGCAAAATTGTAATTATTAAAAATGCTAAATTTATAAAATCTCATGTTTATATTTATAACAATGCAATAAAGGCGAATAAAGAATCTGTCGAATGAATGAAGTTTAGTGAATTTATTAAAATAATTACATTTAAACCTAACTGAGAATTCCAGATACTTACATGTCACTTCAATGTTTATATTTAATCCATTTTTTTTCAATTTAAACATTTAAAGATGTCCAACATTGAATACTACATTGCTTTGACCCCAGTTAAGATTGTCAATATCCAACAGTAAGTGTTTTCTGTAAGGTGTGCCATATTATGACAAATATATCAATACTTTGTTGTAAACTATAAATCTTGTGAACATTATCTGAGATCAAAGTAAAAAACAATGACCAGTCTGGACATATATCCATTTTCAATAATAAAAAAATATTATAACAAACCCTTGACCTAATTTGTTGTTGAATTTAATTATAAAATGTGGAGTGTTGACAGAAGTTTATGTATTTAATAGTTCATCTGCATAAATCAATAAAACAAATGAATTAACCAATTTATTACTTACCTTAAACTGTTTACCTGTACTGGTGTAAATTTACAGGTAGATAAATCCTCCATCTCCAAAAAAACAGCTGAAATTTCAAACCTTATACTGATAAATAAAGATGATTGGAAAAATTGAAACAACGCCAGAAAATTTTCTACCAATATGCAAAAGCGTAGTTAAATGTGCTAATCGTTTCAATATTGATGGTCAGGGTTGACCAGGTACAACTGTGTAGTATACCATACCCGTTAACTGAAGCATGTCAAGACAAGTTTGTCAACAATCTTTTAAACTTCTCCCCTCATTCAATAGACAAAGTAAACACATAATAAATGATAAAAATAGAAAGTCGTTAAACAGACTATAGATACACACAATGTCATTAATCAGTTAATTTAAAATAAATAGAATGACAAACTCAAAGAAAATTAATCAAATTATCGTCAGTACTTAAATTTGTTGGCAGAAGTTTACTTGATATTTGAAGTTAAAATAATTTATTACTTAAATGGACATATTCTGATATCAAATTTAAACTTTAATATTGAACTTTAAAATCAATCACATTGAAATGGTTACTTTAATCAATATTTAAATTAGCATAATGGAATTGACAAAACATGTCAATCATTTGGTATAGTTGGTGGTTCTTTTTTTCCCTTGAAAAATTCAATCAAATTTTACGTTCAACATAACAGAGTTTCAAGTTACAATCTTATTGTAATTTTTATAAGATTGACATTAAATTAAAATTAAAATAAAAGACTAAAAATTAACCAGTGAAAGTCTTCAAGCTTACAAATGAATTGTATATTGATATGCTATTCCACTCCATGCCAAAACTAGACATACATGTACATGAAAAACATGAGGTATAAATACATTTTGCCTCCCAGCTTATACATGTACATTTAGCTGTAATATTGTAGGGCCTGTATTAGCATAAAGCTACTAGGAACATTATGACTAAAATATTACAGTAGATTCTGTATGAGCACATATTAATTCCATGATTATACAACTTTAATATATCAGGTTTTGTATTTGCATCCATGGAAAATGGTACATGCAATACAAACTTGTACCTGTTTTACAAAAAATAGAAATGACAGAATGTAGTTTTATAACACCTCTATTGTAGCTATATACATCTATAGAGGCAAAATAATAAGAATTAATTGACTACTTCTATATCAAAGAAAGCTTCATATACTAGGACCTATTTGTCAAATAACCCCAGGGAAAGATAAACCTTATAGTTATTAGTCAATAAATCTTATCACTTATTCCTGTCAGATAACCAGTTATATTACCTTATACAATATATGTGGCTACTTAACTGTATAAATATTCCTCTCTGGGGTATAATAAAGTTCAACATGTGGTCAATGAAATACTTTTATAAATGATTAAAGGGGAATAACTCATAAAAATCTAGAATACTGTTATAAATTCAAACAATATATCTGCTTTCCCTATCTAGAACAGTCTACAATGTCACATTATGTTTAATGTGACTGTTCCAAGCCAGTAGTTTATTTGTGATTTCTGTTCAGTCTTTCAGTGATATATTGTGAGGTTGGTCATGTCACTTTTCCATGCCAGTAGTTTATTTGTGATTAATTGTTAAGTCTTTCTGTGATATACTGTGAGGTTGGTCATGTCACTTTTCCATGCCAGTAGTTTATTTGTGATTACATGTATTGTTAAGTCTTTCTGTGATATACTGTGAGGTTTGTCACAGTTTGGTTTATCTCATCTTTATATATGCACAAGCTTCCAAGAATCTCCCACCTTATATTCTACAAATAATTGCAACAAAGTAAAGCTTTGAATTTGTCACCATTGATGTGGATTTTTTCGTTGGTCACTCTTTTTTGCTGAATTTTCCAATGAAAATCTGTTAAAATTTGTAAAAACCTATTCTATAAACACAACTACTCTCATCTTGATTTATCTTCAACCCATTCACCACCTTTATGAAGGATCAAGGATAGATCTATGATAGCTCTTTACTTTCTGATAAGTTATCTTTGGCTTAGTGTTAAAATGTTTTAGGAAAGTTACAGCTGTTTCTGAACTCAAACTTGACTCAAATGACTTATATATTTTATAAAGAATTTTTAAGTATTTACAGAAAAAAGTAAAGACAATCACAAGTAGTGGGTCAATTGTTTGATAAATATCTTTATTTAATTAAGACCTTTTTTAATTTGTTACCTAGACCTTGTCAACCTGTAATTCTCACCCCTCCACCTACAAATAGATTACACTAATTAAATTACTAACTTACACTTAATGAACTGCTTTCACAACAATAACATTAGTGACTGTAATTTAGTCACTGTAAATTGATTAGCTGATTGGCAATCACTTGCACAATAGAAACTATTTCGTTCCAATTAACACAACAAACAGTGCACAACACAACAAAGATTAATTATAAATCATAACAACTAAACACAGTGTAAGGTGGTTTACATACAGATAATTGTCCTAAACTCAGTTGGAAAATATATTAAATGTAGATAAGCCAATTTTGAGATTTAGATAAACACAAAACTATTATATAATAATTAACGGAACATGATCTTCAATATTTGTGGACAATTAACTTCCAAGTTAAATTAAATGTTACACTATGTTAACTGGTCGGTATTTAACATGTTTACACCTTAAGTTATAATATTTTTTTTTAACATTTGGTATTGTATTAAAATTTATTTATCATTGTGGAGAAAAGTGTGACAAAAAATGTTTAGGTAAGAACACACACTGACCCACACACAGACGGATAAACAGTATACCCCTTTCCTTTATGGTGAGCTTTGTATAAGTATATACCCAATATTTCTTAATGGCTTTTGAGAGACAAAATTTGTTAATACAAAACTAAAAAAAAAGGAGAATCTTGTCAAAAACTTGTTGTGTCAGGATCATTCCTTACAATTTATAGGAACGTGTTTTTCTGAAAATAATTAGCACATGTCTCGAGATATGTATTAAAAATATTCAGTCAATAAATATTATAAGTACATTTCTCAGTGTTAATTTTCTGTCAGAGGCAAATGTAAGGACCGTGAAATCCAAGATTGACCACAAGAAAAAAATGTGTATTTCACACTTCTGCACCTAAATTTACTTAAACTAAAATTAAATGAAAACTAAAATGTGTATTCAATAGAAAATATAATAATTACATAGCTGAAAAATCTTTCTCAAACATCAGTCCTCAGAAACCATAAAACCTTTTTGAGTAAAAAAGGTTTTGCTCACCATGAGATTACCATGCCAACAAGGGTAAAGGAAAGATTTGCTTGGATGAAATTTATAATAAACAAATTCTCAGCAAAGAAATTGTTTATGGGCTGCGAAATACATCTCTTTTAGTTTAAATTTTTTTTCTTTTAAATATTGTGAGTTAATGTATCTTGCCCCGAGTTTGTCATTTGGCTATTTATACTCACTGCTGTTTACTTTATTAAATAAATTATGGATTACATCTATGACAACCAGGGACCTGTAATACCTACCCGACATGCTGAATCAAAAGATACCGGTTCACTTTGTTCTCTTAATAACTTGGTTTACTCCGTCAGTTAATGTGTTGTTTTGATGTTGGAGAGGAACCAGATATTGCTTGTATCTTTTTGGCTCCTTACATTTGGAGCACCGTTTCTAAGACCAAGCTATTCCATTAAATTGAGGTTTTTTACATTTAAGCATATGTTTTTTGTTTTGTTTTTTTTGTGTGTTTTTTTTTTTTTTTATATTCAGACAAATTTATTAAATTTTATTAAATACTTTTAAATACCATAAATATAATATTAAAACAGACTACTGATCTCTTCACATTAATTACATGGATATTATAGAACAGACTACTGATCTCTTCACATTAATAACATGGATAAAAATTTCTTTAACAGTATGGAGTACACATCAAAATCATTATCATCGATAAAGAAATGTATAACGGTTCAAATCTATGGTAAGGTAAGATGATGAACTTAAATACGGATTAGTTTTTGAAAACACCAGGAGTTCGACAAGGATGTATTTTGTCACCTATTTACTTTTTCTCCTTGCAAGATGGATGATAAAAAGAGCAACAAAAGCAGCAATAGGTGTTTAGTGGTTACTAACAGTTTTTTGCTTCTTTGGCAATATTTTAAGGTGACAGAGTACTGAAAGAAATCAACATAATAATATGCAAGGCACCATCAGCCATAAGTAAACCAGCGAAACGTCTGGAATCATGAAATTATCAAACAGAAAATAGTCACTTTTTGGTTTTTAAAATTTAACAACATTTTAAAAATTCCTGACAATTTTGACATTTTAAACTCTGATGCTGGATTCCTATTTGAAAATATGCCCTAAATATTATATTGTTAAAAGGAACATTCAATCATAATTATACGACCATATCAATTGATGTATATTTTTTGTCACTGTGTTACTTTGTATCATATTAAGTTATTGTTAATTGTTATTCAGTTTCTATCTGTAAACACAACAGCTCTTTCACTCATATAATCACGCGTTTTTTTTTCTGTATATGCCTCTAGTGGGTACCTTAATTGGAAATCAAGAATTTTTATCTTGGATCGTCTTACAATTTTCTATTAAACCATAACACAGATTACTTATATTAACCTGAGGTTCAAGGCTTTGAAGTCATTTAATTTATCAGAAATAGTCTGATGGAACTTTATAGAAGTTATTACCCTTAATCAAAATATCTGAAGAAATGTATTAGGTTTTTTTTTTGCCAAGTTACTTAGAATTTGTATTCATTATTTCCATGTAGCAGCTCTTAGGTTGTTAAAAATGCTGATCTTTTAAGGTACTATAAATCCACAAAAACACTGTGTATATACACTGATAAAAATCAGGCTAAGCCAATGGACAAATACATGGATAGTTACAAAATACTGTGTATTATAAGTAAATAATATCACCGGAGCTAGAAATTTTAGCAATAAAGTGACTTATATGATGTGTCGACTCTCAATATAAGCTCTTGTGAGTCGATCCAGCATATTAGTCACTTTATTGATACAAATTTCCAGCTCCTGTGATGATATAGGTCTAAACTTCTGAACATTCTAAACAAAGTTTGCTTATTAAAAATAAGACTTAGAATGTGATAATAATAGATATCATTTAAATTTACCATTCTTTGTTGGATGTATCGCTTAAAAGTTATATTATTTGGGCATGATATTTCAATAAAAGTATACTCCGCATCTCTAACACTGGACAGACAGGTCTGTTCACAAATCTATCGATGATTTTTTAAAAGACAAAGTTTTACACAAAATGAACGGATGTGTTTTTTATAAGTTCATGGTAATGAAACGTAGTCTCGGAAATGATTGTCAAGTTTTCACAAAAATGTTAAAATTAAAAAAAATGCATAGATGTTTGGTGACACATCGATATGCATGACCAAACGTGTGAGACCTTGATTTAGGTTGAAAGTATGAAAAAAGTCTAAACACGTTTATCCTGTGCACACCAAAACAATTTTTTTCTATTTGTTAAATAAAAGCCATATGATGTTACCCTGAACAAGTCGTAGCGCCTCAAGGCACAACAGGTTCATAACATGCAAGTTAAAATCACTGACCAAACTTAATTAATTTTTTTTCGTCAGAAAAGTTATTATAAAAGATACTAGACAATAGGACAGAAATAATACTACATTTCTTCGCTTCGCTTTGTTTAAATACAAATGTGGTTTTAAAGGGCATTAATTGTTTTCAAAGTAAGCAGGGTATAACATATATGGCTTCAAATTTTCTATTTAATTTTAATTTTGACTGACATTTTTTTGTCAACCTAATAGAAGAAAATTGAAAATAGCAAAAATACCAAATTCTGAATGCCCCAGACTGTTTAACCATATTTTATTTTATTCAAAGACATAGAAAAGATTAACATGTACATAATATACAGATAATAAAAATATCTACGAAGACATAATAGTAGGAAAGCTTATTAGGGCCACGTTGGATTTTTTTTTTTGCGTTTTAACGCAAAAGATTGCTATAAAACACAGTAATATTGCGATTTTAAAAACGCAAAACGTATTGCGTTTAAACACGATCATTTGGAATAAACGCAATACAAAACTTTTAGTACAATACTAATTTGAATTCTAGCTAATCCTATTATACTTTGTTATATTGTACTCGGTCACAGGATATTTCCGATTACATATGATGTATGCATAATATCACAATACTTTGGCGTTTATTTAAAATATTTAATGCGTTTATTCGCAATATTTTGTTAATTTAATCGCAATATTTGTTGTTTTTAATCGCAATGTTATTGCGCTTAATCTCAGTATTATTACATTTAATCGCAATATTTTTGCGTTTATTGGCAAAGTATTGCGTTTAACCTCAATAACTTTCGTGTTTAAACTCAAACTTTTGCATTTAATCACAAAGTATCGCGTTTAATCGCAACAACTATTACGTTTAATCGCAATCTTTTTTTGCGTTTATACGCAGTAATCACTAAAATTTTCCAACAAAGTGGCCCGAATAAGCTTCCGTATAATAGAGTTAATGTGTAATACAAATTTATAAAAACTGCAATGAAAAAGAAAAGTATTATACTGGAATTATATTAACTACAAATCTATGTATAAAAAATAATATTTAGCCGATATGAAAATTAGCTACACCAGAGATACACCAAGGACATTAAAATTTATACATCAATTGTACTGTGACATTCCATTGGAGGAAACTGGAAACATATAAATATAAATATAAATATAAATATAAATATAAATATAAATATAAATATAAATATAAATATAAATATAAATATAAATATAAATATAAATATAAATATAAATATAAATATAAATATAAATATAAATATAAATATAAATATATTGAGGAAAAAAAGGGTTCCGAGCAAGCCATGATGCTATATTGCACGTGCTTGCGATAATTAATATTATATTAATGTATTATATTATATTATTTTATATCATTATATTATATAAATTATTATTATTATATAAATTATTATATTGATGTTTCAGTATATTTTAATGGATCTAGTTGGTAGACAATTTCGCTGAAAATGTATGTGGTTTCTCAAAAAGGTGCATTCTATTCGCTGTCTCATTAAAATATGCTTTAACGTGTTAGTCTTTACCGTTGGAACTCATGCATGATTCTAAATTAAAACTGGTCGTCACTATAAAGTATGCATTTCTAAGTTAGTATTTAACCTTAGTATTTTACCTCATCCCATCCTCTGTCTATGCTTGACGATTAATTGTATTAGTGAATAATAGAGAACAAAAAACAATTTTGTATACTTAAGAGAATACTAAGTTTATTATTTCCCGATGTGCAAGTATTCCCTCGAGGTGAAACCGAGAACAATAGTTGTATCCGAGAGAAAAATAAACTTACTATTCCCCGAATATCCAGTCTGTAAGTATTTAATTATACCGAAAGAACAGCATACACAAAAGACACAAAGTGTTGGCAATTATTCCTAACAAATTAAAAATAAATGTATCAGAATGGTAGTTTCAAAGCTGAATATATAAAAGTTGTAACAAACACAACAAGGATACAACAATCAACCAGTCAATAGTTCGTTGCCGGGCAATAGTTCTGAAAACTATTGATTCAGGCCGAACAGAAAATGGTTAAAAAGAAGAATTTATTGTAGATTCAAATTCATTTAATTCATATAGTGAGGTATAATAAATTCCAATATGTGTATACAAATCTCAAAGTTCAATTACAGTATTGTAACTAAAATTATAAACTGCATAAATTTATAAACTGTATAAGACCCTGCTTGTGTAAAAAAGTTGCTTGAATGTATTTCTACAAGCCTCAAGTTCAGCAAGCCTTTAACAGCTTAGGAACTGGAACGTAGAATTTGTAATTGTATAAGAAACATAGGACATCAGTGGTATAATTTTGAAATGCAGGTTCTTAGAAATGTCGGTGGCATTGATTACATCTTGTTTTATTGTCACTTTATCAAATTCACATCTTCATGCGTTAAGATATATTTGACCCGGGGTCAAAGTGTCTATGTGTTAATTTGTCGGACATCTATAACTGGAGTAGATTTGACATGTTAGATAAAATCAAATATGGCAATTTTACAGAATATTATACATCACACGAATTCCACACCAATGAAACAATAGAATATCGAACAAATCAAACGCACCCTCGGGTGATACCAAACCACGTGCTCCTATCGTTGTCTGCAGTATTTGTCTAGACTAGGTACGACAAGCATATCGCTGATAGTAAGTATATACACAGCTACTATTTTATTTATGTTTCTAGTAATTTTGATAGAGTGCTTCAAACCTGCAATCATGCATACGCAATTCGTATGTATTGTTATTATTATACGTTGCTTTTATATCATAATAATAATTTTGTGGTCCGGTATGTCCGCAATGTGTGTGGGGAACTAACAGGTACGAAATGTCTTTATATCTTACGAACAGAAAGGTACGAAATTGACATGGTACTAGGTGACTAAACTTAAGGATATAATGTACGCCAATTTTCTAGCGCCTTATTTTTTTAATTACAGGTGTACATATGTACATTTTTTGAAACCGCACAATTTTTTATTTTAGTTACAAGAATTTTTTTTCGAATAATTATAAATATTTTCACTGAAAATATATAAAAGTGTTATGCTTAACGGCAAAAAATCCAATTAATTGGGTTACAGAAAGATAGATTCGGCCTCAATATATATAATTAGCCAATATAGCCACAGAATCCTCAACCGTCCAACGATTGTTTTGCATCCCAAACGGACTAAGAGTTAGAATGTCTCATTCAAATGTTAGTATTTCCCAAATCAATTGGAGAATTGCCAGGAACCATTTAAATATAAAAAACAAAACGCCCAATGGGTGGATGAATACTGATACCAGTCACACTTAAGGATACTGATACTGGTAACCGAGATCCAGTCACAAGTGGGGACAGTAATTATACAGTTGACCAATTTTAACATTAATCTATTGTGAAATATTTGAATACATGTCCTGAATACATCGACTACTGTGTAGTGTGCGGTTTGAATGTTCAAGGTCGCGAGCTGTGTGTGTCTCTTACTTATTAATTAACTAGTTAAGCTAAGTAATTTGGCGACAGTGTTTTAATTGCATATAAGATGAAAAAGTAAAATGTCAAAAATGAGCGAGTAGAATTGCTCAGAGTTAGTCGGCATTTAACACTGCCCAATATATAAAATTATAATTCACTGTTTGGACTGTAAACTGATCAACAACTGAACGTAAGTTAAAATTTAAATTGTACTTTTATAACCTTGTTAAATTGATTTAATTTTTTGTTTCTTCATTATTGTGCCCTGTTCTTGATCGTATATTTAGTTTCATTTCGATTCAGTTTATTTTGTTTAATTCAAGGACATGTCTGTAGAGACACAAATGTGCAAAAAGAGATGCAAGCCACTGCTGTTAGATACAATTAAAACATAAAATTTAAAATACAACTGGTTTTTTCAATAAATCGCGCAGCCCGGTGGTGGAAAGACTGTTTGGCACGTTGTCAGAATAGGCTGCGAGTGACACCTGCGTTATTATTGTAAATTGTGTACCGTAAAGTCATAAAGCTGGCTTTGGTATAGGATCAAATCGCCCCAGAGACAACTCGGCCTTTCGACAAGTCGCCCACTATTCAAGACAACTTGCCCACTGTTCAAGATAACTTGCCAGTTCTCTGTCACGATATAGTTGAAAATTGGCTTCCTAAACAGATAAACGAACGTTCACATTCCTTGTTTTTATGCATTAATTACCATACCACATCCTTTTACAGATATAGCTCAAAACCATGCAGCCACAGTTAAATATAAGCCGCGGGTTTTCAGTTAGAGCATTTGTTAACAGCATCAGAGGAAAAATGGAGTATCTGGTTGCTAATAATGTAAATGAGTGTCCGGATGCAAAAAATGCAAATCGAACTTCTCCCAGAGGAATTCTTCGAAGCTCGTCCGAAATTACGACATGTGAACATTGTAACCAAAATAACTCGAGAACATCTGAAACGGACATTCTACAGAACAGGATTGGCTCTGGGTGCCCAAATTGTGTTTCTGTTAACAGTGAACAGAAAAAGAGAGTAAGATTTGACAATATTGTACGAGAAAGAAACTATATTAAAGGAGACCATGAACACAGTGGAAAGAAATATAGAAAAATATCCCCTGTGTCAAAGGGTCCTCAAAATGGCAGCAACAAATATGTTAAGGACGTGTTTATCTCTCCATATTTCAAGAACTCTAAGTTTGTTTGTATCATTTGTCAAATCTCTATGAAAACAGAAAATGAATTTATTACCCATCAACGATCCCATGGAATGAGCGGCGTACAGTTTTATCCGTATGTTCCTTCAAATCAGTACCAAGATTACAGATCAATTTCGCCTCTGATATTTGTGCGACAGTGAAACCCCTTGTCTTATCTCTAGTCAGAAACCAAATGGGACCATTTTGCGATTTTGTTAGAACAAACGTACATTTTACCAAAACGCTGGAAGTTTTAATTTCAAGCTTGTTTGTATGTCTCTCTTTTAACAGGGAAATTATATACAAAGTATAGTTAGTATATGGTCACTGGTTTTAACAAACATGTAATTATAATAGCTCTTGTTTTTATATAGAAGAGAAATAAGTTATTGTTATTATTTTTTAATTGTAAACACTGTTTTATTATATTATTATTTATAAATTTTATTAAGTAATAACGGAGTCATTTAATTTACAACTTTTTTTACGCTGGCGCTTGTAGGCGATTGTATTTACACCCACACAGCACTGCTACCCACATTATAATCACTGTGTTGTTGGCCCATGTCTACAAACATAAGAATGATGATGATGATGATGGGGTGTTTTTAACGTCCTACACTGATAAATAAATACCCTCGGTCGGACGGTTGTTAGTATTAGTAGTCCATGGAATCCACCATGGTGGTTTTTGTCGAAGCCCAACCGTCGGGGATACCCGGTCGAAGTACTCGGCGGCAAATGTCCTTTTAGCGACCGGGCTGCTCTGATGTAACGTTGGCCTACTCCAGTACCCCACATGGGTAGAAGCGTTTCCCCACTCTGACCGTCTTGGAGGTCTTGCATGCAACTGCAGAGTGAACTTTAGAATAAAAAAAACCCACTAGATATACTCCTCTCAGTCCAGCTACAGGGTTACCGGTCCTGACTATTTGTGCTAGTCTAGTCCATATATACTAGGTACATGTTTACATAGCTTAGTATCCCAGCTTTAAATAAAACATCACAAGTTGCTGGTGTCATGCTAACAATTACATATAAGCATACAGTAAATACAGAAAATATATAGACGCCCCCCACCCCCACCCCAGGAGAATGTAATCGCTCACAAAGAATACTGATTTCTAGCTATCATCATAAGATAGAATGTTAGATAAAAATTAAATAGACAATTATGTAATACTTTTTCGCTGTTTTTACAGTTTCTCTGTATTCAAGTTTAAAGTTTAATGGCTAAAAACATCAACAACAACAAAAAAAAAAAAAAAATAAACAAATAATCACTTCAAGGTTGAAGGAGAAATCTTGACAATGTAATTTAAACCTACCTTTAGGATTTATTTGTATGAAAACTGAAAAGCCAATGAACATCGACAAGAAGTGTAAGAAACATTCAAGAATTATGGCTAAAAACCAACATTTTTACACATATATAGTTTTGTAGGTCTTGTTTCAATCTAAACGGCAACAATACGACATCTAAAGAACCGGTCAATATTTATTAGGTGTTGGAAAAGGGGGGGGGGGGGGGGGGTGGACGGGTGCAAAATGCAATAGGACACATACTTTTTATGCCTGCATTTACATGGGACTCCAAGCTTTGTTATTTTCAGAACTGATAGGTCAAAAAGTTTTTTTCATAACAATATCATCAATAAAACAAAAAAAAACATTTCTGACGTTTTAATTCAAAACTGAACAATTTGTTTAATACTGTAACTGTAATTTGTAACCATCTAATTGTTCTCTAAATAAGACACCCACTTTTTTATAACGCATCTGATGTATGCCAGCAACTTTTTGGTATTTTTAGGAGATAAGACAATTTTTTTAAAACACGATAATTTGAAATGCACCCCAACGCCCCTCCCACAATTATTATTGATCAGTCCCTAATTGAATATGATACCCTGCAACTATGCATTGCATTTAAAATTATTTAACAGAATTGCAAATCGGCCTTGAGGAACTGCTGAGCATGAAAACGGTCCATCTCGAGACAATTTTTACATTGACAATGGGCCTACACTAGTAATTTTAAATTGGCATTTCTCAAAACAACAATGGTTGTGCTGAAAATTGAACTTGATCTTAATTTTGTAGTACTTAACAGCTGTGCAATGTTTTAACAAAATCGGTTGACGTGTTTTTAAGTTTTCATTTAGAAACTGTGAAGTGTTGACAAAAAAAACAGAAGTGTCCCAAGTCGAAATCTACAAATTGGATTGTGCCAAAATATTGAGCTTTATCTTTATTTCATTGTACTTAACATTAGTGCAAAGTTGAACAAAATCCGTCGACGCGTTTCCAAATTTCAGCTGGAAACCACCAACTGTTGACCAAAGAAATTGAATCGGCCCAACTCGAAAACTTCAATTTGGATCGAGCTGAAAATTGAACTCTATATTCATTATTTAACAACTGTGCAAAGTTTAAACAATCTGTTGACGCGTTTTTAAGTTATCATCTCGAAACAAACGAGGATCAGACGGACGGACACTCATATCTATATGGAGTGTTGCACATAATACCCTGCCTCTTTCTTTGACGGGGTATAAAAACTAAAACATTTCATTGAAAAATATCAGTAAAGGACAACAACTTATAAAAAGAGTTTTCAAACAAATGATTTGATGGTCTTGTTATTTCGAGGTTTTTTTTGCAATTTTCAGTTTCACACTAGCTATATAATTTTTATTTCATAGGGCAAAAAATGATTTTTGCATCCCCGTGTCATTAAAGGGCAAAAACTCCCATGAGTCATCTGACAATTCTGGACGAAACAATTTTTTTAAAGTTATTTGCATGCATCATCTTTTTACTCAATTGTCAAGGTTGCACGAAGTGCAAACCCGGGTTATACTATTGGTAAAGTCGGGCGGGCGGGGAAAATAGGGCATCTTTTTTGCGTAATTAACTCCTCTTACAGTTTTCAACCCAGATTTCTGAAACTTGACAGAAAGATTGCGCGTGTATTTAAGTTGTTCACCTGCTATTATGGAAGGAATTGTTCCCAATTTTCCAGATTTGGAGACTTTCAGAACATTTGCAGAAGACGGTACCTTTAGTATATTCTACAGTTTTCAACACGGATCTATGAAACTTCACAGAAAGGTTGCTAATGTATTGAAGTTGTGCACCTGTGGTTATGGAATTGTTCCAGGATTTTTGTCCTAATTTTCAGACTTTGGAACTTAGTAATTTTCAGAACATTTGCAGAAGATAGTACTTATTTCGTGTAATCAACTCCTTCTACACTTTTACACAGACCCAAAGCCTTCTTCCAAAAAATAGTAAACCATTCCCATTTATTAAGACACATGCTTGCAACCCCGCCATATCAGACTTTTGCGATTTTTATAAAATTTAGATTCACTCCAGCTGTTTTATCATTTAAGTTGCAGGCAAGAACTAAAAAATGACATCAAAATGACATAAACTCCTGAATGTTTGTTTGTTTGTATTAATGATGTTTAACGCTACTATTGGCTATATCATGGCATCCAGCTTTTTACTGCGGGAGGAAGCCGGAGTACCCGGAGAGAACCCCCGACCTTCGGTAGGAAAACTGAACTCCTGAATGAATTATTAATATGTTTGCAGAGTTAAAGGACAATTTTAAGACAATTAAGACTGTGGACCTTATCCTTTTGATTGCAATTCTATTTACTGTTTTACTCGTGCTGTATAGTTAAAATAGTCATTAAAGGGCAATAATTACTACAACATCTGACAATTTTAAACCAGTTATGTAATTTTTATTGCATGTATTGCTGATCATTTTTGCAATTTACAGTTTCACTGTAGATGTTAGTGCAAAACTGAAAATTTCAGTAAAACTTGTCATTTTAGAACAATAACTCCTATAAGGGGGTTGAATTTAAAACTTATCATGTTTAAAAAAGACTGTCCTGTCTTCTTCAAATACAAAAATAGTTGCTGTCCTACATCAAATTGGGAGTCCTATCGAGTGAATAATTTTATGGCTACAATTCAGTATTTATTAAACTAATTGTGCAATAACAGTATGTTGGTTTTGAATTAAAACGTCAAAAAAATTCATTTATGATGTTGTTATGAAAAACACGTGTTTGTCCTATCAGTGCTGAACATGACAAAACTTGTAGTCCCATGTATATGTCAGCCTAAACAAGTATGTGTCATATTGCATTTTGCACCGTTCCTAACACCCAATAAACATCGACCGGTCCCCAACATCCATAAACCCTTGAGTAAGGAGACTGATATTTACTTCTTCTTCTACTTCTACTTGATAGCGACTGCCTTCAAAACATTGAAGATAACTTTAAGTGGATGCGCATATGGGAAAAATATATATTAAATTTGAAAAAAAAGCTAGAGAACAAATTAAAGGTTTTGTCTTTTTTTAAACCTTAAGATAAAAAAAATGTACATCTTACTCTTTTTAATAAGTATTTTTTCGGATTTGAGTTCTGCAAACTGGAATTTGATAGGAGAGTGAGTGCATGTTTCGTGATTGTCGGAGTGGTGGATCAAATCTTAATTTTTGGATAGCTACAAGTTGGTTTGAAATTTTATTATAACGACGCTTGCCGGACTTCTAGGATTCTCCATGCAGTTGAGGTGTTGGAGAACATCACCAACACTTGATGTATTTCGATGTCTGTTAGTGACAAACCTAGCAGCAAGTCTCTGAATTTTTTCTATTTTATTTGTGTCTTCGTTAAGGCGTTCTACTCAAAGCTTGCATATTCAAATGACGGCCTTACTAAAGATTCATACGATTGTTCTTTTACTTTTGTCGAGCTGATGTTTCAGTTTCGTCGAAGAAAGCCTTAGATGCTATTTGCTTTATTGCATACATTATTTACTTGATTATTCCATTTTAGATCATTGATTGAATTATGACTTTAATGTATTTTGCCTTGTCAACGTGTTCCAGTGTGTGACCATGTAATGTATAATTGTTTTTTATTGGTTCTTTATTTCTGCCGATGGATAAAACATTACAATTACCTGGATGGAATGCCATATTCCCATTTACCAAGTTTGTTTAAGTCACTTTGAAGATTTGACTACAAGGTATGCAATTGTAACGTCGGCGAACATACGTTTGGTTGAATGTAATCCTTTTGGCATGTCATTTATGTAGAACAAAAACAGACTTGGCCTCAAGACAAAACCTTGGGGTACAACTGACTTAACTGGTACATAGCCTGAGATCTTGCCCTCAACTAGGACAGCTTGCATACGATTTGAAAGGAAACTGTATCCATGCCTTTAGATCCAATACAGCCAAAAATTTCTAACTGATTGTGGTTTCCAGTACACAATAGGGAAGAAGTTCGTGATTGTACGACGAAATCATCAGTTTTAGTATGTTTTTGTTTGTGGTTAATAATTGTGCAAAATAATAAGAAAGCTAAGCTAGTCTTGAGATTTTAATAGCCCACATTGGTGTCTTTTAAAGAGGTTGTTTAACAAGTAGTAAATCTAATTAAAATTAAATTGGATAATAGAAATATGCTCTACATCCGATCTTGGATACATAATAAGAGAATAATGCTCAGTGATAACTGTATAAATTTTTTTTAAAACCCACCAATCGAAATACATTGTTGTCGGTTTTTGGCACCGCGGATGTTTGGTCTGCTGGATACCCGGTGTCAAAGAGCAATATATTAAAAATTTAATCTTTTACTTGCTCCCCCTTGTTTCCGATGAGTAAAGCTAAATCATAAACACTTTAACCAAAATGCCGGTCTTTAGTGCGAACAGTAATCACACTTGAAACATTTCTATTAACCGAAAATTTATATATCTGTTCAGAATGGTAATTGTGTTCTGCTATACGTTAAGAATTTCCCCGTGTCTTCTGCAGACAGGGAATCTATGACGTCTAGCATCATTTTAACAGATTCCTCCGTACTGAACAGTTTTGGAACGTTTTTGTGATAAGGACGGGACAAGTCCGTATCAACAGTTCCCGGATGTAAAGAAACACATACAACTTTCTTTTTCCCACGACCAAGTTCAATACTGAGATTTTTCGTGGCCATGTTAAGGGCTGCTTTGGACAACCTGTAACTGTACCAACCACCAAGACCTACAAGACAAACAATACACACAAGTGAAAATACACGTATAATATGCACAGTGTTGACAACTTACACACTTAGGAGTAACAATTAAGATACAGATATTGTAGTGATTGCTGACAGGGCCGGCTCTAGGAAGTGAAATGTCCATTGAAAACATGATGGCGGGCCACCCCCCCCCCCCCCAACCCCCCATTTATAAAGTTATGATAGCATGACGGACTTGCAGTTTTTAAATTTTAATATAACTGTATAGCTGGTACTCCTTCACTTGACACTTACTACAGTTATCATAAGGCCTGTACACCTTACATTGGCAAAAGTGTCCCTTGACCACGGTGGCATCACAATGCAATGAATTGTCTAGACTACTTACCCCCTTCCCCCCCCCCCCAAATCAAAACGCAGGGCCCCCTAGGCGCGGAGCCCAATTAGGTGCAATTGGTCCAATTGGCCTGAAGCCGGCCCTGAATGCTGAAATGTAAATTTCGTCGGGTATTTATGCTCAAAAGCATTTAGGCGAGAAAAAAAGAAATTACTAGAGTCTGTAATTCATCTGTGCAATGTAAAACTGAAACTTTTTTGCTAAAACTCTATAATGCCTAAATGTTTCACTTACTGTTATCTGTGATAGATCCAACCTTGGCCGACATATTTACTAATATTCCTGTATGACTACTCTTTACATTCTGAGTACCAAATCCACCATTTCCTTTCTGCAACAATGAAATAAAGTACTTTGCCATCATCAATGATCCTACTGTATTTGTTAGCAAGGTTTGTGTCAGACCCTGCAATGAACAAAAACATGGTTTTTTTTATCAAACGTCTGTCAGTTCGTAAAAGCACAAGTAAAAAACAGGAAGTTCTCGTCTTTATCATTACATGTATTAATAATGTTTTCGAATCAGTTACAACATAGAAAATACAACATATGTTCGTGTAGTCCGAGATTCCTCTAAAAAGCGTTGGACGGCAGAGGATTCTCGGGCTAATGTTCGTGGAATTTTCACCCTAAATCTAACCCGTTAGTAGAAATCGTTATGAATTTGTGTATGTTTAATTTAAAGATGTCAAACATTTGCAATACTTTCTATAAATGAGGTCATTTTCCCCTCGTAAAAGGTGCAAGATGTAGATTTTGCTACAGATAACGTTATGTTTAATAAGAGACATCGTAACCACAGAACACACTATATCAAATGTACCAGATTATTTTACTGCATGGTAAGCAGTGGGTTAAATGGACAAAAATAATGTTTTTACCAGTCAAGTCTTGTATTTACATGTACATATTTAAAACAATACAACTACTTATAATTAATTACCTCTTCAGTGACGTCTTTTAAACTTGTTTCGCCCCTCCCAGATGGATGCAGCATTCCAGCAGAGTTTATTAAAAGATCAAGTCTACCAAAATGTTCTGTCACGAACTTGCTGACATTTTCAATATCCACAGTCTTTGTGACATCCAGTTTTTGTACATGGAATCTTTCTGTGTTTTCTTTCTGTAAATCTAACAAAATTTCCGCTCTTTCTGGAGATCTACATGTTGCTATGACAACAGACGTTTTACTGCGACATAACAGTGATTTACAAAACTGTAACCCTATACCTTTACTGGCACCCTGTACTAAAGACACGGTGTTCATCGTTTCTGTAATATATCAAGAAAGAAATACACATTTACTAATTTTTCACGAATGCAAAATGTGTTGTATCAACATAAATTAAATAGTCTCAAAACAAATTATAATCCGAGAATCCTCTGCCGTTCAACGCTTTTTTAGACTTTGATGGGAGCGTGGGAAATATTTACCAACAGAGAAATATACGGTAATATATAGTAAAAGACATTAAAGGCGGGCGCGGACGAGTTGTTTTTTTATACCCCCGCAAACTTGTTTGGGGGGTATATAGGAATCTGTCTGTCTGTCTGTCTGTCTGTCTGTCTGTCTGTCTGTCTGTCTGTCTGTCTGTCTGTCTGTCTGTCTGTCTGTCTGTCTGTCCCTTGTAAGCGCACCTCCTCCTTAAACCGCTTGATGAATTTTAATGAAACTTAGCATAAAGGAAGTACATGATATGTAGATGTGCATGAAGGATTTTTATTGACCTCGAATATCACTAAGGGGAGATAATTGAACTTGAAATCGAAGCGGGTGGTATCGCTTTGTGAGCGTGCTCACAGTCCTTTTCTTGTAAACTTGGATTATAAGTCTATCCCAAAGAAATTTGAGACGTTTGCAAAAATCAGTATAATTACTGCAAAGTCTTGCATAATGTGATCAAATTCGAAATATAGACACCGTATGCAGGAGAAGACAAGGACTGGGGCACAGTTTGTACCAATTGGAGTTCTAATTACCTGATGAAAAACACATCCATCCTCCGAAAGTTACAAAAAAAGTTGTCGATCAGAAAACCAAGCATACTATAAACATGTTCCATGTTGTGTTACAATATGCCGTTTTGTTCCTTTGTAGAAAAATACGTATTACTGCTAATTGTAGTTAATCGTGAGGCAAGGTGGTACAAAGGTTCTTATCGACGAAATTTAGATACTGATCTTGACTTTAAATTGTCCAAAAGTTCTTTAGATTTTTTTTTAGAATCTACATATGATTGATATTTTTTGCTGTACCTCTTTTACAACAGACAATATCATTTAACCAAACTGAAAACTCTTTGATAGAGCATGTCAATGAGCCGGCGATGTACCTTTCATTGCAAGGATTTTTATGTAATTTTGGATACAATACAAGTATGGTAAGTCTTCAGGATCTTTGTGGTAATGAATATTCAAATAAGCCAAGAAGGATTTCGTCTTTGTCAAACGTGGTACGTTTGTATGTGGAATTGCCAGGCAGAGTTATTCTTGAAGCCTAGCTCTTTAATGATGCATTTTTACATACAAACACAATTTTTAGAAGCCTAGTCTGCAGGGACAACAACATATTTGTCATGGAGTGAATTGAGGCACCTCACAGCAACTTCGTCTTTGAATACGGATTTAGGTCGATCATTATTGCAATGTCTACGATTCTTAATGCGACGTTGTGCCAAAACCCTACAACTAGACAGTGCATTTAGTTCTGGTTGCTTTCCCTTCGTCTTTTTATCCACTCTCTGGCATAATCTTCGACTATATCTATAATACTGAAATTCCAGGCTACTGGTTGAGGGTCTCTAAATTTAGGACCACAAAAAACTAGAGGCTCCCAGGAGCCTGTAATCGCTCACCTGGAATCCAAATGACTTAAACTATATTAAAATTTTTGAAATTAACAGTTTCAGTCTAGTTGTTATAGCTTTTAAGTTACTGTGCAAAAACTAAACATTTCTTCAAAAAATTTGTTAAATACAATAACTCCTATAAGGTGCCATCCACAATTTCTGAAAATTAAATGGTTTTTAGGCATTGTCCTTTAGGGTACTTTAGAAATTTACAGTTTTACTCTACTAATAGGTGTGTTATAGACTAATTTATAATTAAAAAACTGTTCATATGTCCAAATTCATAATGAAAGGGCAATAACTCCTATAAAGAGTCATCTTGCAATTTTTGGACTAAGCAATCATTTGTAGGGCTTCTATTGCTGATCATTTGTGCAATTTACAGTTTTAATCTAGCTACTATAGTTTTCAAGTTACAGGACAAAAATGGAAAATTTCTTAACAAAATTGTCATTTAAGGGCAATAACCCCTATAAGGAGTCATCTGACAATTTCAGACCAATTAAATGAATTGTAGGGCTTTTTTGCTGATCATTTTTGCAATTTATTATTTCACTCTAGCTGCTATGGTTTTTAAGTTACAGGACAAAAACGGAAAATTTCATAAAAAATTGCAATTTAAGGGCAATAACTTCTATAAGGAGTCATCTGACAATTTCAGACCAATCAAGTGAATTGTAGGGTCTTTATTGCTGATCATTTGTGCAATTTACAGTTTCAATCTAGCTGCTATAGTTTTCAAGTTACAGGACAAAAACGGAAAATTTCATAAAAAATTGCCATTTAAGGGCAATAACTCCTATAAGGAGTCATCTGACAATTTCAGACAAATACAGTGAATTGTAGGGCTTGTATGGTTGATCATTTTTGCTATTTACAGTTTTACTCTAGCTGTTATAGTTTTAAAGTTACAGGACAAAAACGGAAAATTTCATAAAAAATTACCATTTAAGGGCAATAACTCATATAAGGAGTCATCTGACAATTTCAGACCAATCAAGTGAATTGTAGGGTCTTTATTGCTGATCATTTGTGCAATTTACAGTTTCAATCTAGCTGCTATAGTTTTCAAGTTACAGGACAAAAACGGAAAATTTCATAAAAAATTGCCATTTAAGGGCAATAACTCCTATAAGGAGTCATCTGACAATTTCAGACTAATACAGTGAATTGTAGGGCTTGTATTGTTGATCATTTTTGCTATTTACAGTTTTACTCTAGCTGTTATAGTTTTAAAGTTACAAGACAAAAACGGAAAATTTCATAAAAAATTACCATTTAAGGGCAATAACTCATATAAGGAGTCATCTGACAATTTCAGACCAATCAAGTGAATTGTAGGGTCTTTATTGCTGATCATTTGTGCAATTTACAGTTTCAATCTAGCTGCTATAGTTTTCAAGTTACAGGACAAAAACGGAAAATTTCATAAAAAATTGCCATTTAAGGGCAATAACTCCTATAAGGAGTCATCTGACAATTTCAGACTAATACAGTGAATTGTAGGGCTTGTATTGTTGATCATTTTTGCTATTTACAGTTTTACTCTAGCTGTTATAGTTTTAAAGTTACAGGACAAAAACGGAAAATTTCATAAAAAATTACCATTTAAGGGCAATAACTCATATAAAGAGTCATCTGACAATTTCAGACCAATCAAGTGAATTGTAGGGCTTTTATTGCTGATCATTTTTGCCATTTACACTTTCACACTACCTCGTATATATTTTTCAGGTTATATTGTAAATACCAAAAATTTTGTCAAAAATCGTCAAAAAAGGGCAATAACTCCTACAATAAGCCAATACACAACTTCGCACTAATAGCAACTATTGTAGACCTTAATGTGCTGATCAATTTGAAGTAACGGTTTTCTCTATAGCTATTATAGTTTTTTAGATAATGATCAAAAACCTGTGTTGACCCCCATGTTCTATTTTTAGTAACAGCGGCCATATTTGTCTGTTGATCAACACCCTGGGTACAAACTTGAAACTAGGAACCCTAAGGATGATTGTGGCCAAGTTTGAAAAAAATTGGCCCAGTGGTTTCAGAGGAGAAGATTTTTGAAAAAGTTTACGACGGACGACGGACGACAGACGACGGACGACGGACGACGGACGACGGACGACAGACGACGGACGACGGACGACGGACGCCAAGTGATAGCAATAGCTCACATGGACCTTCGGTCCAGGTGAGCTAATAATGTTTCAAAGATTCAAAATGAATCGGACACAATTGCAGTAGATTGTTTTTAACCAAAATTTGTATATCAGTAAAATGTGTTTTCTTCAATTGGTTAAAACATGAAACAAGGTCAGCTGGTATTAATGAATCTGCAGTAATTTGACGTGAGGGCATAATCACGCTAACGTGCCATCTCCAGTATTAAGCAACGCAAACTGTTTATTTTTAATTTGAATAAATATATATATATGGAAATGTAAAACAAATATTCGTACCCTAGACTGAAAATACCGAAGAATGATATATCACGACGCCCAAATTCCAATCATACAACAAACAGGTACAAATGAACTAATGCAGTCTTAACACATCGTTTCTTAATTCCATGAAATAAATATAATAGTTGCTTATCATAGCTGACATTATATTGTCATGATACTTGACAGTAGTGGTATTGCCTTAAGTTATGATAAAACCCTCGCACTAACTCGGGCATTATCAATGTTTCAGGCAATACCACATTCCCTTGTGCAGTCAATATATCATGACAATGCCCTCTATATAAGCAACTATTGTATATATAAGCAGTGGAATTTTACATTTTTTTTTTAGTTTTTGTGTTTAATTCAAAATACTTTTTATAAACTTCACATTTCCTACTGGGTTGTACGTGTACCTTTTCCCTTGTTAAAACCACAGTCAACAATTTTTTGTGACCACAACGTATAATAAGTTAAATCTGGCGGGTTAAGAATTATCTCCCATTTGTTGTATTTAGGAACTATTTTCATGCATATCGAAATGAAAATTACATAAAAAGGTCCTACCTTAAAATCACCAAAAACCAGAAATACCCGTTATTATTCTCTTTCGTCGACCTTTAATGTGTGCTTAGTGTGTCTACAGACTATTACACAAGCGTGACCATGGTCTGTCAGAAGCTGGCTTAAGTGTGACAAGGGAGATAATTCATACTCGTTCTAATTACATAAGCTCAAACAATGAGCTAAACATTGTGTCTGTATTTCCCTGTTTAGTGTTTGCTATAATATATACGGCTTTAAACTGTCAACTAAAAAAATAACCCGGTTTTTAATTTATTTTCTTCATTACTTGTCACTGCTTAATCTTTTAGATGACTGAATTATAAATGTTGTTATGACATTGACTGAAAGTTACATAAATAAACAATTTTCAGTACACTCTATCCATACAATATTTTAGTAGATAGGTATACTGTAATAATACATGTACATATACAATACCAGTACTTACAAATTAATATTGATTCTCTCTTTGATTTAACAAGTAATTAGGACAATGATTGATAATGTTGGATAAAGGTAACAGAACAGTTATCAGTATTAAAAACCCTAGAATAGTGACAAACTCCGGATTGAAATAACAGCACGATATAAAGAAGAAACCAAACAGTGTCTAATAACGAAACTCTCTGTTAGCTATTATGGAAGTAATTGTAAGTTGGTGATGTCAATGACTTTTTCAAGATCATAAAAGGAATCTGCTGTTTAACACGTACAAATGTACAGATAACGAAAATTTAAGTACTTATAACATCAACAGAGTAATTTTCTTCTCATTCAAAATAGTGTATCTCCAGTCACCGGTACACAGTTTCATACAGCAAAGAGTCGATTCTAATCGTTTTCGCTCTTTGTATTTAAAGCACACAACGATGTTTCTTTAATTTCTTAAACGCTGTACCTTTTCAAAAGACGCATTGGAAAAAAACAAACTAAAATGACAGATTTAAGTGGATTCTGGTAAATGACAGTGGTCATGAGTGGTTTCTTGTGGATTCTGGAAAGTCGTGTCATAAGAATAGGAAAACATACCTATGGCTCAGAAAAATTTATGATCGTACGTTGGAGATTGATTTTCAATTTTTCACGATAACCTATAAGCCGTGATGACAGAGAAGGCACTTATGAAGGGATGGCGTCAACCTAGGAGCAACAAATGCTTTTTGAACGACTTGTTGGTATTGGTCAACAGCAGCGGCATGTCTTGATAATTGTAAACGGTTTGCATAACGCTGTAAAATGAATTTTTAGTGCAAGGATGAGGTTTAATAAACGGTACAAACGGATTAAAAACCGTACAAACGATTTAATAAACCGTACAAACGAAATAAAAAAAATTCTTGTTGTTTGGCTCGAATAAGCCGTCGTAAAACATTTTTCCTATAACGTCGTAATAAAAAGCGTCGATCGTTTTTAACAATGATTAGCAGTATAAATACTCGTTTTACCACTGTTGTGGACTCTAAGCGTTATAGAAATATTAGAACGACAAATATTAAACTTTCGAAAACACCATAGACTATACAATTTTAATTGCAGATTACATGTTATTACTGCAAAGTGTAACTTAAGTATGAAGTATACACATAATTATGTGTATTCTATTATTGAATCTCTTTGCTCAAAATAAACTTAAACTTCAACTTGTTACGAAAGTTACAAATATAGTTGCACACCCCCAATCCTTGTTATCAACGCCGCCGGGCGCAACATCAAATAATATGCAAGTTGTTGCTCCACTCATAAAGTCTGTAATACTTAGGAAAGTGTACTCCAACTACAAATTGCATAATTCTAACTTTAGTTTTACTGTGGTAATTTATGTTTGTGTGTTTCATTTAATGTTTGTTAAATTTATGCTTTCTTCAACCCCATAAGGAGTTTGGTGACGGAGAGAGCGCTAGTGATCGAGTCGTAAAAGTAGTAAGTAATTTTGGATTTGACTCTTAACACCGAGGTTGCGAGTTCGAGTCAGTACAGATCAGTACACCGCTACAGGGTGTGCTCGACTCCAATTTGACTTTTCCTACTGAGGGGGTTGGGGTTTTTATTTTGTACTCTGGCTTCCATGTTTCTTTCCCATCAAAATTGGACACCACAATAAACCAAAAAAATGTTGAAAGTGTCCTTATTTATCCCATTCAAACCAACTGACAAGTTTAGGGGTATTAAGTCATTGTATTTTTAATTAAAAGTGTGCATTTCTATATAAAAAAATAACAAAAAGAGGGGAACAAATTAAAAACTCATTTTATTTAGATTGTGTGATACATTTGTAAAGTAGAATTTTTATTTATTTTCGGTTATGACCGAAAACCAAGATTGATTTTTAGCTGACCAAATTTGGTCAAACGATTGTTGCGCATGCCCACATCTTGTTTTCCTCTCTGAAAATCACTTCCGGGGTTTGCCGGTTTCTGAATCACTCCTATCCAAAAGATTTAAAAGGGAACATTTTATAGTTCAGACATGACAGAAGCTATTCCCAGTAAGAAATTATTTATGGTTTACATATTAAGCTGTTTAACTTCAGTTTGATAATCTTATCATTTATTTGAAACTTGCGATGGATTAAAAATTCAGCAACTTTTCCGGTTTGATCTTTCAGAGAAATAGTACAAGATTATCTTTTGATCGCATTTGAATTCTACCATTTCCGCGTTTATAATACAAAGTTTTTTGTAAAAATTGTAAACATTTTACGCAAGGTGTCTTTGTAGTGATATTACATATTTCTTGTTGTTACCGTTTTAGTCGGAAATAAATAACACACAAGTGAGTTCCCGAAAGGTATTGCAATTAATACACAAATATAAAAACGAATACATATACTACATCTTATGGTTAAAACAAAAATATATTTACAAACATACATAGTCAAAGAATTAAAAACATACAAACAGCCATAATGGCAAAGCTCAACACTGAAAGTATTACTCCCTGTAAATTAAAGAGCATGAAATAACACCATGTTACCTTTAGGCATCGAACTCAGGATTACAGTACTAGCAGCCATCCCTCTAACCATGTGAGCTCAAAAAGTACTCCATCAGCTCAGTCGATTTTGATTGGCTGTATAATTACTACTTGCTAAAACCAGATAGGCCTCATGTTACACTCGTTCCTTCTTACAAAGAATCGTCATTCTAATTATGATTCACACAAAACCTGACAAATCTGTCATGTGGGTTTTTTTAGTTGGGCAATGTAATGGTAGAGCATAAAATAACTTCATGTCAACTTCAGGGATCTAATTTGGGATCTCAATATTGCCAGCCAGCACTCTAGATGTACTCCCTTAGCTCATTCAATTTTGACTGGCTGCTACCTACTATCTGCTAGAATGCAGATGGTCCTTCTGTTATAATACCCTGCAATGTGCACCCAATTAGATTGAACTTATTATGTAAACTCTAGTGTTTGGTCCTAAGGAATCCGAAAGTTGTACTCATGCAGGAATTAACAAATCCAGGGTATTGGCAATTTCCATGGAGTTGTAACAATATAAGCATCATGTACATGGCGGCCAAAATGGATTCTGCAAAGTCAGTGAATAATCATACAGTCAATAATTTTAGTGATAATTGTCTACAAAAGTTCCTTGACCAAAATGAATGCATAATCGTCTATTCATGTACCTAGTGGTATTGCAGCGATAAACACCACACTGGTACAAGGGGGGCCTCGGTGGCCAAGTGGTCAAGGTAGTTCGTCTTCTATTGATCACGTGGTCTGTCAACACTGAGATTGTGGGTTCGATTCTCACTGCAGGCAGGGTGAACCCGACTCCAATCTTAATTGACAAGGATTGCCAGTTTTCCTACCGCAGGTCAGGGGTTCTCTCCGGGTACTCCGGCTTCCTCCCCCAATAAAAACTGGACGCCATGAAATAGCTGAAAAATTGCTGAAAGTGGCGTTAAAACACCATTCAAACAAACAAACTGGTACAAGGCATATTTTGTAACTGCGCAAATTCGTAATGAAAGTATTTGTTGCAGTTAAGCAGCAACATTTCTTCAACAATTGTATGGGAAAATATTGCTTCAATGGGTTTGAGACAATAAAATTTTCCGGTCAGCTTAGTATTTTAATTACATGGCAAATTTTACAAAGTCCACTTGTTGGTTACCTTCATTAATTTACTCCAGTTACCTGAACAAAAAGCGTGCCAGTGGGACATTTTTTATTATTCAAATTCACATTATTTATTGGTATAACATTTAAAAAAAAGGAATATAACCAGTGACAATACAACACAATTAACATGAAACATATACATTTTGTACGTCTAATTAGTAGGACCAAGGATAAAGCAACAATAATATTACATTTCAACACAATCATCATATATAAGATATATTTATATATCAGCCTAATAACTGAAAAGGAGACTCCCAGACAATTTAGTATCACATTCAAGATAAAACTTGTATTTGCATAAACATTTTTGAGCTCAAGGTTTAGTTTGTACATATTACATGTATGTACCCCAGTTACACAAACGGAGCATAAATCTATAAATTTATCAAGATGGTTCATATTTTGATAGGTTAAGAAAACTTATGTTAATTTATTACAAAGTTTCTCTCTTGGATTTAATAATGCCTTACATTTAATTATAAAATTAAATTCATCCTCAACTCCATCATTACATATGGTACAATTCTTTGATTGAGCTGCACATGTAAACCTTGGTAGCGACCTCTTTTTACTTGGAGTAACTTTTTGAAATTCTAATTCTTGACTTGTGATGGCTGATATTTGTTCTCTGTTAGGCCATACAGAATAATATATTTGGTTACGGTTACCCTACCAGACCTAAAGTGTGATGCTATCTGATTCAAATATAATGCTTTCTGAACACATCCTATATATATTTCATAAGAAATGTGATGCTATAATATCAAAGCAAATGATACTATTGTTAAAACTGAAAATACCAGATGCTATTAAAAATTTCTGGGGAGAGCACTGATCTATTAATTTGACAAAATTAGACGACCATAACATGTTGGGGTCATTTTTTTCTGAAACGGCCCATATAGAAGACAGGGTTCTCACTAGGATTTTTTTATGGTGAGTCCTGGGACTCATCACTTTTTGGAATGATGAGTCCCAATCTGTCTTGGTGAGTCCATAAAGTTGACTCGAACCAAACTACCGGTACTGCATGACGTTACCATTAGTAATACATTAAGTTTTGTTTTGTAACATTATGAACATCTTCATGTTTTATTTGATACTAAAATCCCTGTTGAAACCCATGCATTACTACATGACAGCTTAATCTACATGTTTCCCAAGATTTTAGTATCATTTTATCATGTTTATGGAAGGGAATTATGAATTAACACCATTTATTTCTGTTGGTTATTTGAAGTCTGCATGGCTTCATCTGGGAGAAAATATGGGTTCAGTGTGATAAGTGGCAACACCTCAGTTTAAAAAATTTAACATTGTATAATACATAAATTTCAAAGCACTAAGTAGTTATCAAGTTTTTCAATAAATTTTATAAATTTTGTTTAAATTTACCAATCCAAAACTTGACAATATTTCTGCTTAACCTCATTTGAAATAACAAAAGTTCATTCGACATTTAATCATTACAATAATATTTTTTAATCATTGCAATCAGGTCACAAGCCAAGTCATTTCAAAAACATCGAAAACGATCTTTCTGCTGCAAATAGTCACATTTTAAAAACATCGACAACTATCTTTCTGCTGCAAATATTTTGTATTAAATTATAGGTTAGGTAAACCCGCAAAGATTCCAAGCTCTAGCTAGTCACTGATAGTTAATGGAAATAATTAATTTATTATTCAAATAGAAAACTTTTTAAATCAAGTTACAGTCTTTAACATCGAAAACGTGTTTGTTTACTTTCGACGCGATGTACAAGAAAGATATTATAATTATGGTAAATAAAAACTTGTTTGTTTTTTTTAAATACATAATACATTTCTTAAAAAATTATTTAAATCATGTTAAGATTGTTTAGATTTTGTTTAGCCACTTATTATCGGTCATCGGTCACTGTCAGAGATCAAATATATTTCACCTGCTGTGCATCACAGCTAAAAATAGAATTACATCCGGTTGTAAAAGTGTCGTGCTGTTGATTTTAGGGACGCAAATGATTTGACTGTGATGCGTCCCGAGGATGAACGGAATCTAGAAATGGCGCGTCCTACACAACTTTGACGCGTCTAGGATGCGTATACGCGTCTTAAGGAGAACCCTGGAAGAATTGTATAGTTACATCAATAAATATATCAAGTCTTGAAAAGACGACATATTTTTGTTATAGTGAGCATCACAGTGAACTCTAGGGTTACATGCATGTGTGTAAAAAAATCATGTGATCCATATGAACCTCACCAACATATTAGAGAAAGACGTCACATCATCAATGGAATGCTGAGGCACTGTTAGGGTCTGAATTGAGTAATGTCATACTCAATCAATTGGGAGATGCTAGTAATTAGGCTGCATCTACATGTATATTTGCACCTATATTCATTTTAAAAATGTTGAGCAGACTGCAAGTTGATAAATCATGTTAACTGGACTGTGCTAAGTACTCCCCTTTCAATTTAAGTATTTTAAAATCTTTCAGGAAGTGTATTTGCTTCTTTACCAAGAACAACAAGAGGAACCCCTATAGTATTAGGTGGAGATCCCAAGGGAAAGAACTTTCTCTACACAAACAACAACAGTGTCATCATCAGAAATATATCAGTAAGTACATGTATAAGATAATAAACCCATAAATAGCCCAAAAGAAATTGTAGTAATAAATATAATCAGACAATCTTTTCTTAGAAAATAAAATTTGTTATTACCTCAAGAAAAAATAGTACCTTGGGTTTAAGTTACATTGTTGCAAAATTAGTTAGTAGATTGGCAATTATTGTTATAAAAAATTTTGTTGTTTAAATAAAGTAAAACCACTGTTGAGGTTGCATGGTACCAAATCATTAACTGTTAGGAATTAAACATTTAGATGGCCAGCATACAATATTATGAATGTATTATTATTGTTTTTAGAACCCAACAGAAGCTGACATTTACACACAACATTCGTGTAACACTATTACTGCCAAATATTCACCCAGTGGTTTCTACATAGCTAGCGGAGGTATGTGTGATTTCTGATTTGCCTATTAAAATAATTGGATTTGTTATAATTTGCTTATTTTGGAAAAGAGAATTTTCATGTTAGATATATATTATCTTATCAAAACAATATCCTTGTGATCAAGAATAATAAATTAACTGAATTGTTTACTAAATAGAAGTTTCTATTTAATGCAGATTAGTAAACATATTATGTCCAATCACATGTGGTAATTTGTTTGAATGGGATTTAAGGCCACTGTCATCAATTTTTTAGCTATATTGTGGCATCCAGATTTTATTCTAGGGACTGGGGGGATTCCAGACTTCAACCTGCCTGCAGTGGCAGTGAGGCTCAAACCTGCAGTGTTGAAAGACACATGATCAATAGTAGATGACTAACTAATAAAAACCACTTGGTGACCAAGGCCCACCATTACTTAAGTGAATTCTTACATTATTACATACATTTACAACTGACATGCTGTTTTCTATCACAATAAAAAATAAAGTTGGTATGACTTTTACATTGTACATGTATTTTTGAAAAATTTATATTGCTGTTGATTTCTTATTTGTTTACAATATAAAGTATGTTATTGAACATTTTAGATGTTTCTGGGAAGGTCAGAATATGGGACACTGTAAACAGGGAACACATCCTTAAGAATGAATTCCAGCCCTTAGGAGGAGCAATCAAAGATATTGCCTGGTCTGGAGACAGTCAGAAGATTGCAGTTTGTGGTGAAGGCAGAGAGAAGTATGATAACCTAATTAAAGGCTAACAATAAAACATTGTGCAAAGTTTAGTGACATTTTGTAAAGAATGAAAGGACAAACTTTTAATATTCTATTGTATTTTGAAATTTTTTTACTTAGAGCAATATGTATATTATAACAGTATTTATGTACATTTACATGGCCCACCTCCGTTGTTGTAATTGGTAGCATTGCTTAATGTAATATAAATGTATGACATTTTGATTTTGATTGATGGTCAAATTAACTCAATAGAGTATATCAAAATTGGACCTTTTTGCAAAATATATGTGGCATTAGATACGTGTATGCAAAGACAGAACTGTTGCACTCAGGGTCAGAACAACATTTCTAAGATGGCTGAAATTTTAGAACAAAATTTAGATAAAATAGCAAAATATTTACAGTAACCCACAATTTTGGTAAATAAAAGCCAGAGCTACTTGTATTTATTATTGATGCAGGGTTATCTTACTAATGAACTTCTCGTGTAGAGAGGTGGATTTTGAGTCTTTGGGGACTCCCTATGTGTGTTGTTTTGTATAGGTCTGTAAGGGTTGCTCAGATACTTCTTATTTTGTAATCTCTTTTTCAGATTTGCACATGTTTTTGCAATGGATACTGGAACCTCTGTTGGAGATTTAATTGGTCTAGGCAAAACTTGCAACTCCATCAGCTTCAAAGAACAAAGACCCTTTAAGATTGTTGTTGGATGTGAGGATAAATCTGTTTCATTCTTTGAGGGCCCACCATTCAAATTTAAGCTGTCATTAAAGGTAAATTTCTGAACAAAATACACCTAGCTACTATATACTTATATTGGGGCTGTTAGGTTACTACCCATAACAAAATGAGGGTCAAAAGTTAGACTTAAAGACAGCAACCCAAAGACCATTTCCTGTTTATCTTGTGCATGGAAATAAGCTTTATAATATGACTTTCATAAAAATGGATTTGTTATAAAAAAAACTTTTTCTTTACTTGGTTCAGCATGTATTCTTCTCCCAGCCTCTAAAAGGAGAAGCCTTGAATGAGTTGAGTAATTTCAAAAAGCATCATGAAATTTTCTTCAATCTAATCAAATGTAATCTTAACTAACTGACAAAAATGAAGAAAGTTCTTCATTAAAACAAATAGGGCTTTATCTTCCTGTAATTAAGATGTGTAATGGGACAATTTATCTCGTCATAAAGGTGCATTTGGGAAACATATAGTTTTTAGGATCATATTAGGGCCCTGCTACTTTGTAGTGGAAGCCCTATAATAATCAGTCTGTCCATGTGGCCTATGACTTTTTTGTCTTTTGAAATAGGCTTTTAATATGTGGTATGTTGGTAGATAATATCAAGGCCATATCGTCACATACCATGGTTGATGACCTTTGATCATGAACTTTGAGATCATCTCACTGATATCTAGTTTAACTTCGTTCATTTGATTAGAATGAGGGTTTGTTTTTATTTTACAGGACCACACTAATTTTGTGAATGTAGTGAGGTATTCACCAGATAGCAACATATTTATCTCAGGAGGAGCAGATGGAAGGGTAAGATTACAATTGGGTGTTAGCTTGTTGACATTAAATGTATTGGAAATGGAATTACATAAATACACTATTTTGAGGATCTTAAATAGTCACATATGTTTATTAGTACATGTATCTAATACAAGCTGTACCTTGAAGTTACCTAAAATCATTTACTTCATAGAGGTGGCTAAATGGACGTTCTCAATAGACCTACAGTCTTGGTACATCAAAAATACATAAGTAAAACAGAAAGTATGTGAAATAATTAATATTTTTCATCTAGTACTATTGTTAATGTTAATTCTATAGTAAGTTTCGAAGCGGTCATATAGCGTTTGTTTGGCTGACAAATAAAAACTGCTTTACTGCGTTTGGTCTAGCTTATGCTCCTTTTGTAGATTCAAGAATGTGCACTGACAACAACAATTATATCCAAGTGATAGTCACATAGTGAAATGTGGCAGATTTTTTCACTTTGATAGAGCACTTTTCTATAGTAAAGTTAGACCTAAATTACAAGGGAAGTGTATGTTTGGAAGAGTCAATTGTTATCTATTCGAAATCTTTCGGGTCATGTCGTCTGCAGTTAAGGCGGGAAAAGTCTCGCGGTTTGTCCGAATACCATTGAACGCTACGAAAGCAAACAATCTTTTTCAAAACAATGCTACGTCCCTATAGAAACTCAAATGGCTGACTTCCTATGTAAAATTCCCATAGCAAATGTCAAGGATGATTTCGGACATTTCAACAACAAAGGAATAATATAAAATATGGACGTGTTATCGCGTAGAATTTTGGATTTTAGCACTATAAAGGTACATAATGGAATAATAAAAAAATGCAAGCAAAACGCTGAACGCATGGGGGGTGTAACTGTTAGTATAATGTGATGTGCTTAAAAGGCTTTGAGATCACAACGGTGGTAAAAAAATGATTTATATATAATGACACACAACGAGGAGGGCACGTCTTGAAGGGCTGTTCCGATACGTGGAAAACTGACTGATTTTAATTACCCTTCCAGGACAGTGTTGTTTGCCATATTATCATTCAGCACCTTTGGAATAAAATTTTATTATAAGACTTTTGGTTAAATATTAAACACAAATAACCTTTCATATAACAAATCCTTTATTTTGTAGGCTCTAATTTATGACGGTAAATCAGCTGAGAGTGTTGGAGAACTAGGCAATCCTGCTCATAAAGGAGGAATTTATTCTGTAAGTTATTTCATTGATCTGAGTGCTTTCTTACAGAAGAACTTTGATGACTTAAACTCAAAGTGTCATAAAAAAATGGGTTGAGCTGCAGAATTTGAATTATTCATGCAAGTATCAGTGTCCTATTTAGATCTGCTTATGAAATTTCTTCACTGTCTCTCATTGTTTACGGAATAAATAAATTTTAAATAATTTATTTTCAGCTTGTGCAAGTTTGTTTTAATGTCAATAAACAATCAATCTGATACAATGTATAAAAAAATATGAAGACTTGAGGTTAGAAAAGCAAAAAGAGTTTTGGTTATACAAGAGGCAACAAGTTTTTATGTGTTGATCATTTTGGGTTAAATTCTCTTTGAATAAACTAGAGTGTCCAGGACAGCAGTTCATTCCTGCCTTCAAATAAGGTGAAGGTGCCTTGGTGGCCGAGTGTTCAAGGTAGTTTGTCATCTCCAGGTACTCTGCCTTCCTCCCCCAATAAAAACTGGACGCCATGATATAGCTGAAAAATTGCTGAAAGTGGCATTAAAACAACATTCAAACAAATAATGTGAATATCACAATTGTTTACCCCAGAGAGGTCACTCACCCTTCAGAGGTTGTCTATCTTTAGCTGTTTGGGTAGACAATTTTATGTTCCAATAATGTGAAGGCAGTGATTGTTTTATTTTGCCATAACTGCAGATAACTATAAATTTTGTTTTATTAACAAAAATACTATAAAAGGTTTGCATGGAATTTGTACAAACAAGAGCACACGTTATCTCCAGTATATACTTTTGAGTCAGTTCAGTTGTGACTGAGGCTAAGGAGTCCGAGTTAGCTATCACAATTAACTTGCAGTGGTATATTACAGTTGTTTCTGGCTTAAAATAAAGATTAAAATTGTTACATATCTTAGCTCTATATAAAATTCTATGTTAGATATGATAAAAGCACATCTTGTTAAAACTATTGACATTTGATGAAATGATAAGTCTACAGAGCAAGGAAATATATATATATATATATATATATATATATATATATATATATATATATATATATATATATATATACGTCTATAAATTAAGCCCAACACTGTTTGAATTAGATTTTTATCGTAGACATAGACATAGTACATGTGTACTGTCAGATTAATACGTATTGGTTACGAAAATTCCATCGTCACACGCTAGTACACATGTTCTATGTCTACGATTCACCCCGGTTAATGAAGCTATATTTTTTATATAGCGGATTTGGCCGAGGGGTCTAGACCGCTGGACATAGTGCAGGCGAATTGGTGCCACAGTGTCACAACGGTGTGAGTTCGAATCCCGCTGAGGGAAAGCAACAATTTGACAGTGTTAAAAATCTAATTCAAACAGTGTTGGGCTTAATTTGTAGACGTATATATAAATATTTGATATTAACCCTGTATTTCTGATGTTTCAGAAATCCGCTGGATAGATATATTATATGGTTGTCACAATACTTAGACGTTTGTATATATATATATATATACCGTATATCGGGTTATTTTGGCGTGATGGTTATTTTGGCTATATTGGCGTGCAAGAAAAAGTCGCAAAAATTAAAACAACCAATTTTTCTAGACGATAATAACGGATACGGTATTTGTTGACCTTTAGAAATTTAAATATGTAAACTGACCAACTGTAACCTGACACTACACTTATTATCGATTTGTTGTTGTGATACGAAGCGTGTAAAACTGATCACAAATCAATTAAAATTTTTACTTGTTCAGTTTGCGTACAGCTTAGACAAATAATGTCGATTTTGAAGTATCTATGAAGGTATTCACTGCCCACCCCTTGACTTGGGGAGTTGTTTACGTCCTACACCGAAAACTTAATGCCCTTGGTCGGATGGTCCCCCCTAGGGAAAATGACGACCATACGATTCAAAATTGGAAAGTTTGCTGCGGAAAACGGCACACCTAGAACATTGAAAACTTTTTTGATTATGGAAAGTTGTCTGAAACTACAGTAGGACCATTAATTTTTATGACATGTTGTTACAACTTAATTGAATAGTATTTCAATTTACCTGAACAATACACTCAAAACGCTGTCATTACATTCATCGATTGTGACGTAAACAAACTAACTATAATTAAGGAAGTTTGTATTGAATTGATTACCTGAATAGGTTTTAAAACACAATGTATGAATTTCTATTTACATATAAATATGCAAGTCTTATCCATTGTTAATTACCCCGCTGTTGTCGATCATAAAATTAACACCTTCGTGATCATTAAATCAACTGTACTACTTGAGGGCATAAAGGATTAAAACAGTAATAAATAAAATATTTTTATTTAAATATCTTTATTTGCTATAAATATGAACATATTGAAAATGAAATACTGTTTCTTGTTCTTATATTGGTGGTAAAATTTGAAAAACACCAAAATAAAACCTGCTAAAAAAACAGGAAAACCACCAAAATTTCGAACTGCAAAAATAACCCGATATATGGTTTATAAGAGGTATGAAATCTTGTATTTTTATTTATTTGATAAAAATGTTTCTTTCTCTCAAGATATGCTTTAGTCCAGACAGTAAACAAGTGTTGACAGTATCAGGAGATAAGACTGCTAAAATATGGGACCTTGGAAGTAAAGAATTAGTTACGTATGTAAACAATCAGTTGTTCAGATGTTCTCTATACTGCATATTTTTTAATTATGTTAGCCTCATGATATTTATACTGTTAGGTAAAGTCCTGATTTATTGTTATAAAGTTATGTGATGACTTGATTCATGACTCTAACTGCTTAAATATGTGCCTTAACTTTGATTATAATGTGACGTCCTGCTTTAGCTATGTAAACAACGCCTTGTCAAAATTTCAATAAGTTTAGTTCACACGTGCATAAGCTGAGTGTTTTGTTTAAGTGTAAAAACTGACTTAAAAAATCCAGTTTTTTATGTGTTATCGATAATTATCGATATTGTTAATAATTCAGGTATTTTTAGTCTGAATTCTGAGATTTGTATGATTTAACATACTCCCGATACATTTTTTTTAACAAATCTACATTCCAATTAATATGACATTACAATTAGAATTCCAATGTCATATTACGCTGAACTTAAAATTTCTTACTGGAATGTAATTTCGTTAAGATTTCTCAATACTTTTGTTTAAAAGGTATATATATTCAATACAATAACGAGAACATATATGTTTATGTCAGTTTTATTGGCTTTAACATACTGTTTTGAGATATATCTTTAGAGCTTCAAAAAACCGTATTACCATTGAAAGCATCCTCTTAGAGCCACTTCAAAATTTTAAAACAATTGTTAGACATGTAAGCATCGAAATAGATTATTGCAATTGGGCTATATGCGAATTAGAACATGGTCAGATCTTATGTCTGTCTTCATTTAATACCTCGCTATCGCTCGGTATAAAATATTGACAAATATAAGGTCTGACCATGTTCCAATTCGCATGGAGCCTAGGCTTGCAATAATCTATTTCTTAAACATGATAACACTTTTGCTTTATATTTCCTATGGTTAGTGGTCCACTAGGGATATTGAAGCTCAATACATTTAAACTATTTGGTACAATTTAGCAGAAAAATGATACTGAAATTAAAACAATAGAAATTTATTAGTTTGAATTGCTTTTTTTTTCAGAACCTTTGAGGTTGGTAATACAGTAGAGGACATGTTGGTTGGTTGTCTGTGGCAGGGGGAGAACATTGTGGCAGTAGCTTTGTCTGGTTTTATTTATTATTTAAATAAAAATGATCCAAGCACACCTGTTAGGATTATAAAGGTACATGTTTTTCTTACTAGGCATTATTGCAAGAAAAGATTCTTTCTTTCTTAAACATTGAGTTTCTTTTTTCTATTATGATTGATTGATTGATTGATTAATGGTGTTTATGTGCTGAGAGACATGATTTTTGTCTATGTGGGAAAAATAAACTAAATTTGTATGTTTTTTAAAGTATTACTGAATAGGCTTTATAACACAATAGGGGCCTCGGTGGCCGAGTGGTCAAGGTAGTTCATCTACTATTGATCACGTGGTCTGTCAACACTGAGATTGCGGGTTCGATTCTCGCTGCAGGCAGGGTGTACTCGACTCCAATCTTAATTGACAAGGATGGCCAGTTTTCCTACCGCAGGCCGGGGGTTTTCTCCGGGTACTCCGGCTTCCTCCTCCAATAAAAACTGGACGCCATGATATAGCTGAAAAATTGCTAAAAGTGGCGTTAAACACCATTAAACAAACAAACAAACAATATAACACAATATTTTATACAGTATAAGTAGTCATGCAGCAGAATATAGTAAGTAGACAAAAATATTAAATATTCTTACGAAAATAATTTATTTTTAAAGTATGCAACAGCCAAAATTGTAAGATGGTTTTTCTTTGTGACATTTTAAAGATTTTTATTATCGTGTTATATCTACAGGGGCACAACAAACCTATAACTACTTTAGCACTGAGTGAAGATAGATCTACAATTTACACGGCAGACCAGATAGGGAGAATTGATATCCTTTGTCTACACTTTATTTTACTTTCTCACGCTCAGTTTTTTACAAATTAAATTTCAACATCTCAATAGCACCTCATTCACTATTGATCACCAGCAAGTCAAGACAGGGGTTTGGAGTTTGAGCATGACTTTGTACAGGACATGCTTCACTTAACCATCATTGACATGGATCACCAGTTTTTCAGGGATTTTAGTGGTATACATTAGCTATATATCCCCCAATAAAAAACTGGATGCCATGATATAGCTGAAAAATTGCTGAAAATGGTGTGAAATCTCAAACAAGTTTCTTATTACCTTTTTTATATGTTAACTGATATGTACATTGTATCTTTCTGATTGTATATCTAATAATCAGATATATCATCTTTATGCTGGTGAATTGAAATTGCCTATCAAGAGGCAGAATTTCACCTCCAGACTGGTATTTTGCAAGTCACCCACTTCAATAGGATGATAAGATTTGCAAGAATGTTATTATACCCCACACACTGAAGTAGCCAGAGGTATAATGTTTTTAACCCATCTGTCCGTCCGTGTGTCATGCTGTTGTCACCTGGATAGCACTCTCATTTCTTTATGGTTTTTAACTAAACTGTGGGAAATTGTTACTTAAAGTACTATCATGTACATGTATATTCAGAGTTGTTGCCTGGATAGCGCTTTCATTTCTTAATGGATTTTCATGAAACTTTGGGAAATTGTTACTTTTAGTAGGTGCTTAGATGTGATTTATTTTCAGGGATATTCATCAAGGGGCATATTTTTTGGAGGGGTATTGTGAGCTTGCTCACTAAGGTTCTTTAATTGAAAGTATAAAGCTTATTTTCAACAAATAAATGAAACAAGTTTGTTTCCAGGTCCAATCTGGATACTGCTTTCTATTTATCCCCTATTAAATAAAACTCAATTCTGATACAGATAAGATATAAAAATGGCGTACCCTGGCTATCAACCTATCAGAATCCTGCATGAATTTTTGTGTAAGTTGTATTCATTTCTTTTCAATCTGTGTGAAATAAATTTCAATTTAAGTATTAAAATAAAATAATTAATAATCACTTGCATTTGATAGTAATATTTGGGTTCAAGGATACTAAATATGGCTCCTTAACACTTGTTTACTAATATGGAATGCTATATCAGGTGACAATGACATCTTTGAGGGCAAAGGTCATGGTGGACAGGTTCAGGACATGACTGTTGCAGACGGTAATCTGATCACTGTAGCTATGGATGACACAATAAGATTTACCAGTCTTAGTCAAAAGCAGTATGGGTAAGAAAGAAGTTCTAACAAAAATATTAAAATATGTTAAATCAGTCATTTATTCAATACAGAATTTTTGTAATATTAAAGAAGAAATGTAAGCTAATTTTTATAAATTCACTTGCAGACTTTTTGGCATGCATGTATGTGTGATTCCATTTACTGTTTTATACCTTTAGAAGTCACACAATTTTATGGGTAGGGTTAATGAGATCTGGCAAAACTTAAAAAAAAAGTTTTATGTTGCCAAACTGCATTTTGTTGGTGTTTTACTGTGGGCTTGAAGTAGTTTTCTTTATTCTATTTTGAAGGAGCTATTTGATGTTTTGCTTAGTTTAGTTTTTAGGTTGCTTATCTTCACTGATGATGAGGTATGTTATAAGTCACTGAAGGGGGCTATAGATTTGCACTCTGTCTGTCAGTCTGTCACACAAATTTTCAGACTTTTTTTCTAAACACTTGCAGTCACTGAGCTGATATTTGGTATGTGAGTCAAACATGAAGAGTTACATATTTAATTTTAATATTGTTACAGTCCTAAGACTTTGACGAAATTATGGCTCTTGGACTAAGAAAAGGTTTACATATCATTTCGGTCCAAAGATTTTTTACGAAGTTATGGCCCTTCAAAGTAAATTTTCTTGTAGGAGACTTAGTATACAAAGAGCAATACTGTTCACTCTTCATCCGTATTACATTATGCATACATCATAAGAGGAGGTAAACAAAACACAAACATCATAATTTCAATTGTTCAGTAATAGACAGAACAACAAAAATAAAAAGGAAAAAGGTGAGGACAAATACTGGATTCAAGGGCATAAATTAATATTATATGATGGCATTAGGCCACAAGGATACCAACCCTTCCTATGGTTCAGCTACTTGTAAAATCAATCTGCTATCTTTTCAGAGATAACAGTACCAAACTAGATTCCATGCCCAGGGCAGTAGCAGCTCACTCGGGTTTAGTAGCAATAGCCTGTATAAATCATGTAAGTATAGTGGCTCACTAGGGCTTAGTAGCAGTAGCCTCTATAAATCTTGTAAGTTTACTTTCACACATGCCAAGGCCAGTAGCAGCTTACTCTGGCTTACTTAGAAGTAGCCTATATAAATCGTAAATTTAGCAGCTCACTCTGGCTTGGAATTAATATAATATAAATCATGTGAGTTTAGTAAATCACTAAGGCTTAGTAGCAACAGCCTTTATAAATTAAATCTTTTTTGGAAAACTCTGATATAAATTAATATCAAATTGCTTATGTTGAAATTCCAAAAAATCTCTCTTGGTCAAACCCCAAACTGGTATTTATTTATGATTTTAGAATTCATAACAAATCTGAAACGAACCCTTTAATTATTCAATAACACGTTGTAGAAGTAAAATGTTTCTGTCCTGACCTTTGTGCAATTTATACAGATGAATCAAAGGATAGCGATGAAGTTGCTTCAGCCGCTAGTGAGAGTGTGTTGAAACCTGCAGTCTTGCGTCCGTTTCATCTAAAATATTGCTTGCTAGATATTAAACACCAATCAATCAATCATATTCATATTGCATACTTAACATCAAAAGTTTATATTTACACTGTTAAATATAAAGTATTGTATTTTGTGAAAGAAAGTGAATTTATAAACATTTAGATTAACCCAAAATTCACCTCTTGGTATTTCTACGTACTAGCATTATAAACATTCAGCCTAAAGTGTTGGTCTAAATGAAGCAGAAAGTAAAGACACTGCAAGTATTTCTTAAATGAAAAAACGAATATACTACATGTAGTTTTATAAAAAGTCTTTTTTATATTTCAGATCGTGGTATTTAGGAATGGATCCAAGTTGTTGTCACAAGGAGTTAAATTTGAACCAGTTAGTGTAGACATTCTACATGGAGGGTCATTAATAGCAATAGGAGGTGAAAAGGTCAGGGTCAAATACATTATAGGTTACATGTTTAGTTATGCAGAACTTACTTAAAATCTTGGATATTTTCACATTTCCAACTGTTACTATATAAACTGCATTATGTACAAATTAAGAAAGGACATCAGTATTCTTTGTAACCATAAGTTATACACCATTTAAGACCAATTATCCCTAAGCACCAAAATAACTGGGACATGACATGTCTCAGATTTTGCTGATTTTCATTTCATAAGTTGAAATTGACCATTGGATCACAAAAATGATGACTGTTTGTTATGATTGACCACGGTTGCCATGGTAACCGAGGCGGTCATTTTTGATCATTTCTCATACTGCGAAATATCCTATATTCAATTCCCAATTTGTTATTCAAAAATCAAAGCATATTCAATATAACATTTTATTTGCTTAATTCAATACCTCATAGACAATATTCAAAACAGTTTCAAGACTACACATAAATGTGTAGTCAGAGCCAGGCTATGGAATATGTCAAGAAATCATGGATTTTCTCTGGAATTTTTCTACCAAAAAATTTCCATTTTTGCCACTTTTCTGACTCCATTTTCAGAAAATGCACCAATCACAAATACTCATGATGAATATAATTACATAAATTGATGATTAATATTCAAAACTTATAAAAATCTCAATGGGGTAACAAAAGATGTCTTAAGAAAACACTGTCAAAGATGGTTACCATTGTAACTTGTGAAAAAAAGCCATTTCTGTATTGTTCAATATTTCCACGAAACTACTATTTCTTAGGGTTAAATTAAATCATCCTTAATTATTATTTTTAACAGACATCCTATAAACTTAAAATGACATTGAAATCATTTCAGGGTACAGTGTCTCAAGGTCAAGGTCAACTAAAAATTGAGCTTTAAAATATGAAAATCTCGAAGCAAAATCAATTTTAAGTGACCTTGAAAACCACACAAGTGACCTTGAAAGTTTTCCTAGGTCATGCTATGTTGAAAAGATTTATTTTAGGTACATATGATGACAACAATTTTTATCTTGGCTCATATTAGAAGTATGGTCATACATATATTTAAATATCGAAAAATTGCCGTTTTTGTTTTATTACCATGGTAACCAACTTTAACTGTGTTTTCTAAAGACATTTTTTCTTACCCCATTGAGATTTTAAAATTTTTTTAATATTAATCATCAATCTATGTAATTATATTCACGATGAGTATTTGTGATTGGTGCATTTTCTGAAAATGGAGTCAGAAAAGTGGGAAAAATGGTAATATATTTAACCAAAAATTATAGAGAATAATTCCCTATTTCTTGACATGTTCAATAGTCTCAGTCTGATCACACATATATTAAAAGTGTTGTAACTGTTTTGAATATTGTCAATGAGATATTGAATTAAGCAAATAAAAAACTTCTATTGAATATGAATTGATTTTGCCCTGAAAAATTGGGATTTGAATATCGCCCTTTTCACTGTATTTTAATCGGCCCAAAATGGCTGCCACAGTTACCATGGCAACCGAAGTCAAATTATAACAAACAATCATTATTTTGTGATCCAATGGTCAATTTCAACTTATAAAATGAAAATCAGCAAAATCTGAGATATGTCATGTCTCACCCTATATGGAAATCCTTTGATCCTTATGGAGAATTGGTGTTAAGATCAATCCATATTTTATCCAAATTTTAGTGAAGTCCTATTAATTTTGACTATATGTTTCATAAAGATTGAACATTCTGTGAAGTGTGCAAAGACTTGTCAATGTAGAGGTTACCGAAGGGTAGCATTAGATGTCCTTTTTCATGCTGTTACCTTATTATAACACAGCTAATAAGCACAAGAATAAATAGGTCCAAGCAATGGTGTTCAGCTACAGAGTTTTCATCAAATTCATTTTGGGGGGGGGGGGGGGGGAGGGCTCAGTGGCTAGGTGGTTAAGGTAGTTTGTCTACTAATAATCACATGGTCTGTCAACAATAAGATTGCAGGTTCGAGTCTTACTGTGGGCACAGTGGGCTTGACTTCAATCTTAATTGAAAAAGATTTTTTCTACTGAAGATTGAGGGTTTTCTCCAGGTACTGCAGCTTTCTCCCCCAATAAAAACTTGATGCTATAATATAGCTGAAAAATTGTCAAACATCATTCAAACAAACAAAAATCAAATTCATATGTAAATTGTAAATACATGTAGTTTATAGCAAAACCAATGCTAATTACACAAGATTTTACAACAAATGCATTCTTTGTTTATATATTTCATTATGTAAATGAGGTTTTCATCAGAAGAACAAGATGGAGGGAGATTTCCCTAGTAATATCATAAATTTTATTATTATATAGTAATAATTTTTCCCCATTTAATCTCATATAGGAATACAGTGCAATATATTTTCATATTTTACACTACATCTGGGTCTTTTATGTAATTTCTGTGAAAAGTACAGATGTGTTCTAAACATCAGCTTTATATATATACTGTGGTTTGGTAAACAAACAGGGCCGAAAATGACGTACATGATCTGCTCCTGAGGGGAGAATTAGCAGAAACGCTTGAAACATAAACAAATGGAAGTTAACTTGATTGCCAATAAAAGTAACGTTAAAGAATTCTTAGACCAACAAAAGAAAAAATCCACGGTAAACTGTACGTAACTGGATTTAAATATCAAGTACAAGCAAAAGCGTGCACGTTTCGATGCAGGAATTTAGAGCGTTGTATATTCCCAACAATTAGGAGCAACAAATAAAAAATACATGATTGCAAAAAAATATTTTTGTTAATTTTATGTGCATCAAAATATATATCTGTAATTTTGACCAAGTGAAAATATGATAATATTGGACCTAGTTAAATATTACAAAGTAGAAAATATAATGAATAATCACTTCAAATCATCAAAAAAATGTTTGCTATATAATTAAAGGGTTATTGCTTGAATATTGGGAAAGAATATCCCTCGCAAGATGCTATATTGCATGAGCTTGCTTGGGACAATATTTCCCAATATTCATGCAATAATCCTATATTACTTGAATATCTATAAATGTTTGTCCACTTACATTTTAGGACAACAAAGTGCATATCTATGATGTTTCCAGTGGTGGTTTGTCAGAAGTTAAAGTGATAGACAACTCGGCAGCAGCCATGGATGTTAAATTCTCTCCTGATGGACAATTTATAGCTACAGCTGGTGCTGATAAATATGTTAGATGTTATAGTATGCCAGATTATGAAGTGAGTTGATCCTTCTATTTTGAAAAGGGTTAAGTTTTGTTGAAAAGGTTTTCTGTAAATAAATGTTCCAAAAAAAAATTCAGAGGCGATGTGTGTGTGTGTGTGTGGAGGAAGGGTTTAGGATACAAAGTAAAAAATAAACCTACAGGCAAAATATTTTTGTTATGTTTTTGACCACATTTCATGTCTGAAAAGATAAATTCCTTCCTGACAATGGCACCAAATAATAATACACATGTATTTTAATGATTAGCATTTTTCATGGGGGATTATTAGCAATGTAGACATTTTGTTCCCATGAATAATCTTTAAACTATTTATTTTAGGGCAATTTTCTCATATCAGATTTAACAAGAAAATGTTCATGTCTACAGTATCCATGATACATGTAATCCATATACAAATTAGAACAAATAAAGCCAATTTACCTTTGACTGTAAACTTAAAATAAAATGATTATTTATTTCAGATTTTGAACTTTCTTTTTCTATATAAATTTATTAATCTATACAGTTTTTGTATTGGACTAATAGATCTTTTCCATCATTTATAATTATATTGTTTTGTAGAATATATTTAGCTATCCTGGGCACACAGCTAAAGTCACATGTTTGGCATGGAGTCCTGATTCCTCACGGTTTGCCACTGGTGGTTTAGATACTCACTTAGTTATCTGGCAGCCAGGAAAAGGAATGTCGCCTAAAACAATCAAAGGTAAAAAAATTGTGGAAAAAAATCAATTGGTTGGTATCCCCATGAGCCATTATTACTGTAATAATGAATGGCTCATCAAAAGAAAGGATAATTATCAATACAACTTTACAACTGTACAAACCCCTTTTAATGAACCTGTAGGAGGGTTTTTAATTCGCAGTTCATAGAAGATGATTTCTATTTCTATTCCTCCTCATATTTTACCCTGCAGGCCAGAGAAAACCTGTTCTCTTTATATTCTCCCTGATGTACTTGTACAGACAAGAGAAGCCACATAATATTTTTATATATCTCTTTCCTTTGGACCTTAGTAGGAGGGGTAATACTCTGCATCCCAAAAAGAGGCCTTTTTTTTGTTCTCTAAGGTTATGTCACTAGACGTGTAGGAGGGTTTTACCTCTGGTCATAAAATTAAAATTTTTTTTTTCTCATTTTGATTTCTAGGTGCTCATCCTATGAGTGTTATAAACAAGATTGCCTGGTTAAATGACAGTGTGTTAGTATCAGCAGCACAGGACAGCAATGTAAAGCAGTGGGACATTCAATAGAAACTTCCTTTTATCAATTGAAATCATGTGATTTGGTGCAGGAAGCGAATATTGTATTGTGATAATCATGTGACTAATTTCAAACATCAGTAGTGGATTGTTTTATTGACCATTCCCTGACATCCTTACAATATGTTTACGTTTGTAATGTTAAACAGATTTTCTGACACCATGACACAGAAAAAAATAGAAGAGAGTAAGAAAACATGCAATGGTTATCATGTGTACATCATATATTTTTATACAAAAATAAGTATGAATTTATAGATATAATCTGTTGTGTGCTTCTGGCATGTTTGTATGTTAGTATGTAAAAATGTTTGTACACAAAAGTGCATACATTGTATAATTAAACAAAAACCACATATAAGTCTACACTAATTAGTTATAAATAGCAATCTTTGTAAAAAATCATTCAAGTAGTTGTTTGCTACACACATGTTTTGTTTTAAGAAGTATTTTAAAATATTTAAGTCAAGAACAAATATAAAAAAAAAATATGTGTACTTGAAATATATATTTATTTTAATAACTAAATACACAAACATCTATATGTCATTACTTAATGTAGTAGTATTGTAATTAATGGTTATATAGTTTATAAAGTTTGGTTTTTCAACATTTTGGCAAGATTTATTGATCATTTACTTTTTGTTTCTTTGATACCAGTGAAAATTCTATTTTGTTAACGGACTTGAAATTAAGAATAAGAGAAGAGAGAAACCTTTCATTTCTTTTATTTGGGACCATATTGACTATGTTTTTTAGACAGGGTAGTTTAATCATTTTAAACTTTTATGGTACTTAGTCGATGTAATTTTTAAATACTAATTATATATAACAGTATTTCTGTAATCTGTAAAATAAGCTGTACATATAAATACAGAAAATAACATTATTTTGAATAAAATTACTTTGTCCTGCAAAAGTGTTTTCCAAATAGTAGGTTTAACATCAGGAACATCAAAACGTGATATCCAATACAATCCAGAGTTTAAGGTCATTAAGGCAGTGGTATGTTGCCTATTTAATTATTTTATTTTTTATGCTAAATATGATTTGCAGTACTAGGTCTCCAGAGCTTGGCAGACCCCCCCCCCATTCCTGGGCTTTTCCCTGAACCCCCAAGGGGCAACTTAAGGCACCAGACTCTTGCCGAAACAAAGGCCTCCACATCATTCTGAACCTATTGACACCACTGTAAGATAAATTGTTGCAAGATTTATTCGAGGTCAAAATGACGATTATATATACAATTTTGTTAAGATTTTTTTAAAATTCATGTTTAATATCAGTATAATTCTCTTGTTATTGTTATTGTCATTTTGTAACATTTTTATGAACAAACTATGCAAAGCTGCAGGTGACATGCTTATATCTGCTATAGATTTAGTTGTTGGCATGGTCTGAACAAATATATTGTCTTTCTTTCAAATAAATAAATATTATTTATGTATCATAATTTGTGTTTTCCTTAGTTGATCATTGTGATAAATAATTCTTTTGCTGTAAACGAGGGTTGAACCAATCATTACACTCAACTGTTTTCAACAAATGGACTAAAATATCTAAAATACCATGAGCCCAGATCAAAACACAGGAATTTTCAAATCTAATGGATTCAGTTGAGGATTATGCCAGACAAAGGGCAAAACATAAAGAATGGGTAAGGTCGTAAATACCAAGAAGAATCAAAATGGGTCTATAGGAATTGTGCCAAATTCATCTGCACAGACCTTCATGTGTAGAACACTTGTCTTAATTACAAATACGTTGTTGTACCAGTAGATAAACCCCCTAAAAATAATGTAATTGTATGCAATACACATGACATCAATTGCTTTTATAAAGGAAATGGGGTGATTTAAGTCAAATCCCCCCACCGTGAGCAAAATCGCCCAACTTAAACAAATTGTTAAATAGTAAAAATGTATTTCTTTTTATTCTATGTTGGATTGTATGTTTTTCTTTTTTGTAATTCCTTTTTAGCTCGCATAATCCAAAGGGTCAGTTTGAGCTATTCTCATCACTTTGCGTCCGTGGTCGTCGTTGTAGGCGGCAGTTGTAAACGTTACACATTTCAGTCTTCTTCTCCAAAACCACTTGGCCATTTGGAACCAAACTTGACAGGAATGTTTATTGGGTGGTTCTTTACAAAGTTAGAGTTTTTGTTACTGATCAAATATTAAACATTGCTGCTCTGATTGTATTCTGATTGATTCTATGTGTTCTGATTGGCTGAATTTCAAAAATCTTCTCATAAACCGCTTGGCAAATTAATTTGAAATATTGCAGAAATGTACCTTAGATGGTCCTCTACAAAGTTTAAGTTGTTTGTGCCAATCCAAAATCCAAGATAGCCACTACGCGGGACATAGTTTAACATAGGACCCTATGGAAAAAACACGCTGAAACTTCAAAAATCTTACAAGCCGGATGGCAGATTGATTTGAAATATTGCATAAATGTACTTTAAATGTTCCTCTATAGAGTTTTTTGTGATGATCCAAAATCCGAGATCCAGCTTAACATAAGACCCTATCGGAAAAAACCCAAATATCTTCTTCTACGAAATAAAGATAGGATAGTTACCTTATTATTTTAAGTTTTTTTTGGCAAATTGGAAATTCACTGTGACATGGCTGTTAGAGCTACTAGTGTGTTCTGATTGGCTGAATTTAAAAATCTAACAAACCGCTTAGCAGATTGATTTGAAATATTAATGTCTTTTAAACAGTCCTTTACTAAGTTGAGTTTTTTTAGCCGATCCAAAATCCAAGGTGGTCACAACTGTGGAACACAGCTCAACATACGACCCTATGGAAAAACCATAAAAACAGCGTCTCCTCGAAACTGTTCTATAGAATTATACCAAATAATGCAACAGAAAGGAATCTTGCACAGTAATTTTATTATTCTGAGGTTTCCGAGCAGATAGGAAATTCAACATGGCTGCCAAAGCTGAAATTACAAAATTTGTTTTCTCACAAACCGCTTGGCATACGGAAATGTGACATTGTAGAAATGTACCTCAGATGGTCCTCTACTAATTTTGTTTTTTTTTCTATTCAAAATGCAAGATTGCTACCACATAGTAACCTCGGATGAAAACATAAAACGACTTCTCAGAAACTGTCCTACAAATTGCTGCTGATTGGAAATTCAACATGGAACATTCATAGAAACAGCATCTAAACATACACTCTTTAGCATTAAATATCTAAATTTGCAAGAAAAGTCATCTCTTAAAACGTTTTTTTGTAAGTCAGGTGAGCGATAGAGACTCTTAAGATCCTCTAGTTCAGCTTAATAATAAATCTGTGCTCTTGATGGTCTTGATAAAATTGTAAAATGTAGATGTATGTAAAAAAAGTATTTAAATGTTCTCTTTTTTTTTAATCAAGCGAAAGACAAAAACAAGGAAACAAACATTTTCATTAGCTTATTAGTCCCCTGTCGGTTTCGATGAGATGGGACATACAGACATTTTTTCTAAACACTTACAAATATTAAGCTTATATTGGTATGTGAGTCAACCAAGACGAGTTAAGTTCGAATATCGTTTCGGTAGGGACTTAGTATTGCCTGAGCAATTGCCTGAGCAATACTATGCTTGTTACAACAGGAAGACAAAATAACAAACAATAGGCTCAAACAATTGAACATCAATTACATAGTAATCTATGATGAAAACATAAAACGACTTCTCAGAAACTGTCCTACAAATTGCTGCTGATTGGAAATTCAACATGGAACATTCTTAGAAAAAGCGTCTAAACATAAACTCTTCAGCATTAAAAATAATAAACTCTAATAAGTAGCACCTTTAATGATTTTAGTGGGTGTGGCGTATCATGTGACAAATGTTGACTTGTCAATATTTGTCATGTGACTAATGTTGACTTGTCAATATTTATCACATGACATATGTTGACTTTTGGAGAAGTACATTTTGGACAACCCGATGTTAGACACTGTGAACTTGTTTTTCTGTTGTTCAAATGTTGGTTATTTTTATTGTTGAATAAATATGTGCAAAGAAACAAAGTCATAAAATAAATCTGTTTAATTTGCTCCACCACCTACCCCCAAAAAGAAACTATTTTATTTGGTATAATAAAACGATTGATTACTGCATTAGTGGTCAACAGCATGAAATAATGGACCCCTGACCTGGACTCTCGCTGACCTCACCTGACCTCGGCCGTCGGTCAGGTCAGGTCAAACCAAGTCCAGGTCTTGGGGTCCATTATTTCCTTCTGTTGACCACTAAAGCAGTAATTAATTGTATAATATTGGAATCCGGCGGAGGCGTCAACACTTGACATTATTCCTAATTCTTTGCTTTGTAAGCTTAAGCCCTATGTCCATCAAATTTAATCTAGTGGTAGCTTATGATGAGTGCACAGGGGCACGTAAAAATTGATTTACTTGCACTTTCGATTGATACTGGGTCGGTTTTGTTATAGTGTGGGAGAAGGGAAGAAACAGAGTCTATACCCGCCAACTTTCAAAAAATAAAAAAAAATATTCCTTCACCCCTATCTACACGGGTTTGTAATTATTTCTGTTCCGAATTGAATTATCTTCATGAAAAACCCTACCTTTATGTTTCTAATGTCATTTAACTCTCAAATTTTAATAATTTCCACCAGTTTTAAACGAAACGGACAATAACCCTGGCCGGAAGTGGACTTTATCGTTACTGAGAAAGTGAGTACCGAAAGGCATCAATGACGACAAACGATAAAGTCACCACTTCATTACTGGTTCGGAATGCAACGGAGACATTTTTCTGTGTCCCACTTGTGTTGTGTGTGTTTTGTCCCTTATTTTATTTACCCATGATTTAAACTCCTCGGTATCTTCAGTTCTTTTTCAACTGTTTTTATTTGCAGGATAATGGATTTGTTTGGTAGTATTTTGCCTTTGAACATCCATTATTGAAAACTTTCTTTCAAACAAGAGCAACTCAATGTTGGTGAGCTCGTCTGAAACAAGCTGACCAGATTAGTCAGGATATATGATTGGATCGTTTGTCTCCTTTGTGGATTTGACTTCCTTATGCCCAGCTTCACTGAAGTCTCTTCGTCAATAGGTTCCTAGATTGTTTACTATAGGCTCATTAAATCAAAGATTGGCTACTTTTTACAAAAACTAATTAATTCTCTAAAATTTGGACACTTTTCAAACTATTTTTTTATTTTTATTGATAAATATAGTAGTAAGTTTATGATTATTGTATTCTTACATAGTTGCGCCTCAGGTGGAGTTGGATTAGGCCGAATTTTACTGCCGTTATAATCCAAAGTTAGTTTTGTGATTTGTCGGATTAACCAAAAACAAAAAGCGAGCGTACGATTATTCGTTCTAGACTTGGATAAATGCTGAAGTTTTGTTTTAAAAATCATTTTATGCAAGGAGTCATATAGTTTGTATGGAAACTATCTTCACAACTTAATATTTTGATGGTCAAGTGGAGCCCGCTTTTAATACTCATTGTTTACTTACAAAAATATATCTTGCAGAAGAAAGGGCTTATAGAAAAAATGATATGTTTTGAAATCATTATTTCAGTGGTATAAGGAAGTTTTGCATTTGATATAGCTCTCAGTGGCTGATTGTTTAACATATGCTCCGAAGTTGTATCCATGTTCAGTTCATTTGCTCTGCCCTGTAATTTCGAAAAGTATTTAAATTATAACGTTTTTTATTCACAAAAATGGATTTTGGAATTGTGATGATCAAAGCTCTACGACATGTCAGTGTTAGAGCGCCAGTGATGAGTTTTGATAAAGTAAACAGCGCTTTGGCGCAGTACATTTTGTAACCTTGGTATCTTGACATTTCATTTTCAGTCAGGCAGTCGGGTGGGTAAACCTTTGTTTTATTCACCTTGATACTCAAGCATACGTGCTGTATCATAGATTAACACATCATTACTGATAGATGAAGGTAATAACAAAATACCGAACACCGAGGACTCAGGAAACTGTCAAACAAGACAATCCACAAATCAAAGTCCTAGAAACTGGCAAACTCCAGAACCAACCACCAAATATATAGTAACTACAGCAATGGTCCTGACATGGAACGGGCATTTCAAAAGAACTGTATTCCTATAGTGTTTTGTCTGGAGAGAGATATAGTAACTTGGTCTGCTGCTCGTGAACTATACTCATCAGATAACACTACAGGAAAACAGTTCCCTCTTGAGAAGTCCACAAGTATACAAGAAAGCAAAAGAAATATGATCTTCGTGAATCTCTATATAGGCTGACTTAAATACATGTTTATAAATTTTCCTTTGGCAGTGTGTATATACAAACAAATATCTTACAAAACAAGTTTTGTCAGAGTTTATTTTACACAGCTATGTCGCGTCGTTACCATGGTGTTGAGAGATAACAAAATATTAAGTGTCTACATTATGCTTTTGAATGCGAATGTAATTAATTTATTGACCATACTATTACATCATAACTGCCTCTGTTGCATTGGCACCAGGGGCGTAGCTGCCTTTACGCAAATACGCAGTTGCGTACTTTCGGAAACAGTAACAAAAATTAAAAAGTGACAAAAATGTCTTCATGCAGCGTTAAATTTATACTTTTCAATTCAGATAATATAAACTACAATCCTATAACTCGTCTCCGCATTCATAAACACCATCAATCCGGAAATTGTACTCTTCCGACCGTATAAGTTTGCGTTTTACTTTTTTAAAAGTTTGCATTGCATAAAATTTAAAATGACCTCTTCGTCAAGGACTGAGTTTCTCGAATCGTCAACACCTTATCCAGACATATTGAAGCTCGACGGCGAGCATCATTTCATCACCGATGATGTCAAATATAAAGTGTTAACTTTGAAATGGGAAAACGTTCACCTATTCAATTTTCCAATATATCTACCGTATTTTGTTGAGCCAAAAGTAGATTTGGTTTTCCGTCATGTCATAATCATATTTGAAGCCCAGTTAAGGTCTCTCAAAAAGTGGTTCAAAACTGTTCAAAATCGCTAAAATCCGGGAGCTTCCGGGGGGCTCCGCCCCCCAGGTCCCCCCACCAGGGCTTTGCCCTGCACCCACTGGGGGCCTTAAGCGGCCCCCAGGTCCAGCTACGCCCCTGGGCACGGTTATTGAGCACTGACAATGCTAAGAAAATTTGAATATATAGTTTTGTTTACATTCTTTAATTAAAAAAAAATATAAATATGTGTGGAATGTCTAATAAATATATTTCTCTTATATAGTAAATATATTCGATAAAGTTTAAAAGATATACTTAAAGCTACAGAATAAACCTCGAACTTTATAAAATAATTTATGTATGCCTTTTAACACCGAGTTCAGTATATTTTAAGCAGATTCTGGAAAGCTTGTTAGTTTCCCGTGGGATTTATTAGTTTTCGTGTTGCTACTGTCTAACATATAGTGTGGTAAGGTAACAAGTAAAGAAACAAGGTACCTCGGTGGCTGTGGTTTAGATAGTTAGGTCAACTACTATTGATCAACGGTGTCAACAGTGAAGTTGCGTGTTCGCGACTTAATGCGAGCAGGGTGTGCTCGAATCCAACCTTGACAAGGATTGTAAGTGTTCTTGTTATCCCCTGTTTCACCTTTTTCCTGTAAAACTAACGCCGTGATATAGCTGAACAATTGCTGAAAAGTGCGTTAAACCCCATTAAAACAAACAAATAATGGTAAGGCAGAACTCTCTAGTATTTTGTTATACTTACATATTTATTTTCTGTGTCTTTGATTACTTTTCAATCATATGAAGGATTGGATTGTTTGTTTGTTTGAATAATGTTTAACGCCACTTTTAGCAATTTTCAGATATATAATGACGCCCAGTTTTATTTTGGAGAGGAAGACGGACTACCCGGAGAAACCCCGGACCTTCTGTTGAAAACAAGCCTTGTCACTTAACATTGGAGTCTAGCACACAACTCGAACCCGCAACCTGAGTGTTGACTGGCATGTGATCAATAGTAGACTAACGCCCACCGAGATCCATGAAGGATTGAAAGATATAGAGGCGAGGGGTGAGGAAAGGTCAATGGTCTATATTTTATCATGAAATGTTATAGTTTCCGATTTGTCATGTATAGTCATGCATATATATATTTTGACCTCCACTCGTATACCTGTCGATTAATTTACATTTACCAGCAGTATTCAGTTGATTACCCATATTTACTACAAGTAAAAAACATCGAAATTTACTATATAAAACCATAGTTTGTCGGAGTGCGAGAATCCTTTGCCGTCCAATCACGCTTCCATCAACGTCTAAATAAGCATTGCTCCGCCATCCAACCACGCTTCCATCAAAGTCCAAATAAGCGTTGCACTGCCGTCCAAACACGTTCCCATCGGTCTAAATAAGCATTGCTCTGCCGTCCAACCACGCTCCCATCAAAATCTAAATAAGCGTTGCTCTGCCGTCCAAACACGCTCCTATCAGTCTAAACAAGCATTGCTCTGCCGTCCAACCACGCCCACATTAAAGTCTTAATAAGCATTGTTCTGCCGTCTATGCACGCTCCCATCAAAGTCAAGCTACAATAATGTAGCTCCTTTTTTCTTTTTTTTATGGACGGATAAAAAAAGGGAGCTACATTATTGTAGCTCATCAAAGTCTAAATAAGCATTGCTCTGCCATCCAACCATGTTCCCATCAAAGTCTTAATAAGCATTGCTCTGCCGTCCAAGCACGCTCCCATCAAAGTCTAAATAAGCGTTGCTCTGCTGTCCAAACACGCTGCAATCAAAGTCTAAATAAGCATTGCTCTGCCGTCCAACCACGCTCCGATCAAAGTCTAAATAAGCATTGCTCTGCCGTCCAAACACGCTCCGATCAAAGTCTAAATAAGCATTGCTCTGCCGTCCAAACACGCTGCAATCAAAGTATAAATAAGCATTGCTCTGCCGTCCAAACACGCTGCCATCAAAGTTTATATAAGCATTGCTCTGCCGTCCAACCACGCTCCCATCAAAGTCTAAATAAGCATTGCTCTGCCGTCCAACCACGCTCCCATCAAAGTCTAAATAAGCATTGCTCTGCCATCCAACCACGCTCCTATCAAAGTCAAAATAAGCATTGCTGAACGCTTATTTAGAATTTAATGGGAGCGTGGTTGTACTGTAAATTTAACACCCTTTAACCTTTACCTAGTATGTTATTTAGTTAAGATATTACCAGTCAGTTAGTCTATCTGAACAGTAAAATACTAACGTATACATAAGTGGTCATGTCTCTAGTAACGTCAGTAACAATAACTAAATATTAGTTAAAGGTACTTTTCCATGGTATTTTCAGTCGTTAAAATCGAGAATACCGCAAATGTCCGTTACAAATATCCAGATCGCTCATGTTTCTTTAAAGTGCTTCAATGCGCCAAAATTAGAAAAATTTTAATGCAAAAAAAAGAAGTATAGACGATTACCAATTTATCCTTTTTAGATGGCGATGATTACTTGTCCCTTTTTCAGGTGTGTGTGTGTGTGTGTGTGTGTGTGAGGGTGAGGGTGTGTGTGTGTGTGTGTGTGTATGTTGACTTGTTACTAACCTTATTTGTATTAATTTTAAAGATTTTTAAAAATGAAAGAAACGGATAAATTATCACACCAAGTATACAGATGTTATCATGTTGGTTTCTCAAGACATATGCAATACTGGACGAAAACAACTTATTCTTAAATGTCTTTCTCATCTAACTTTGACATGGCAATATTCTCTAATATGGAGTAGGCATTGCCAAAATGCGAGCACAGACAATATAGTCCTTTATTATTTATATATAATGCGCTTTCATAATTGACGTTACTCCGAATACCCTAAAAGTGCCTCAACTACATTCCAGTGGTCACGTGACGTCTCTCTTTGTAATGGTGACGTCACATGAAATGTAATTTGATTGTCAGATTTAAAAGATCGATTTAGAGAGTGCAAAAAATAGTAAGACATTTTTGTTGTTATTTTTAAATATAACATTAACTTTTTATCGTTGTCAAATTTATTTTACGTCTTTCTATATAATTAAATTTAGTGCTTCTTCATTCACTTTGTTCCAGTTTTTTGACGATATCAACTTCTAGTCTGGGATCTAACCTGGTCTCCTGGTGCAATATTTTTCATTGACGCAAGCTTCACTTCAACTATAACACCAGGTCATGACCTCCGACCTTGGTTGATAATATGACGCCATTTAATACCACATACACATGACAATCTTTTTTAAAATCTAGGAATACCTTTTCTTTATAAAATTTAAATATAAATTATATTTAAACATCACGTTTAAATTATGAAATCATAATGTAAACTCAGCTGAGAAATGTAAACATTGAACGTCACAATGAGAATGACGTCATAATACGTTCGGTCTTCTTGAACTTATCTATAATACGAAATGATTAGTCTAAGAGAATACCCGAACGTCACATTTCAACGCTGTCACCGTTGAAATCCAATGCTCCTGACCTGACGTTATATCCGAAGGCCGCTTAGGCTCATGAGGGTATCATCGTCAGGGTACCAGAATAGTCTGGGATCCTGACTAAATATTCTCAATACCGTAAGCGGACTTCCGGTTTGAATATACAGTCAGGTCACCAGCAATGAATCCGGTTTTGCAACATTCGGAATGCCTCATTTTGTACTTTATTTAAATTGTATTCTGACAGAAATTTCCAACGCGCGAAAAGTTAGCTAAAACATGGCGGTTTAAACAACCAATCAAACTGGATAGTAAACTGGTGGTGACCTGGGGTTATATTTGAAAGTGAAGCTTGCGTAAATGAAAAATATTGCACCAGAGAACCAGGTTATATCAACTTCCGCACGAAAAAAAATCAATATCAGCATTAAGCGGATTTTGATCACGTGACACGTAATTGCCGTAGAGCCCACCGCTCTTCGCGGGTAGCCCGCTGCGAGCTGTGCTCGCTAATAACCGAACCTTTGCGGCATAATCTGTGAAGACAAATAAAACCAACATGTTTAATTTAATGTTAATTTATTAAATACAGCATATCACTATGTTTATGTTTATTTAAGCAGTTTTTTTGCCTTTTTTATTCTCACTTCATTTTTGCTGATTTATTGTTACAATTAACCCCGGTATCTGTTCTTTTTTCATAATTCCTTTCTTTCTTCTCAAATTTTAGTAATTCAGTAAAAAATGCTTTGTTTCACACAGAATTATCTGTTTAGCTTCATGTTTTTCTTTTCTCAGTACTTTAATAAATTGAAACTGTAAAATGTTTTTGTGTAATAAATGTGCTGGGACCATACTGGGAGGGTTCCCAGTGCTCGACCCACAGAGCAGCCCAGCGCGTCCCCTGGTGGCGGATAGGGGAGACCCTCTCTTTGGGGGGTTGTCAGGTCATAATACGGAAAGCCTGACCGCGGACCGTAGTGGGTAACGTATTTGGAGAGTGCCACGCTCCTTGCACCATAAAGACCCCTTTTGTAGATTTCGAAAAAGAGTAGGCTCATTGTAGCCGCTACAAAAGGCTAAACTTTCCGCCCCTACCCAAAACTCCATACTTTTCCAGTGGCAGTCAAAATTGTATTCCCTGTGACCCATCCCTACCCCATTTTCCGTTGATTTATTGTTTGTTATCTTGTTCCCGTCCTGAATATAGCTGAAATACTGCTCGCTGGACGTAAAGCAGACATCAAATCAATCAGTCAATGTAATAAATGTGAACAACCATAAGAGAAAGGTTGAAACAACACCATCTCGGATAAACATTACAATTTACGAAATATCAACATTTGTTAACTTCCATTAGGACTTGCAATAATATTAAACCCCAACTATTTGCAGAAATTGTACAATATCAACTATTGGTGTTGTATGTACATGTACTCCAGTTCGATTCTCACTACAGTAAGGGTGTACTCGACTCCAATCTTAATTTACAAGGATTGCCAGTTTTCCTACCGCAGGTCCGCCAGGGTTTTCTTCGGGCTCTCCGGCTTTCTCCCCAAAAAATTGCTGAAAGTGACGTTATAGTCTGAGAATCCTCTGCTGCTGTCGTCAAACGCTTTAATACATGTAACACTTTGTTGGTGGCGTTGGAGGTTAGAAAACTATATATCCCACCGTATGCTAATAAGTGAGTCAGCACCCTAATATATAAGTATATTTTTATTTCAATTGTGTTTTCTATATTAAACACTTAATGGCATGTTGAAATGTCTCGAATAAGATGACAATCTGTCAAACCATGCGAAATCTCAAACAATACATCTTCTTTGCTGCATTGCAGTAATATTCTGGTAAACTAACACATTTCAAAGGCGTAGCATCGCATTTGATATTGGTACGGCGGAATGCTAATCAGGATCGCGTAGTGATCCTATCCACCTCGCAGAAGTGGTTTTACGGCAGGGGGTTCGGGGCCGCTTAAGGTCCCAGGAAGCTCTGGGGGTAAATGGCGCAAAACCCTGCATTCTGGTGATTTCCTAGCACTTATAATCTCAGGTCTTAAAAGATGGGTTTCGTGAGCAATATTTTTTTTTCTTTTTATTTCTGGAAAGTATTGGTACGGCATGCCGTACCTGCAAAAGTTATTGTTACCGCGGAAGCCGTACCTGCCGTACCGGGTGATGCCTATGCATTTTAATTCATACTCCGTTGATAGTTTGTATATTACAGAGACATTATATACGAAGTATGAAATGTCCTCATTTAATATTATACAATTTTGTTTTAAAATTTTGTTTTATCAACAACATTTTTAGTATAGTATACAAGATAACGATTAATTTGTGATTCGGAAACAAACGAAGCATCTTTTGAATATAAATTTACAAATTATGGAACTGCAAGGGACATGTTTATATAGCTGTTCCTTATTTCCGTTGTAGCGTAAAATCTGCAAGTCCGTGAAAAATGCAAGTTCCGCTTCCGGTTTCCTGTGAAAACTTGTGTTTTTTAACGCTGACTGTTGTAAAAATTCCATGACACAAGTTCCATATTTAACAAAGGTATAACTGCAGGTCATTGACCAAGAATACCAAGTATTCCACTGACAAGTAATTGCTAAACCTTTACAATGGTCCGGAAATCATGTAATATTTTGGAACTAACTTGATATCAGTGAGATGGTACCCTCTCTGTGGACCCCGTCGACCTTGAGGTCAAGGTCAAAGGTCATCAACCACGGTATGCGACACATCCCCTTGATATTATCTACCCACATTCCAAATATCAAGAGCCTACCTCAAAAGATAAAAAAGTTATAACTCGGACATGAATTTGTCATTCAGAAAGCAATAATGTGAGCTTAAGGTCAAGGTCACAGGTCAACAACCACTGTATGCGACACATTGCCTTGATATTATCTACCCACATTCCAAATATCAAAAGCCTACCTCAAAAGATAAAAAAGTTACAGCCCGGACATGAATTTGTCATCCAGAAAGCAATAATGTGACCTTAAGGTCAAAGGTTATCAACCACGGTATGCGACACATCGCCTTGATATTATCTACCCATATTCCAAATATCAAAAGCCTACCAAAAAAGATACAAAAGTTACAGCTCGGACACGACTAATTAGGACGGACAGACGCACGGACGGACTGATAGGGCGGGGCCCTAATTATACAGAGCAAGGTGGAAATGATAAGCTTATAAAAAATACCATTGTATGTTTTGTGTTAGATCACTTTGATTTACTTTGGCAAAGCAAAAGAAGAATTAATTTCATTTAAGACCACATACAAACTATAGAAAAACATCAATCACTTACTTCACGTACAAGCCAGTGGCTGATCCAGGGGGGGGCGTAGGGTCGTACGCCCCCCCTTTTAAAAAGAGGGAAATGAAAAAAAAGAGAACGGGGCGGGTAACAACCAGCGCCAAAGGCAAAAATGTAATCCCCGCTCGTCCTGGCCATAAATTAATGCATTAACGGTACTAATTCGTTTATTATGATATCTCTGTTGTATATACTGTACCAAATAAAGGTTACTGAACACTATAAAAAACCTTGTTCGTGGCTTTCCCCCCTTTCGAAAATCCTGTATCCGCCCCTGCTAGCAAATGTTACTACAGATTTTTATCAATTTGTTAGCCTACTGAATAATGGCGTTTCGTGTCTGATCAAAAAGAGCCTAAAAAGAATCTTATAAAAAAGTTATTTTACCTACACTTAAAATCAAGAATATGCAACTATATACTTGTTAATTTTAATAATTTTAAGTTAATATTTTAAAAAAAATGTTTTCAATGTTTTATCCAAAACGAACAGAGGGTCGTTCGTGTGCCTAATTTTCGTTATCGAATAATTAAAAAGGCTTTCTATTTATTTTTGATAAATGAGTGGACAAACGGAAACCTTTCCCATAAGCCCTAGAAAAACGTATCACGTGCTCAAATTATGTTTGTGAACACTATTTACTTTTGGAAGCTTTGAAAAAAGTCATGTTTTGAAAATGGCGCAGTTAAATGTAAGTTTTATGTTTAATTTTTTTTTATTACAGACGCGGCGCTCGGAAATGTTTATGTAAAATTATTTTAACAAATTGACTTGCCATAATTGGTTTAGTCTCGGATTATAAAAAAACGCATTGAAAAAAACAATATTTTTTGTCGACTGTTACACATATAGAGTAAACATTGTATTGTCCCTAAATTTTCTTATCAGGCGCTTGATTTACTCATAAAAATGCATCGGTGTGCTCGAATAACAATGTTTGTCAACAACGTAATATATAGGTCATATAGTATTTTTCCTTTATTAGTAAATAACAAGAAACATTTTATTTGTTTGTGAGATTGACTTAATTTAGTTATAAAAAGGCTTTGTCCAATACTTTTGCATTATTTACGGCAATAAACTAGTTTGAAAGTAAGGTCAGTAAGCTACGAAATCATTTAAAGCCGATTTGATGTACAGAAATCAGTCAAAGTTATGCAAAGTACATGTTTATTCATTTTAATCAATAAATGTTAATAATTGTGAAATGTTTTAAACTTTAATCCAAAACCGAACAGATGATCGTATTTTGTGTTCTTTATCTAATATAACTAAAAAAGTTTCTTGAATATTTTTAATTAACATGTCCGATTACATCTCACTTTATCTTTACCAATATGAATAAAACCTACCCATCAGCACTAGCAAAACGCACCACGTGCTCAATTTAAATTGTGAACACTATTTACCCGTGCGAGCTTTGAAAAAGGCAGACATGTTTTGTGATAATGGAGCAGTTTAATGTAAGTTTAATTTTTTTATTGTTTCGACAGGTGCTTCAAAATATTTATTTAAGAATTATTTTAACAAATCTGGCCTTGACATATTTTTGTCTAGGATTATAAAAATAAGTATTGAAAATTATCATTATTTTTTTCAACTGTTACACATTATGTTTAAAATTGTATGGTGTCCCAGAAATTCACCAAGTACTTGATTTACTAATAAAAAATGTCGCGGTGCGCTCGAATAGCAATATTTCAGTCACGTTTTGTGTTGCCTTCTTTGGAGAGTAAAAACAGGAATCGAACGATCCATCTTCTGGTTTGTCGAACTTCGTGATTATTCTCAACTCAATTTTATATTATTACAAGGAATTGAACATAACCTGCAGCTTCCAAAATGGTCAACTGCAAACGCTGTTTCTTTTCAATGATTGTGCGAGATCAAAATCTTTTTTCAATGGAAACGGGAAAGTAGGTTCCTTTATCTAACACACAATGGCTTAAAGGCGTTTTTCTCTTGATTTTTCTTGGTAAACATCTCCTAATTGTATTCTGTTCACTTGTAACTATGTGGACTTGTTTCGGGGAAAGGGGTAATTACACACTAAATAATAAGCCGCAGTAACTCAACATATTCCAACGATTTTTGCACCACCCAGTTGCGTCACTGAATTTTGGAATTTATAAAAATAGAAAGTTGAAAGGAGTCTCTTATCTTATCCAGAATTTCTAATGTGCACAGTTATTCTTTTGTGGTTTAGACGATTTTCTATATAAAAAATAGTGATTTGTTTTATTTTTAAAAGGCGGATGGCTGCTGTTTTACGGTTACACATCTCCTAATTGCCACCAGCTGTTTTGTGTTGCTCCTGAGAATTTTGATGAGAGTAAAGACCCTATTTCTCTTTCCTACAATAAAATATATACTTGTCAAAAATTGTAAATAGGCAGTTGTGGAGTGAATAGGGTTTTTTATTTATTTTTTTAATTTCTTTTTTTTTGTTCATTGTTTGTGTGTAATTGAATTTATTGCCCTGGTATACCATTTGCTAGACATATCTTTGATTATTCAGCTTTTAATTTTTTCTTTGTACAACATATTTAAATAATGCAAAGTTTCAGAAACAATTGTCTTTCAAAAATTTGAATTATAAATACTTATATATAAAAAATGACCTACAGCAAATTTGAAGTATTATGTGTCCCTTTAGTTTGGAACTAATACGTATCCATTTTCTTAAGGAAAAAAATTAAGAAAACAACATTCCATGTCCAGCTAGTTGGTGAAGTACAAAACTGTACCATATTTTGTTTTCTTTGTAATATAAATTATTTTAACAAACATCAAATGGGAGATAACTCCAATTTTTTTTTTCAGGTACTAAGGACAAAAACCATCCAAGTCAAACATTGAAGTCCAGATCTAGAATTTGCAAGGTATTTATTGGGTGAAAAAAACAGAAGCATTTATTTTTCATGCTGAATACAATTTCTATTCAGGTTGTGGTAACATCCTACATATTTAAGGGCTTCAGTGTGACATTGGTTAAACACAATTCAAACAACCAGAAACTGCAGCCAACATATGCCAGAAGTCCTTTAGGACTAACCCTGTGACAAAAAAAAACAATTTTGGTTGGATTAAGTCAGTTCATCAGAAACAATGCACAACACAAAAAAAAATATTAGGTACATGAATATAGGTTGCTGATGAAAAGATGATTAGGTGTTGCTCATGAGTAATTTTTATCACTACTGATGTGGAATGCATGCAAGACATATTTATGTGTCCACACTTGTTCAACTACTGATGTGGAATGCATTTGATTTTGAAACATTCGGAATGTATATGTATATTTTTTCTGTCCAACATTACTTTGTTCTGTTCAGTTATTCTTCACTTATATTTCAGATGACCAAAGAGGGCTGTTCCTATTTATTCCATATTAACATGAAAACTTTCAAACTCTATGAAAAACTTTTTACATACTCATTGAGTATAAAAGGTGTAGAATTTATTTAGTTAAGTTTAGTTCTAATATGGAATGCCGTGGTAGAATTAATCAAACTACCAAATTTCCATATTGGAATTGAAAATTATTTATGGAAGGCATGATTTATGGATATTTAACTATGGTCAAACTTTGTTTCTGCAAATTTAACACCCTGCAATCACTGAGCGTTAAATTTGACTGATACAATGCAATGCCCATAGTAAAATAAACAATAGATCATGGCTTTCAAAAATTATTTTGTATATTTAGATGACAGTGGAGTTGAGAGTGGAGTGGAGTGAGAGTGGAGTTAGAAGAGGAGTTGAGTTGAGTGTGCAGTTGAGTAAATTTGAGTTAATGGTAAACTTAGCTCAAGTTTATTTTATTAAGTTTAATTTAATTTAAGGTAGTTGAGTTTAAGGAGATCTACACCTTGGATAAAAAAAATTCAGACTTTTTTGGCAATCTTTTTAATTTAATTTTGCATAAATGGAATAAGCTAATAGGACAGTTTTGGCTGGAAGTCTTGTGAAAAGAAAAGATCTGATGAAGTGCAGACAAACAATGAAGTAATTGGATACCAATAAAACATTGCAACTTGCAGGTAAACATTTTCTTTAATTTGGGAATGGAATTATCCATAATCCTTTAACAATTTGTTGTTTTACCTCGGCTGGCTTGAATTAATTATTTATTGTAAAAGACCTTTTGTTTTACTGAAAAAATGCATTAAATTATAAAATTAAATGTTTTGCCATGTTTTCTGCTTAAGATCGACTATTGGTTTATTATTGCTACAAAAATGTAACAGAAGGATTGAATAGTCTGTTTAATGTTTATAATTTAAAGTTGGAAAAAAAATGCATACAAACTGCATATCACATCCATGTATGATTCTATTATGTTTGCTAATATTTCACTGTAGATAAAAATTTTGGGTTGTTTCCCAAAACAATCCACCAAGTTAGTCCCCACCAAAAAGAAGTTTGAGTGTATGAAGACAAAAATTGTCACTATTTTAGAACCTTGGATATGAAGTCAACTTGGGTTATATTGGGAGTCAAATGTTGTCAACCTACAGGAACAGATGTTGTATCCAAAATTAATGAGATAAGAATAGCCAATGTCTAGGCTTTCCAACAGAGCACCAAAACAAAATTGTGAATATTCAACTAAAAAAATTTCTTTCTGTATAGATGTGAAACATTCAGGACAACAAAGACAATGCATAGCAGACCATGACTTTATTCAACATCTGTCTAAAGCACATCTGAATTAGATGGCAAAAAAGGCAAAAAAAGATTTGCAATATTTATCTGTGGTAGTGTGAAACAAGAATTGGTGAACAGTCAGATTCTGCAAAGTGAGGTCAAATTGGACATAACTATTACGAAGCCAGCTTTAAGGACCATATGACAAGCCCATACATGACTGAACTGCAGCAGATAGGAACCAGCTTGAGTGGATTGACCAGAATAGCGAAAAATACTGTTTGCTTACAAGGCAATGTAGACAGTCTATGGTCTCACCTGCAGAGACAGGCCTACTAAGTAAGTCTTCATCTTGGAGCATAAATGTACATGTTTTATGAACTGGTTTCCAATACAAGTAAGATATCTTCTGTATTATTGTATGTATCTTTTTTTTTTCTCGTCTGCTGCTTAAACTGTTCTAACAATACACATGGTGTAAAAGTTAAAGCAACATTCTAAGAATAAATTTAAAAAAAAAATAAATAAAAAGTAATAACATTTCTACATAAGATATTTTCACCTCTACTTATTTCTTTGGTTAAGGGAATAAGTTTTTCTACATATTTTATTTACTACTGTACTTATTTCTTTGGTTACTTTTCATAGATGCAGAAAAAAGATGACAGATGAAGAGGAATGCCATGACATATTTAATATCTCCAAAATATCTGGGTAAGAATATTATTGGAATTATTTCAGAGTTAAAGAAGCCATAAAAACTTATGACAATTTAAATACATGTATTTAAAATATTTTGGATTAACACCTGATATAAGGTACAGTTATTTTACCATCACTACACATGTTAGCTAATGTCAAAAATTGAAAGCAACATTCAAACTGTAAGTGAAAGGACATGAAATCTGCTATATATAGATTTTTTTCAATCCATTTTTTTTATTTGGTTATTTTTATAGACGAAGAAAGAAGATTACAGATGAAGAGATGAACCCCAAGAAAATGTCCAAAATATCTGGGTAAGAATATTGTTGAAAATTATTGCAGTGATAAAACAGCCATTAAATCTTCCTGACAATTTCAACATTTTTTTAATGTACTTTTTTAGAACAACATCTGAAATAAGGTAAAATTATTTTTCCATCAATATAAACATGTCAGCTGCTGTCAAAAAGTAAAAGCACCATTCTAAGAATGAATAAAAGGAAATAAAGTTTTCTAGATATTGAAAAAATTTCTTGACAATTTAAATATTTTTTTAATGTACTTTTTGTCTCGCCTGCGACGAAAGTCGCTGGAGGCGAGACATATGTATGGGAATCCGGCGGCGGCGGCGTAAACACTTGACATCTTGCTTCATATCTTTGTAAGCCCAAGCCCTAGGTCCATCAAATTTGGTCCAGAGGTAGCTTATGATGAGTACTTGCCAGTCAGTCACCTGTCCTTGACCTCAATTTCACGGTCCAGTGACTACGTTGAAGTTTTTGGGTTACGACAGTTCCTCTGTAACTACGCATGGTAGGATGACAATATTTGGTGTATAGGTTGCTGATGACTAGTACATGACTGTCTAGTAGGTGTCACCTGACCTTGACCTCAATTTCACGGTCCAGCGACTATGTTAAAGTTTTGGGGTTACGACAGTTCTTCTGTAACTACGCATGGTAGGATGACAATATTTGGTGTATAGGTTGCTGATGACTAGTACATGACTGTCTGGTAGGTGTCACCTGACCTTGACCTCAATTTCATGGTCCAGCGACTACATTAAAGTTTTTGGGTTACGACAGTTCCTCTGTAACTACACATGGTAGGATTACAATGTTTGGTGTAAAGGTTGCTGATGACTAGTACATAACTGTCTGGTAGGTGTCACCTGACCTTGACCTCAATTTCATGGTCCAGCGACTACGTTAAAGTTTTTGGGTTACGATAGTTCCTCTGTAACTATGCATGGTAGGATGACAATATTTGGTATATAGGTTGCTGATGAATAGTATATGACTGTCTGGTAGGTTCCACCTGACCTTGACCTCAATTTCACGGTCCAGCGACTACGTTAAAGTTTTAGGTTACGACTGTTCCCCTGTAACTATGCAGGGTATAGTGACAATATTTTGTATACAGGCCGCTGCTGATATTTAATGCTATTTACGTAATCCTTATGACGAAATTTATTTTTGTTACTGATGCGGAATTCAGGCGAGACGTTTTTCTGTGTCCACACTTGTTTAGAACAAGATCTGAAATAAGGTAATATTATTTTTCCATCAATATAAACATCTTAGCTGCTGTCAAAAAGTAAAAGCAATATCTGGGTAAGAATTTTAGTGGAAATTATTGCCATGATAAAACAGCCTTAAAAACTTCTTGACTATTTAAATACTTTTTAAAATGTACTCTTTGAATAACATCTGAAATAAGGTTAAATTATTTTTCCATCCATACACATGTTAGCTAGTTCCAACATGTAAAAGGAACATTCTAAGAATAAATGAAAGGGAATAAAGTTTTCTACATATTGATATTTTCCATTGTACTTTCATTGGTTACTTTTCATAGATGAAGAAAAAGGATGACAGATGAAGAGGAATGCCAAGGCATATTAAATATCTCCAAAATATCTGGGTAAGAATATTATTGGAATTATTTCAGAGTTAAAGAAGCCATAAAAGCTTATGACAATTTAAAATACATATATTTAAAATATTTTTGAAATGCACTTTTTGGATTAACACCCGATATGAGGTAGTTATTTTACTACCATCACTACATATGTTAGCTAGTGTCAAAAATTGAAAAAGCAAGATTCTACGCATAAAGGAAAGGACATTAAATCTGCTCTGTTTAGATTTTTCCAATCTATTCATTTATTTGGTTATTTCATAGAAGAAGAAAGAAGATTACAGATGAAGAGAGGAACCCCAAGAAAATATACCCAGAATATCTGGGTAAGAATATTGCTGAAAATTATTGCAGTGATAAAACAGCCATTAAAACTTCTTGAAAATTTAAATATTTTTTTAAAATATACTCTTTTAGAATAACATCTGAAATAAGGTAGAATTATTTTTTCATCAATATAAACATGTTAGCTGCTGTCAAAAAGTGAAAACAACATTCTAAGAATAAATAAAAGGGAATAAAGTTTTCTTCATATTGATATGTTCCACTTAACTTATTTCTTGGCTTACTTTTCATGGATGAAGAAAACAGATGAAGAGGAAAGCCAAGACAATATGTCCAGAATATCTGGGTAAGAATTTTAGTGGAAATTTTTGCAGTGATACAACAGCCATTAACACTTCTTGAAAATTTAAATATTTTTTTAAATATACTCTTTTAGGATAACATCGGTAGAATTATTTTTCCATCAATATAAACATGTTAGCTGCTGTCAAAAAGTAAAAGAAACATTCTAAGAATAAATAAAAGGGAATAAAGTTTTCTACATATTGATATGTTCCACTGTACTTATTTCTTTGCTTACTTTTCACAGATGAAGAAAAAGATGACAGATGAAGAGGAAAGCCAAGACAATAGATCCAGAATATCTGGGTAAGAATATAAGTGGAAATTATTGCAAAGATAAAACAGCCTTTAAAACTTCTTGACAATTTAAATATTTTTTAATGTACTTTTTTAGAACAAGATCTGAAATAAGGTAATATTATTTTTCCATCAATATAAACATGTTAGCTGCTGTCAAAAGGTAAAAGCAACATCTGGGTAAGAATTTTAGTGGAAATTATTGCCATGATAAAACAGCCTTAAAACTTCTTGACTATTTAAATACTTTTTAAAATGTACTCTTTGAATAACATCTGAAATAAGGTTAAATTATTTTTCCATCCATACACATGTAAGCTAGTTCCAACATGTAAAAGGAACATTCTAAGAATAAATGAAAGGGAATAAAGTTTTCTACATATTGATATTTTCCATTGTACTTTCATTGGTTACTTTTCATAGATGAAGAAAAAGGATGACAGATGAAGAGGAATGCCAAGGCATATTAAATATCTCCAAAATATCTGGGTAAGAATATTATTGGAATTATTTCAGAGTTAAAGAAGCCATAAAAGCTTATGACAATTTAAAATACATATATTTAAAATATTTTTGAAATGCACTTTTTGGATTAACACCCGATATGAGGTAGTTATTTTACTACCATCACTACGTATGTTAGCTAGTGTCAAAAATTGAAAAAGCAAGATTCTACGCATAAAGGAAAGGACATTAAATCTGCTCTGTTTAGATTTTTCCAATCTATTCATTTATTTGGTTATTTCATAGAAGAAGAAAGAAGATTACAGATGAAGAGAGGAACCCCAAGAAAATATGTCCAGAATATCTGGGTAAGAATATTGCTGAAAATTATTGCAGTGATAAAACAGCCATTAAAACTTCTTGAAAATTTAAATATTTTTTTAAAATATACTCTTTTAGAATAACATCTGAAACAAGGTAGAATTATTTTTTCATCAATATAAGCATGTTAGCTGCTGTCAAAAAGTAAAAACAACATTCTAAGAATAAATAAAAGGGAATAAAGTTTTCTTCATATTGATATGTTCCACTGAACTTATTTCTTGGCTTACTTTTCATAGATGAAGAAAACAGATAAAGAGGAAAGCCAAGACAATATGTCCAGAATATCTGGGTAAGAATTTTTGTGGAAATTGTTGCAGTGATAAAACAGCCATTAAAACTTATTGAAAATTTAAATATTTTTTAAAATATACTCTTTTAGAATAACATCTTCAATAAGGTAGAATTATTTTTCCATCAATATAAACATGTTAGCTGCTGTCAAAAGTAAAAGCACCATTCTAAGAATAAATAAAAGGAAATAAAGTTTTCTAGATATTGATATGTTCCACTATACTTTTTTCTTGGCTTACTTTTCATAGATGAAGAAAAAAGATGACAGATGAAGAGGAAAGCCAAGAAATATGTCCAGAATATCTGGGTAAGAATTTTAGTGGAAATTATTGCAAAGATAAAACAGCCTTTAAAACTTCTTGACAATTAAAATATTTTTTTAATGTACTTTTTTAGAACAAGATCTGAAGTAAGGTAATATTATTTTTCCATCAATATAAACATGTTAGCTGCTGTCAAAAAGTAAAAGCAACATCTGGGTAAGAATTTTAGTGGAAATTATTGCCATGATAAAACAGCCTTAAAAACTTCTTGACTATTTAAATACTTTTTAAAATGTACTATTTGAATAACATCTGAAATAAGGTTAAATTATTTTTCCATCCATACACATGTTAGCTAGTTCCAACATGTAAAAGGAACATTCTAAGAATAAATGAAAGGGAATAAAGTTTTCTACATATTGATATTTTCCATTGTACTTTCATTGGTTACTTTTCATAGATGAAGAAAAAGGATGACAGATGAAGAGGAATGCCAAGGCATATTAAATATATCCAAAATATCTGGGTAAGAATATTATTGGAATTATTTCAGAGTTAAAGAAGCCATAAAAGCTTATGACAATTTAAAATCCATATATTTAAAATATTTTTGAAATGCACTTTTTGGATTAACACCCAATATGAGGTAGTTATTTTACTACCATCACTATGTATGTTAGCTAGTGTCAAAAATTGAAAAAGCAAGATTCTACGCATAAAGGAAAGGACATTAAATCTGCTCTGTTTAGATTTTTCCAATCTATTCATTTATTTGGTTATTTCATAAAAGAAGAAAGAAGATTACAGATGAAGAGAGGAACCCCAAGAAAATATGTCCAGAATATCTGGGTAAGAACATTGCTGGAAATTATTGCAGTGATAAAACAGCCATTAAAACTTCTTGAAAATTTAAATATTTTTTTTTAAATATACTCTTTTAGAATAACATCTGAAATAAGGTAGAATTATTTTTTCATCAATATAAACATGTTAGCTGCTGTCAAAAAGTAAAAACAACATTCTAAGAATAAATAAAAGGGAATAAAGTTTTATTCATATTGATATGTTCCACTAAACTTATTTCTTGGCTTACTTTTCATAGATGAAGAAAAAAGATGACAGATGAAGAGGAAAGCCAAGACAATATGTCCAGAATATCTGGGTAAGAATTTTAGTGGAAATTTTTGCAGTGATACAACAGCCATTAACACTTCTTGAAAATTTAAATATTTTTTAAAATATACTGTTTTAAGATAACATCTTCAATAAGGTAGAATTATTTTTCCATCAATATAAACATGTTAGCTGCTGTCAAAAAGTAAACGAAACATTCTAAGAATAAATAAAAGGGAATAAAGTTTTCGTCATATTGATATGTTCCACTAAACTTATTTCTTGGCTTACTTTTCATAGATGAAGAAAACAGATGAAGAGGAAAGCCAAGACAATATGTCCAGAATATCTGGGTAAGAATTTTTGTGGAAATTATTGCAGTGATAAAACAGCCATTAAAACTTCTTGAAAATTTAAATATTTTTTAAAATATACTCTTTTAGAATAACATCTGAAATAAGGTAGAATTATTTTTCCATCAATATAAACATGTTAGCTGCTGTCAAAAGTAAAAGCACCATTCTAAGAATAAATAAAAGGAAATAAGGTTTTCTAGATATTGATATGTTCCACTATACTTATTTCTTGGCTTACTTTTCATAGATGAAGAAAAAAGATGACAGATGAAGAGGAAAGCCAAGACAATATGTCCAGAATATCTGGGTAAGAATTTTAGTGGAAATTTTTGCAGTGATACAACAGCCATTAACACTTCTTGAAAATTTAAATATTTTTTAAAATATACTCTTTTAGGATAACATCTTCAATAAGGTAGAATTATTTTTTCCATCAATATAAACATGTTAGCTGCTGTCAAAAAGTAAAAGAAACATTCTAAGAATAAATAAAAGGGAATAAAGTTTTCGTCATATTGATATGTTCCACTGAACTTATTTCTTGGCTTACTTTTCATAGATGAAGAAAACAGATGAAGAGGAAAGCCAAGACAATATGTCCAGAATATCTGGGTAAGAATTTTTGTGGAAATTATTGCAGTGATAAAACAGCCATTAAAACTTCTTGAAAATTTAAATATTTTTTTAAAATATACTCTTTTAGGATAACATCTTCAATAAGGTAGAATTATTTTTCCATCAATATAAACATGTAAGCTGCTGTCAAAAAGTAAAAGAAACATTCTAAGAATAAATAAAAGGGAATAATTTTCTACATATTGATATGTTCCACTGTACTTGTTTCTTTGCTTACTTTCCACAGATGAAGAAAAAGATGACAGATGAAGAGGAAAGCCAAGACAATAGATCCAGAATATCTGGGTAAGAATTTTAGTGGAAATTATTGCAAAGAAAAAACAGCCTTTAAAACTTCTTGACAATTTAAATATTTTTTTAATGTACTTTTTTAGAACAAGATCTGAAATAAGGAAATATTATTTTTCCATCAATATAAACATGTTAGCTGCTGTCAAAAAGTAAAAGCAACATCTGGGTAAGAATTTTAGTGGAAATTATTGCCATGATAAAACAGCCTTAAAAACTTCTTGACTATTTAAATACTTTTTAAAATGTACTCTTTGAATAACATCTGAAATAAGGTTAAATTATTTTTCCATCCATACACATGTTAGCTAGTTCCAACATGTAAAAGGAACATTCTAAGAATAAATGAAAGGGAATAAAGTTTTCTACATATTGATATTTTCCATTGTACTTTCATTGGTTACTTTTCATAGATGAAGAAAAAGGATGACAGATGAAGAAGAATGCCAAGGCATATTAAATATCTCCAAAATATCTGGGTAAGAATATTATTGGAATTATTTCAGAGTTAAAGAAGCCATAAAAGCTTATGACAATTTAAAATCCATATATTTAAAATATTTTTGAAATGCACTTTTTGGATTAACACCCGATATGAGGTAGTTATTTTACTACCATCACTACGTATGTTAGCTAGTGTCAAAAATTGAAAAAGCAAGATTCTACGCATAAAGGAAAGGACATTAAATCTGCTCTGTTTAGATTTTTCCAATCTATTCATTTATTTGGTTATTTCATAGAAGAAGAAAGAAGATTACAGATGAAGAGAGGAACCCCAAGAAAATATGTCCAGAATATCTGGGTAAGAACATTGCTGGAAATTATTGCAGTGATAAAACAGCCATTAAAACTTCTTGAAAATTTAAATATTTTTTTTTAAATATACTCTTTTAGGATAACATCTGAAATAAGGTAGAATTATTTTTCCATCAATATAAACATGTAAGCTGCTGTCAAAAAGTAAAAGAAACATTTCTAAGAATAAATAAAAGGGAATAATTTTCTACATATTGATATGTTCCACTGTACTTGTTTCTTTGCTTACTTTCCACAGATGAAGAAAAAGATGACAGATGAAGAGGAAAGCCAAGACAATAGATCCAGAATATCTGGGTAAGAATTTTAGTGGAAATTATTGCAAAGAAAAAACAGCCTTTAAAACTTCTTGACAATTTAAATATTTTTTTAATGTACTTTTTTAGAACAAGATCTGAAATAAGGAAATATTATTTTTCCATCAATATAAACATGTTAGCTGCTGTCAAAAAGTAAAAGCAACATCTGGGTAAGAATTTTAGTGGAAATTATTGCCATGATAAAACAGCCTTAAAAACTTCTTGACTATTTAAATACTTTTTAAAATGTACTCTTTGAATAACATCTGAAATAAGGTTAAATTATTTTTCCATCCATACACATGTTAGCTAGTTCCAACATGTAAAAGGAACATTCTAAGAATAAATGAAAGGGAATAAAGTTTTCTACATATTGATATTTTCCATTGTACTTTCATTGGTTACTTTTCATAGATGAAGAAAAAGGATGACAGATGAAGAAGAATGCCAAGGCATATTAAATATCTCCAAAATATCTGGGTAAGAATATTATTGGAATTATTTCAGAGTTAAAGAAGCCATAAAAGCTTATGACAATTTAAAATCCATATATTTAAAATATTTTTGAAATGCACTTTTTGGATTAACACCCGATATGAGGTAGTTATTTTACTACCATCACTACGTATGTTAGCTAGTGTCAAAAATTGAAAAAGCAAGATTCTACGCATAAAGGAAAGGACATTAAATCTGCTCTGTTTAGATTTTTCCAATCTATTCATTTATTTGGTTATTTCATAGAAGAAGAAAGAAGATTACAGATGAAGAGAGGAACCCCAAGAAAATATGTCCAGAATATCTGGGTAAGAACATTGCTGGAAATTATTGCAGTGATAAAACAGCCATTAAAACTTCTTGAACATTTAAATATTTTTTTTTAAATATACTCTTTTAGAATAACATCTGAAATAAGGTAGAATTATTTTTTCATCAATATAAACATGTTAGCTGCTGTCAAAAAGTAAAAACAACATTCTAAGAATAAATAAAAGGGAATAAAGTTTTATTCATATTGATATGTTCCACTAAACTTATTTCTTGGCTTACTTTTCATAGATGAAGAAAAAAGATGACAGATGAAGAGGAAAGCCAAGACAATATGTCCAGAATATCTGGGTAAGAATTTTAGTGGAAATTTTTGCAGTGATACAACAGCCATTAACACTTCTTGAAAATTTAAATATTTTTTAAAATATACTCTTTTAGGATAACATCTTCAATAAGGTAGAATTATTTTTTCCATTAATATAAACATGTTAGCTGCTGTCAAAAAGTAAAAGAAACATTCTAAGAATAAATAAAAGGGAATAAAGTTTTCATCATATTGATATGTTCCACTGAACTTATTTCTTGGCTTACTTTTCATAGATGAAGAAAACAGATGAAGAGGAAAGCCAAGACAATATGTCCAGAATATCTGGGTAAGAATTTTTGTGGAAATTATTGCAGTGATAAAACAGCCATTAAAACTTCTTGAAAATTTAAATATTTTTTAAAATATACTCTTTTAGAATAACATCTGAAATAAGGTAGAATTATTTTTTCATCAATATAAACATGTTAGCTGCTGTCAAAAAGTGAAAACAACATTCTAAGAATAAATAAAAGGGAATAAAGTTTTCTTCATATTGATATGTTCCACTTAACTTATTTCTTGGCTTACTTTTCATGGATGAAGAAAACAGATGAAGAGGAAAGCCAAGACAATATGTCCAGAATATCTGGGTAAGAATTTTAGTGGAAATTTTTGCAGTGATACAACAGCCATTAACACTTCTTGAAAATTTAAATATTTTTTAAAATATAATGTTTTAAGATAACATCTTCAATAAGGTAGAATTATTTTTCCATCAATATAAACATGTTAGCTGCTGTCAAAAAGTAAAAGAAACATTCTAAGAATAAATAAAAGGGAATAAAGTTTTCGTCATATTGATATGTTCCACTGAACTTATTTCTTGGCTTACTTTTCATAGATGAAGAAAACAGATGAAGAGGAAAGCCAAGACAATATGTCCAGAATATCTGGGTAAGAATTTTAGTGGAAATTTTTGCAGTGATACAACAGCCATTAACACTTCTTGAAAATTTAAATATTTTTTTAAATATACTCTTTTAGGATAACATCGGTAGAATTATTTTTCCATCAATATAAACATGTTAGCTGCTGTCAAAAAGTAAAAGAAACATTCTAAGAATAAATAAAAGGGAATAAAGTTTTCTACATATTGATATGTTCCACTGTACTTATTTCTTTGCTTACTTTTCACAGATGAAGAAAAAGATGACAGATGAAGAGGAAAGCCAAGACAATAGATCCAGAATATCTGGGTAAGAATATAAGTGGAAATTATTGCAAAGATAAAACAGCCTTTAAAACTTCTTGACAATTTAAATATTTTTTAATGTACTTTTTTAGAACAAGATCTGAAATAAGGTAATATTATTTTTCCATCAATATAAACATGTTAGCTGCTGTCAAAAAGTAAAAGCAACATCTGGGTAAGAATTTTAGTGGAAATTATTGCCATGATAAAACAGCCTTAAAAACTTCTTGACTATTTAAATACTTTTTAAAATGTACTCTTTGAATAACATCTGAAATAAGGTTAAATTATTTTTCCATCCATATACATGTTAGCTAGTTCCAACATGTAAAAGGAACATTCCAAGAATAAATGAAAGGGAATAAAGTTTTCTACATATTGATATTTTCCATTGTACTTTCATTGGTTACTTTTCATAGATGAAGAAAAAAGATGACAGATGAAGAGGAAAGCCAAGACAATATGTCCAGAATATCTGGGTAAGAATTTTAGTGGCAATTTTTGCAGTGATACAACAGCCATTAACACTTCTTGAAAATTTAAATATTTTTTAAAATATACTGTTTTAGGATAACATCTTCAATAAGGTAGAATTATTTTTCCATCAATATAAAAATGTTAGCTGCTGTCAAAAAGTAAAAGAAACATTCTAAGAATAAATAAAAGGGAATAAAGTTTTCTTCATATTGATATGTTCCACTTAACTTATTTCTTCGCTTACTTTTCATGGATGAAGAAAACAGATGAAGAGGAAAGCCAAGACAATATGTCCAGAATATCTGGGTAAGAATTTTTGTGGAAATTATTGCAGTGATAAAACAGCCATTAAAACTTCTTGAAAATTTAAATATTTTTTAAAATATACTCTTTTAGAATAACATCTGAAATAAGGTAGAATTATTTTTCCATCAATATAAACATGTTAGCTGCTGTCAAAAGTAAAAGCACCATTCTAAGAATAAATAAAAGGAAATAAAGTTTTCTAGATATTGATATGTTCCACTATACTTATTTCTTGGCTTACTTTTCATAGATGAAGAAAAAAGATGACAGATGAAGAGGAAAGCCAAGACAATATGTCCAGAATATCTGGGTAAGAATTTTAGTGGAAATTATTGCAGTGATACAACAGCCATTAACACTTCTTGAAAATTTAAATATTTTTTTAAATATACTCTTTTAGGATAACATCGGTAGAATTATTTTTCCATCAATATAAACATGTTAGCTGCTGTCAAAAAGTAAAAGAAACATTCTAAGAATAAATAAAAGGGAATAAAGTTTTCTACATATTGATATGTTCCACTGTACTTATTTCTTTGCTTACTTTTCACAGATGAAGAAAAAGATGACAGATGAAGAGGAAAGCCAAGACAATAGATCCAGAATATCTGGGTAAGAATATAAGTGGAAATTATTGCAAAGATAAAACAGCCTTTAAAACTTCTTGACAATTTAAATATTTTTTAATGTACTTTTTTAGAACAAGATCTGAAATAAGGTAATATTATTTTTCCATCAATATAAACATGTTAGCTGCTGTCAAAAAGTAAAAGCAACATCTGGGTAAGAATTTTAGTGGAAATTATTGCCATGATAAAACAGCCTTAAAAACTTCTTGACTATTTAAATACTTTTTAAAATGTACTCTTTGAATAACATCTGAAATAAGGTTAAATTATTTTTCCATCCATATACATGTTAGCTAGTTCCAACATGTAAAAGGAACATTCCAAGAATAAATGAAAGGGAATAAAGTTTTCTACATATTGATATTTTCCATTGTACTTTCATTGGTTACTTTTCATAGATGAAGAAAAAAGATGACAGATGAAGAGGAAAGCCAAGACAATATGTCCAGAATATCTGGGTAAGAATTTTAGTGGAAATTTTTGCAGTGATACAACAGCCATTAACACTTCTTGAAAATTTAAATATTTTTTAAAATATACTGTTTTAGGATAACATCTTCAATAAGGTAGAATTATTTTTCCATCAATATAAACATGTTAGCTGCTGTCAAAAAGTAAAAGAAACATTCTAAGAATAAATAAAAGGGAATAAAGTTTTCTTCATATTGATATGTTCCACTTAACTTATTTCTTGGCTTACTTTTCATGGATGAAGAAAACAGATGAAGAGGAAAGCCAAGACAATATGTCCAGAATATCTGGGTAAGAATTTTTGTGGAAATTATTGCAGTGATAAAACAGCCATTAAAACTTCTTGAAAATTTAAATATTTTTTAAAATATACTCTTTTAGAATAACATCTGAAATAAGGTAGAATTATTTTTCCATCAATATAAACATGTTAGCTGCTGTCAAAAGTAAAAGCACCATTCTAAGAATAAATAAAAGGAAATAAAGTTTTCTAGATATTGATATGTTCCACTATACTTATTTCTTGGCTTACTTTTCATAGATGAAGAAAAAAGATGACAGATGAAGAGGAAAGCCAAGACAATATGTCCAGAATATCTGGGTAAGAATTTTAGTGGAAATTATTGCAGTGATACAACAGCCATTAACACTTCTTGAAAATTTAAATATTTTTTTAAATATACTCTTTTAGGATAACATCGGTAGAATTATTTTTCCATCAATATAAACATGTTAGCTGCTGTCAAAAAGTAAAAGAAACATTCTAAGAATAAATAAAAGGGAATAAAGTTTTCTACATATTGATATGTTCCACTGTACTTATTTCTTTGCTTACTTTTCACAGATGAAGAAAAAGATGACAGATGAAGAGGAAAGCCAAGACAATAGATCCAGAATATCTGGGTAAGAATATAAGTGGAAATTATTGCAAAGATAAAACAGCCTTTAAAACTTCTTGACAATTTAAATATTTTTTTAATGTACTTTTTTAGAACTAGATCTGAAATAAGGTAATATTATTTTTCCATCAATATAAACATGTTAGCTGCTGTCAAAAAGTAAAAGCAACATCTGGGTTAGAATTTTAGTGGAAATTATTGCCATGATAAAACAGCCTTAAAAACTTCTCGACTATTTAAATACTTTTTAAAATGTACTCTTTGAATAACATCTGAAATAAGGTTAAATTATTTTTCCATCCATACACATGTTAGCTAGTTCCAACATGTAAAAGGAACATTCTAAGAATAAATGAAAGGGAATAAAGTTTTCTACATATTGATATTTTCCATTGTACTTTCATTGGTTACTTTTCATAGATGAAGAAAAAGGATTACAGATGAAGAGGAATGCCAAGGCATATTAAATATCTCCAAAATATCTGGGTAAGAATATTATTGGAATTATTTCAGAGTTAAAGAAGCCATAAAAGCTTATGACAATTTAAAATACATATATTTAAAATATTTTTGAAATGCACTTTTTGGATTAACACCCGATATGAGGTAGTTATTTTACTACCATCACTACGTATGTTAGCTAGTGTCAAAAATTGAAAAAGCAAGATTCTACGCATAATGGAAAGGACATTTAATCTGCTCTGTTTAGATTTTTCCAATCTATTCATTTATTTGGTTATTTCATAGAAGAAGAAAGAAGATTACAGATGAAGAGAGGAACCCCAAGAAAATATACCCAGAATATCTGGGTAAGAATATTGCTGAAAATTATTGCAGTGATAAAACAGCCATTAAAACTTCTTGAAAATTTAAATATTTTTTTAAAATATACTCTTTTAGAATAACATCTGAAATAAGGTAGAATTATTTTTTCATCAATATAAACATGTTAGCTGCTGTCAAAAAGTGAAAACAACATTCTAAGAATAAATAAAAGGGAATAAAGTTTTCTTCATATTGATATGTTCCACTTAACTTATTTCTTGGCTTACTTTTCATGGATGAAGAAAACAGATGAAGAGGAAAGCCAAGACAATATGTCCAGAATATCTGGGTAAGAATTTTAGTGGAAATTTTTGCAGTGATACAACAGCCATTAACACTTCTTGAAAATTTAAATATTTTTTAAAATATAATGTTTTAGGATAACATCTTCAATAAGGAAGAATTATTTTTCCATCAATATAAACATGTTAGCTGCTGTCAAAAAGTAAAAGAAACATTCTAAGAATAAATAAAAGGGAATAAAGTTTTCGTCATATTGATATGTTCCACTGAACTTATTTCTTTGCTTACTTTTCATAGATGAAGAAAACAGATGAAGAGGAAAGCCAAGACAATATGTCCAGAATATCTGGGTAAGAATTTTTGTGGAAATTATTGCAGTGATAAAACAGCCATTAAAACTTCTTGAAAATTTAAATATTTTTTAAAATATACTCTTTTAGAATAACATCTGAAATAAGGTAGAATTATTTTTCCATCAATATAAACATGTTAGCTGCTGTCAAAAGTAAAAGCACCATTCTAAGAATAAATAAAAGGAAATAAAGTTTTCTAGATATTGATATGTTCCACTATACTTATTTCTTGGCTTACTTTTCATAGATGAAGAAAAAAGATGACAGATGAAGAGGAAAGCCAAGACAATATGTCCAGAATATCTGGGTAAGAATTTTAGTGGAAATTATTGCAGTGATACAACAGCCATTAACACTTCTTGAAAATTTAAATATTTTTTAAAATATACTCTTTTAGGATAACATCGGTAGAATTATTTTTCCATCAATATAAACATGTTAGCTGCTGTCAAAAAGTAAAAGAAACATTCTAAGAATAAATAAAAGGGAATAAAGTTTTCTACATATTGATATGTTCCACTGTACTTATTTCTTTGCTTACTTTTCACAGATGAAGAAAAAGATGACAGATGAAGAGGAAAGCCAAGACAATAGATCCAGAATATCTGGGTAAGAATATAAGTGGAAATTATTGCAAAGATAAAACAGCCTTTAAAACTTCTTGACAATTTAAATATTTTTTTAATGTACTTTTTTAGAACTAGATCTGAAATAAGGTAATATTATTTTTCCATCAATATAAACATGTTAGCTGCTGTCAAAAAGTAAAAGCAACATCTGGGTTAGAATTTTAGTGGAAATTATTGCCATGATAAAACAGCCTTAAAAACTTCTCGACTATTTAAATACTTTTTAAAATGTACTCTTTGAATAACATCTGAAATAAGGTTAAATTATTTTTCCATCCATACACATGTTAGCTAGTTCCAACATGTAAAAGGAACATTCTAAGAATAAATGAAAGGGAATAAAGTTTTCTACATATTGATATTTTCCATTGTACTTTCATTGGTTACTTTTCATAGATGAAGAAAAAGGATTACAGATGAAGAGGAATGCCAAGGCATATTAAATATCTCCAAAATATCTGGGTAAGAATATTATTGGAATTATTTCAGAGTTAAAGAAGCCATAAAAGCTTATGACAATTTAAAATACATATATTTAAAATATTTTTGAAATGCACTTTTTGGATTAACACCCGATATGAGGTAGTTATTTTACTACCATCACTACGTATGTTAGCTAGTGTCAAAAATTGAAAAAGCAAGATTCTACGCATAATGGAAAGGACATTTAATCTGCTCTGTTTAGATTTTTCCAATCTATTCATTTATTTGGTTATTTCATAGAAGAAGAAAGAAGATTACAGATGAAGAGAGGAACCCCAAGAAAATATACCCAGAATATCTGGGTAAGAATATTGCTGAAAATTATTGCAGTGATAAAACAGCCATTAAAACTTCTTGAAAATTTAAATATTTTTTTAAAATATACTCTTTTAGAATAACATCTGAAATAAGGTAGAATTATTTTTTCATCAATATAAACATGTTAGCTGCTGTCAAAAAGTGAAAACAACATTCTAAGAATAAATAAAAGGGAATAAAGTTTTCTTCATATTGATATGTTCCACTTAACTTATTTCTTGGCTTACTTTTCATGGATGAAGAAAACAGATGAAGAGGAAAGCCAAGACAATATGTCCAGAATATCTGGGTAAGAATTTTAGTGGAAATTTTTGCAGTGATACAACAGCCATTAACACTTCTTGAAAATTTAAATATTTTTTAAAATATAATGTTTTAGGATAACATCTTCAATAAGGAAGAATTATTTTTCCATCAATATAAACATGTTAGCTGCTGTCAAAAAGTAAAAGAAACATTCTAAGAATAAATAAAAGGGAATAAAGTTTTCGTCATATTGATATGTTCCACTGAACTTATTTCTTTGCTTACTTTTCATAGATGAAGAAAACAGATGAAGAGGAAAGCCAAGACAATATGTCCAGAATATCTGGGTAAGAATTTTTGTGGAAATTATTGCAGTGATAAAACAGCCATTAAAACTTCTTGAAAATTTAAATATTTTTTAAAATATACTCTTTTAGAATAACATCTGAAATAAGGTAGAATTATTTTTCCATCAATATAAACATGTTAGCTGCTGTCAAAAGTAAAAGCACCATTCTAAGAATAAATAAAAGGAAATAAAGTTTTCTAGATATTGATATGTTCCACTATACTTATTTCTTGGCTTACTTTTCATAGATGAAGAAAAAAGATGACAGATGAAGAGGAAAGCCAAGACAATATGTCCAGAATATCTGGGTAAGAATTTTAGTGGAAATTATTGCAGTGATACAACAGCCATTAACACTTCTTGAAAATTTAAATATTTTTTAAAATATACTCTTTTAGGATAACATCGGTAGAATTATTTTTCCATCAATATAAACATGTTAGCTGCTGTCAAAAAGTAAAAGAAACATTCTAAGAATAAATAAAAGGGAATAAAGTTTTCTACATATTGATATGTTCCACTGTACTTATTTCTTTGCTTACTTTTCACAGATGAAGAAAAAGATGACAGATGAAGAGGAAAGCCAAGACAATAGATCCAGAATATCTGGGTAAGAATATAAGTGGAAATTATTGCAAAGATAAAACAGCCTTTAAAACTTCTTGACAATTTAAATATTTTTTTAATGTACTTTTTTAGAACTAGATCTGAAATAAGGTAATATTATTTTTCCATCAATATAAACATGTTAGCTGCTGTCAAAAAGTAAAAGCAACATCTGGGTTAGAATTTTAGTGGAAATTATTGCCATGATAAAACAGCCTTAAAAACTTCTCGACTATTTAAATACTTTTTAAAATGTACTCTTTGAATAACATCTGAAATAAGGTTAAATTATTTTTCCATCCATACACATGTTAGCTAGTTCCAACATGTAAAAGGAACATTCTAAGAATAAATGAAAGGGAATAAAGTTTTCTACATATTGATATTTTCCATTGTACTTTCATTGGTTACTTTTCATAGATGAAGAAAAAGGATTACAGATGAAGAGGAATGCCAAGGCATATTAAATATCTCCAAAATATCTGGGTAAGAATATTATTGGAATTATTTCAGAGTTAAAGAAGCCATAAAAGCTTATGACAATTTAAAATACATATATTTAAAATATTTTTGAAATGCACTTTTTGGATTAACACCCGATATGAGGTAGTTATTTTACTACCATCACTACGTATGTTAGCTAGTGTCAAAAATTGAAAAAGCAAGATTCTACGCATAATGGAAAGGACATTTAATCTGCTCTGTTTAGATTTTTCCAATCTATTCATTTATTTGGTTATTTCATAGAAGAAGAAAGAAGATTACAGATGAAGAGAGGAACCCCAAGAAAATATACCCAGAATATCTGGGTAAGAATATTGCTGAAAATTATTGCAGTGATAAAACAGCCATTAAAACTTCTTGAAAATTTAAATATTTTTTTAAAATATACTCTTTTAGAATAACATCTGAAATAAGGTAGAATTATTTTTTCATCAATATAAACATGTTAGCTGCTGTCAAAAAGTGAAAACAACATTCTAAGAATAAATAAAAGGGAATAAAGTTTTCTTCATATTGATATGTTCCACTTAACTTATTTCTTGGCTTACTTTTCATGGATGAAGAAAACAGATGAAGAGGAAAGCCAAGACAATATGTCCAGAATATCTGGGTAAGAATTTTAGTGGAAATTTTTGCAGTGATACAACAGCCATTAACACTTCTTGAAAATTTAAATATTTTTTAAAATATAATGTTTTAGGATAACATCTTCAATAAGGAAGAATTATTTTTCCATCAATATAAACATGTTAGCTGCTGTCAAAAAGTAAAAGAAACATTCTAAGAATAAATAAAAGGGAATAAAGTTTTCGTCATATTGATATGTTCCACTGAACTTATTTCTTTGCTTACTTTTCATAGATGAAGAAAACAGATGAAGAGGAAAGCCAAGACAATATGTCCAGAATATCTGGGTAAGAATTTTTGTGGAAATTATTGCAGTGATAAAACAGCCATTAAAACTTCTTGAAAATTTAAATATTTTTTAAAATATACTCTTTTAGAATAACATCTGAAATAAGGTAGAATTATTTTTCCATCAATATAAACATGTTAGCTGCTGTCAAAAGTAAAAGCACCATTCTAAGAATAAATAAAAGGAAATAAAGTTTTCTAGATATTGATATGTTCCACTATACTTATTTCTTGGCTTACTTTTCATAGATGAAGAAAAAAGATGACAGATGAAGAGGAAAGCCAAGACAATATGTCCAGAATATCTGGGTAAGAATTTTAGTGGAAATTATTGCAGTGATACAACAGCCATTAACACTTCTTGAAAATTTAAATATTTTTTAAAATATACTCTTTTAGGATAACATCGGTAGAATTATTTTTCCATCAATATAAACATGTTAGCTGCTGTCAAAAAGTAAAAGAAACATTCTAAGAATAAATAAAAGGGAATAAAGTTTTCTACATATTGATATGTTCCACTGTACTTATTTCTTTGCTTACTTTTCACAGATGAAGAAAAAGATGACAGATGAAGAGGAAAGCCAAGACAATAGATCCAGAATATCTGGGTAAGAATATAAGTGGAAATTATTGCAAAGATAAAACAGCCTTTAAAACTTCTTGACAATTTAAATATTTTTTTAATGTACTTTTTTAGAACTAGATCTGAAATAAGGTAATATTATTTTTCCATCAATATAAACATGTTAGCTGCTGTCAAAAAGTAAAAGCAACATCTGGGTTAGAATTTTAGTGGAAACTATTGCCATGATAAAACAGCCTTAAAAACTTCTTGACTATTTAAATACTTTTTAAATGTACTCTTTGAATAACATCTGAAATAAGGTTAAATTATTTTTCCATCCATACACATGTTAGCTAGTTCCAACATGTAAAAGGAACATTCTAAGAATAAATGAAAGGGAATAAAGTTTTCTACATATTGATATTTTCCATTGTACTTTCATTGGTTACTTTTCATAGATGAAGAAAAAGGATGACAGATGAAGAGGAATGCCAAGGCATATTAAATATCTCCAAAATATCTGGGTAAGAATATTATTGGAATTATTTCAGAGTTAAAGAAGCCATAAAAGCTTATGACAATTTAAAATACATATATTTAAAATATTTTTGAAATGCACTTTTTGGATTAACACCCGATATGAGGTAGTTATTTTACTACCATCACTACGTATGTTAGCTAGTGTCAAAAATTGAAAAAGCAAGATTCTACGCATAATGGAAAGGACATTTAATCTGCTCTGTTTAGATTTTTCCAATCTATTCATTTATTTGGTTATTTCATAGAAGAAGAAAGAAGATTACAGATGAAGAGAGGAACCCCAAGAAAATATACCCAGAATATCTGGGTAAGAATATTGCTGAAAATTATTGCAGTGATAAAACAGCCATTAAAACTTCTTGAAAATTTAAATATTTTTTTAAAATATACTCTTTTAGAATAACATCTGAAATAAGGTAGAATTATTTTTTCATCAATATAAACATGTTAGCTGCTGTCAAAAAGTGAAAACAACATTCTAAGAATAAATAAAAGGGAATAAAGTTTTCTTCATATTGATATGTTCCACTTAACTTATTTCTTGGCTTACTTTTCATGGATGAAGAAAACAGATGAAGAGGAAAGCCAAGACAATATGTCCAGAATATCTGGGTAAGAATTTTAGTGGAAATTTTTTGCAGTGATACAACAGCCATTAACACTTCTTGAAAATTTAAATATTTTTTAAAATATAATGTTTTAGGATAACATCTTCAATAAGGAAGAATTATTTTTCCATCAATATAAACATGTTAGCTGCTGTCAAAAAGTAAAAGAAACATTCTAAGAATAAATAAAAGGGAATAAAGTTTTCGTCATATTGATATGTTCCACTGAACTTATTTCTTTGCTTACTTTTCATAGATGAAGAAAACAGATGAAGAGGAAAGCCAAGACAATATGTCCAGAATATCTGGGTAAGAATTTTTGTGGAAATTATTGCAGTGATAAAACAGCCATTAAAACTTCTTGAAAATTTAAATATTTTTTAAAATATACTCTTTTAGAATAACATCTGAAATAAGGTAGAATTATTTTTCCATCAATATAAACATGTTAGCTGCTGTCAAAAGTAAAAGCACCATTCTAAGAATAAATAAAAGGAAATAAAGTTTTCTAGATATTGATATGTTCCACTATACTTATTTCTTGGCTTACTTTTCATAGATGAAGAAAAAAGATGACAGATGAAGAGGAAAGCCAAGACAATATGTCCAGAATATCTGGGTAAGAATTTTAGTGGAAATTATTGCAGTGATACAACAGCCATTAACACTTCTTGAAAATTTAAATATTTTTTAAAATATACTCTTTTAGGATAACATCGGTAGAATTATTTTTCCATCAATATAAACATGTTAGCTGCTGTCAAAAAGTAAAAGAAACATTCTAAGAATAAATAAAAGGGAATAAAGTTTTCTACATATTGATATGTTCCACTGTACTTATTTCTTTGCTTACTTTTCACAGATGAAGAAAAAGATGACAGATGAAGAGGAAAGCCAAGACAATAGATCCAGAATATCTGGGTAAGAATATAAGTGGAAATTATTGCAAAGATAAAACAGCCTTTAAAACTTCTTGACAATTTAAATATTTTTTTAATGTACTTTTTTAGAACTAGATCTGAAATAAGGTAATATTATTTTTCCATCAATATAAACATGTTAGCTGCTGTCAAAAAGTAAAAGCAACATCTGGGTTAGAATTTTAGTGGAAACTATTGCCATGATAAAACAGCCTTAAAAACTTCTTGACTATTTAAATACTTTTTAAATGTACTCTTTGAATAACATCTGAAATAAGGTTAAATTATTTTTCCATCCATACACATGTTAGCTAGTTCCAACATGTAAAAGGAACATTCTAAGAATAAATGAAAGGGAATAAAGTTTTCTACATATTGATATTTTCCATTGTACTTTCATTGGTTACTTTTCATAGATGAAGAAAAAGGATGACAGATGAAGAGGAATGCCAAGGCATATTAAATATCTCCAAAATATCTGGGTAAGAATATTATTGGAATTATTTCAGAGTTAAAGAAGCCATAAAAGCTTATGACAATTTAAAATACATATATTTAAAATATTTTTGAAATGCACTTTTTGGATTAACACCCGATATGAGGTAGTTATTTTACTACCATCACTACGTATGTTAGCTAGTGTCAAAAATTGAAAAAGCAAGATTCTACGCATAATGGAAAGGACATTTAATCTGCTCTGTTTAGATTTTTCCACTCTATTCATTTATTTGGTTATTTCATAGAAGAAGAAAGAAGATTACAGATGAAGAGAGGAACCCCAAGAAAATATACCCAGAATATCTGGGTAAGAATATTGCTGAAAATTATTGCAGTGATAAAACAGCCATTAAAACTTCTTGAAAATTTTAATATTTTTTTAAAATATACTCTTTTAGAATAACATCTGAAATAAGGTAGAATTATTTTTTCATCAATATAAACATGTTAGCTGCTGTCAAAAAGTGAAAACAACATTCTAAGAATAAATAAAAGGGAATAAAGTTTTCTTCATATTGATATGTTCCACTTAACTTATTTCTTGGCTTACTTTTCATGGATGAAGAAAACAGATGAAGAGGAAAGCCAAGACAATATGTCCATAATATCTGGGTAAGAATTTTAGTGGAAATTTTTGCAGTGATACAACAGCCATTAACACTTCTTGAAAATTTAAATATTTTTTAAAATATAATGTTTCAGGATAACATCTTCAATAAGGTAGAATTATTTTTCCATCAATATAAACATGTTAGCTGCTGTCAAAAGTAAAAGAAACATCTAAGAATAAATAAAAGGGAATAAAGTTTTCGTCATATTGATATGTTCCACTGAACTTATTTCTTGGCTTACTTTTCATAGATGAAGAAAACAGATGAAGAGGAAAGCCAAGACAATATGTCCAGAATATCTGGGTAAGAATTTTTGTGGAAATTATTGCAGTGATAAAACAGCCATTAAAACTTCTTGAAAATTTAAATATTTTTTAAAATATACTCTTTTAGAATAACATCTGAAATAAGGTAGAATTATTTTTCCATCAATATAAACATGTTAGCTGCTGTCAAAAGTAAAAGCACCATTCTAAGAATAAATAAAAGGAAATAAAAGGAAATAAAGTTTTCTAGATATTGATATGTTCCACTATACTTATTTCTTGGCTTACTTTTCATAGATGAAGAAAAAAGATGACAGATGAAGAGGAAAGCCAAGACAATATGTCCAGAATATCTGGGTAAGAATTTTAGTGAAAATTATTGCAGTGATACAACAGCCATTAACACTTCTTGAAAATTTAAATATTTTTTAAAATATACTCTTTTAGGATAACATCGGTAGAATTATTTTTCCATCAATATAAACATGTTAGCTGCTGTCAAAAAGTAAAAGAAACATTCTAAGAATAAATAAAAGGGAATAAAGTTTTCTACATATTGATATGTTCCAATGTACTTATTTCTTTGCTTACTTTTCACAGATGAAGAAAAAGATGACAGATGAAGAGGAAAGCCAAGACAATAGATCCAGAATATCTGGTAAGAATATAAGTGGAAATTATTGCAAAGATAAAACAGCCTTTAAAACTTCTTGACAATTTAAATATTTTTTTAATGTACTTTTTTAGAACAAGATCTGAAATAAGGTAATATTATTTTTCCATCAATATAAACATGTTAGCTGCTGTCAAAAAGTAAAAGCAACATCTGGGTTAGAATTTTAGTGGAAACTATTGCCATGATAAAACAGCCTTAAAAACTTCTTGACTATTTAAATACTTTTTAAATGTACTCTTTGAATAACATCTGAAATAAGGTTAAATTATTTTTCCATCCATACACATGTTAGCTAGTTCCAACATGTAAAAGGAACATTCTAAGAATAAATGAAAGGGAATAAAGTTTTCTACATATTGATATTTTCCATTGTACTTTCATTGGTTACTTTTCATAGATGAAGAAAAAGGATTACAGATGAAGAGGAATGCCAAGGCATATTAAATATCTCCAAAATATCTGGGTAAGAATATTATTGGAATTATTTCAGAGTTAAAGAAGCCATAAAAGCTTATGACAATTTAAAATACATATATTTAAAATATTTTTGAAATGCACTTTTTGGATTAACACCCGATATGAGGTAGTTATTTTACTACCATCACTACGTATGTTAGCTAGTGTCAAAAATTGAAAAAGCAAGATTCTACGCATAATGGAAAGGACATTTAATCTGCTCTGTTTAGATTTTTCCAATCTATTCATTTATTTGGTTATTTCATAGAAGAAGAAAGAAGATTACAGATGAAGAGAGGAACCCCAAGAAAATATACCCAGAATATCTGGGTAAGAATATTGCTGAAAATTATTGCAGTGATAAAACAGCCATTAAAACTTCTTGAAAATTTAAATATTTTTTTAAAATATACTCTTTTAGAATAACATCTGAAATAAGGTAGAATTATTTTTTCATCAATATAAACATGTTAGCTGCTGTCAAAAAGTGAAAACAACATTCTAAGAATAAATAAAAGGGAATAAAGTTTTCTTCATATTGATATGTTCCACTTAACTTATTTCTTGGCTTACTTTTCATGGATGAAGAAAACAGATGAAGAGGAAAGCCAAGACAATATGTCCAGAATATCTGGGTAAGAATTTTAGTGGAAATTTTTGCAGTGATACAACAGCCATTAACACTTCTTGAAAATTTAAATATTTTTTAAAATATAATGTTTTAGGATAACATCTTCAATAAGGAAGAATTATTTTTCCATCAATATAAACATGTTAGCTGCTGTCAAAAAGTAAAAGAAACATTCTAAGAATAAATAAAAGGGAATAAAGTTTTCGTCATATTGATATGTTCCACTGAACTTATTTCTTGGCTTACTTTTCATAGATGAAGAAAACAGATGAAGAGGAAAGCCAAGACAATATGTCCAGAATATCTGGGTAAGAATTTTTGTGGAAATTATTGCAGTGATAAAACAGCCATTAAAACTTCTTGAAAATTTAAATATTTTTTAAAATATACTCTTTTAGAATAACATCTGAAATAAGGTAGAATTATTTTTCCATCAATATAAACATGTTAGCTGCTGTCAAAAGTAAAAGCACCATTCTAAGAATAAATAAAAGGAAATAAAGTTTTCTAGATATTGATATGTTCCACTATACTTATTTCTTGGCTTACTTTTCATAGATGAAGAAAAAAGATGACAGATGAAGAGGAAAGCCAAGACAATATGTCCAGAATATCTGGGTAAGAATTTTAGTGGAAATTATTGCAGTGATACAACAGCCATTAACACTTCTTGAAAATTTAAATATTTTTTAAAATATACTCTTTTAGGATAACATCGGTAGAATTATTTTTCCATCAATATAAACATGTTAGCTGCTGTCAAAAAGTAAAAGAAACATTCTAAGAATAAATAAAAGGGAATAAAGTTTTCTACATATTGATATGTTCCACTGTACTTATTTCTTTGCTTACTTTTCACAGATGAAGAAAAAGATGACAGATGAAGAGGAAAGCCAAGACAATAGATCCAGAATATCTGGGTAAGAATATAAGTGGAAATTATTGCAAAGATAAAACAGCCTTTAAAACTTCTTGACAATTTAAATATTTTTTTAATGTACTTTTTTAGAACAAGATCTGAAATGAGGTAATATTATTTTTCCATCAATATAAACATGTTAGCTGCTGTCAAAAAGTAAAAGCAACATCTGGGTTAGAATTTTAGTGGAAACTATTGCCATGATAAAACAGCCTTAAAAACTTCTTGACTATTTAAATACTTTTTAAATGTACTCTTTGAATAACATCTGAAATAAGGTTAAATTATTTTTCCATCCATACACATGTTAGCTAGTTCCAACATGTAAAAGGAACATTCTAAGAATAAATGAAAGGGAATAAAGTTTTCTACATATTGATATTTTCCATTGTACTTTCATTGGTTACTTTTCATAGATGAAGAAAAAGGATGACAGATGAAGAGGAATGCCAAGGCATATTAAATATCTCCAAAATATCTGGGTAAGAATATTATTGGAATTATTTCAGAGTTAAAGAAGCCATAAAAGCTTATGACAATTTAAAATACATATATTTAAAATATTTTTGAAATGCACTTTTTGGATTAACACCCGATATGAGGTAGTTATTTTACTACCATCACTACGTATGTTAGCTAGTGTCAAAAATTGAAAAAGCAAGATTCTACGCATAATGGAAAGGACATTTAATCTGCTCTGTTTAGATTTTTCCATTCTATTCATTTATTTGGTTATTTCATAGAAGAAGAAAGAAGATTACAGATGAAGAGAGGAACCCCAAGAAAATATACCCAGAATATCTGGGTAAGAATATTGCTGAAAATTATTGCAGTGATAAAACAGCCATTAAAACTTCTTGAAAATTTAAATATTTTTTTTAAAATATACTCTTTTAGAATAACATCTGAAATAAGGTAGAATTATTTTTTCATCAATATAAACATGTTAGCTGCTGTCAAAAAGTGAAAACAACATTCTAAGAATAAATAAAAGGGAATAAAGTTTTCTTCATATTGATATGCTCCACTTAACTTATTTCTTGGCTTACTTTTCATGGATGAAGAAAACAGATGAAGAGGAAAGCCAAGACAATATGTCCAGAATATCTGGGTAAGAATTATAGTGGAAATTTTTGCAGTGATACAACAGCCATTAACACTTCTTGAAAATTTAAATATTTTTTAAAATATAATGTTTTAGGATAACATCTTCAATAAGGTAGAATTATTTTTCCATCAATATAAACATGTTAGCTGCTGTCAAAAAGTAAAAGAAACATTCTAAGAATAAATAAAAGGGAATAAAGTTTTCGTCATATTGATATGTTCCACTGAACTTATTTCTTGGCTAACTTTTCATAGATGAAGAAAACAGATGAAGAGGAAAGCCAAGACAATATGTCCAGAATATCTGGGTAAGAATTTTTGTGGAAATTATTGCAGTGATAAAACAGCCATTAAAACTTCTTGAAAATTTAAATATTTTTTAAAATATACTCTTTTAGAATAACATCTGAAATAAGGTAGAATTATTTTTCCATCCATATAAACATGTTAGCTGCTGTCAAAAGTAAAAGCACCATTCTAAGAATAAATAAAAGGAAATAAAGTTTTCTAGATATTGATATGTTCCACTATACTTATTTCTTGGCTTACTTTTCATAGATGAAGAAAAAAGATGACAGATGAAGAGGAAAGCCAAGACAATATGTCCAGAATATCTGGGTAAGAATTTTAGTGGAAATTATTGCAGTGATACAACAGCCATTAACACTTCTTGAAAATTTAAATATTTTTTAAAATATACTCTTTTAGGATAACATCGGTAGAATTATTTTTCCATCAATATAAACATGTTAGCTGCTGTCAAAAAGTAAAAGAAACATTCTAAGAATAAATAAAAGGGAATAAAGTTTTCTACATATTGATATGTTCCACTGTACTTATTTCTTTGCTTACTTTTCACAGATGAAGAAAAAGATGACAGATGAAGAGGAAAGCCAAGACAATAGATCCAGAATATCTGGTAAGAATATAAGTGGAAATTATTGCAAAGATAAAACAGCCTTTAAAACTTCTTGACAATTTAAATATTTTTTTAATGTACTTTTTTAGAACAAGATCTGAAATAAGGTAATATTATTTTTCCATCAATATAAACATGTTAGCTGCTGTCAAAAAGTAAAAGCAACATCTGGGTTAGAATTTTAGTGGAAATTATTGCCATGATAAAACAGCCTTAAAAACTTCTCGACTATTTAAATACTTTTTAAAATGTACTCTTTGAATAACATCTGAAATAAGGTTAAATTATTTTTCCATCCATACACATGTTAGCTAGTTCCAACATGTAAAAGGAACATTCTAAGAATAAATGAAAGGGAATAAAGTTTTCTACATATTGATATTTTCCATTGTACTTTCATTGGTTACTTTTCATAGATGAAGAAAAAGGATGACAGATGAAGAGGAATGCCAAGGCATATTAAATATCTCCAAAATATCTGGGTAAGAATATTATTGGAATTATTTCAGAGTTAAAGAAGCCATAAAAGCTTATGACAATTTAAAATACATATATTTAAAATATTTTTGAAATGCACTTTTTGGATTAACACCCGATATGTGGTAGTTATTTTACTACCATCACTACGTATGTTAGCTAGTGTCAAAAATTGAAAAAGCAAGATTCTACGCATAATGGAAAGGACATTTAATCTGCTCTGTTTAGATTTTTCCATTCTATTCATTTATTTGGTTATTTCATAGAAGAAGAAAGAAGATTACAGATGAAGAGAGGAACCCCAAGAAAATATACCCAGAATGTCTGGGTAAGAATATTGCTGAAAATTATTGCAGTGATAAAACAGCCATTAAAACTTCTTGAAAATTTAAATATTTTTTTAAAATATACTCTTTTAGAATAACATCTGAAATAAGGTAGAATTATTTTTTCATCAATATAAACATGTTAGCTGCTGTCAAAAAGTGAAAACAACATTCTAAGAATAAATAAAAGGGAATAATGTTTTCTTCATATTGATATGTTCCACTTAACTTATTTCTTGGCTTTCTTTTCATGGATGAAGAAAACAGATGAAGAGGAAAGCCAAGACAATATGTCCAGAATATCTGGGTAAGAATTTTAGTGGAAATTTTTGCAGTGATACAACAGCCATTAACACTTCTTGAAAATTTAAATATTTTTTAAAATATAATGTTTTAGGATAACATCGGTAGAATTATTTTTCCATCAATATAAACATGTTAGCTGCTGTCAAAAAGTAAAAGAAACATTCTAAGAATAAATAAAAGGGAATAAACTTTTCGTCATATTGATATGTTCCACTGAACTTATTTCTTGGCTTACTTTTCATAGATGAAGAAAACAGATGAAGAGGAAAGCCAAGACAATATGTCCAGAATATCTGCCCGACTGGGTAAGAATTTTTGTGGAAATTATTGCAGTGATAAAACAGCCATTAAAACTTCTTGAAAATTTAAATATTTTTTAAAATATACTCTTTTAGAATAACATCTGAAATAAGGTAGAATTATTTTTCCATCAATATAAACATGTTAGCTGCTGTCAAAAGTAAAAGCACCATTCTAAGAATAAATAAAAGGAAATAAAAGGAAATAAAGTTTTCTAGATATTGATATGTTCCACTATACTTATTTCTTGGCTTACTTTTAATAGATGAAGAAAAAAGATGACAGATGAAGAGGAAAGCCAAGACAATATGTCCAGAATATCTGGGTAAGAATTTTAGTGGAAATTATTGCAGTGATACAACAGCCATTAACACTTCTTGAAAATTTAAATATTTTTTAAAATATACTCTTTTAGGATAACATCGGTAGAATTATTTTTCCATCAATATAAACATGTTAGCTGCTGTCAAAAAGTAAAAGAAACATTCTAAGAATAAATAAAAGGGAATAAAGTTTTCTACATATTGATATGTTCCACTGTACTTATTTCTTTGCTTACTTTTCACAGATGAAGAAAAAGATGACAGATGAAGAGGAAAGCCAAGACAATAGATCCAGAATATCTGGGTAAGAATATAAGTGGAAATTATTGCAAAGATAAAACAGCCTTTAAAACTTCTTGACAATTTAAATATTTTTTTAATGTACTTTTTTAGAACAAGATCTGAAATAAGGTAATATTGTTTTTCCATCAATATAAACATGTTAGCTGCTGTCAAAAAGTAAAAGCAACATCTGGGTTAGAATTTTAGTGGAAACTATTGCCATGATAAAACAGCCTTAAAAACTTCTTGACTATTTAAATACTTTTTAAATGTACTCTTTGAATAACATCTGAAATAAGGTTAAATTATTTTTCCATCCATACACATGTTAGCTAGTTCCAACATGTAAAAAGAACATTCTAAGAATAAATGAAAGGGAATTAAGTTTTCTACATATTGATATTTTCCATTGTACTTTCATTGGTTACTTTTCATAGATGAAGAAAAAGGATGACAGATGAAGAGGAATGCCAAGGCATATTAAATATCTCCAAAATATCTGGGTAAGAATATTATTGGAATTATTTCAGAGTTAAAGAAGCCATAAAAGCTTATGACAATTTAAAATACATATATTTAAAATATTTTTGAAATGCACTTTTTGGATTAACACCCGATATGAGGTAGTTATTTTACTACCATCACTACGTATGTTAGCTAGTGTCAAAAATTGAAAAAGCAAGATTCTACGCATAATGGAAAGGACATTTAATCTGCTCTGTTTAGATTTTTCCATTCTATTCATTTATTTGGTTATTTCATAGAAGAAGAAAGAAGATTACAGATGAAGAGAGGAACCCCAAGAAAATATACCCAGAATATCTGGGTAAGAATATTGCTGAAAATTATTGCAGTGATAAAACAGCCATTAAAACTTCTTGAAAATTTAAATATTTTTTTTTAAATATACTCTTTTAGAATAATCTGAAATAAGGTAGAATTATTTTTTCATCAATATAAACATGTTAGCTGCTGTCAAAGAGTGAAAACAACATTCTAAGAATAAATAAAAGGGAATAAAGTTTTCTTCATATTGATATGTTCCACTTAACTTATTTCTTGGCTTACTTTTCATGGATGAAGAAAACAGATGAAGAGGAAAGCCAAGACAATATGTCCAGAATATCTGGGTAAGAATTTTAGTGGAAATTTTTGCAGTGATACAACAGCCATTAAAACTTCTTGAAAATTTAAATATTTTTTAAAATATACTCTTTTAGAATAACATCTGAAATAAGGTAGAATTATTTTTCCATCAATATAAACATGTTAGCTGCTGTCAAAAGTAAAAGCACCATTCTAAGAATAAATAAAAGGAAATAAAGTTTTCTAGATATTGATATGTTCCACTATACTTATTTCTTGGCTTACTTTTCATAGATGAAGAAAAAAGATGACAGATGAAGAGGAAAGCCAAGACAATATGTCCAGAATATCTGGGTAAGAATTTTAGTGGAAATTATTGCAGTGATACAACAGCCATTAACACTTCTTGAAAATTTAAATATTTTTTAAAATATACTCTTTTAGGATAACATCGGTAGAATTATTTTTCCATCAATATAAACATGTTAGCTGCTGTCAAAAAGTAAAAGAAACATTCTAAGAATAAATAAAAGGGAATAAAGTTTTCTACATATTGATATGTTCCACTGTACTTATTTCTTTGCTTACTTTTCACAGATGAAGAAAAAGATGACAGATGAAGAGGAAAGCCAAGACAATAGATCCAGAATATCTGGGTAAGAATATAAGTGGAAATTATTGCAAAGATAAAACAGCCTTTAAAACTTCTTGACAATTTAAATATTTTTTTAATGTACTTTTTTAGAACAAGATCTGAAATAAGGTAATATTGTTTTTCCATCAATATAAACATGTTAGCTGCTGTCAAAAAGTAAAAGCAACATCTGGGTTAGAATTTTAGTGGAAACTATTGCCATGATAAAACAGCCTTAAAAACTTCTTGACTATTTAAATACTTTTTAAATGTACTCTTTGAATAACATCTGAAATAAGGTTAAATTATTTTTCCATCCATACACATGTTAGCTAGTTTCAACATGTAAAAGGAACATTCTAAGAATAAATGAAAGGGAATAAAGTTTTCTACATATTGATATTTTCCATTGTACTTTCATTGGTTACTTTTCATAGATGAATAAAAAGGATGACAGATGAAGAGGAATGCCAAGGCATATTAAATATCTCCAAAATATCTGGGTAAGAATATTATTGGAATTATTTCAGAGTTAAAGAAGCCATAAAAGCTTATGACAATTTAAAATACATATATTTAAAATATTTTTGAAATGCACTTTTTGGATTAACACCCGATATGAGGTAGTTATTTTACTACCATCACTACGTATGTTAGCTAGTGTCAAAAATTGAAAAAGCAAGATTCTACGCATAATGGAAAGGACATTTAATCTGCTCTGTTTAGATTTTTCCATTCTATTCATTTATTTGGTTATTTCATAGAAGAAGAAAGAAGATTACAGATGAAGAGAGGAACCCCAAGAAAATATACCCAGAATATCTGGGTAAGAATATCGCTGAAAATTATTGCAGTGATAAAACAGCCATTAAAACTTATTGAAAATTTAAATATTTTTTTAAAATATACTCTTTTAGAATAACATCTGAAATAAGGTAGAATTATTTTTTCATCAATATAAACATGTTAGCTGCTGTCAAAAAGTGAAAACAACATTCTAAGAATAAATAAAAGGGAATAAAGTTTTCTTCATATTGATATGTTCCACTTAACTTATTTCTTGGCTTACTTTTCATGGATGAAGAAAACAGATGAAGAGGAAAGCCAAGACAATATGTCCAGAATATCTGTGTAAGAATTTTAGTGGAAATTTTTGCAGTGATACAACAGCCATTAACACTTCTTGAAAATTTAAATATTTTTTAAAATATAATGTTTTAGGATAACATCTTCAATAAGGTAGAATTATTTTTCCATCAATATAAACATGTTAGCTGCTGTCAAAAAGTTAAAGAAACATTATAAGAATAAAAAAAAGAGAATAAAGTTTTCTAGATATTGATATGTTCCACTGAACTTATTTCTTGGCTTACTTTTCATAGATGAAGAAAACAGATGAAGAGGAAAGCCAAGACAATATGTCCAGAATATCTGGGTAAGAATTTTAGTGGAAATTATTGCAGTGATACAACAGCCATTAACACTTCTTGAAAATTTAAATATTTTTTAAAATATACTCTTTTAGGATAACATCTTCAATAAGGTAGAATTATTTTTCCATCAATATAAACATGTTAGCTGCTGTCAAAAAGTAAAAGAAACATTCTAAGAATAAATAAAAGGATAAAGTTTTCTACATATTGATATGTTCCACTGTGTACTTGTTTCTTTGCTTACTTTTCACAGATGAAGAAAAAGATGACAGATGAAGAGGAAAGCCAAGACAATAGATCCAGAATATCTGGGTAAGAATATAAGTGGAAATTATTGCAAAGATAAAACAGCCTTTAAAACTTCTTGACAATTTAAATATTTTTTTAATGTACTTTTTTAGAACAAGATCTGAAATAAGGTAATATTATTTTTCCATCAATATAAACATGTTAGCTGCTGTCAAAAAGTAAAAGCAACATCTGGGTAGAATTTTAGTGGAAATTATTGCCATGATAAAACAGCCTTAAAAACTTCTCAACTATTTAAATACTTTTTAAAATGTACTCTTTGAATAACATCTGAAATAAGGTTAAATTATTTTTCCATCCATACACATGTTAGCTAGTTCCAACATGTAAAAGGAACAATCTAAGAATAAATGAAAGGGAATAAAGTTTTCTACATATTGATATTTTCCATTGTACTTTCATTGGTTACTTTTCATAGATGAAGAAAAAGGATGACAGATGAAGAGGAATGCCAAGGCATATTAAATATCTCCAAAATATCTGGGTAAGAATATTATTGGAATTATTTCAGAGTTAAAGAAGCCATAAAAGCTTATGACAATTTAAAATACATATATTTAAAATATTTTTGAAATGCACTTTTTGGATTAACACCCGATATGAGGTAGTTATTTTACTACCATCACTACGTATGTTAGCTAGTGTCAAAAATTGAAAAAGCAAGATTCTACGCATAAAGGAAAGGACATTAAATCTGCTCTGTTTAGATTTTTCCAATCTATTCATTTATTTGGTTATTTCATAGAAGAAGAAAGAAGATTACAGATGAAGAGAGGAACCCCAAGAAAAATATGTCCGGAATATCTGGGTAAGAATATTGCTGGAAATTATTGCAGTGATAAAACAGCCATTAAAACTTCTTGAAAATTTAAATATTTTTTTTAAAATATACTCTTTTAGAATAACATCTGAAATAAGGTAGAATTATTTTTTCATCAATATAAACATGTTAGCTGCTGTCAAAAAGTAAAAGCAACATTCTAAGAATAAATACAAGGGAATAATGTTTTCTAGATATTGATATGATCCACTGTATTTATTTCTTTGCTTACTTTTCATAGATGAAGAAAAAGATGACAGTTGAAGAGGAAAGCCAAGACAATAGATCCAGAATATCTGCGTAAGAATATAAGTGAAAATTATTTTTCCATTATAGTCAAAATACAATGACCTGTCAGGTACTTTCTACCCATTGCTCAATTAATTCCAAAATTAGATAACAGCTGTTTAGAAAACTGCTTCAATCTGTTTTCTTTAAAGCTCTTAATATGAAAGAGCTGGACATTTAAATTGCAGCTACTCATGCGTGACTCAGGTAACTTTTAAACTTCTAAGGTGTTCCATCTACATTGTACTCTATGGCTGTCTCCCAGATTAGAAATTAGAAATTACCTGAGTCAAATTAAACTGCTAAAATATTTTCAACACAATCATCGTGTAATAGAAACCAATTTAGATTTGAAAAAGATCCGTGGCTTGAAGTGGCTGATATTTCAATAAATTTTGGTGATAGAGAACAAGAGCGAATAATCGTACCCTCGTGACAAATGCTACTGTGTGTTGCAAAAAACGCTTATTTTTATGTGTTACTTCATTTTTAAAAAATAGATATTATTGTCATTATTTTTTACTCTATTTATTTTCAAAACACCTTTAAAATAAAATTACCGCACTAAAACGAGCCTTTATACATAACCTGATTGCAAATCACACGCACCTTGTTCATCTGTTACATAAACGAACACACCAAAAATTATCACACATGAATGAACAGCAACAGAAATAATGCTTGACTTTGAAATTTTTTTTCTCGAAAAACAAAAGGTCGTCACTAGTCAAAAATTGCACATGTGAAAGATGAATATTTCAGAAATGTATGGATTTTTTTTCATCGAAATTAAAATTGGGGCATTTTTTTTGCAGCACTTGAGAATACACCCCTTTTTTCATGTTTTCTTATCAAAACAGAGGTATTAAATATCCGTTGTTCTTGTAACTTTGCAAAGTTGTCTTTAATTTAAAAACGAATAGATAGTAAACAAAAACTTTTGTCAGTCAAGGCGCTAAATAACTTTTAATTTGCATGGCAACCGAATAAACATGGGTACATAACTTTTGTACCTTGTATAATAGAGAGCTCCGATTCTATTGTTATAGTTTCACCAGAAATCTGACTGAGATTGAAGCAGTTTTCTAAACAGCTGTTATCTATTTTTGGAATTGATTGAGCAATAGGTAGAAAGTACCTGACAGTTCATTGTATTTTGACTATAATATAAACATTTTAGCTGCTGTCAAAAAGTAAAAGCAACATTCTAAGAATAAATAAAAGTGAATAAAGTTTTCTAGATATTGATATGTTCCCCTGTACTTATGTCTTTGCTTACTTTTCATAAAGAAAAAAGATGACAGATGACAAGGAAAGCCAAGACAATAGACCCAGAATATCTGGGTAAGAATATAAGTAGAAATTATTGCAGCGATGAAACAGGCTTTAAAACTTTTTGACAATGTAAATATTTTTTTAATGTACTCTTTTAGAATAACATCTGAAAGAAGGTTAAATTATTTTTCCATCCATACACATGTTAGCTAGTTTCAAAAAGTAAAAGGGACTTTCTAAGAATATATAAAAAAAATAAAAGGAAATAAAGTTTTCTACATATTGATATTTTCCACTGTACTTATTTCTTTCTTACTTTTGATAGATGAAGAAAAAAAAGATGACATGAAGAGGAATGCCAAGACATTTTTAATATGGCCAGAATATCTGGGTAAGGATACTATTGGAAGTATTTCAAAGTTAAAGAAGCCAATAAAACATACAACAATTTTAAATATTTTTTAAATCAACTTTTTAGCTCACCTGGACCTATGTGAGCTTCTTCTATCACTTGGCGTCTGGCGTCCGGTGTCCGTCATAAACCTTTTCAAAAATCTTCTCATCTGAAACCACTGGGCCAATTTTTTTCAAACTTGGCCACAATCATCCTTAGTGTTCCTAGTTTCAAATTTGTACCCAGGGTGTTGATCAACAGACAAAGATGGCCACTGTTACTAAAAATAGAACATGAGTGTCAACACACTTTTTTTATCATTATCACAAGTTATAATAGCTATAGAGAAAACCGTTACGTAAATTGATCAGCACATTAAGGTCTACAATAGTTGCCAATAATGTGAAGTTGTGTATTGGCGTCTTGTGGGAGTTATTGCCCTTTAATGACGATTTTTGACAAACTTTTTGGTATATTTACAATATAACTTGAAAACTATAAGAGCTAGAGTGAAATTGTAAATAGCAAAAATGATCAGCAATAAAAGCCCTACAATTCACTTAATTAGTCTGAAATTGTCAGATGACTACTTTTATGAGTTATTGCACTTAAATTGCAATTTTTTTATGAAATTTTCCGTTTTTGTCCTGCAACTTGAAAACTATAACAGCTAGAGTAAAACTGAACATAGCAAAAATGATCAGCAATACAAGCCCTACAATTCATTTCATTGATCTGAAATTGTTAGATGACTTCTTATGGAGTTATTGCCCTTAAATGGAAATTTTTTATGAAATTTTTCGTTTTTGTCCTGTTACTTAAAAACCTTAACAGCTAGAGTGAAATGTTAAATAGCTAAAATGAGAAGCAATAAAAACACTACAGTTCACTTAATTATTGTGAAAATGTCAGATGACTCCTCATAGGAGTTATTGCCCTTAAATGACAATTTTTAAATGAAATTTTTCATTTTGGTGCTGTAACTTGGAAACTACAGCAGCTAGATTGAAACTGTAAATTGCACAAATGATCAGCAAAGCAAGGCCTACAAATGATTGCTTAGTCCAAAATTGCAAGATGACTCTTTATAGGAGTTATTGCCCTTTAATTATGAATTTGGACAAATGATCAATTTTTGTATTAAAATTAGTCTTTAACACTCCTAGAGTAAAAATGTTAATTTCTAAATTACCTTTAAGGACAAGGCCTAAAATCTATTGATTTTTCAGAAATTGTCTGATGGCACCTTATAGGATTTATTGTACTTAACTAAAATTTTTGAAGAAATGTTTAGTTTTTGCACAGTAACTTAAAAGCTATAACAACTAGACTGAAACTGTAAATTTCAAAAATTTAAATAGTCATTTGGCTTTGAGGTATGCGATTACAGACTCATGGGAGCCTCTAGTTTTAATAAACACCTTATATAAGGTGCAGCTATTTTACCATCACTACTTATTAGCTTGTGTCTATAATTGAAGGCAACATTCTAAGCATAAATGAAAGGATATTAAATCTGTTACATATAGATTGTTTCAATCAATTTATTTATTTGGTTTATAGATGAAGATTACAGATGAAGAGAGGAAGTCCAAGACCAGATTTCCAGAATATCTGGGTAAGAATTGTTTGAATTGAATTATTTCAGAAAAAAATAAGCCAAAAAAATAAAAATAAACAAAATGCATTCTTTTCGAAATTATTTTTCAAACAATACACATGTTAGTTAAGTGTCAAAAAGTAAAAGCAACATACTAAGCTTACAAGAAACTGCATATTGATTTGTCAATCCATTAATTTTTTTGCCTACTTTTTATAGAAAAAGAGAGAATATTACAGATGAAAAGCATCTGGGTTAAATTATTGATTATTTGAGAACAATTAAACTTGTTAAAACCTTATTTAAAAATTTTAAATGTGCATATCAATTTCAATATTTGTCAACAATGAGATTGCGAGTTCAAGTCTCACTGTAGGCATTACGCACTAGACTCTAATCTTAATTGACAAGGATTGCCAGTTTTCCTACCAAAGGTCAGGGTTTTCTCAGGGTATTCTGGCTTCCTCCCCTAATAAAAACCGGTTCCCATAATATAGCTGAAAAATTGCTGAAAGTAGCATTAAAAACATTCAAATAAACAAACATTCAATTTCTAAAATATATATAAAAATGATTTATTAAGAACATAATTAAATGAAAATGTATGATATTTGATATATTAGCTCTAAAATCTAACCACTGACTGTCAACATCAAATATTAAATCCATGTTCTTTAATTAATGCAACATTTTGTTTTAAAGATTTGTTTGTTATAAAGCCATGACTATTTGCATTGTACATGTACATGCTTAGAAATTAAACCAAGAACAACTGTCACCCAAAGGATTTGTACATGGTGTGTTCTGTGAATGCTGAAATATTTAAGAAAAATGTTTTAAATATTTTGGTGGAAATTTGGAAAATCTGGCTTATGAGTGACATCGGTCAAATTGTTGCATCACATTTTTTAAATATTTACATTTTCTGCAGTATCATTTTTACTATTTAATGCACAATTGTACGCTATTACCTTAAAAAAAAAACTTGGATCCAAGTCTCATTATATAAAAAATCGAAGAATGTGTCGCATGGACACAGATGCCCTCGCTAAATGAAGTCCCAAACAGGAAGTAGTTGTCAGACAGGTCTGAAAGTGGCTTAGGACGTACAACTTGTGATACTGAACCACACTGCCAAATTTCAAATTGTTCTCATGTACGGTTTCTGAGAAAAGCTTGACGGAAATTCGTACGGACTGACGGACAGACGGACAGGAGTAAAACTTAATGCCCCCCACCTGCCAACATGTCGTCGGGGAGCATAAATTATATATTGAAGCGAAGTATTTTAATGTACATTCAGGATGTGGAAATGTCATGCCAACTCGTATCTTATATCTTTGTGTCCAATGAACAAGCCAAGACTAGTTTTAGTCTCAAGGTTTGATTCTTTGTATATTCCAACTATTGAAATTGAATGTCTTTTGTAGAGGGTTATGTTTTACTGTATAGGTAATATTGTATTTTTTGTGTTTCAGGCATAAGAGATAATGTACATCTGAAGTTACTGTCCCGATCTTGAATTTGCAAGGTATTTTATTTGATGCTTATAACTCCTTACAGTTTATCCAGAATGTTTCAAATCCTATATTATCCAGAGTCAGTTTTGGGATTATCCTGTATCAACTATTTCTGATTATGGATGTAGTAAGAGACAATGAACACAGAACATCATGTTGCCACAGATTAATGAATGAATCATTAACTACTGAAAAAACAGCTGTTACGACAACATTCACTTCTTTAAAATGAAAATGAAAATGAAAATGTGTTAGTATAAAATAATCCAAACTAACTCGAAGAGCTGTAGGGTCTTCATTCATATTAACTTAATAAATGATTGGAAGTCATGGATAAATTTACCAAATGATTTTGTACTTCATCATAACAAGTCACCAAGTGCGACAATATAAAAACTAAGTTTGCGGAAAGTTTTTTATAGTATTTTGGATATTCACATGCTGCAGTCAATAAACAAACCGAATAGTGTCAGTTGTCGACAGCTATATGTCTTACAGTTAAAATACAATGAAATAGTATTTTTAAATTCTAAATACAGAAACAGCTTTAATAAAACTGCAGGGTGCCTTAGACGCCAATCATAATTGCCCAGCTATTACTCATGAAGAGCTATAGTTTGATGCAGTTTTCTGAACAGCTGCTATTAGTGACCAATAGCTAGAAAATACCCAACTATACTTGTTTCTGAGGATTGATACAGGCTAATTTTTGTGCAATGTGTACGTTTACTGTATAACATTTCTTGGTTCTCTTCAGCAGTTTTTGGTTAATGTTCATTTACATTTATATTTCAGATGACCAAAGACAACTGTTCTTGTTTATTCCATTGTTACCAAAAACCTTTAAAAATCTTTTAAAAAATTTTCAATTTCTTTATACTCATTGAGTATAAAAAAAGGTGAAGTTAATTAGATATTAATAAGTTTAATTCTAATATGGATTGCCATGGTAGACAAATAAGTCACAAGTACCAAATTATCATATTAGAATCAACATAATTTATGTGAGGCATGATTTATGGATATTTAACTATGGTCTAACATTGTTTCTGTAAATATAACACCTTTCAATTGCGAAGTGTTAACTTGACTGATACAATGCTGTGCCTATGGTAAAATATACAATAGATCATGGCTTTCATAAATTAAATTGAGTTGAAAGTGGAGTGATGAGTTGAGCTCAGAGTGAAGTTTGTGAGGGAGTGAATTTTGAGAGTTATGTGTAATTAAGTTTATATAGTTATGTTTTAGTTAAGTTAGTTAGTTTTAGTCAAGTTAGTTAGTTTATTTAAGTTAGTTAGTTTTAGTTAAGATTAATTAAGTTTAATTCTAATATGGCAGCTGTGGTAGCATTCCATTTGAATTATTACCCGAAATACCATATTGGAATTGAAATAATTTATGGATTTCATGATTTTTGCATGTTTTTCTTTGGTCAAACATTATATCATTAAATTTAGTGCCTCACTTACGCTTGGTGGTAAATTGATATAATGCCTTGCAAAAAAAACAAAAACAAAAGATGATTTTCATAAATTATTTCTTGTCTTAATTCTTGTCTTAAGTTAGTTAAGTTTAAGGCCATCTTCACCTTAAATAACAATTTTTGGAAACCTTTTTCATTTAAATTAAAATAAAACATGGAATAAACTCTCAGTTTTTGCTGGAAGTCAAGTGAACAAAAGATCTGACAAATATTGACAAGAGCTTGAAGACATAATACAGACAGTAGAATCAAAAAATGGGAATAAACTGGTAAATATTTTTATTTACTCAAAAATATGCTTACTATTAATTATTGACCTTTAGTTAACAAGTTATAGACAAGATTTGATATGATAAAGTCTCAATCTTAGATAATGGGTCATACTCCCAACTTTATAGATAAAAAAAATTTTGACTGTCATAACCATGCATGTTAAAATTCTTTCACTTTTGTTTTTGAATAACATTATTAATTTCATCATTTTATAGAAAAGGAAACAAGATGCCAGATGCATAGAACGACCCAACAAATGGAAACATGTCCAGAATATTTGGGTAAGCAGGTTGTCTTGTCTGTCTTTATTTCAGAGACATTCTTTTTCCTTAAAATGAAAGAGGCACAACCTCGTTAAAAAATTGAAGGTAATAAAATACAGAATACAGAGGAAACTGTCTAAAAAAAGACAATCCACAAATCAATGTCCCAGAAACCAGCAAACTCCAAAACCACCAACCAAAAATATAGTATCTACACTAACTTGGTACAGCCATTACAAAAGAAATTGGGGGCTCGGTGGCCGAGTGGTCAAGGTAGTTCGTCTACTATTGATCACGTGGTCTGTCAACACTGAGATTGCGGGTTCGATTCTCACTGCAGGCAGGGTGTACTCAACTCCAATCTTAACTGACAAGGATTGCCAGTTTTCCTACCGCAGGTCGGGGTTTTCTCCGGATACTCCGGCTTCCTCCCCCAATAAAAACTGGACACCATGATATAGCTGAAAAATTGCTGAAAGTTAAACATCATCAAACAAAACAAAACAACAAAAAGAAAAAAAACAACAAAAGAAATGGTGGGTTTAACCAGGTTTTATGGCATGCCAAACCTAATATATATATAATAATATATATATATCAATATATATGATTTCATCATTTAAAAAAAATAAAATTATTCTAAGCATAAAAGAAAAGAAATATAAAATTTAAAAATGTAAAATATAAAATATAAAATTCTGCATATTGACAGTTTCAATACATATATTTATTTGGTTGTCTTTTATACTAGTAGATGAAGAAAGAACACTACAGATGAAGAGGAACTATAAGAATGAAATTGCATCCAGAATATCTGGGTAGGCTGGTTGTCCATCTCTTTTATTTCATATATAGGAGTAATTGAACATTTTTCCAACAATATACTTTTTACTATAATACACATTCTAATAATTAAAGCAACATTCAAAGAAAAAAATTAAAATATCTTGCAAATTGACATTTTTGAATTAATTAATTTGCTTGCTTTTAATAGATGAAGAAAGAAGATTACAGATGAAGAGGAACTCCAATAAAATATACACAGAATATCTGGGTAAGAATATTGTTGGAATTATTCAGAGATGAAGAAGCTATTAAAACTTCATGACTTTTTTAGAATAACATTTAACATATAGTACACATTATTTTTGCATCAATACACATGTCAGCAAGTGTTATAAAGCAGAGGATAGGAAATGAAAGCTGCTGCATATTTATTTATTCTTTTTTTTCAATTTATTATTTTTTTTATTTTTAACTTTTCATAGATTAAGGAGAAAGATGAAAAAATACTGAGAAAGTATGTTGTTTGTTATTTTTCAGAAATAGACACCATTAAAACTTGTTTTCAACTATAAAATTAAAAAAAAAATAAAAATATTTATAATAATACAAGTGCATAATTTAAATGTGAAGTTTAAAGCCCTAAAAAAATGTTAACACATTTATTTTGTTTTACAGAGTGTGAAGATACCCAAGGATTGATAAAAAAGAACTGTGGAATTACTTGAGAGAAACTGGATACTTTGACTAATGATGTACTGTATTATGATGCTACAGAGAAATTTATATTATGGATTGTTTATGTCACGTTTTATTTTGCTATGTTGTTGCTTGTATTAATGCTATGCTCTGCTCATCCTCACAAGTCAGGGTTTCTCCACATGTGTCCACAAAACCCTGACAAACAATTCCCAGGCTAGAAGATTCGTATGACCTCAATCCTTGAAAATATCAACAAATGAAATTGCTTGAAAGAAGCAAGTGTTTTTCAGAAGTCATAATGCAACTAGTTAATATCGCGATATTAACACTAGTGTACAAATTACACTGATTTTCGCATGGTCTATGCAACACAATCAACATTGGGATATCCATTAACTAAGTCATAAATGAAAGCAAGCTTTTGATTGGCTACATTATGGTATGATGTAGCTAATCAAAATAGTGACTTCTAACCCGGGAATTTCCTAGCTAACTTTATCAGGGTTTCGTGGACACAGAAACCCTGACTTGTGAGGATGTGCTCTGCTATGTTGCTACTTGTATGATTTATTGTTACTATATGCTATGGTATTGTTACCTGTATCAAAAAATTTGAAATAAATATTTTAAGGTTTTACCCAGGTGTTACTAAAACACATAAACGGAACGCGGGGCGGAAACGGAAAAGTGAATAAATAGATATTTCAACCTAATTAACATGACTGTCTGATATTTTTATATAGGTATGTGATATTAATTGTCACTTCATTAAAACCGCTATAGTTTTCAAGTTAAAGCGTTCACAAAAATTTTTGCACGGACCGTATACATGTATGTTATGCCCTATAAACTAAGGCTACTATGATTAGGAATTAAGAATATCTTATTTTTGCTAGAAAAATTTCGCGTTTGAGAATTTTTTTTCCCCAACATAATTATTTTAAAAAATGCCAATGAATTAATAACGCTATATATTGATATGTAACTACCAAAATCATCTTTTTTACATTAAAACTCCTTTTCGTAGTCTTTTGTATATTCATATTGATATTTGCATGGGGCACCTGCTAAAAGTAATGTTACATTTTGTGACAATGTCATAAATTTGTAGTTTTATTGTCATTTTTTATGTTGACTCTGGTCCCATGAAATCCATCAATTGGAAGCTTTCTTTTCAATTCTTAGTCATTCGGTTTGTCAACTCTCGCGTGCCTGCCTTTTTCAGTTTTTTCTCTACTGCATTTTGAACGCATCTATTTTTGTAGTCACTACTTAGTTATCAAAATGAAAATATAAGTCAGCAGTACATGTTTTCAAATTTTCTTACCTCAGGCTTTTGAAAATGATCACAAATAAAGGCTATTTTAAAACTGAATGCAGCGGTTGATTGATTGATTGATTGAATATCTGCTTTACGTTCAGCGAGCAGTATTTCAGCTATATTCAGGACGGGAACAAGTTAACAAACAATAAATCAATGGAAAATGGGGGTGGGATGGGTCACAGGGAATACAATTTTGACTGCCACTGGAAAAGTATGGAGTTTTGGGTAGGGGCGGAAAATTTTGCCTTTTGTAGGGGCTACAATGAGCCTACTCTTTTTCGAAATCTACAAAAGGGGTCTTTATCGTGCACTCTCCAAACACGTTACACACTATGGTCTGCGGTCAGGTTTTCCATTTTATGGCCTGACAACCCCCCAACGAGAGGGTCTCCCCTATCCACCACCCGGGGATGCGCTGGGCTGCTCTGTGGGTAGAGCACTGGGAACCCTCCAAGTATGGTCCCAGTGAATGCAGCTAAGGGTTGCACCTAATGTAAATATGCAAAAAGAGAAAACATTACCGTTATATCTTATTGCACTGCAATTTACAATACGCCGGAAACATTTTATAATATAAAAATCAAGATTTGCTATTGATGGAAACAAGGAAATGTGCATTTAACCATCTATTTTAATACACTTACATTAAAAAGTTTATATTAAACATGTTGTTTATAAGTTCTGACCACTAGCAGATCCATAAAAGGGGCTTGTTTTTTTTTGAGGGGGGGGGGTACCAGTATCCCATATAAAACATATGTTTTCCAATATCCCTGTAAATAAAATGGATTTAAATATCCATATCCCAGTAAGTTTTGCCCTAAATATCCTGTATACCATGAATAAACTAGGTGAATATCCCAATATGCCCTAAACAAGCCTCATAAAACACTTATTCTGTTTTCCTTTTTCGTTCCGCGTTCCGTTTCCGTGTTTTAGTAACACCCAGTTTTACCCAACCTTTTCTCACAAATTAGACAGATGATTAATAAGACCTTTGGCATGTGATTTAAAACAATGTTCCACTTAGATAAAGATGAAGAAAGGGAATATTTATATAAAGAAAGGGAATATTTATAATCTCTGTTAAATTGCACAGAAACAAATGTTTGTACATCATATGTTAAAAAAAAATTTTTAAGGACATGAACTTTTCACACCTATTTTGATTATTTAAAAAGTGAACACATCTATCTATCCATTATTAAGCTTGTTGTCTCCATCGAGGTACAACACAATTTCCATTTTGCACATTGTATAATCCATAAAGTGGATTATATTAAATGTGCACTATGAAAATTTTATTAACCCCTTATAGAGAAAATATTTTCTGAAAATGTGAAATAAATTCAAATTAAAATCAACTTAACAAGTGTGGACTGTGAGCATGCTCACAAAGGGATACATCCCGCTTTGCTTCAAGTCCAATTATTTCCCCTGAATAATATCCGACAGCGACAAAACTTTTTCATGCACATCTACATATGATGTACTTCCTTCATGTAAAGTTTCATAAAAATCTGTCAAATGGTTTAGGAGGAGTTGCGCTTACAAGGTCTCGCACTGAATACTATATTTAAAAAGTGAGTCCAATTATCTCCCCTGAATAATATTCGACAGCAACCAAAATTCTAAATGCACATCTACATATGATGTACTTCCTTCATGTAAAGTGTCATTAAAATCTGTCAAGCGGTTCAGGAGGTTAAGCGCTTACAACAGATACGGACAGACAGACAGGGTGATTCATATATACCTCCCCCCAAACAAGTTTGCTAGGGGTATAAAAATATGTGTATTTTTACATTTTCAAAAACAGACCAACCACACTAACTGTGAGTGTTCAGCATAGTACTTTATGATGTTAAAGGGGGGTAGTGCTTGCCTCCATGACGATTTTTTGGCTGGTTTTTTTGCAGAAAGTGCAGAACCAGGTTTTAGTATTGTGTTGTTGGGAAAGCAAGTAAAAGAGGAGAATATGGTATCTATTTTGTGTAATCAACTCACCTACAATTTTCAAGCAAAATCTTAGTATTATTTCCTGATTTTTTTTAAAAGACATTTGCAGAAGATGGTACCTATTTTGTGTAAGTGACTCCTTTTTAACAGATGTATGAAGCTTCTCAGAAGGATGCACATTTATTGAATATGGACCTACTATTATCAAATTGTTTGAGGATTTTTCCTAATTTTCCAGACTTGTGACCTGTGAAGGAGCTATAGTGGCCAAGAGTGATAATGGGGTCTGGGTGGTTTGCCTCCCCAGAATTTTTTTTTTCAAAGAAGCAAAATCCTACATTCTGAGCATATTTTGGACAGTTTTAACGAAAGTGAAAGACTTTAATAAGTTTTAGAAAGATTGAATTTGCATGTTTTTCTGCTTTATCATCACTTGACAAACTTTAATCATGATACTTGACAGACTTTTGTCATTTTTCAGGGTACCTATTTAGTGTAATCGACTTATCCTACAGATTTCAACCCATATCCTCAAAACTTCACAGAAGGATGGCACATGAAATGATGCTGTGCATATGCTATTATCAAATTGTTGAGGATTTTTTCCTAGTTTTCCAGACTTGGGAACTAAGTCATTTTCAGAAAAATTTTCAGAGGAGGATACCTATTTTGTGCAATCCACTTATCAAGCGACTTTCATTTCATATCATTGAAACTTCATAGAAAGATTGCAAACCTATTGAATTTGTGCATGTGACCTCATGAAATTGTTTAAGATATATTTAAGATATATGCTTTGCTTTCTTTCTAGACATTGGAACTTATTATTATTTGGCACATTTATAAATGATGGTTCTGTTCCTCCTACATTTTCTGACACAGACCCAAAACCTTCCAACAAATTGAATACCATTCTCCATTTATTAAAGCACTTGCCTTGCTAACAAGTCAGTTCAAAATTTTGTGATTTTTTTCTCTCATCCTTGGATAAAAAATATTTTCTGATCAAACCGAAGTACTTTGTGTACAATTTATTTATGATAAAATATTGAATGTTGTGGGTAAGTGTTAACATTCTGAAAACAATATTAATGTATGAATGCTATTTTGGTCCCAGGATAACCTTAGTTTTTCCAATAAACCATAAATACATTTCATAAAGGGTGAGAAAAGTTCATGGCTGTTGCAGAAGGATGTAATATATTTAAATTTGTATTTTTGGTTTAACTGTGAGAACTGGTTAGGTGAAACCACTGTATGTATTATAATGGTGAGGTTAGGGTGGCTGAAGGGGAGGAGGAGGCCACATTAAAAATTTCAACATCTTTTTTTGTTTTGTGTGAGACCAAATTAAAAAAAATATCAGTAGTGTTAATTTTTTAACCATTGTTGTAAAATTTATGAGCTAATTGTTATGTTGTTTCTTGAACCAAAATATTGGCAATAAATATATGTCTTGCATTCAATTTATTTGTTTTCTTGTAATTTAGACCAAGTGCAATGGTAAATAAATCATAATAAATAAGACTTGCGTCTATTATTCATATTGTTGAAACTATAATGTTGTACAATCCGGATTTTGAACGGTGCCAAAACGTCTTGTAGCAGTCTTAGTGAAATTAGTTCTTGGCTTGCCGGACCTTAACACAAATACTGCTGGACCAATTTAACATTTCTGTTGTAAATTTAACAAATTTGCTGGAACGGAGTTAAATTTGCCTGCTTTTTTGCCGGTTGAGTCCGGCGGACCTGCACATTTTGGGAAGACTGTGGTAGATAGTTTTTTAGTTAGTTGATGATGAATCATGATGCCTGAAGATGGAGTAATAATAAAGTTTTGGAAGGCATGAAAGTTTGTTATTAATTTAGTTCTACCACAGTTCCCCCGCGATGAAGTCAACCCAGTAACAATGGCTAAAACAAAAAAGGCCCTTTTGACCCTTTATAAGTCAAAACTAAAGAGATACAATAATCTTTTGACATGTTCCAAAAGGTCATTTGATGAACAAATTCCAAGATACTACTAGGACCAAAAAAATACTGATCCAAAATGCAAAAACAAATGGGACCCTTTTTTACCCCTTTTATTTCATTTACCTAAAAAATAAAAAATATGACAACATACTTCAGAAAACTCATATAAAAAAACATCAGTCATATTAGGAATGAACACAAGAAATAGTGAAAACTTCGCCCTTTTTGGCCCCCTTTATTGCAGAAACTAAAGAAGTAACATAAAAAATAGAAACAAGCAAGTTTTAGTGTTACATGAATTGAACTGAACTAAAAAATGGCCATCAAAATTGCATAAAAAATATAAAAAGAGAGATATTTCAATTTGCCCCCCAAACCATTTTAAGGGTAGCTTGTTGGTCCAGCATTTTTAAGATAGATATTTTTTTTAAATATGTGATATGTAATATTTATTGCCAAATAACTGAGGGTCACAAATCATCCAAGGAAACAATAATACTTTGAAAATTGTTATATTTCTTTTTGAGGACAATTTTACACATTGTGTTGATATAAATTTGTTTTTACTTGCATGGTTTCTCGTGTTCCAAATTATAATAAAATAAGAAAAAACATATAGGCTCCCCGACTTTATTTATTCAAAATTCTATAAAATTTTCACTGCAGTGTCTCTATTTTATATGTTGAATTATCTCCCCTTAGAAGTGATAATACATGTTTCAATTCAGCAAATTATTGATTAAACTTATTTTTAGTTAAAATATTTACATGCAATTTTATAATTGAAATATTGCCATAAAATATAATCAGTAATATAACAGATAGCAGAAGACATCCTGAATTAAAAAAGTAATTGTAACCAGTATTGTAATCCACGATTCCCTTATTTTATGATCAACAAATGAAACATTTCCTTTGTACGCGTTGGTCAGGGCCCTTTAAATTTATAATTTTTGGAAAGTGAACTGTCCTTTTGTGTTAAAAATCATATACTAATGATTATTCAATGCCCAAGTCTTAGAAAGTTGTTGTAAAGTTCAATTATGCCTCAAAGTGGTTCTCAATAGGTACTGTAATTTTGTTTTGGTGATGAATGTATCTGCCAAAACCACACTTAGCAGACTGCCAATGAATTATTTAAGCCCTTGTTGTGGACTACATAGTGATAGTATAAATCCTTTTTTTAAAGAAGACTATGAGATAGCTAAATATTTACCTGATGATGGTTGCTACACTTGGTATATGTACAGACTGGTAAAATATTCCGTGTATGCAAAGCTGATTTTGCAGAAATTACTTTTCTTGATAAACTATTGAGAACATGTGCATCCTCTGAAAAAGAAGTATAATGATATTAAAAACTAAAAACAACAGTACTTAATGATTTCTTTATAGTAGACTATTGTTAGTATTGGGTCATCATGGTAACATTACATTAAATGAGCTACCTTGTGCATAGGAAAAAAATATTTATACTTACGTGATATTCCTATTGGAAAAAAATGAAACTACAAAATAGAAAATAAATGAGAAAGAAAGACAGTCAGAAAACTCTTTATAAATTTAAGAAAAGCAAACACAAAAACAAGTGAAATGAAATGGAAAAAAATAAAATAGAAATACAAGGAACATACAAAAAAACAAAGTTTCTCTAATTTTGACATAATATTTCAACCGCTTGACCAGTGTGGAAAAAATATTTCTTGTCACTAGTGAATTTGTTGTTCTTGGCATTTGATTGGTTAAAAATAATAACGTCACAATAAAAACTCATGACGTCATAAACAAAACACCTTCAATTTACCGCGTATTCACGTCATTAATGTAAAATTGGGGTTGCGAGAATTTGTACTTCGTTTCGGAAATTTACTACTTTTTAAAATTGGAGAAACAGAATCTTACATTAGAACTCTTGGATTATCGGATTTCTCCAATCTCAATAGTTAAATTATGGAAATTTAAGTCATCGCCAAGGCTCGGACTTAAAATTCCATAATTTAACTATCTCGATTGGAGAAATCCAATAATCCACTCGTACCAATGTAAGATCTTATATTTACATCATGTCAGTTCTAGTTTTATGGTGGCCTTGGTGTGAAGTGGTTCAGGCAGTTCCTCTACTACTGAACACTAAGGTTTCGGGTTTGAGTCACACTGAGCAGGGTGCACTTGACTCCAATCCAGTGCTCCAATCTTAAATGACAAGGATTGTGATTTTCCTACAAAGGTCTTGGCTTTTCTGGATACTCCAGCTTCCTCTCCCAAATGAAACTATACGTAATGATATAGGTAGAAAATTGCTGAAAGTGCCATTAAACACCATTTAAACAAATTGTTTGTTTTTCATTAATTTTTGTTGTTTTTTCATTCTTTTCGGGATTTATTAAATGATAAGATTTGTTTTATCATCCTGAATATTGCTGATGTATAGCTTGCTGGACATTAATCAAAAGTTCCATTTATTGATTTACAGGGCAAGATATTGATAATTATTAATATGAATTTACATCAAAAGCATAATCAATTTAAATTAGCTATAAATTTACATTTTACAGGAATTTGTTTTTGTAAAGAGTCTCTATGGCACATGCATTCTAAAATTACAATCATAAGTATAAAGGAATAAAGGAATGTTTTATATTGTTTTATTTTGATATTTATATTTTATATTTATATTGATTTCCTTATCCATTACTATTAATGGTTTGTTAATATTGATCAATATGAAACAAATAATTATTGGAGGGTGGGGGTTGCAGAAGGGGGGACCATATAGAACTCTTTCCAAAAATAATTCTGCTAACTAAAATCCAACTTCCTTTTGCTTTTCCCTATTTTCGGAATACAAGAGTTACTTCCCATTTGCAAGAGTTGTCTTTCACAACAGCAGGTATTTAGTATTGAACAGATATGGAAAAATCACGTTTTAATTTTTTTTTAAATAATGTCTGTGGACTGACTCTTCCAGTACAACTAAAAAAAACTGCAGAATTAGTTTGCATATCATAATAAATTTTACCAGATGCTTTGTTATATGTGAATAAAAAAATATTGTAGAAAAACTACTTTTTACCCACAGTAGGTACTATAGCTCTAAAGAACATTAAGAGATATGTACAAGAAAGTGCTATTTTCAGTTAAAGTTCAAGAAGGTGTTACAAATTTCTTTCATTCAAAAATTGGAGTTAAACAAGGGTGTATATTGAGCCCTTCCCTTTTTTCACTCTACATTAATGACCTTGTGTCACTTTTTGACAGTAAATGTGATCCTGTACAGCTAAATGAAACTGATATATCATGTCTCCTTTATGCAGATGATTTAGTACTTATATCAGAATCTGCTTCTGGACTACAGCATTGTATTGATAAACTTAACAATTATTGTGATCACTGGGACCTTACTGTAAATTTATCCAAAACTAAAATTATGATCTTTAATAAAGCAGGTAGAAAATTATCAAAAGATATTTTTAAGCTAGGAGAGGACACGATTGAATATTGTGACGAATATAAATATTTGGGAATCATTTTTAAACCATCTGGAGTCTTTACAAATGGCATTAACCATCTATGTAAAAAGGCAACAAAAGCCATGTTCTGTATTAGAAAACTCTTATCATCAGACTCTTCTAATATTGTTCCTCATTTAAAACTGTTTGATGCTTGCATTAAACCTATCTTACTTTATTGTAGTGAAATATGGTCATTAAATGTTGTCAATATTAAACATGAACTAGAATCTAAATATCTATCAATGCCAATAGTTAAAACTCAAATTAAATTTGCGAAATCACTTCTAGGAGTAAACAGAGCTGCATTGAATTTGGCTGTACTTGCAGAACTTGGAATGTACCCAATATCTATTTTAGCCTTGAAATCAGTTGCTGAATATTGGTTACATATCATTAAATCGGAAAATTTACTAGTACATGATGCTTACAAATCTAATCTTAATCTTCAAGATAACTTTGCCTCAAAAGTTAAGATATTATTAAAAAAACTTAATTTTGATCATGTTTGGGATAACCATGGTACTTTTTCACAGCGCAAATTGCTCTCAGCTTTTACAAACAAGTTAAAAGAAAATTATTTAAAATATTGGAAGAACAGTATTTTTGATGATAGTCATTCTGTAAATGGTCATAAACTTAGAACATTTAGAAAAATAAAAGAAAACTATGAAATTGATACATATTTGAAATTAGGTATAGACAGAGATATAGTTAAAACATTTACAAAATTAAAATAAGCGATAGTAAACTTGCAATAGAAGTTGGGCGACACACTAAAACCCCACTAGTAAATAGGGGTTGTTCATTATGTAAATTAGGAGTAGAAGATGAGTTTCATTTTTTAATTAGTTGCACTTCACTAAATAACATTAGAGAAAAACTTTTTACAGAAATATGTGATATTTTTCCATCTTTTGTTAACTTCGACTCAGATGCTAAATTTAACTTTTTATTCAGTTGTAAAGACTATGATATAGTAAAAGTTATTGTCATAGGTGTTAATCAAATGTATAAAAGGAGATTTGAGTTACTTAATAATTGTGATTAAGTGTATTGTAGTTGTCTAACTCATATTATTATTTATTAATATTAATGTAAAGAATTCATGCATTAATTCTACACCACCTCCTCTAATGAATAATCCAATATATAATATATACTTATTATTAATAGGCAAGCCAAGTCCAACCTGGTAAAGTATATCTTTCTGATATATATAATAATGAGGCATGTGTCTAAATTACTAGTAGACGTATTCTTTTATATATGTTTGTATGTGTTTATAAATTGTAACTGTATTGGTAACAATCCTGTATTTGGATTTTAGACCAAATAAAAATTCTGTTCTGTTCTGTTCTGTTCTGTTCTAAAGAACAGATAACTCTGCAAATGGGAGATAAATCTTGTTTACCGCAAGTAGGGAGCTAAACACAACACTATGTATACAGTGATGGTTTTCAAAAAACTAAATGAATTTTTAGCAACCACCTGAAAAATAATTTATCCTATTTTTTATTTGCTGTTTACTGTAGACTTTGGTGACCTTGGCAGCATAGTGGTAAATGTAGTTTGTCTATCTACCTTTGATCATTGGCCTTATAAACACTGATGTTGCAACTGAGTTCCCATGTTCATTGGCAGAATTTCTGGATTGTGAATGTCGGGCGGGTGATCACGGAAAATATTTTCGAAACAGTAGCAACAACTATTAAGGCCTCTTGATATCTGGATTGCAGCATCAGCGTGGAGTCCTATACCAAGGGATTTAATTCTGGCCTACTTCTTGTTTAATGAATTTCGGCCGTTCTTGACTTGGACAGATTTTTATGCCCACGCGACGACATGTCCGTCCGTTCGTCCGTCCGCCTTTCCGTACAAATTTCCGTAAAGCTTTTCTCAGCGCGTAATAATCGTACATGAGAATGACTTTAATCGTGTGATGGTTCAGTATAACGAACTGTACGTCCTAAGAGACTTTCAGACCTGACAGATTTCTACTTCCTGTTTAAGGCCAATGGGGGCATCCGTGTCCAATAAACACATTCATAATTTATTTATTTTATTTTACGTTTTTTTCAGGGCGTACAAGACCAACTTACAAACCCGCTAAACCTGAACGTAAATTAAATATGAAACAAACGTATGACCGATAAATAGACCTAAACGCATACATGTATTCCAGTACGTAGGTGGAGCCTAGAAATTATATATATATATTTTAATTATCGATTTCGGTCCGACCTAATATGTGATAATTTATTAGACTATTTGTGAGTTGTCAGACTGTTGGACTGTAGGACCTGATTGATTGATTGATTGATTGGATGTCTGCTTTACGTACAGCAAGCAGTATTTCAGCTATATTCAGGGCGGGAACCAGTGAAAACACAATACATCAATTGAAAAAAGAGGTGGGATGGGACACAGGGAACAAAATTTTGACTGCCACTGGAAAAGTACGGAGTATTGGGTAGGGTTCGGAGAATTTTGCCTTTTGTAGCGGCTACAATGAGCCTACTCTTTTTCGAAATCTACAAAAGGGATTTTTATTGTGCAAGGAGCGTGGCACTCTCCAAACAAATTATCCACTGTGGTCCGCGGCCTGTCGGACTATAGGGCTGTCGGACTAATGGGTTGTCGGACCATTGGGCTGTCAAGACTACAGACGTGTATCCCACTACTTTAATGAAGCAAATCAGGGACAGTCTATACTATAGTATAGACTGTCACTGAGCAAATTAAATTTTTCAAGAGAAAAATATATAAGAGTTTGTTTATAATCTTTTCTTTGCATGTTATTAATTCTTTTTAGTAGTTTAAATAAGTAAAGGAGAGAGAAAGAACAGCCGACACAAAGTGATCACCGTGTGTTGGCTCGAAGTCCATGACTATTTCTTGTGGTAACTTATTCGAGCGCACCACACTACTGTATTCGGACGACTCAACTGCAATTGCAAGACTGAATACTAATTCGCAATTGCTACGCATGTGACACAATGTAGTTCATAAAAAAAATAAGAGTAGTGTCCGTCATATTTTTTATTACCAAATTGCTTTTTTAAATGTGCATTGCTTTAAAAATGACACACATAAAATAAGCCCATACTTGGAAAAATAATTCAATAAACTTACCTATAAATGCATAAATAAATCCTAACAAACAACTATAATTGAATAAACAAAGCCGAACAAACATCTCAACTTTCACAAATAATGCTTGACGTGTTCGCAATAGAACCACGTGCTACGTAACAAATTAATTGGGTCAAAATGTACTTTAATGAAATGATCGGGTAGGGTCGACTTCGTTTTTTGTTTGATGGTGTTTAACGCCAATTTCAGCAATTTTTCAGCTATATCATGGCGTCCAGTTTTTATTGGGGGAGAAAGCCGGAGTACCCGGAGAAAACCCCCGACCTGCGGTAGGAAAACCTTGTCAATTAAGATTGGAGTCGAGTACACCCTGTCTGCAGTGAGAATCGAACCCGCAATCTCAGTGTTGACAGACCACGTGATCAATAGCAGACGAACTACCTTGACCACTCGGCCACCGGGGTCGACTTCGTGATGTATTATTAGATTAAATGTCTGTAACAAGGCAAGTTTATATATCTTAATGGTGAGGACAGTGAGCTATTACTGACGACGATTTTTATCTTAGTGTAAAATTTTAACATATGTCTTTTTTTAAATAAGTAAGAATTTGAAAATGATGCAAAATTAATTCTAGATGCATTCCATTTCTTTTTTCTGTTAATATAATATTACGAAAGAAACTGCTTTTAAATAACTTGGAAGCTCAGCATAAAGACTTTGAAATATATTTGAATCTTGCTTTCAATCGGTAAAAAAATCTGTATGCACATTTAGCGGTCTTTAGATCTGTACGGGTCAAGAGGACACTTTACTCAACGAGAAAGGGTTTTTTGTATTCCGTGATTAAATCATGATTTAATGCGCCCATTTAACGCGGTTCTCTGATTCAAGTAACATGAACGATTACATATGAAATATATTATTTTGGACCCCGCCTTCACTATATCTCTTTTATGTTTTGATGAATTTCTCCTTTCCGACTTGTAAGTAATGCAAATGCTCAACCACAGATTTAAACTAAACTGTCTTAACTCTTCAGGCACCAGAAACCACATCCTCACAAGTCAGGGTTTCTATGTCCACGTGTTCACGAACCCCTGACAAACTTAGCTAGGAAATTCCCGGGCTAGAAGTCACTGTTTTGATTGGCTACATCGTACCTTAATGTAGCCAATCAAAAGCTTGCTTTCATTCAGGACTTGGTTAGGGGATATCCCGATATCGATTGTAAATAAACCAAACGGATGTGTTGCGTAGACCTGTGAAAATCAGTGTATTTTGTACAGAAGTGTTAATAGTTTGTTATTACCGCGTTATTATTTAGTTGCGTTACGTTTTCTTCACACTCCAGAATGAGTAAGAATGACTACTGCCAAACCCTTGCTTCTTTCAAGCAATTTCATTAGTTGATATTTTAAAGGATTGACGTCATACGAAAATCTTCTAGCCCGGGAATTTCCTAGCTAAGTTTGTCAGGGGATTCGTGGACACATGTGGACACAGAAACCCTGACTTGTGAGGATGCAGAAACCAAAGCTTTTAACTTGTAACGCCTTGTCAACTTTAAGATGTTATATGATCTTATATTATACTGCATTAACAATTGTTTTAGTAAATTACCCGTGGCCCGGCATGTTTATTATAATGTCATCTTAATCTTCTTCAACTGTAAGGAACAATTTTGTAACATTATCAAATGAAGTAAATAATTCAATAATAATAATTATTAATTCATGTAAAAAAATTCATATAAAAGTGAATGTGTTATTAGAAACATCATTGATAATGAGAGAGAGGAAGAATTATTATTAGTTTTCTTTTTCACAAAATATTTAAATGATCTTAATAGCTGATCACAAAGTGAACCAAAATGCATATATGAGCTTAAACACTTAAATTTTGTCGATGTCAAAATTATTTTTGTCTACTTTTATATTATATATATTTTTTTTGTTCGTCTACAATATTTTCTTCGGATAGCTCAGCTACCATCTGAAATCGATTTGTTTTCATCAGGGGGCCTCGGTGGCCGAGTGGTCAAGGTAGTTCGTCTACTATTGATCACGTGGTCTGTCAACACTGAGATTGCGGGTTCGATTCTCACTGCAGGCACGGTGTACTCGACTCCAATCTTAATTGACAAGGATTGCCAGTTTTCCTACCGCAGGTCGGGGGTTCTCTCCGGGTACTCCGGCTTCCTCCCCCAATAAAAACTGGACGCCATGAAATAGCTGAAAAATTGCTGAAAGTGGCGTTAAAACACCATTCAAACAAACAAAAAACATATGGATCACGTGAATTTTTATACACATACATGAATGTAACCGTATAGCTCGCATTTGCGATGCTCGCTATAATAAAAAATGAGAAAATTCTTTTTAATATTCAAAATAATAACAAATATAGTATTGAATTTATTTTTTAAATTACTACAAAAATGCCAGACAAATTTTGTTTAATCTGAAACGCAATATTTGAAATTGAGTTTTGTGACGTCAACATCATTAGATAAGACGTCACGTCATCAATGGGATGTAAAGAGCACTGTTAGGGGGCTCTGAAGTAACGACGTGAACAATGTGCGATGCTCGCATTTAGGCTGCGCCTACATTCATATTACAGTTTACGTTTTACAATGTTGTATTATAAACTGAAAAACCGCTCTAGTCAATGTTTTTTAAAGAACTTCCATATCATTAAAGACATTTTTCACTAGTTTTTGGTGGAGGCAAAAATATTACTAATTGACCAAGATGGATAAAAGTATATACGAAAAAATTTCAAATCCATTTCTATTTTGGCCATCCTTTCTAAAACTAGACCCCAAATGACCATAAAACATACAAATAACTATGTGTTGGAAGTCATTTGTTTAGCCCGAAACAAGTAAAATATGGAGTTACACAATGTTCTATTTCAGATCCTTTACCTTTTTCTTCGTTAATGACTTACTACCAGAAAACTAAACTGTGCAATTGACACGTATGCTGATGACGCAGTACAAACAAGTCGGAAATAATGAAAATTATACGTAGATTAAAACTCTTTAAATGTAGGTCTGGTGCATCTGAATATAAATCTGGTTTAACCCGACAACAACTATACATGTCTAGATATTGCAACAAAACAGACAAAGCTGAAAATATCCCGGAAAAGCAAAACTGAGAAATGAACAAAACCTGCTCCTATTTTGTTTATTGCTCCTCGTGTGATGACAAGCTTGTACTAAAAATATCTCAATGCGAGACGTAATGCGCTACAACATACATATATCTTCTTTGTTGACAACACATGCTGGACCATGCTGGCTAACATTGAAGACTGGACGTTAACGCCTTGTTTAATTGTAATAATCTTAGCCTTTGTAGAGTTTCTATTAATGGGACCCAACGGCGTCAAGTCAGTGGCGTAGCTCCCTGTATGCAAAAAATTGTTTGCTTGCTTTTGTGCTCTATTTACATGTCAATGAAAGATTTAAATATTTGTATATCTTCTGGTGTTTCTGGATTTAGATTGCTTTTAAGCCTATCGACACTTTTTATAATGTTAAAGTTTTCATTTTATATTAAATTTTTGATCCAAAAATGTTTTCCCGTAAGTTAATATTAATTTTGAGTTAAGGAAGAAAGATTGATTGATTGATTAATGGTGAAGAAAGAAACTGATGACACTTTTTAAAATAATAAGTTGTCGAAACTGTCGGAATAATAACTGTCGACATACTGAAGAGACGTTTGAAATAATAACTCGATACATTGAAGAATAATGAGGTTTCGACACTGACTGATTATTAACATTGAAGTGTCGAAACTGTCGGAATAATTACCGTTTCACGTTTAACTTTCACGTCGTTAATTGGATGAATGTTGAGTTTGGTCAATTCCCAATACATGTACAAAGAACGAAAGAATTGTTCACACGTGTCACACGTGTACTTTGAAAGTGTTAACGTGGATACGGCCACTGCGGTTTTGCAATTTTGTGTGTTTGTTTGTTTGTTTTTGTTTGTTTGTTTTTCTTTGGGGGGGGGGGGGGGGGGTTGCACATTGCTATTGTCGGGTTCACAATCATGATAAATATGTCACTAAAAGTAATAAAAGGTATCAGGTTAATCCCCCGATACCCTACTATTTCTTTATGAGAATGTTGTATGTTACTTTAAGACAATATTTCTTCTAATAATCAATTAATAGCTAAATTTTGCATAATATAGATAAGATATGTCGTGAAAAAATGATTCCACATTGAATGAACTGAATCCTTGAAATTCACATGAACCTATTAATCATATATTAGTCCCAGAAATTCAGTATGTCGATCAGTAGAAACTGATTAGAATAAAATACCGCCCACGTTTAAAATGAAGTGAATCAGATTTCGATTCGAACGAGAAAAAAGACTTTGAAGTGTTTAGGTACGTTCTACGTTCAATATGGTTAAATGACGTAACGTTTCTTAAAGTCGTTTCTTACCTGCCATTTCTTTCCATACGAAAAACCCTTTCAATTGATCTCAATTAATATTAATTAATCTAAATTATTCTCAAGCCAATTTCGACAGATTAAATGTAAATAGACACCGAACTTATAATAATAATTATAAGTTATAATTTATATC